>CM053595.1:108774346-108800104 GCA_028646575.1 Pseudocheirus occidentalis | reverse complement strand
CCTTCTCAAGTATAGTGCCCCCTTTATAATTCCCATTCTAGTAGGCACTTTAATAATGCTTACTGACTAATCTTATGTCAACATTTCTCCCCTCCAAAGCACATTTTTTGTGCCAAAACCTTCCCCTGTCATATTTCCCCAAAACTACTGAGGACAGCACTATCTTCCCAATCACCCAGGTTGGCAACCTTGGTGCCATCCTCCTCAACTTCTCATTTGCACTTGCCCTATATATCTAATCTATTGCTAAGTCCTGTAGTTTTTACCTTCAAAATCTCTCTCCCATCTATCCCCTTCTCTTACCCGGATTATTACAATCACCTTCTGATTGGTTTTACTGCACAACTGACTAACCCTATTTCCTCCAGGATCAAATATAAAATTCTGTTTGGCATTTAAAGCCTTTTTAATCCTGGCTCCTTCCTAACTTCCTAGTCTTCTCATGTTTTACTCCCCTCTGAATACTAACTAGTCAGCAATGCTGGCCTTTTTGCTGTTCCTAGAACGTGACTCTCCAACTCCTGATTGTGTGCCTTTTCACAGGCTGTCCCTTCATGCCACTAAGTCTTTCCCTCCTTATTTCTGTCTCCTGGCTTTCTTGTTTCCAATAAGACAACTCAAATCCAACTTTTAGTAGGAAGACTTTCCTAGTCTTACAAACTGCTAGTGCCTTCCCTCTGTAATTACCTTCCATTTTGTACTGATGTATCTTGTAAAAACAAGTTTTTCTGTTTGTTTCATTCTGTTTTCTCCATTAAAATGTTAGATCCTTGAGAGCAGGAACTGTGTTTTTACCTTTCTTCTCTCCCTAGCACTTGGCACAGCGCCTGGCACATAATAAGCACCTAATAAATGCTTGCTGACCAACTCACACTCTTCCACTACACATCAGCTATGCAAAGAAAGTCATACCTTTAATCCTCCTTGTTATCCATAAACATTCCATTTCCGTGAACAAGAAATGGGAAATTCCTCTAACATCTTAGCCTTCCATTTCTTCCAAGGTCTCATTATTCTTAAGCCTACTCTTCCTAGTGACATATTTTGTCCCCCTACTTCTCAGGGCTTTCTCAGAACATCACTCCTGTTCTGGCTCTACTTTCTTCCCTTTCTAAAATGTGTGTGTGTGTGTGTGTGTGTGTGTGTGTGTGTGTGTGTGTGTGTGTATCAGCTCTTATACACATGATGCTGACCAATCCTGGAAGAAGACTTTTAACTAGATCAGTTACAAATCTATTATCTAATCTCAACTAGATCCTCACTCCTGCAGGGCAATCCTTTCACTTTTCTCTAATTTGCTATTATCTTTTCCCCTAAGGCCATTCCAAACCTTTTCTCAACTCCTCAAGCTCCTAAATATGTCATTCTCCCTCTTAGAAGATGGCTTCATCTCATATTGACTGGCAAAAAAGATAATTTGCCTCAACTCTTCTTTTCTTCCCAATTCTGTATCTCAAAACCTCATGCCCTATATTCTCCTTTGTTCCAGCCTCTGATGAAGAAGTAGCCTTTCTTACCAAAGTTAACCTGGCACTTGTGCCCTACATTCCATATCCTCTGAACCTATCCCAATAATCTTGCCCCTACCACTCCCGTTTTTGGGGTCATATTTTTAAATTCTATTGCTGATGTTTAGCATTTTTTCTTTCTAAATTTGGTTCCCAAGTTCTCTCACTCCCTTCCATTCTTTCCCCTACCCATTAGGAAGGCAAGTAATATATCATACACATGTAACAATCTAAGTGAAATGGATGAACATTTACAAAAATATAATTTGCCCAAGTTAAGAGGAAGTCGAATACTTAAATAACCCCATCTTAGAAAAAGAAATTAAACAAGCTATCAATGAACTCCCTAAGAAAAAACCCCCAGGGCCAGATGGATTCACAAGTGAATTCTACCAAACATTTAAAGAACAATTAATTCCAAAACAATATAAACTATTTGGAAAAATAGGTGAAAGAATTCTACCAAATTCCTTTTATAATACAAATATGGTGCTGATACCTAAACCAGAAAGAGCAAAAACAAAGATAGAAAACTACAGACCAATTTCCCTAATGAATGCTGATGCAAAAATTTTAAATACTAGCAAAGAGATTACAGCAATATATCACAAGGCTTATACATTATGACAAGCAGGATTTACATCAGGAATGGTTCAGTATATAGAAAATTATCAGCATAGATGATCATATCAATGACAAAACCAACAGAAATCATGATTATCTCAATAGATGCAGAAAAAGCTTCTGATAAAATATATCTGCTTCTATTAAAAACACTAGAAAACATAAGAATAAATGGAACTTTCTCTAAAATGATAAATAATATCAATCTAAAATCATCAGGCAAGCATTATATGTAATGGAGATAAGCTAGAAGCCTTTCCAATAAGATCACAGATGAAGCAAGGATGACCATTATCACCACTATTATTCAATATTTTACTAGAAATGTTAGCTAAACCAGTAAGAGAAGAAAAAGAAATTAGAATAGGCAATGGGAAACAAAATTATCACAATTTGCAGATGACATAATGGTATACTTATAGGATATTAAAGAATCAATTAACTAATTAAAATAATCAACAATTTTAGCAAAGTTGCAAAATATAAGATAAACCCACATAAATCATCAGCATTTCTATAAATTATTGACAAAGTCTAGCAGGAAGAGACAGAAAGAGAAATTCCTTTTAAAATGACAGTAGACAATATAAAATACTTGGGAGTTTACTTGCCAAGACAAAACCAGGTACTATAGGAATACAATTACAAAACATTTTTCATACATCATATATGATGAAACACACACAGATCATCTGAAATTTGACTATGATATTATTGGAAGTTGTCTACACTCAATGCTTCCATTTCCACTCCTTTCACTCACTTTCCAACCCTTTGCAATCTACCTTCCAAACTCATTATTCAACTGAAACTGGTCTCCTTTTAAGGTTACCAAACTTAATTGACAAATGCAACAACTTAAGTCTTCCCCCTTCTTGACCACTCTGCAGCTCATCTGTCACTTTTAACCTGCTCCTCCATCTGGAGATTTTCTCTTCCTTTCTGTGACATTGTTCTCCTGGTTCTCCTATTTGCCTTAGTCACCCTCCAATTTCTGTAACTGAATCATTATTCTGGTTCAACTCTCTATGTTGTTGAACAAAACTTTTTCTTTTTTCCCATTCTTGGTGATCACATTAACACTCATAGGTTTAATTACCATTGCTATGAAGATGCTTCCCAGTTCTCTAAATCTGGTTTTCCTTTTTCCTGCACACCAGTACTAGGCAAAATGATGGGGAGAAAAGTACTGGGCTTGGAATCAGCCAATCATTTTTAGACCTAATGCCTTTCTATTAATTCATCAAAAGAGACAATTAACTATTTTGGCTGCCGTTTTACACTGATGACTCATTGAGTTTTTAGTACACTAAAATCTTAAAATCTTTTTCACACAAACTGAAACTGATTTTTAAAAACTGAAATATAAGGTTTTATATTTATTCTTATTAGATTTCATCTTATTGGATTTGGCCCAATATTCTAGTCATCTTTTGGATCCTGATTCTGTCATCTGGTGTACTAGCTATCCCTTCAAGGTTTATTGTCTTCTGCAAATTTGATAAATATGTCATCTACGCTTTAATCCAAGCCAGTGATAAAAAATATTAAGTATCACAAGGACAAGGACAAGAGACTACGGCAATCCACTGCAGACACTTCCTTTTAAATGATGTTGATCCTCTTAGTCATTGTCAACTAGTTCCAAATTTACCTAATTGTAATACCATGGTACTGACAGACAAACCTGTTGTTTTCAGAATGAAATGCTAGTATACTTAATAGTTAGGATCCAAAAGATCCTGATAAACATTGGACTAAATCTAGTGAAGATGAAATGTAATAGAGATACATGTAAAGTCTTACATTTGAGTTTTAAAAATTAATTTCACAAGTACAAAATGAGTAAAAGAGCCCTGTGATGAGAGAGCTCTAGAGGTCCTGGCTCCGCCATGTACTATCCCCATAATTATAGGCAAGTCATTTCACCTCTCTGGGTTTGTTTCTTTCAGAAGTGAGATTCTCTAACTCTGGTTCATTCTAGATTTAAATGTATAATCCTGTGATCCTCCTACAAAATATAACCAGGCAATAGTTTGCAAAAGATCTGTAAGTAAATTGGCAGTTGTGAAAAAAATATAATAGTCAATGTTGGAGGATTTGTGGAAAGACAGGCACACTAATGTACTACTGATGGAACTGTGAATTGATCCAACCATTCTGGAAATCAATTTAGAATTATGCAAAGAAAGAGACTTACCTGTCCATACCCTTTGACGCCAAATTTTCACTAATAGGTATATATGCCCCAAAGAGGTCAATGACAGAAAAGAAAAGTCTCATATACACTAAAATATTTATAGCCTCACTTTCAATGGTAACAATAACATGGAAACAAAATAGGTACCCACTGACTGGGAAATGGCTAAACAAAATTCGATACATAAATGTAATGGAGTATGACTATGCTATAACAAATGATGAATACAATGATTGCAGAGATAGTGGAACAATTTACATGAACTGATACAAATGTAAGTACAACCAAGAAAATAATAAACAAAATGACTACAACAATGTAATTGGAAGAACAATAAATAATAAAACTGAAACTAAATGCTATGAAATTATAATGACCAAGCATAGTCCCAGAGAAGAGATATCAAAGATGCTAGCCCCTTTCTTTTCTGAGTATAGAACACGAAGCATGTTGGACAGATTGGTTTTGCTAAATATTTTTCCTTATTTCTTCTTTATCCTAAGGAATGGTAGGAGGAAGGAGGAAGACTATAGTAGGAAATGTAGACTACATAAAAACAAAAGATAACAATAACAAAAATTTTGAAGAACATTCAAACTTTACAATGCTATGGAAATGTAACACTGTTCTATATATATTTATATAAGCCCATAAAATGCTATATAAATGTAGGGGGCAATTGCAATCATAGCAGATTTTTTTTTTCAAAAGCATCAAACCATAAATCTTTTATTTTGACAATTTAAACGGATTGGGGCAGCTGGGTGGTGCAGTGAATAGAGCAGAGGCCCTGGAGTCAGGAGGACCTGAGTTCAAATTGAGTCTCAGACACTTGATACACTTACTAGCAGTGTGACTTTGGGCAAGTCACTTAACTCCAATTGCCCTCTAAAAAGAAAAAAATTAAAATGGATAAATGGGTTTTGACACACTTCATGAGCACAGTAGCTAAAAGTGATACATGATAGTCTAAAATGCTAATGAGATCTGGGTTAGAATTAAGAGAAGCATAGTTTTCCAGGATAAGGTGGTTAACAGTCTCAGTAATCATGTTCAAATCAAAGGCTGGATGACTATTTGTCAGGTATGTTGTAGTAGGGACTGGTTTTTTCCTGTTATGTAATGGATTAGATGGCTACAAAGGTGCCTTTCAATTCTAAAATTAATACTTTAATGATCATTCAGGGTAGAAGTGTCAAATACCCATAGCTTCCCACAACACTTCCAAGTGAGCAAGCTAAGGATTCTGCTTAACAAGTCTAAGAAAAATGAGAAGGGAACACATTCCAGGTTTTGGTTGGAGAAGGCAGCACAACCTATGAAAAGATACAGAGGTGGTAGATGGAATACCAAGTTCAGGGGAATAATAGAGAGACCAATATAATTGTAACATGGAGTATAGCAAGAGAAGTAATGTAAAACCTGGAAAGGTAAGGTATAACCAGCTTGTAAAGGACTTTGGATGATAAATCGAAAAATTCACATTTTTATCTAAGAGGCAACACAGAACCACTGACAAACACTGATCAAGTAAATGACTCAATACTTCACACCTCATCTCTGTGCATTTGCACTAGGCCACATATTCTTACTTCAACCTCTTAGAATCCTTGGCTTCCTTCAAAATTCAGTTCAGACCCCACTTTCTGCAAGGGGTCTTTCCCATTTCTCCCAGCCTTCTTCTGTAAGGTTACCTTCATGTAGCTATAGTCAGTTCTGCTATAATGAAAATATTCCTTCCTAAAAATTATTGTACTATGCAATAATTTGCACAATAGAAATTGTACAACAGAAATCACAGGATTCAATGGGAAAAATGGGATTGGGGGCACAACACTCAACACTTCATCAATGATACATTAATAAGAAAAATATGGGAGCCCAACAAAAATGGTAGCAGAGTTTTAATAAATGGCTAAGAAATTTTAAAATATCACAATAAATAGTCACTGCAAAGAAGGTTGCTGCTTGACTTGTGCTCTGGTTCCCATGCTGGTAGTCCCAGGTTAGAGGGCAGCCTTGAGTGAGAAGGTCAAGAGAGAGGATGGAGAAAATGGGGGTGGGGAGGAAGCCCACAAGGCTGCAGAACAACTCTTCCACTTACAGCTCCTACAGGACCTGAAAATATACACATATACATACATACATACACACATGTGTGTTTGTGTTACTTTATATCTCCAAAAAGACTTGAAATTTACTTGTGGAAGTGGGTGGCAGAAGGGCTGTAACTTGTACTTATTCCTACTACTAGTAGGATAATACACATACTGAACCAAGTAGCTGGTAGGTGCTTAATAAGTATTCCTATGGGGCTTGATTCAGCTGGGTACAGGTTTCTAAGTTCTCAGGAGGAAATCACACATAAACAAACAAGAAATTTGGTTTGCTTGCTCAAATTATACTGAAATACAAGTAATCGCATTAGAACCAATTCTCTATTGGTAAATTTTTAAATTTTAAACTTAAATATAAGAGAGAGGATTCAATATAAAACAATAAATTTTCATTTCAAGAAAACCTATATAATAAATATTACACTTTGTTTTCAAAGCTGCCCAGCCTTTCTTTGCTTCCTCGTCGGTTTTCTTTCATTCTCTACTGTGCACTCATACTTTATTTTCTCTATCTCCTCCCCCCCAAAGAAGGCTACAATGAAGCATGGATATACAGGTATCTATAAACATACACATATATGTAAGACTGTACTATACTTATTTCCCCCATCATCTGTTTCTCTGAAGGTAGACAGCATCTTCCTTCAGAAGTCTAAGTCTTTTCATGTTTTTCTAAATCAACTGACTCATCATTTCCTACACCACAGCAATATTCCAACTCATCCTATCTGTGATACTGTCGGTTAAAGTCCCGCCCCCCCTTCCCCCCCCCCCCCCGGGCAATCTTCTGCACCGTTTCTGTTCTTGGCTACATAGGTTTTACTTGTACAAGAAAATTTTAATTTAAAATAATCAAAATTATCCTTTTTACACATCAACAATGTTCTCACCTTATAATATAGTTTAAGGTTTGATACTGCTGAATCTACTTCCTTTACATCTTTTTCCCCTGGTTTCCCTGAAGTTCCTGACTTTTTGTTCTTCCAAATGAACTTTATTTTTTTCTAACTCAGTAAAATAATTTTTTTTACCAATTTAACTGGGATGGTATTGAATAAATTGATTAGTAAGGTAAAACTGTCATTTTAAAAATTACATTGGCTTTACCTACTCATGAACAAAAAATATTACTTCAGTTATTTAGATCTGAGTTTATTTGTATAAAAAGTTTTATGTTTACATTCATATAATTCCTGTGTTTGTTTTGGCAGGTATATGATCAAGTATTTTATATTGTCTAGGTATTTTAAATGCTCTAAAACAATACTGAATAATAATGCTGACCACATAGTATAGTTTCTCCATTTTTCACTTTTGATAAAATCTATTTTAACTCTAACTTTGTATGAGATCATGACTACTATCCCTGCTTTTTTTAATGCTAAATTTTACCCCAGCCCTTTATTTTATCTTTGTGTGTATCTCTCATTTTTATAGGGTTTCCTGAAAGCAATATATTGTTGAATTCAAATTTTTAATCTGCTTTCCAATTTCATTTTATGGGTAAATTCATCCCATTCACATTCTAAATTACAATTACTTGTTGTGTATTTTCCCTTCACTATTCTCACCCTATTTACTCTATCCCTCCTCACTCCTCTGCTGTACTTCTCCCAGCTACCTTGCCTTCCTATTCCTTAACCTACCCACCCCTCTAAGTGTCCCTTCCTTATCCTTTCCTCTAACCATAATCCCTTGCTCTTTTAATTCATTCTGAATTTAGAGGACTTCTAGATGTATATATTGTTCCCTCTTTAAGCCATCATCAAGGGGAGTAACATTCCAACACTACTTGCCCTACACCCCACTAGCATCTTATCAATTTTTCTTTTTATGCTTCATTTGTATGAAATAATTATTCCTTTTTATCTCTCCCTACACAATTTTCTTTTTTTAGAATCATGCCATCATACTCAGCTCAGCCCATGCCTTTCTTTCAAACTATCTAAATAATGATGACAATCTACTGCTAATATTTTCACATATACAAAGTAAACAATTTGATCTTATAATTGGTCTTTAATGTTTACCATATATTTCTCCTGGATATTATATGTTGAATTTTCCCTTAAGTTCTGGGGTTTTTATCACAAAAATCTAAAAGTTTTTGAGTACATTAAACGTCCATTTTTTTTTCATTCAGGATTATACTTAACTTTGCTGAGTAAGTTACCCTTCATCATAACTCCCAACTCTTTTGCTCTATGGAATATAGTACTTCAAGACCTATGGTCCTTTAACCCAGTAGCTGCTAGGTCCTGTGTAATCCTTGTCGTAGATCCATGATATTTAATTTTTTTTCTTGTTGCTTCCAATATTTTCTCCTTAACCTAGGAAGTTTTGAAACCTAAGATATTCTTGTAAGTTTTCCTCCTGGAATCTCTTTCAGGTATTGATCAGTGGGTTTTTTCCTATTTCTGCTTTGCCTTCTTGTTCTAGAACTTCAGGGCAATTCTCCTTGATAATTTCTTTTAATACTGTATCAAGATTCTTTTGGTATAACAATTTTCAGGTAGTCTGACTATTCATATATTATTTCTCCTCAATCTGTTCTCTGGAACAATTGTTTTTCTGTATGAGACGTTTTACTTACTCTTCTATTTTTTTCATTATTTTGATTTTGTTTTATGATTTCTTGGTTGTCTTAGAATGTCATTAATTTCCCCTTACCTAATTCTAGTTTTCAAGAAATTATTTTCTTCCTTAAGTTTTTGATTCTCTACTTTCAGTTAGTTGAGTTTCTTTTCATAATTATCTTGCATTGCTCTTTTTGTTTTGTTTTTGTTTTTTGGAGGGGGGAAGGTAGGGCAATTGGGGTTAAGTGACTTGCCGAAGGTCACATGGCTAGTTTTTTGTGGTAAATGTTTGAGGCCGAACTTGAACTCAAATCCTCCTGACTCCAGGGCCAGTGCTCTATTCATTGTGCCACCTAGGTATCCCTGCTCTTATTTTATTTTCTAATTTTTCCTTGATCTCTCTTATTTGATTTTTAAAGTCCTTTTTAAATTCTTCCAAAAACTTTTTGTGCTTGGAATCATTTGACATCTCGCTGAAAAAAGGAGTGGCTTTTTTTTTTTACCTCCATTATCTTTCTCTGAATATGAATCCAGATCGACTCTATCCCCATAGCAACTATCTATGGTTGGGTTCTTTGGGTTCTTTCTCCTTTGCTAACTGTAGGCAAAAGCAAGATTGGATTTTTGTTGCTTTCTTTTTGTAGTTCAGGTTCCCAGGCTCAGGCTAAATTGTTAACATTTGAAGGACTGATCTCCTTTGAACCCTGAAAATTCACAGGGGTGCTGAGTCACAGCCTACTGGCTCTAAGCCAATCAGGGGCTACACCTTTGTTATATGTTCTGTGAGGTTGGCATTTTGCTTTGAGAGTTCACTCACTAGAAGAATCTTTTGATTTCCCAGTTGACACGCTAGGTAGCCCTTTGTTAAGAGCCCCTCAACTGCTTAGATGTCTGTGCTCTCTTGATCCAGTGATGTATGTAAAGTGTATAGCAATACTGCTTTACTCAGACAGTTGGGGCCCTATCTGTTTGTCTTTGTGCTAATTTCTTTGCTTGTATTTTCTCTGTATTTTCTCCAAGTTCAGGGTGCTGACCTTTCCCCTGAACTAGGACTGTTAACCCCTTTTTGAGTAGTCTTTCCTTTAAAAGCAGATCAAGGCACCTGTGCTAGCAGATCATCCTGGGTGTGCTAGGGTGCTTGCTAATACACTAACTCATTTTTTGGTTTGTTTTGTTTTTAGCAGCTATTGGTATAATCAAGTTGTAGTCCCAAGATATGGGGAATGATGCCTCAAACCTCAGGTCCTATTTTTTTCCCCCTCAGGTCCTTCTTACTGTTACTTTCTGAGGTCTGTCTCTGGGTCAAACCTTGGGCTCTCTTCTCCACTCCTAAACCATGCTAGCATGTACCCTAGCCACATTCTCTGGCAAATAATCTTGTTCTTATAATCCCTCCAATGACTACAAAATACATCTGTCCTCTCTGCACTGGAACTGAAACCAGAGACTTCTTCTGCAACTGCCCACAGGTAGCAGGATCCCCACCAGTCACTACTGCACTCACCAGGTGTATACTAGCTCCTTCTCCCTGCAGCCACAGCCCAAAAGCTATCTGGTCAGCACAGCTGTGCTTGGGGCTCCTCAAGCAGATGGTCCTTCAATCTTTTCCTACTAGGCAGTCAAACTCCTTCCAGTCCTCTCCCTCCCCCCTTCTATGAGGAAAGTTTCTAAGGCTGAGGCTGCCTCCAAGGCTTGTTGTTTGTTGATTCTGAAGAGTCAGCTTGAGGTGTTTGCAATGCACTCAAGCCAACTTCCATCAGGTTGGAGAACAACTGTTTTACCTGGTAGTTATTTCTGATGCTCGGAGGTGATATTGTCTTTTTTTTGTTTAGGAAATTTGGAGAGCCGAAAATGTTCTGACCTACTCTGCCATCTTCCCAGAATCCTCTCTGAACAAATTCTCCTTTTCAAAACAAGCATTATTGGGGAACTAACTACATCTTTATATACATGCTATCTGATGTGTTAAAATGTAAGCTTCTTGAGGCAGAGACTGCTCCTGCCTTTCTTTGTATCTCAAACACCTAGTACAGTGCCTGGCATGTATTAAGCACTTAATAAATGCTCAACTGATTGATGATCAGAAGATTATTTTAGCAGCTGTGTGGATGAGGGATTGGAAAAAAAAGTGACTAGAAAGCAAGTACAAATGGACTATGTTAAACACAAATGCAAGGAGAGGTTCCATAAACACCTCCACTGACACTACTTTTTCTTGGATCTTTGCATCATCCTGTACTGATGGGTTTCTTGAACTATTTGATACTGTTTTAAGCATAACCATAAAATAAAGACACACCAAGGCTTAAGTTATATTTCAGTCTTCTTTGCCTGATTATTTTAATTTGTATAATGAATTAGAAAGTGAGGATGGCTCTGTTTAAATACCAGATAACGTGGTGCTCTTTATTATGAACAAGATAAGAAGTGGAAAAAAAAAATTTGATATAACATTTCCATTGGACTATCCCTTGTAAACAAATCAACATTTCACTGTAACAATGAACCATTAATGTTGGACCAACATAAAATTCAAATCAAATCTGGGATTTCAGATCTGCTAGCTTTATATTAAAAAAGAAACAAGGAGTTCAGGAGTTCTTGGTTTGCACAAATAATGAAAACTAACCGAGGCCTAAGTTGTTTTTTTAAAATATAAAAGAATGGGGTGTGGGAGGTGGGAAACAGACTAGGATATGGAAGTCCTTTGTAAAGTAGCTCTAAAATAGAAAAAGAAAAAAATAGCCTTTTAATCCCATACTCTTATAAATGCCTGAGTGTAACAGAACCACTGATCTCCAATTAAATAAATTATCCAGGGAGTAGGGAGTCAAAGGACTTCAGCAGCTAATGCCTAGAGAGGGACAGAGGATACATCCCTTTACCTACAAGCTTCTTTAAAAGGCATTTCATTTCTCGCCCCACCCCCAACTGTAACATGTCCTCCACTGGCCATGATAGTAAAGTTGAAATTCAGGAAGCTAGCAAACTTGGAATAGAAGGGCTTTACAAAAGCCCCCAAGAAAATTCCTAGGTCACTCCAAACTAGAATGAACTTCTTCCATTAACTTAGAAAAGGCTATAGTAAAAATCATTCATCAGGCTTTCATTTCCATTCCCCAGATAGGCTAAGAAACCCCACTCAAATGTAAAGGACTTTAGGATAGAGTTTAAACGTATTACCTTAAGTAAACTCCACATTCATAATAAAAGAAAAAAAAACCACCAGAAGTAGCTTTCATGGAGTAGAAATAATACTGGATTAGACACACTTGGAGCTAAAGATGAAAATAAATACACTTAATATATAGAGAGGAAAGGAGAAGAGAAAATCTCAGAGGGAAAAGCCTCCAGTTGTAGGTGAGAGTTGAAATGAGTCTTGAAGGAAAACTAAGGGAAACTAAGAAGTCTCAGAGGCCTTTGGGATAATCAGTGCAAAGGCACAGAGACAAAAGGTGGAGGGTCCAGTCTTAAGAACAGCAAGTAGTTTGGTGTGGCTGGATCAGAGTGCTTGAAGGAGAATCAAGTTTAAAACTAGAAAGGTGAGGGAGAAGTCTAGTTTTTTTAAGAGTTTTAAATGTCAAACAGGCATCCTAGAGGAACGAGGGAGCCACTGCAGTTTACTGAGTAGAGATGGTGATATGGTGAGTCCCTCAATTTAGGAATATTAATTTGAAAGCTGAATGGAAGATGGATTGGATTAATGGGAGACAGTGACATAGGGAGACCAACCAAGAGACTACTGCAACAAGAGTGGTAAAAGGTGGTAAGGGCCCAACTCTGGTGGTGGTTGTATGAAGGGGGGCGTGGAGGGGAAGGGGCAAATAGATATACTGAAAAAAGTAGAACTGATAAGAACAAGTTTGGTAATGGACTGGACACATGGGATGACAGTAAGGTTGGAGCCTGGGTGACTAGAATGACAGCTGTGTCATTGGCTATGAGAAGGAAACTTGGGAAAGAGAAGGATTTGTGAGGCAAAGGAACGTTAGTTCTCATTTGGACACACAGAGTTTGAGATGCCAATAGGACCTACAGTTAGTGATGTTCAAAAGGCAGCTGAAGAGCACTAGTTTCTCTCCTGAGCTACAATCCCAGATCACCAACTGCCATGTGAACATCTATCTACAAACATCTATCTATATATAGATCTACACATCTATCATCTGGGAATAAGAACCTAGAATTAAGTCTTAGATCTGTATTACTTACTTTCTGTTTGACCTTGGACATTGCACATTTCTGGGACTCAGGTAAATACTCAGTTAAATAAAGGAGTTTGTCCTGAAGACCTCTGTGGTTCCCTTTCAACCATTAAAAAAAAAAAAACACTACCATTTATATAATACTTCCTATGTTACCAGGCACTGTGCTAAGCACTTTACAACTGTTAGCTCAATTGGTACTGGGAGCTTTCATTATCCCCATTTACAACTAAGGAAAACGAGGCACAAAGTAGTTCAGTAACTTGCCCAGAGTCAGAGAGCTAATAAGTGACTAAATCTGGATTTGAACTCAAGTCTTCCAGACCTGAAGCCCAGCATTCTATCCACCCAGCCACTTAGCTGATCTAAACTCTCTTCAACTCTCTTTGATCACATGAAGCAGTTGGTTTAGTAGAATGAATTATGAATTTGGAGTCAGAAGGGATCTTGGTTAAATCTTGCCACTGATGTTTACCATCTGTATTATCAGGGACAAGTCACCTCTCCAAATCTTCCTTTCCACACTGACAAAATAGGGATATGTTATCTCCACACAAGAATGTATTATAAAACACTGTCAATTTTACAGCACAATAGAAATGTCAACTATTGCTATTATTCTCCTTTAGGGGAAAAAACAATAAGGGTCCAATATGTACCAGAGAGAGAAATGAAAAAATAAGGAAACCATAAATTAAATCTATTCCCACGCCAGTGGTCTAGTGCATGTAAACTTCAGGACAAACATCATTTTTATCCTCTATGCCTAATTCAGTAGGTTACACATAGTAGAGACAGCTCAGCATCATGATTAAAACATCTTACTTGATGTCAGGAAGATTTAGGTTGATTTTCATCAGATACTTTACTAGCTGTGTGATCAACCCTAGGCAAGTCACTAAGCCTCAGAGGATTGTTGTGAGGGTCAAACAACAAAATACATGTAAAGTGCATTGCCAGCTTTAAAACACTGTAAAAATGTTAGCTACTCTTACTACTATTTAATGTGCTGAATTTGAATTTCTCTCCAGTAAATCAAAAGATCATAACTGAAACTAAATATTTACTCTCATCTACACTCTATCCCTGCCCCTTGTACAAGGTTCCAATAGGAAACCTGGTATAGTTTGCATAATTACAGTCATAGAGCCACCAAACAGATAATACCATGTTTTGTGTTCTAAGCTCTGTCACAATGGCTGCATTCCAAGACCACAAGCCTGCTGAGGTCACTACAATGACTGATGACTGGGGGCAAGGGAAACATGGTAGACTTTGCCAGCACTCTATATGTATATATAAGACCATGAATTACAGAGGTGATGATCTGAACTAAGGTGAGTTCCGTCATCTAGAGTTCTTTAAAATATCAATGAAATCAAAGGTCTGATCCAAAAGTATACAAACGTACTTCCAAAATCATTAATTTCAACAGCATTTGTACTTTCTCTACCACAAGTCATAGTCCCTCCTCTCTATCCCTTCCCTTGGCAAATAGTCTTCATGAGTTGCTAAGACCAAAAAAATACATCATTTGGTACTAACATTCTTTCAGAGTCGTATATGTAACTATGTACATAAGTATGTGTATTTATGTATGTTGTATATGTGTGTGTGCACATAAGGGTGTCTGTGTGTGTGTATATGAGTATCAATTACCTACAAATCCTCTTGCCCCACCAATAAAACCTTATACTTAGAAACTGCAAAAAAAATTTGTTGGAACCCATAGATTATCAAATTTTTAGAGTGTGACAAGACCTCAGCATAGTCTAGTTCATAGGTTCCCAAAGTGGGCGATACTGCCCCCTGAGAAGTGCTGGAACAATCCAGGGGATGGTGGTAGTGGACTTGAGTGATGTGAATTTTTTAGAAAACCACTAAAGGGTTAAAGAAAGTAGATTTTCAAGGGGGTACTGAGTAATTTTTTTTTAAGGGGCAGTAGGCTAAATAAGTTTGGGAACCTCTGGAGTTGGAACCTTTCATTTTAAAATAAAAAACTAAGGTGTGTGAGGCAGAGGGAAGAGAGGAGAAAACTTCCATCAGATGACACAATTTTATTGCAAAGCTAAGGCTAAAAACACAGGTGTTTAGATTCTGAGTTCAATATACTATGTTGCCTCCCTACAGTAAGACTTTCAGGGTACAGGAGAATAAGGCTATTTAATCAGCTATATTCAGTACTCCTACGTTATCCTAACATAACAGCTTATTAAAAGCCAACCTGTCCAAAAAGAATTGCAAAGGATTTTTTTCCCCTGAATATGAAAAAGATATTACTGGCACTACCAAGAAACCATAAATAAATAGTCCAGCATCAGGAGCTTTCATACATAAAATTACTGGCAACAATTACAGACATCCACAGTTCTTGTGGTCTTTAATAACTGAAAAGCCTTTGGGGTTATTTTGGATTTAAGTAGTCTTTGTTTCAAATTTAGACTTCCAGACACAACCAGGAGATTTCTATCAGATAAAACACAAGACAATTCCACTGGAGACAAAAATTACACTCAGAAAGGAATCAGGATGATCAAGATTACAAGGAAACTTAGACTAGGGACAGCAACCAATGACATATCAATACTTTAAAACAGTCTCAACAAGTTTAGTGATTCTGACTGAAAACTTATTACAAGAAGCATCAGCATCGTTGTATAATGGTTAGAAAACTGCCCTTGGGTGAATAGAGCACCAGGACCTGGAGTTCAAATCCAGCCTCAGACACTTAACATTTAACCAGCCATGTGAGCTTGGGCAAGTCACTCAACCCCAATTACCCTCCCTTTCCCCACTCCAAAAAGAAAAAAAGAAAAGAAAAGAAAAAGAAAACTGCCCATGGAAGCACAAAAGACCTGAGGTTCAAGTCCTGCCACTGACATCACACTTATTCACTTATCTTCTCACCACTCAAGGCAACTCTAAAACTAAGGTGAACGGATGATGCCAAGTGGTACTGGTAGAGGGAGTTTCCTCACTCAGGAGGTCCTTATATCAATGACATCACAGGTCCAGTCCTCCCTATCCTTATCCTACCTTCCTGCAATAAAATACAAGCATTTTTAACATATCTTCCGTATTTAAGGTACTATGCATAAGAGAATATTAAGATACTATTAACAGAGATAGATTTAATACATGGTATTTATTACATGATAAGTATAAATGAGTTACCAATGTGCTATGTTAAGTATGAGGGCAAGAGGTCCTTAGTAATCTTATTAAGAGCAGAGGAAGTCTGGGCATTTCAGTAGAGCTTTGAAAAACGGGTAGTAATGCAGAAGATGAAGAAGAGTGCCTTTCACCAACAGGGACCAGTTGTTAAGAAAGACACAGGCTTGTTTGCCTGTAGTAGGTCCTTCCCTTCTCATGTTCTGGCCTGGGCTTAACCTAAGAACTAACTGCAGCACCACGTCCATTCTTATACATTGATGATAAATCCTCTAGCTAAAAGAGGGTGAACAAAAATTCCATACAGAAACACGGATCCAGCCCTTGCTTATATTTGGGGCTATTAAGCAAAAAAAGGAGAAGCAAAATTGTACCTTCAACTTAAAACCAATGTCCTCCATCCCACTCTGCCTATCCCAAAAGAAAGATGGCATCAGCATTAACCACACCAAACCTGGAATTTAGGCTTCTCTGTTTCTATCAACTAAGGTTTCGACTCTAGCATCAAATCAACAACCACCAAGAAAATTTAAGAAACCATCTTGCCATTCACACTCTGGAAATGATCTTTTGACTATCACATGTGGCCATTCACATGGTACAAAAATCAAATAAAAACAGAGCCTCCACAAACCATTAAAAAGAATTCTCTCTAGGCAGATACTAACAAAGGCGATTCCCCATACCAGCACCACAGTATCATAACAGCAATTTGTACCTCTTACAGTTCTCGTCTTTTAGGAGCTCAAATCCTTCCTGACTTTACCTAATTAAAATACCACCCAGGCACTGCCAAATACTTAATTTCCGAAGTCACTTTAAAGAAGTCAACTTATTTGTGATCTTGAAGAACTTGGGGGGGGGGGGGGAAGAGAGAGGGGAAGAGAAAGATAAGCAAGTATTAGCAGAGGTAAAATGATGAAGTAGTGAGCTATTATATAACACAGAAAACAAATGGCTTAAAGGATTGTACCATTCATTAACTTGGGAGATATAAACAAGGCATCAGTCACCAAATAAATTCCACTCCAATAATAAGAAACATTAACAGTAACAAAACAACGCGCCAGTGCAACACAAGAGCCTGACAGCCATTTCCACAGGGACTGCATGAAATCTCAGAACAGGGAAGGTATCTGAATTTCCTCTGCCAGGCTTTGGTTTCTGAAAGCCATGAAGAAAACATCTATCCCAAGAACATCATTTTACTTAATAACAAAAAATTCACCTCTTAAAAATACATATCTGACAAATCTCTCTATAATTTCATCTTTGGTCCTCATCTAATGAGACACTGAGAGCAACTCCTATTTCAATTTCTGCAGTAGGAAACCACAAATGCTAATTATTGCTGCAACACTTCTACAAAATGTTCACACCCAAAATTATCAAGGACTAAGGTAAAATATAAGAGAATGACCAGACAATCTATGTTCCTCTAACAATTATTTTCATCTGAATAACTACTTGAATCCAAATAATCCAAAATGCTATTCAGTTTTAAAGTCCACAGACAGGCTACACAAATCAAAATGTTCCACTCTTCCAAAATGTTTCAAAATACACATTCTATTTAATCAACCAACAGGTTACACCCACTACCACAAAGCAAGAATACAGAATTAACTTCCCAGCTTGGACGTGTTCTACGGTTGGAATACAGAATTAACTTCCTAGGTTGGACAGGTTCTATGGCTGGAATACAGAATTAACTTCCCAGGTTGGAACAAAGCAATTCTCTATATTCTGTGTCAAAACAGAACTTGCCCAGGAAATCTATGTACTACATAAAAAACCTACAATCCTTTTTCCAGTTGGGCCAGCATAGATAATTGCAAATGTTTTGCAGAGCGAGATGGGTCAGCAGCATGTGAAGAGTTCCGGTTACGGCTTTCAGAGGCCAAAGCAATTAATTTACCCAGCCAACTCACTACTCAAATCTTTGGACTGTTGCTGGCCATAACATATAGACAGCACTCACCTTTAAAGTAACTCAGTGCTCTCTGGTAAGCACAAAAATCTGTGGGTTGGTTCTTTTATGGGAGTAAATAAATTTCTAACTTTTGCTGAGAAACATTTTTAGTATTTCAAAATTTGGCATATAATTTCCAATAACTGCTCATTTCCAGCTTGCATCTCACTGTCTAAGACATCATATAGTACAATATTTGGCCTAGAGGGGAAAGTTGCAGGACTGAAGAAAAAAATGGCAGCAAAAATAAGCAAAAGAACTGAACCATATTACAAAGACAAATGAATGACAACAACAAAAACCCTCTGTGAAAAGAAAAGACAGTAAAGATTACAGTTATCATGATGACTTTTTTAAAAAGTCAGTAAACAGAACACAATATTTAATTTAAAACAAACAACAACAAAAAAGAATACCAGCAAACTTCATCTGACTGCCAAGTAGGGCCCTGACAGGAAAAAAAATTACTACGAACAACTCTAGATAAACTGTATTCTGCTTTATAAATGTCTTTCTATGTATGAAACCAATGGTTCATAAACCAATGTATCTACTAGCATTTTTTTTTTTACACATGAGGACACAGGGCCCCCAAAGTCTCAGTTAGGAGATGTTTCTCAGGCCACATTAAAAGCTAACAGATACAGCTGAAGAACTGGACAGAACCCAAACCTTAAGACTCACAATCCCTGGCTCATGAGTCACTAGGGTAAATCTCTATGTACCTTAGCGGGTTAAGAACTCCCAAGTGCTATCCACAGTTATAAACAGTGATATCATTGGTAGCAAAAGCCCAGGCCTGCAAGCTCCCAGTGGTGCACAATACCAAGAAAATCTACAGGGTTTTTAAATATATATATATATTATGCAACATCTTTTTTAAAAAATAATTTTATTTCAAGCAGTACAGCTCATCAATTCTCATTTCTCATTCTTCCTTTCACAAGCACCACAGGCACAAGGCTCCTAAGAGCTGCACAGGAAAGTCCATACAAGAATTTAAGAAGTCAAGCCAAAACTAAAGATATCGTAAAAGATAGTACAGTTATTCTGTACTTTTAGAGGGAAAATTTTTTTGAGAAAAAAACATTTTTAATACAAGATTCAGTCACATACAAGTACAAAAATCCAACAGACATTATAGTTTTAAAGGCAACTTGTGTTGCTTTCAAATACAATCAAGACAACCTAATTCAGTGAATCAAAATAAAGTGTTCTCAATTATACACACAACGTATGTGTGACAACCAACTTTGACAGACTGGGCTCTTCTCAGCAATGCAAGGTTATAAGACAACTCCAAAAGACTCATGATGGAAAGAGATGTCTACACTGAGAGAAAGAACTAGAGTTTGAATGTAGATTGAAGCAAACTACCTGCTCTCTTTCTTTTTCTTGTTTGATTTTCTTTCCTCTTTCCCACTGTTCATTCCATCAGTTATGAGCAACCTGACTAATGTCTAATGTGAAAGTATTTGCAAATCCTATACCTGATTGCATGCTGCCATGGGGGGCAGGGGGAGAAAATTTGAAACTCAAGGGATTGTGGAACTGAACCTTGTAAACTAAAAATAAATTAATAAAGACTTTTTTTAAAAAGTGTTCTTCATAATAAATAAGAATCACTGTCAATTCAGAATGACATATACATGACTAGCAAAAGAAAAGTATCAGAAATGGAAAGAATTCAGACAGGAATGATCAATCTTAAATGGTGGAATAATTAAAAGTCTTATCACGACCTACTGCTATTAATATTCTTAAAGGAATAACCAAATAATCTTTAAGTGAAAAAGAAGAATCAAAATCTGGGAGAGAATGCACAATACTAACTGACCAATAACCAAAATAAAAGCTATAAAAAAATGCAAAGCCAAGGCAACCAGTGCCACTCTCAAACTGGTTCTGACATGCCATTCCTGACATTCCACTCTCCCTGCATTTTCAGATTCTCCATTCCTCACACTTTATTTTTACTCACTTGGACCTGAATAAGAATCAGGATCACAGAAGGCAAGCCTCACCACCATCTTTGTATCACTGGAACAACAACTCTCCATTTGTGAGAGCACAAACAGAAACTACTCAGAAAACCTTCAGTACTCAATTATCCATGCTAAGCAGAATTAATGACAGTATGGTATTCAAAAAGTTGGGGTTTTGTCACAAGTTTCAATCTTCCTCTTCAAAGAATCAACTAGCAAAACTGACAAGCTAATATTTTTCCTTCTCATCCCTTCCACTGTTCTCTTTGTAAATAATAATAATGATGATAATAATAACAACAACTTTAGGAGGTAGCCAGCAACCACCAAAATGGCTAACTAAAAGTGATCAGAGACTTCAGCTCTTGAAGATAGAAGAAAAAGTGAAAAAGACTATAAAATAGGGATGAGATAAATGAAAAGATGACATTGACCTGCAAAGACTGCCATATCCCATGGACAAAGAGAGCTAGATTCTACAGACACAAACTCAGAAAGTGTGAAAAATGCTAACAATTAAGTAGAAGCTTTGAAAATGCAAAGCATTAAAGCTCAAGGTAGGAACCCTAGACTTCTTCCTCTAGTCCAAGCTTCTCATTTCACAGATGATGTTATTGAGGCATAGAAAAAACACAAAGGAATAAAAGAAGTTGCTACCATTCTGTTGAACATTTACAAGAATATAATTTACATGGCTTATTTAGCAAGTCATTTAGCGTCTGGACAAGAGGTATACTGACTCAGTCTTTTGTGTTTCATCACTGGGTCCCTCTCTCCTTTCCCCTGTCCCTTTTTCAGCAGGGGAGTAGAGTGCCAACTAAAAGGGTTCCTGACAAAAATAGCTGGAAAGGCCTGGAATTCTGGGAAGGAAATTTCATCTGCATTTGGGTGCCAAAGTATGGCCAGTAAGTCTAGACGCAGTACTTCAGAGGCGGAAGGTACCTTGGAGACTTCAGTCTCGCATTTTACAGATGAGGAAACCAAGGCCCAGAAAGAGAAAGGGATTTACTCGAATTCACACAGCTACTAACAACAGATCTGTGACTAGAATCTGGTCTCTTGCCTCCAAGTTTACCTTCCTATAATTCAAGCCTCTCCCCAATCCAGTCCATCTTCATCTGTCAAACTAATCTTCAAGTTCAAGTCTGGCC
Source organism: Pseudocheirus occidentalis (assembly GCA_028646575.1). Classification (NCBI taxonomy): domain Eukaryota; kingdom Metazoa; phylum Chordata; class Mammalia; order Diprotodontia; family Pseudocheiridae; genus Pseudocheirus; species Pseudocheirus occidentalis. The sequence goes on along the minus strand of CM053595.1, from coordinate 108,778,595 downwards.
TTGTCACTCTATCCAACAAACTCCAATAGCTTCCTATTGCCTTCAGGATCAAAAAGAAAATCTTGGGTCTGGTTTTTAAAGCCCTTTTAACCTGGCTTCTTCTCCCTTTCTCGGCATCTTCCACCTTACTCCCTTCACTTACTCTGAGATCCAGTGACTCTGGCGTCTTTTTCTGTTCTCACAAAACATTCCTATCTCCTGGTCAGCTATGTGCTATACCTAGTATTCTCTCCTTCCCTCTTGGCTTCCAGCAAATCTCATCTAAAAGACCACCTTCTGCAAGAAGCTTTTCCCAGCTCTTGTGAGTGCCTTCCCTCTGAGAATATCTCCAATTTAGCATGTTTGCACATAGTTGTTCACGTGCTGTCTCTCTCTTCTCCCCCCCCCCATTACATTAGAGTTCCCTGAGGGCAGGGACTGTTTCTGTTTTGTTTTGGCTTTTCTTTGGATCCCCAGAGCTTAGCACAGTGCCTGGCACATAGTAGGCGCTTCATAAATGCTAGTGAATTCATTTTCATTACACCACAAAGTCATCCTCCTTTGTTTGCTATGTCACCCGTCAACTGACATTTAGATGATAAGAGTTCAAATTAAAAATAAACTGGGGAAGTAAATTAGTGAGGAGCTTCAGCCAGACCCAACAACCAAGAAGACTGGCAGAGAAAATATTCTACCCTAGAAGGAGTCAATATAAAAGAGAGAAGCAGAGGAAAAAGCAAAATGGATTAATTAGTGAAGACTCCCCAAGTATACTAAACCCAAAAGGCTGGGTCTCTGGAGGATTTACAGGCTGAATGTCAGTCCTGTCATAAATACAAAGAATAAAGATAGCAGTCATAAAATCTCAGAACTGGCCAAAACCTCTGGAATAATTTAGTCTAACCTGTAGCTGAACAGGAATTTTCTTTCCCGTATCCCCAACACAAACTCAGATTTTAGAGCTAGAAGGGCCCTTAGGTCATCTAATCCAACTACCCAACCCCCCATTTTACAGATAAGGAAACTGACCTGACCCATAGTCACATAAGTAGCAAAGCAAAGGTATGACCCCAGGTTCTCTGACTTCAAATCTAGCACTTCTTCCACAGTACCATAATACCCTAATTAGAAGACCTCTCTACTGGTGGGAAGGTAACTCAGTACCAGTACATCCTGAGGCAACCTATAGTACTGCTCTAATTATTAGAGCAGTGACTGGCCTGATGTTTTATATAAAGCAGCATTAGGGTCATGAATGGTAGCATTTTTTCCTATATCTACAAAAAGAAAGACTAAACTAGATTGACCCCCTCCCCGCCAAGGTTCCCTAGAGTTCCAAAATGCTACTCTTGGATTCAAAGAGGTAATTATTTTGAAACCTTAGCCTCTGTTCACTGAAAGAGAAGCATTAATGGCACAACATATATACCTCTGGTTGCTTTCCTCTTTCTCTCTTCAGCCTCTACCCTTTTGTACTCTTCCATACTTTTGTCCTCTTCTTTTCCTTCTTTGTCCTAGAGCTCCCAGTCACAGCTACAGGCACTGCTGTACCCTACAGGTGGCATTCAGGGCTACAGAAGTTGTTAAACCAAATCTTCAGAGTAACAAAGAACATTTCCTTGTACCCTATCTATTGCTAAAAGCTGCATTTTTATTTGGTTATGCAGTAAATTCTTGCCCAAATCATTAAAAATAGAAGGTCACAAAACCCAAGTAAATTGATGGCAGTGTGTTTACATAAAAAGAAACCCGGATGACAGTAAATTTCTCATGGGACAGTTTCGAAAATTGGCAAACAAACTGACACTTGGTGAAGGCTTTGCCCTAGGAAGACATATTTAGCAAATAACAAATTCAAAGTTCTTAAATATCTCTCTTCTGCCATTCTATAGCTGCTCATCTAATCTTAAAAAGCATCTTTTTCTTCCATATAGTAAAATGTAGGTTTTTCACCACTTGGCATATAAAACAGCACTTTCCTACTTTATAAAGCAAATCCAGCCAGCATTTCCAACAGTACTGTTTCTTATTTGGAGGGGGGGAAGGGAAGCCATCTGGCAGTGCCGTGAACAGTTACATCCTGTTTATTATTAAATCTTTTTAGCAATAGTGCTTTAAAACTGTTTTTCCAAATAACCCCCTTGTTCTTGGCACTCCAACACAGAATCATCTTTGGGGGATATTGAGTCTCTCCTGCTCCTTCAGCACAAACCAATAATCACAGCTCATCCGGCAACTCCACTTAAAATACACGGTGAAATCTAGCCTCCATCCTAGAGAACTCACAGAATTTAATATTCTCTCTTCTGCCTCCAAATACCACAGAAGCTGAAGTGTGAGATAGTGAAATGGTGACTAGCAAATTCCATTTCAATGGTGGCTCAAAATATAAGGAAGAAAAAATACTTCTCCCACCTTTCCAGGACCTAAGAACCTGGAAACTAAACTGTTCCCTTTTCCAATCTGATGTCACCAAACACCTAAACCAGAAAGAGCAAAAAGCTTGTTTCTTCCACTATAAGGTGTTCTCTCTTTACAACAAGCAAGTTACCAAAATATAAAACATTTTTTAAAAAAACAACAATGATTCAAATTCTCAAACAGACATAGCAGAAAAAAAAAGGCATAAAAAAAGGAATGCTGCCTCAAAAACATGCAAAAATTTACCCTTTTGACTGTTCAACAGCAATGTTTTGTAGTCTACATCCTTCTGACATTTTAACTTGGGAAATTAGAGAAGGAGGTAAGCAAGGAAGAGAGTGAATGGATCAGAGATACATGGTTTGCAGGAAACCATGAAATCATCCTATCCAGCGTAAGCCTGACAGTGATTTAAAAATAATACACACACATATACCGAACCCACTAGAGCGCAGGACGCAAGTCCAAAACAATGGGGTGAAAAGACATTAAAAAAAAAAAAAGCGCAGCCCTAGACACTGGCAAGGAAAAGAGGTATAGGGGAAAGTACCTCTGTCCCCTCCTCTCAAAGAAAAAGAGCCACCCACATACACAGACACAGAAACACACACATCCCCATCCCCTGCGGCCCTACAACCAGGGAGCCAGAGAGAAAAGGGGCAGGTTGGGGGAGGGACCGAGGCCCTGCAGCTCGCAGACTCACAAATCTGGTTGGAAAAACAGCCACCACCATTGCAAACTGGGGGAGGGGTGTTCAGGCAAAGGATTCAGACTATGCCCGGCCCCGTCCCCAGCCCTTTGGGAAGAATTTGGGGGAGGGGGGATTCACACACCCTTCCACAGAAATCCTAGACCCCAGCATTCCTGGGGACAGAAGAACTGAGATGTGAGGGGGGGGAAGAGGGGGAAATATAATTGGGGAAGGAATGGAAGGTGAGCAAAAAGAATTTGGGGGGGCGACAGAAAAGCAGAAAGAATTTAAGGGCAAAGAGGAAAAGTAATCGGGAGAATGTGATGGGAGAATTGGGGGAGAAAAGATAGAGATAATTAACGAGTCAGGAGAAGAGGGTTAACAATTTTGCGGGGGAGGCAAAGAGAATTGGGAAGAACGATGGAGGGTGGGTAGGAAGGCCAGGGAGAACGGGGGAGGGGGAGGCGTTCAAATTCGACCTGGCCTCCTCAGACTCCGACTGGATCGGGAATTGGAGGGGTGTCACGGCGGTGTAAACAATGAGCTGAAGGGCCGCGGCTCGACCCAATCGCCCCCACCCCTCAGCGGGGAGGGGGTGGAGGGGGCTTGCTCTCCCTACCTCCACTCTTCAAGGGAAAGGGGGGCGCGCTTATTATCCCTGTCACCCCGCCCCCGGAGCCCCCTCCTACTGGTGTGAGGGCGGGGAAGAGACAAAAGCCCAGAGAGGAGGCCGAGGCCCGGCCTGGCGCCAGGGCTGGGGCCGGGGTTAGGGTTGGGGTTGGGGCTAGGGCTGGGAGCAGGACGGCTGCAGCAGCGGTGGTAGCGGCGCCGGCGGCGGCGGTTCCGAGGCTCGGGCTCCATCTTAGCGCTCCTCGGGGGGGGCCCTCCCCCGCCCCCTAGAACCCGGCCGCGTCTCCCCCCGCGCCCCGAAATAGCCACCTGATCTGGTTCCGGGGGTCCGACAGTGCCGAGAAATCCTAATCCGGCGGCGAGAGGGGCGTTCAGGCAGCAGGATGGCGGCGGATTGAGAGGCGGCGGCGCTGGCAGAGCCTCCTCCTCCTCCTCCTCCTCCTCCTCCCCCTCCACCTCCTCGGTCCCCGGGTCTGTGTCTGCCTCCCTCCTCCCTGCTCGCCTCCTTCTCTCGCTCTCTCCTCCTCC
>CM053595.1:108700512-108774246 GCA_028646575.1 Pseudocheirus occidentalis | reverse complement strand
AAAGGAGGAGAAAGAAAGGGGGGAGGAGTGGCAGCCCCCTTCGCCTCGCCCCCGCCCCCGCCCGGCCTCGGGGTGCATAGGCGGGCCTCTGTCCAGGCGGAGCGCCGCGGCTACGTTCAGCAGGCGTAGCTCTCCCCGGAAAATTCTGTCTTTGTGTTTGTGGTTATTAGTAATGTTTTGTGTTACATGTCGCACGTAACCTGCGCGCCCAGTGATATGCCGCTTTGTGGAATGTGATGCGACTGTGTGGTCTCTATTATCTACCATATTATGGGTACAGCTTGGAATGGTAGTAGTGATATGAACTGGATATTCCGTGTAGGGTGGTTTTAGGAGAAGCAGTATGGTCCAGGGGTTGGAGGGCTGACTGGGAAGTCACAGAGGTGTGGGTGCAAGCACGTACTCTCAGCGTATCCCCCACCCCACCTCGGCTAAATTAGTCTTCGACAAGTATTTATTAAGCACCTAAAAGACGCTGGTTGGGGGAGACTTAGTCCCTACCCTCAAGAAATTTACCCACTGTAGGGGAGATGTGCACATGTACAAAAATGACAGTTGCCCCTATGGATAAGGATCGCAGATTTAGAGTTGGAAGCAACCTTGAAGGCCGCCTGATCCAACCCTCTCATTTTACACCTGAGGAAACAGACCCAGAAATCGGGAGGACTTGTCCAACCAAGGTTTCTCAGAAAGGCACAGGATTCTAAGTCCGATCTCATCTTCTTGACTCCAAGCCTCATCTTCCACCCACTATACCATAAGCCACATAAGCACAAATTTCACACACACACACACACACACACACACACACACACACTAACAGGACCTCACATATAACGTCTATAATAAGTATTATCTAAGATAGCATTACAGCCCCAGTGTAGATCCTTAGAATCGGGGAGACCTGGGTTCAAGTGTTGCCTCTTACTATATGAACATGGGCAAATCACTTAATATTTCAACACCCCAGCCCCAATTACCAAATTACAGACTATTTGCCACTCTGCATTGTCTAATAAACAACAATCATTTTCTAAGCACCTCTTGTAGACCAGGTACCATGCTAAGCCCTGAGTATGTAAAGACAAAGGCACAATAGTGTCTGACCTCAAGGATCTTCCCTCTATGGAAGGAAATAACAGATTTGTATATGTTCATAAAAATCTGATACATATAAATCAGATACAAGATAGCTCTGGTGACAAGGGGGATCAGGAAAGGTTTGCCACAGAAAGTTTCACTTTACCTGAGTATCAAGGGTTCCAAGAAGAGGTAAGAAAAAAGCATTCCAGGAATGGGAGAGTCAGTACACAGAATTGGAAGTTGGGGCTTCATGTATGAAGACCAGCTTGTAAACCAGTATGGCTGAACCAAAGAGTATGGGGAGAGAAGAAAGGTGAAAAAACAGGAAAAAAAAAAAAATAGGTTGTGAAGACTTTTATGTGACAGAGAATCTTGTATTCTAGAGATAAGAGAACCATTAAAGTTGGGGTACCAGGGTAACATGGTAAGATCTGCTCTTTAGAAACCACTTGCTGTATTTCTACAGTGGGAGTTCCCCACACCAATAAAGTTACAAGATACAAACCAAAAATTGATGCATTAAGGCCTAGTGTAGGCTGTATCTGGCATTTAAGGGCCAGCCTAGTTCAAAGAAGTTTGTCACTTGGCTGGCTGCAGATTACTGAATAGTTAGCCTTACCACCTCAGGAAGGCTGAATGTATAGAAAGGTTGTTGTCATTTATAGTGTCTAGAAATTACAACTTCATTGAAATGTTAAATATATTGTTTAACTTAGTAGGAAATCATTTATGCAGTTTACATTTGTATATACTTTATATATGCATTTATATATTGTATTTATATTTGAATTTAAAGTCCAAAAAGTGCTTTCCTCAAAGGTCCTACAAGTACAAAAATATTTATAGCAAATCTTTTTGTTGCAAAGAATTGAAAACTGAGGGGATCCTAGCAATTGGGGGATGGCTAAACAGTTATGGCATATGAATGTGATGGCATACTGTTGTGTTGTAAGAAATGATGAGGGGATTGATTTCAGAGAAATCTAGGAAGCCTTGCATTAATTGATACAGAGTGAAGTGAACAGAACTAGGAAAAAAATGTATACTATAACATTAACATAGTAAAAATGATTTTGGAAGACTTAAGAATTCTGAGCGATGCAATAATCAGCTATGATTTCAGAGCTATGATTTGATAGAGTTATTGTTTATTTTTCCCAACCCCCAATTCCAACTCCTTTCCACTGTATTGCCAAATTTTTGAAATTCTAACATTTAGGATACCTGAGGTCCCCAAATGGAGCAGTTTCTCCAAATATCCCCAGACTGATAAAACATAAAACTCCTTAAGAGCAGGGCCTGTTTTACTTTATCTTTACATGTCTCCCAAGAGATCCTCCTTGCTCAAAATTGGCTGAATTGAATAGAATAAGATACATGAATTAAATGGAGCAGTTCTTCCCCCAAGTCCCTTATTTCCTCTTGTCTCAATAGAACAAAGGTGAGCGGTTCCAATCAGGCTTGCTGTACTACCAACTTTAGCCTTCCTGCCCTGAGTTTGCATGTCGGCTGTTAGATAGCAGACTCCAGTAGATTTTGCAACAGAGGACCCCAGTGCAAGGACCACAGATGGGATTTAAAGCTGGAAGAGACCCCAGAGGTTAGTAAAATCCAACACTCGTTCTGAGGTGAGGAAACCAAATTCCAGAGAAACAAAGTGTTTGGCCCAAGGTGTCACAGAGCAAGGGTAAAGATTGGAACCCAGTTCTTTTAACTAGTAGTCAAAAGTATTGGGTCACACTTATACTTCTGTTCCTACCTACCATGCAGTTAACATTATGTAACATACTAACTCTTCTTGCTTTCCGTTTATGAAATGAGAGTTGTGATAATACCTACTTCATTACTGTGCTATAAACATTGTGTGTGTATTTAAATATATATATATATATATTTATGTAGACATGGTAGAATGCTATAATATGGCTCATTATTAGACAAACCTGAATATTTGTTACTGTTGTTTAGTTATTTTCTAGCTATGTCAGGCTCTTTGTGAGCCTACTTTTTTATTGGCAAAGAAAACCACTGGAGTGGTTTGCTACTTTCTTCTCCAGCTCATTTTACAGATGGAGAAACTGAGGCAACAGTTAAATGGCTTGCCCAGGTTCACACTGCTAGCAAGTGTCTGAGATACTGAAGTAGGATTTAAACTAAGGTCTTCTTGACTCCAACCAGACACTCCATTTTGCCACCTCACTGCAGGTCTAGTCACATACTCTCAAGCACAGAACATAGATGCAGGCAAGGATGTGCTGGTGCATGTTTAACAATCAGCTGTCATAACACACTTTTAAGTTTAATAGTGAAAGGTCAAGGATGACTCACTGGGGACTTGGGTGACTGGGAGTCTGATGGCACCTTCAACAGAAATCAGAAAGTTAGAAAGAGGAGTGGTTTGTGAGACTTTTTTTGTTTGGGGTTTTTTTGAGCTTTTTTGTTTTTGGAAGGAGGAAGATGGAATGAGTTATGTTGTAGGGATGCTTATGGAACACCCAGATGTCCAGCATTAGGTACTGGAATTCAGGAGAAAAATGAGGATTGTATAATATAGATTTGAGTGTCATATGCACAGATGATCATTTAAAAGTGGTCCTCCTTGCCCTTCCCCCATCTCCTACTGAGTTATGCCCTGAAATAGCTGCCTATCCCTGAGATTTCAGTTTCTGCCCCTCAGATACCACTCAAATGTCAGTAAATTCTCTCATAGGAATTAGGGTGTATAATGCTTTCAAGGAACTTTTGTAGTAGCTGAAGGGAAATCTTTGATTCTGGAAAAGAAGGATCCACCAAAAAAAAAAAAACCTAAAACAAAACACAGTGTCTAATGGTAGAATTTCAGGTTTACAATGGATAGAGGGAACGGGAAATGTCTTCTTAGCATCCTTCAAATGCAAGCAGGGAGCCAGCCATTCTCCTCTTATTAAGTTTAGATTGTACATTTTGGAAAGATTTTCAGTTAAAGAAGAAAATTAATTAACTGTAATACTCCTCCCTTCAATCCAATTACCACTCCCATTCCTTGAGCATATTAGTAAATCAAGGTTTAGAGGCAGTAGATTAACCCCAAAATGTGTCCAGAATCTGGGAACTTTTCAAGAATGTAGGTTACGTTTGGGGAAAGTGTGTATGAGTGGTATTGCCCAAGCAATACAGGTGCAAAGCAGGTTTTTAATGTAACAGCCTTGAAACTTTTGCTTCCCAAATAAATTAATAAAGCTAAAAGCATTTATTGAGGTTTCCATGTGCCAGTCACTATGCTAACTAAGCACTGGAGGTACAAAGAATGGCAGTCTCTGCTCTCTAGGAGTTCACAATGTGGTGAGAATGACAACTTGCAAACCACTAAATACAAATAAATGGCAGGTAACCTCAAAGAGAAGGCCCTCACTTTAAGGGAGATTGGGACAAGGGGTGAGGTTGGACCTGGAACTTGAAGGAAGCCAGGGAAAGCATTTCAGGGGCACAGCCAATGAGACCAGTGCTGGATCAGGAGATGGAGTATCACATGTTCCAGTGAGATCCAGTGGATCTCAGAGTATGTGGAATGGGAAGTAAGGTATAAGACGGAAAAAGTAGGAAGAAGTCAGATTATGGAGGATTTTAAAAGTTAAGCCCTATGGATAAACCTGAAAAACACACACACACACACACACACACACACACACACACACACACCGAGTCCATGTCCTCAAGGAACTTACTTTCTAACATGGGAAGAAAACTGGGTGAATGATGACCAGAGAAAGGAATTTGTTCTAAGAAGCAGAAAAGATGAAGAGATGGGGCAGCTTGGTGGTGACACAAGTAGAGCACCTTCCCAGAAGTCAGGAGGACCTGAGTTCAAATACAGCCCCAGACACTTGACATTTAACTAGCTGTGTGACTTTGGGCAAGTCACTTAACCCCAATTGCCTTCCCCCCTCAAAAAAAATAAGAAAGGGAAAGGTGGAGAGGAACTCGTGTGCTAATAGGCAGTTGATGAGATGACTTATAGAGATGACTGAAAGACTAATGGGATAAGAAGCTGAAGCATGTTCTGGTTTCTAGAACTAGTCAATAAATGTAGTCGGCTCAGTGGGGGATTTTCTTACACTCAAGCACCAATCAGCTGCCTTGGATCCTAGGTTGGGAACTCCAAAAATGAGGGAATTAACTGGGGTGGGGTGGGGCAAAGAGGGGTCTGTGGGGAAGCAAGGCTCAGGCACCTAGGGTTAACAGAGACCTTCTTCTTGTTTTAGACACTGAATCTCCCAACAGAACAGATCTCAAATCTCCTCCAGGGATTGACCAAGTGTGACCTTCTTCAGCTATTGTTGCCTGCTCAGCAGGGGTGCCAGTCACCAGCCATAGAATAAATCACCCATTTGGTCTCAGAAAAAAAAAAAAGTAAAGTAGGAAATTGTCTTCCCTCCACCCCACCCCCATCTCTCCTTCTCCAATTCTCTGCCACTACTCTTAATGCCCCAGAAATAATATGGTAAGGTAGAAACGTACTGAATTTGGAGTCAGAGGAGATGGGCTTGAATTCTGATTCTTTGAGATTTTGAGCAAGTCCCTTCACCTCTTTGGGCCTTAATTAACTCATTCTAAAGTGAAAAGGTTGGATTAGATGACCTCAAATGTCCCTTTCAGCTCTAAAAATCTGGAGAACCCCTTCGTGACCATTACTTTTTCTTCTGCTCTTTGCATCTAGGGCCATCTGCAGTAGTCCTGATCTATATCTTGCCACTGGCCCCAAATGGCTCTTGAGGAGAAAGTGAGGCTGGTGATTTTGCATAACCCTCCCTTATTTATATCCAATACACTTGCTAATCAAGACATTCATTACACTCCTGACGTCCTGGCTTTCTACAAGAACCAAGGACAGACAACAACAACAAATCCTTCCGCTAAAGATGTAAAGGACTGATAACCTGAGTTTCTACATTCTGGGGAAGATTTGCATTTTAACATCTAAGCCTTTCACTTTGAAGCTCTGTAATTTCTGGCCTTAACCAGAAGTGGGAGGATTTTTCTTCTGTTTCGGTTTTAGGCTAGGGGGCTTCCCCAGCCCCCAGGCCTTCTGTTTAAAAGGTGGTTGTATATTTTACCCCAGGTAGGCTTCTTTGACCAATATTTTCTATTATTCAAATTCCTAAATCCTTTACAGTAAGGGGGGGAAAGATTTAATTCATTGACTGGCAAAGCAATACTCGCTGACTTGTGGTCTCCTCTCTAAATCTGAGTGAGGTTGGCCTGGAGAACTTGCTAGAGGGTGAAAAGATGTTATCCAGGGAAAAGAAAGCATGTAGTTCTGGTGAGGCTGGAATGAAACACAGAAGTAAAAATTAGTTGTACTATTCTGAGGGAAAAGAAAAATGAGAGGGTCTGAGGGCAAAAGGGTTTTCTAGATGATAGAAGGGGGAAAGAGGGACATCAAGTAATATGGGCATGTTGGAGTGGGAGAGCTGGAAGAAGATGGAGAAGAAAAGGGATGGTTATTTTGAGACTTAAATATAACTACCTGTGGATCAATATGGGAGATGGTTACCCATTAGAGGATTTATGAAATGGAGCTCAGGTGGCAGAAGCAATCCCTAATTCCAAAATGATTTTTTTTCTTTACTGAAAGGGATGCAAGAGGCCATCTAGTTTAAGTTTGAAGAAAAATCCTCACTCCTCCACCACTTCCAGAACCAGTGGTCATTCAGCCTCATCTTGAAGACCTTCTTCTGGGGGGATGGGGACACCAGCCTAACCAGGTCACATTCCCCCACTGAGAAGTTTCAGTGTGGCTCTCTTTGGCCTCTAGAATATGGCTACCACACTGGTTCAAACCTTGATATCATTCCTTACCTGTACTGTTCAATCAGCCTCTTAATTAGCTTCCCAGCCTTGTGACTTTCTTCTCTCAAATACATTCCAAATGTCAAATAGATATTTCAAAACAAAGATGTGCCAACATCTTTGGCTCCATACTATCGCTTCCATGATAAAATACATTTAAGGCCGTTCACTATCTGAATCTCACCTACCTTTTCAGATTTACTCACCATTACTTTCTTTTATGTACACTACATTCCAGTCAAACTGGTCTATTTACTGTCCCCCATATAAACTACCCCATCTCCCAGACACCATGCCTTTGTAGAGATTATTCCCCAAGAAGCTTATTCTGATCCAATCAATTAACAAACATTAAGTGCCTACTATGTGCCAGGCATTGTGCTTAGCTCAGGGGATATAAAGAGGCAGGAGACAGTTTCTGCCCTCCAGGAGCTTACAGTCTAACATAACAGGGAGACAACCTTCAAACAAACACATACAAAGTAAGCTATATATGTGATTAATAGGAAATAATTAACAGTGGGAAGGCACTGGAATTAAGAAAGTTGGGGAAGGCTTCCTGTTGAAGGTCGGATTTTATTAGATCCCTCAAGAGGGCTTTGTATTTTGTATTTACTTATTCTCCCTCCTCCCAAGATTGTAAACTCCTTGAGGGCAGAGATTATTGTCTTTTTCTCCTTTGATTCTCCAGCACCAAATTCAGCACTGGGCACATAACGCACACTTGTGGTACTGAAACCAAGATAAAGTGCAAAGTCCCTCATTTGGCACTTAGAGGCGCTTTGGCTTTCACTGTCTAGCTTCAGCCTCTCTTTGCTGATTTTATATTCCTCCCTGTCATCTCCTCTAGTTCCAGCCAAACTGGCCCATCTGTGGTTCACCTACTGTTTTATCTTCCACCTCTGTACCTTTGCCCAAGCTATTTTCCAAGCCTGGAAGGTTCTCTGTGAGCACCTTGACCTTCTACCATCCTTAGGTTAAGGGCTCAGCTCTTGGGGCATCTCTCACTCTGGGTCTTTTCAGAATTCCAGCTCTTGGTGCTTTCCCACTCCATGTTACTTTGTGTTCACTTTGTATGCTCTTATATTTATTTATCTGTCTACATAGGGTTCTTTGAGGACAAGACCTATTTTCATTTTCATTTGTTTATAAAGCCTTCCTGAGTTGAATTGAATTTGGCCCTTTGGTGAAATAAAAGGAGAGAGTGCTACAAAAAAAACCTTCTGATTTTTGAACCCAAAATGACTTAATCTCATTTTCTTATTGGGATTTGGATCCAATAAATTTAATTCCATCACAGTTCCTGTGATACATTGATTTGGGTTCCATCTTCCCAGAGAATACTTTAAAAAAAATTAAAAGAAATTATGTATTTGTATAGATGTATAGTCATAGACACTGAGGCTTATTTTAAAGGTAGCTAGGTAGTTCAGGTGATAGAGCACTGGACCTGAGAGTCAGGACCTGAATTCAAGTTTTGCCTCAGACCTTTACTAGCTGTATAACATTGTTCAAGTCATTTAACCTCCGTCTCCCTCAGTTTCTTTATCTGTGAGATGGGGATGATAATAACACCTCCCTTATTGGGTGGCTTAGGGGATAAAATTGAGATAATGGTTGTCAAGCGCTATGTAAATGATAGCTATTATTGTTCACAGAATAAATTTTATTTCTGTATTCTATAGAAGATGTCTTCAAGTTTTCATAAATGGCTATTTTAAAAGCCAGATTACTAAATCAATACCAAAATCAGCATAGAATGTTTACTAATCACTTATTCTAACTCCAGTAACATCCACCTAGGGATTAATTGAAAGAAAAAAAAAACCAGGAAGACCTAGTATCTCTTGTCGCCACCCCTCTAAACTTGTTCCTCTTCCAAACTTCCCTATTTCTCCTGAGGGTACTATTACCTTCCTAGTTGCCTGGATTCATGACCACACAGTCATCCTTGACCCTTCCCTCTCCCACATGCCTCCTATTCAAGCAGTTTCTAAGTTTCTTCAATTTTACCTCCACGGTCTTTTTCAAAGTTGACTCTGTGGCTAGAGTGTGAGATTTGGAGTCAAGAAAATTGGCATTCAAGTCCAACCTCTACTACAAGTCCAAGGTTCACTAGTTCTGTGACCTCTGGGCAAAACATTTCGCTCAGTTTCCTCATTTGTAAAATGATAATAGCACCTACCTCTCAGGGACATTGTTGGGGATCAAATGAGGCAACATTTATAAAGTGTTCTGAAAAATACTATAGTGTTTTGATATACTATACTATAATAATTATAATTTATTATAGTATATTTTATATTTATTATAGTATATCTATATTTTATAGTATATTATAGAATATTTATGTATTATAGTATGTTTCATATTAATATTATATATAAATACTATGTAATCATAATTAATATATAGTATAAGCATACTATATATTATATAGTATATCTACTACACTATATATAGCATAAATATATACTGTAATATATAAACAGACAACAAGTGTGGTGTTTTTTTATGGGGTTTCCTCAAGTAGAGTATAAGCTCCTTCAGGGCTGAGGCTGTCTTCCTCTTGCATTCCCTTGCAGTGTCTTGCATGAAGCTAGCCCTCAATGCATGCTTGAAGAATGAATAAATACATAATAAGGTTTAAATATCTATTTTTATGAACCATGAAGGTGAAGAGGACCTTTGCCAGTTTCACTGAGCTCCTTTCCATCTTTCTGTCGTCAGTGAACTCACAGGTACTGTTCAACACAACAGTGATCAATAACTTCAAATTTCCCTCAGTGAAATACACACACACACACCTCAAATTCAACTCTCCTGCTTCGGTACAACAGATATAGAATAACCAGGGAGGAGCTCATTGGAAAACACCACTGCTCATTCCCTTGACATAGCTATGCTTGGATTTGTTGTGACATGGCTGAAATTTCCACTCATCAGAGGACTAATAGTTTCATTATTTTTGATATGTTTTTAATTTCTCACCAAGGTACTGTCATTATTTACCTGTAAGTGAAAAAAGAAAAGCAAAACAAAACCCCAAACAACTGCTTTTAGAAACAACTTGTAGTTTAAACTGTATCTAAAATGCTACAGGGATCAGTGGTGGAGGACAGAGAGGTAAAAGTCAGATGGGATTAGTGATCTCTAGCAAACTCACAGCACCTGCTGTATGATCAGGCAATGATCTAGGTAGAAGACAAAAACAAAATGAGAAGTCCTTGCCCTCGAAGAGCTTTCTTTTCTATGGGGGGAGATAATATTACATATATATATACATATATATATATATATAAGATATTTACAAGTTAATTAGGGGATGGGGAGGCATCCCCTTGTAGCAGGGGTGATAAGAAAAAGTCTCTTTTAAAAGCTGGCACTGAACTTTAAAAAAAACTAGTGATTTGGAGAGAAAGAGGTGAGGCAGGAATGCATTCCAGGCATTGTGCAAGAATGTGGGAATGAGAGATGGAGTGTCATGTGTGAGGAACAGCAAAAGTCAAGTTTGGCTATACATGAAGGGAAGTTAATGATAAGTTAGGAATAGATTCCCTTTTCTGGGCAAAATATGTATCCTGCCCAGGGCTGGCTTTGCCATGGAGAAATGGGACAGGATGGTCACAGGTATGGTTTGATTTGAGAGGTAGACCTTGCCTGGCAACATTTCACATCTAGTAATTAATTTCCACTCTTTGACTTTCATTCCTTCGGAAGTCAAAGAAGGCTTTTCCTCCTGTCCAATTTTTAAAAAAAGATTACTTTATAGTTTTTCTAGGAATTATAGCCTTTGTAGTTAGAAGGGAATCTTTAGTCCAATCCAATTAATTTATTGAGGAAGAAAGGGGGCCCAGAGAGATTGAGTAACTTTTTTCCAGAATCACACAGCTAAGTCAGGAGCAGCATCAGAATTCAACCCCAAGATCTCTGACTCCAAAAAATTCAATATTCTTTCCACTATACCACATTGCTTGAGAAATACAAGTCAATGACATAGGTTTGGCAAGTTTGAAAGCTGGAAGAACTCTAATCCATGCAAAGGCTAGTTATAGTTCTGAAGGATCAGTGATGAAACCTGCTGCTTGGCTCCTGAACGAAGAGATGATAGATGACAGGTTCAGGGTTCAGGATGATATTCATACATACATATAGATATACGTGTACATATATATAAATATATATATAAATATATACAGATATACAGATATACGTGTACATATAGAGAGAAATACATACATACTTATATACATGTACATATATAGAGAGAAATACTTACATACAGATATACATGTACATATATAGAGAAATATATACACACACATATACATACATATATAGAGAAATACATACACACATACATATATAGAGAAATATATACATATATATATATTTGGGTACAACTAATATATGAATGTTTTTGCTTGGCTATACATGTTTGTTACTAAGGATTTTTTTTTCTTTTCCTAATGGGGATGAGGTTGGGAAGGAAATAAAAACAGTTTTTGGTCATTGAAAAAAATAAAATTTAATTTAAAAAGAAACTGGATTTGGAATATCACGTAGAACAACAACTTACTGGCTAGTCAATTTTTTATTTTTCGATCAATAAACTGTTTAGAGTATTATAAGAATAGACTTCTTTATTTCCTTCCTGAACCAAGTAACACGACCCTTCAAAAAACCACCTCTTTTTAACTGTTCATTTTTTCCTTGTTAGAAATCATGTGAATTCCAGGAGCTATTGGTCCCATTTTACAGATAAGTAAGTTGGGGCACCAGAGAAAGGAACTGGCCTTGCCTCAGGTCACAGGACACCAAGTAAGATGGTTCTAAGCAAATACTTAGTGCATGGAAACTATTCAACCTTTCTTCTGTTGGTTGCTAGGCATCTGGTACAAACCTCCTGCATTCTATCCCTGAGACACAGTCTGTTTCAGTGGCAATTAAGAAAGGTCCCATCTCAAGCTCTCTGATTTTTTGCCTTCTAGCCCTGGCTGCAGAAATGCAGTTCCTGATTTTAAATCTGAGGCTCAATGTTTTCACATGAGACCATCTTGTCTACTGGAAAGCATCGAAGATTTGGAGTCAGAAAACACTCGTCCAAGTTTTGACTCTATTGCTTACCTACCTCTATGGGCCTCACTTTGCTAATTTATAAAGTGAGAGGGTTGGAATTTGTTGAACTCTAAGGTTCCCTCCTGCTCTAAAGGCATTGGTCTTTTAACACTGTTGATGCTGTCTGCCTCATTAGCATACACTTCTGTGTCCCACACAATTGAGCAGCATGGACCTTGGTATTTGTTGACAGATAGATTAAAAAACAGCATATATGTATACAACACATACGTGGGTTGGTTAAAAATATATAATATTAGTACAACAACAACAAAAAACAAACCAACAAAACCTAGCTCATGTGGATACAATGCCTCACAGTTAAAATGTGCTCCTTTACAAAGCACTTGTGAGATGGGACAAATGTTATTATTCTCATTGTACAAATAAGAAAAACTGGAGCTAGAGATATGAAAACACTTGAAGAGTCATACAACAAAGCAAGTGGCCTGTCTAGGAGCTGAACACCCAATACAAGGTTCTTTTAGTGAAATGACATCACTAAGTATAACTCACCATTATATAGTATACTGCTCTGCAATCTACACACCTCTGTATCCCTTATCCAGACTACACCTCCCCCCCGCAAAAAAACCAACAACAAAACATCATGTAATTTCTCAGTCTCTAGTTCTTCATTCTGAACCCATTGGCCTCTGTGAGATATTCCCTATCAACAATATTCATTCAATCTATACATATTTACTGGAAAGCTGCTAAGTCAAGACACTGCCCTAGATAGAAAATACAGATCATCTACCCTTATGGGATTTAGAGTCTAGTAGAGGAGAGTGGAGATGGAAATGGCAAATCACTCCACTATCTTTGCCAAGAAAACCCCAAATGGGATCACCAAAAGTCCCAACATGGCCGAAATGACTGAAATACACTCAGGATAAGTGATTCAATCAGTGAAGGAAGTCCTTCCTCAATCACTTGGATCCCAACTGGGCTCAAATTTAGTACATAATCTGAAACAGTTGCTTGAAGCTCAAGAGAAGTTAAATGAGTGTTAAGGAGTGTCCTAGGTAGGATTTTCATCCAGGTCTTCCAGACTTGGGGTATCTCCTAGAGAGGGGGAAGACAACTACACACAAGTAATCATAATACTAAGTAAAATATGCTAAGTGCTATAAGGAAAAAGAAGGTTTATATGCAAATTCTATAAATAAAAAACCTTGTCTGAGATCATGTTAGTCCTTTCTTTCCTGGGACAGCTGGGGGGGTGGGGAGGGGAGACAAATAGCTGGTTTATTGGCTGACGTGCTTTTTGCCCTAGATAAAGAGAAAAGTAAAGTTTCAAACATTTCCATGTATTTTCTGCACATCTATCACCATTTCTTATGGTTGGTCCCTTGGTCCCTTCTAGGCCTTACAAATTCCCTCATACAATCATTGGCCTGAATCAGCCTTTCTGCAATCACCAGACTCCCACACACACTTTGTTGGATGAGTCAGAGTTCTGGTCCATTATACATAGAACATTCAAAGGTTACAAAGGAAACTTGTTATATTTAAATATTTTTGTCAAATATATATTTATAAAAATATTTTTAAAAAATCACTGACCCTACATTATGAATCCTTGATCTAATCCAAGCCTTTCTTCATTTAACAGATAGGGAAGCTGAGAACTAGAGAGGGGGCAGCACCATCTGCTGAAGGTCCCACATGTAACAAGAGATAGAGCTGAGACTCAAACTCAAGGCCTCTGCCTCCAAATTCCAACACTCTTTCCCCCTCTTATCTCTATGGAGGCATACCTTGGAGATATTACCAACTCAGTTCCTGACCACTGCAATAAAACTAATATTGCAATAAAATGGGTCACATCAGTTTTTGGTTTCCCAGTGCACATAAAAGTTATGTTTACACTATACTGTAGTCTATTAAGTGTGCAGTAGCATTATGTCTAAAAAATGTGCATACCTTAATTAAAAAATACTTTATTGCTAAAAAGTACTAACCATTATCTGAACCTTCAGTGAATTTTCATCTTTTTGTGGCAGAGAGTCTTACCTCAATGTTGATGGCTGCTGACTGATCAGGGTGGTGGTTGCTGAAGGTTGGGGTGGCTGTGGCAATTTCTTAAAATAAGACAATAAAGTTTCCATCAGTGACTCTTCCTTTCATTTAAACACTTAGAGGCCATTGTAGGGTTATTAATTGGCCCAATTTCAATCTTGTTGTGTCTCAGGCAATAGGGATGCCTGAGGAGAGGGAGAGATGGGATCAGCCACGTTTGAAATATTGAAAGAATTGCCAAAATGTGACACAGAGAATGATGTGAGTACATACTGTCGGAAAAATGGTGCCCATAGACACGCTCGAAGCAGGGTTGCCACAAACCTTCAATTCGTTTTTTTTTAAGCAATAACTGCAATGCATAGCAAAGCAAAACAATTAAATGAGGAAACATGAGCTATTGTTATTACTTTCACATCTTGTATAATAGTCTCATCTGTCCATGAGTCTATTTTTTTTTTCTCTTACAGGTGGGGACTGTGTGGTCTACGTTCTCATACCCCTCACAGCCTTACAGCACAGGACCTGACAATGTTCATCTCTATTGGTCACCCCAAGCATAGGGGATTATTCTCCCACTCCAAGCTCCCAGCCCTATGCTGTCCCACAAACCGTCTTTAAAGAGAACATCCATAGCACATATCCTCTGGCCTGGGAAGAGGCAGGCTCTGAGCAACCTGGTGGGGGATTCAATAGTGTAAGTAACTAAGTAGAGTTAGAGATGGGCATCTGATAGCCTACAGTTTGTCTTTGCCTTCAGCAAAAGTATGTATTACAAATATGTCCCTCTTCTAAACTAAAAGAGAAGATTAGCATGTTAAAGAACCCAATCATTAGAACTACCATTCAATATATCTACATATTTATTATAATTCATTTTCCCTCTAGCCCCAGACCTTTGAGGACTTAGGGAAGTAGCTTTCTCATTACATCAAAATCTGAAAGTGAAAAGAACAAAAAACTTTCCCCAATAAATGAACGAATAAAGCATTTATTAAGCACCAATAATATACAAAACACTGTGTTAAGCTTAGAGGATACAAAAAGAAAAGTCAGATTGCCCTAGTTCTCTAGGAACTCACTTTCCAATGGGGGAGACAACTCATAGGGAAGGTTTCAGCTGCAAGTTGAATGGAAAAATCCCATGGATGTGCAAGGGCAAAACCAGAAGGGAATGCCTCTTCCTTAGTGTCATTAGTCCCAGGGCTCATGAGTTCAAGATCCTGGGCTGACCCCTTCAGGGGAATGTCCTTATAGCAAGAAT
This sequence comes from Pseudocheirus occidentalis, assembly GCA_028646575.1. NCBI lineage: Eukaryota > Metazoa > Chordata > Mammalia > Diprotodontia > Pseudocheiridae > Pseudocheirus > Pseudocheirus occidentalis. The sequence goes on along the minus strand of CM053595.1, from coordinate 108,758,927 downwards.
AGAAAAGGGAAGGCAATGGGAGATTCCACCACAATGCACCCATTTCTTACTTTTTTGCTTCTATCCCAGTCCTGCACCTTCCTCTTCTCTTCCTCTGTATCCTGTATCCCCTTCTTCTTACCCCTTATCTAGAGCTACCAGACTATTGTTTTGTTAAACTCCTTGTGGCTGAAGGGATTAACACACCCCTTCTCCTATACTAATCTGATACTATTCTCTCCTAATTTATGTTTTCCTTTACATGTCTTTGGCCAAGGTCATGGTAATTGCTTTATTCTTAGGATCTTTTGTTTCTCACACAGCATCTAGAAGCAGCTAGGTGACACAGGGGATAGAGGTCTGGGCTTGGAGTCAGGAAAACCTGAGCTCAAATTTGACCTCAGACATTTACTAGCTGTGTGACCTGGGCAAGTCACATAACCTCTTCTGGCCTCAGTTTCCTCATCTGTAAAATAGAGGTAATCATAATGCCTTTCTTCTGGGATTGTTGTGAGACCTAAATAAGATAATAATTATAAAGCACTTAGCACAATACTGGCACATAGTAAGCACTATATAAATGTCAGGTGGTAGTGTAGTAGTAGTAGCAGCAGCAGCAATGGCAGCAGTAGCAATAGTAGCAACAGCAGTAGCAGTAGTGATGGTGGTGGTGGTGGTGTAGTCCTCTGCCTTGGACCTAACAGGGGCTTGATAAATGTTCCTTGAATGAATGGGATAATAATTACTGTGGCCCCTCACTTACCTCCCATCCAATGGCCTTTTCTCAGCCCTCACCCCTCTTGACTTCTTTGTAGTTATCAACATTGATGGACTGGCCATTCCTGAAATGGTTCTTCTCCCAGTTGTTTGACCCTTTTAGTTTTCTTCACAGTATCATCATCAAAATCTCTCCCTTTCCTCCTTGTTATATCTATACCCCTGGCTCTCTTCTCTCTCTTTACTCTTGGTCATTTTATCAGCTTCCATGGGTCCAATTTCATATCTATACAGATAATTTACAAATCTACATATCTAGTCTTTTTTTTTCGGAGGGCAATTGGGGTTAAGTGACTTGCCCAAAGTCACACGGCTAGTAAGTGTTAAGTGTCTGAGGCTGGATTTGAACTCAGTTGCTCCTGACTCCAGGGCCGGTGCTCTATTCACTGCACTACCCAGCTGCCCGACATAGCTAGTCTTTATCTCTCTCCTGAACCGTGGTTCTTAATTTCCAAGAAACTGTCAGCAGCTGGGTGGCCCAGCGAACCAGGCCTGGAGTTAGGAAGACCTGAGTTCAAATCCAGCTTCAGATACTTACTAGCTGTGTGGCTCTAGGCAAGTCACTTAACTAACCTCTGTTAACCCCAGTTTCCCATCTGTAAAATGAGCTGGAGAAGGAAATTGTAAACATTCTAGTATCTTTGCTAAGAAAACCCCAAATAGAGTCACAGAGAGTTGGACACAACTAAAAAATGACTGAACATCTTTACTTACGTGGTTATAAAAAGATCCTAAGGTCTCACTTCTTGTAGGTTGGAATAATTTTTCCTTAAAAGATACTGACACTGTCCAGCCCTCTAGTGGACTTATAAGACTTTCTGGTGGCCTGAGTACAGGGAAGACACAAGGGACTACAGACTAGCAGTATAAAGGACAGTCCAGGGGAGCCTCACTCTGCTAAATAAATTTAGTCAGTCAGTCAATAAGCATTTATCAAGCACCTACTCTACGCCAGGCACGGTTGTTGTTCAGAGTCTCAGTTGTTTCCAATTCTTTGTGTTGCCACAAACCATAACTGTCTATGGCATTTTCTTGGCAAAGATAATAGAGTAGTTTGCCATTTCCTTCTCCAGTGGATCCGGGCAATCCTTTTGTCAAGTAAACAGAAGTTATATGACTTGCCCAGGGTCACACAGCAAGGAAGTGTCTGAAACTGGTTTTGAACTCAGGTCTTCCTGACTCCAGGCCCAGATCTCTATCCATGGAGCCACCAGCTGCCCCACTAGGGATATAAAGAAGGCAAAAGATAGCTCCTGCTCTCAAGGAGCTCAACGTTGGATCCTCAGGAAATATCCTTTCTTTTCTCTGAATGTCTTTTCCCTGCTACGTGGACTGCGTCCTTTAGTTGTTCCTGTTTGTCCTTTGTGCTCAGAAAGGACCAAAATGACATCCCTATGTTGGGGTCAAGGCAAAGTGTGTCCAGTTGTGGCTGACTATCCCAATGTGAGCTCAGGAGGCTCTACCACAGCTTGGGCACAAATAGTCTGTATGGACATTTGGTAGGAAGATGTCTCTAAATTTGCACATCTTGTGTTTCTTTCGAGCTACGTCAATTCTGCTACATTCGTAGAGCACAGAACCTTCTTTGATGCAGCATGTCATACTGAATTATCCTGTGCCAGTGTCTCCCATGTCTCATAACCAATAACAAACTTTTTCAGAAAGACCTTGAGAGTGTCCTTATATCACTTCTTATGGCCACCATGTGAGTTCCTGCCTTGTGTGGTTCTCTGCAAAATAGTCTTTTGGACAAACTCACATTTGGCATTCAGACGACATGGCTAGTCCATCAGAGTTACACTCTCTGCAGTAGAGGTTGAATGCTTGACAGTTCAGCTCAAGAAAGGACTTCAATGTCTAGTACCTTATCTTGCCAGGTGATCTTCAGAATCTTCCCAAGACAATGCAAATGGAAGCAGTTCAATTTTCTGACATGGAGCTGGTGTACTGTCCAGGTTTGACAGGCATACAACAATGAAGTTGGCACAATGATTCTGTAGCTCTTCAGTCTGGTAGACTGCTGGATGGATAGTAGCTGTCTTATTTTGTTTCAGTCTCAGACCTGAGCCACTAGATTGGTCTAGTCAACTCTGGATGACCATTATTTGGATGTCCCCATGGGCATCTCAAATTCAACATGTCCAAAACATAACTCATTATCTTTCCTCCTAAACCTCCCTGTTTTCTTCATTTGTATGCTCTTATTGAGGGCACCTCATTCTTCCAGTCACCCAGGTACAACTGGGGAGCCATCCTTGGCTCCTTCCATTTTCTCATTCCTCAAATCTAATCTATCAAGTCTTCTGAATAGTCAAAATAAAGGTCATAGCTTACATATAATAATAATAATGATAATAATAGCATTTATATAACACTTACTATGTGCCAGCCACTATGGTGTTATTATCTTATCTGGTCCTAGGAGGTAGATGCTATATAATTCTCATTTTACAGTTTAGGAAACTGAGGCAGACAGAGGTTAAATGACTTGCTCAGAATACCCCAGCTAGTAAATGTCTTAACTCACCACTTCCCGATTCCAGGTCTAGAGGAAAGATAACGTATTTTCTTCAAACTCATACTAATAGTCAGCATTTTTAGTGCCTTAAGGTTTGCAAAGCACTTTACATAGCCAACTCATTTCAAACCTTTAGAACCTCATCTGAAGCCTGTTATCTCTTATTTTACACACAGTTCTAACAAGTCAGATTAATTAGTTTCCCAGTGGAAAGAAATTAGGTTCAGTGAATTAAAATGGGAGTATGCAGGGGTAGGAAGCTAGGAAACTATTTTGGAGGCTATTATAAAGTCCAAGTAAGAGATGATGCGGACCTGAATCAGGGTAATGGCAATGTGAGTAGAGAGAAGGGAAAGGAGATATTGTGGAGGTAGAACCATCATTGACATATATAAACGTTAGGAGGTATAGTGGATAGAGTGCTGGATTTTGAAGCCAGGATGACCTGAGTTCAAATCCTGTCTCAAACATTTGGTAGCCTTTTGACCTTGGACAAGTCATTTAACTTCTGTTCACGTCAATTTCTACATCAATAAAACAGGGATAATAATAATAGCCTCTATCTCATAGGTTATTGTGAGGATCGAATGAGTAACATAAAGTAGTTTGCAAACCATAAAATATTACATAAACATTACTATTAACATAAATTGCTGCTAACAATGATAACCTTGACCCATCAAGAAAAAAAGTGACCCTATTTTCAGTGTCTTCTATTTAAGAATTCAGGAAATGTTTGAAGACATTTAGAAAGACTTCCATCTGAACTGGCTAAATTCTTTTTAAGGTTTTGGAATAAAAAAAAGTATAGGATTCAGTTATCAAGAAGATTCCTTTATCCAAAATTCCCCGTTACTAATAATGGCAGATAATAAGGTTTTACTGTGTTCTAAAATTATTACTGTTTCAAACTGTCTGTTTTAGGAATGTCTTGGGAACCAATTGTTCCTAAGAATGTATCATAAGTTACTATGCATTGTTATCTTTGTTATGCCTAGTTCCCTTGCTAAACTGTGAACTCTATGAGGGCAGAGACAGCTTCCCTTTCCCTGCTCTCCTCCCCCAAACCCTAGCATCTAGCATAGCATTCTATGTATACAACAAGTACTTAATGAATGTTTATTGATTTGCTGAATCACAGCTCAGTTCTCCCCCTGTCTTTCCTAGAAGTCCCCAGCTCTCCAGTTGTCCCCATACACTCTCAGCCTTAGAATTTGGTCTCACAGCTCACATTTCCTGGGGAAGTCCTGTACTAGGTCAACCATCCAAAGGATTCCCAAGGCCTCAGCTCACCCTTGGAACAGGGGCAGTCTGTGTTTCCTTGGGAAGGGCTAGAGTAGAGTGTGGCTTTTAAGTCCCCACTGCAGGCATGCAGGACAGAGGTGACATGATTAGAAAGGGATGTCAAACATGTTCTGAGACTTATGTCTAGCCGAGGAGCTGTCCAGGAGCTAGAATGAGACACTCTTACGCAGGAATTTTGCACTATTTTGGCCTAATAAAAAGTTTGAGGACATACACCAATTTGACAATGACTAAACAGGTTTTAATATGTGAATGAAATGGAATATGACTGCCCCATAAGAAACTCTGAATATGATGACTACAAAGAAATAAATTAAGTAGAAACAAGAAAGCAATGTATACAGTTGATGCCAAATTAAAATAGAAACAGAGGCCACTAATTCATACTTAAGGATAATGTTGAGCTACATATTGGCTTTGTTTTAAAAATGTAATATTATCTATGTACTTTACACATTTTTGTTTATTTTTAAGTATTTTCCAATTACATTTTAATTTGGTTCAGCAGCACTAACCCACATTCAGACCCATATGAGGGTCCACAGGAGGGCAGAGTGTTTGACATCTGACATAGACAATTACTACAATAATGCAAATGAAAAGAAAAAAAGCAACAATGAAGCAAATGTAAGGGACTGCAATAAAATTCTAATGATCAAGCTTGGCCCTGAAGAAAAGGTAAGGGAAAGTACCTCCTTAAGGTGGCAAAGTAGATAGGGCTCTTGGCCTGGAGTCAGGAAGACCTGGGTTCAAATCAGCCTTAGACTCTTACTAACTGTGTGATCCTGGGTAAGTCACTTAACCCCATTTGCCTCAGTTTCCTCATCTGCAAAATGAGCTGGAGAAGGAAATGGCAATCCACTCTAGTATCTTTGCCAAGAAAATCCCAAATGGGGCCATAAAAAAGAGTCAAGTCTTAACAATACCTTCAGAGGTATTCTTGTTTCAGACTTCAAAGAAGTCTGAATGTGTAATTTGTATGTAATACCAGCATTGGTTAATATTTTTGTTAGTTGAGGGGCAGCTAGGTGGTACAGTGAATAGAGCACTGGCCCTGGAGTCAGGAAGGCCTAAGTTCAAATCCAGCCTCAGACCCTTGACACTTACTAGCTGTGTGACCTTGGGCAAGTCACTTAACTCCAATTGCCTTGCTTCCCCCCCCAAAAAATTATTTTTGTTAATTTTGCTTCATTTTTTCTCTCTTTTTTCTTTATAATAAAGTATAGTTCTCTGCAGAAGAAGAATACATTGAAAATGTAGATGATTGATATAAAAACAAAAGATATTAATGCAAATTTAACAAGTAATGGACACAAAGGAGGCAGCATGGGTGGTGGCAAGAGCATTGAATTTGAAGTTTTCTTACTTGGGTTCGAATCCCAGTTTGGCCACCTATTAGCTATGAGACTTTAGAGTACTCAATCTCTCTGTGCCTTGGTAGTTTCATCTGTAAAATTAGGGAATTGGTTGAACTAGATTATCTATGAGATCCTTTCTAGCTTTTGATTCTATGGTCCCATGAACATAAAATATAGTTGGAAATCATTCTAGTTTGCTAATTTTACTAATAGTGCTTGGCTGAGCTTCAATTCCTAGCTGGGCAGCTATTTGATGATTTTCATTGGTTGTTGTAACTTGCCAATTAGCCTGATTCTGGGTGACAGACAGCTCAGCCAGCCAATGACAGAGGATTTAAGAATATAGACCCATCATCTTTCTTTCCTACTCTTTTGCTGATGCAACATAAAAGAAAGTCCTTGTCAGTAATCTTGGGGATTCAGTAGCCAGGAGGATATTGGATCTACCATTTCCCCCCAATTTATTAATCCAGTAAAAGTAAAAATCCCTAACAGAAGCCTAAGGGATTTAGTGGCGCACCCTTTGCTAAATGTAGAATACTGTTGTTATAATCTTCTCTTCAAAACAAGCAAAACCTAAATTGAGTGTCTCTGGACAAAGTTTTCAGGCAGCTTGGATAGTAAAAATACCAGATCTAGAAAGGATTTCTGAAACCAACTATTCCAGTCACCTAATTTTAATGTATTCAGGACAGTGAAGCTTTGAGGAAAGTGATTTGCCCAAGATCACACAGCTAATTAGTGCCTGGTTATTAGTGGCAAAGTCAGGACCAGAATTCATATCTTCTGACTCCCACTCTAGTGTAGCTAGGTGGTGCAGTGGATAGAACACAGGGGCTAGAGTCAGGACCACCTGAATTAAAATCTGACCTCAGACGTTTACAAGCTGTGGGACCCTGAGCAAGTCACTTAACTCTGCCTCAGTTTCCTCATATGTAAAGTGAGCTGGAGAAGGAAATGGCAAGCCACTTGAGTATCTTTGCCAAGAAACCTCAAACGGGGTCATGCAGAGTGAGACTTGACTGAAACATGTGAACAACAAGATTCCTAGTCTAATGCCTTTTCAACTATATAATCTTACCTCTTCTATTTCTTCCCAATTCCTTCAAAATATGTTCATTTTTCAGACAAAGAAGCAGCGTGGTGCAGTAGGGAGTATAGCACACTTGGTCCTAGTCTTGGAGACAAAAATCCTGAATTTGGAACCCAGCTCTGACATTTAATAGCTTGTGTGACCCTGAGTTAGTCACTCTGCTTCTGTTGACCTTGGTTTGCCTATATGTAAAATGGGGATAATAATACTTGCACTCTTTTCAATGACTGATTCCATGTCTCATTTCTCCCACTTTGCTCATACTCAGAACAAATTGCTCCTTTGCTGGAACCTTTTTGAATCCTTAGCTTTGAATCCAGGGCTCAGTTCATATGTCACCTCCTGTCCTTCAGGGAGTGTTTCTAATCTCCCAATTATTATTTCTTCCTCCTTCCTCAGATTATCTTATGTACAGGGTGTCCCAAAAGACTTGGTGCAGTTTAAAATCTGCTCTAATTGCAAGAAGGAAGTGTTGCATGAACTGAGACTTGGATGATGGTAGGAATTCTAAGAGATAAAGATGATTTGAAGCACAAGGAACAGTTTGTGCAAAGGTATGGAGGTGGGGGATAGAATATATATTATATATATATACAGACACACATATATGTCTACCTACATATAGACATATATGTATATACATGTACTTTTATGCTGTATCTTTTCCACAGTAAGAAGTTACTTACCTGTAACCTGGCCAGTAAAAAGTAAGCTTCCTTAGGGCACGAATTTTCAGTTTTTCTTTGTAGGCTCAACAACTGTTCAGGGACTAAATCATAGTGGGTGCTCAATAAATAGCTATCGGAATGCTTGTGGTGAAGAAAGCATTTGATAATCCTGATGGTCCTATAGAAATGGGAGCTGTTATTATTTCTCCTTCTTCTGAACTCACTTAACATTCATTATTCATCTGACACATAAACACTACTTTCAATTAAATTTTTAAAAATGTCCAAGAGCACCTGCTGTGTACAAAATACTAGCATAGGTATTATGGGAGATACAAAGTTTGGAATTTAAATTTCATGCTTCTCTATTGTTAATTCCCTGAGGGTGGGAACTATGGCATCTTTTCCCATTGTTCAATGCCTTTTCATTTCATTCCAGAAACAATTATGAAGCACCTACTGTGTGCAAGGTATTGTGCCAAGTTGCTCTGGATCATCACCTATCAATTTCCCTTGCACATAGTAGGCAGTAAAAATACAATTTTTGGATAGTTACTTTTGGAGGGTATTTTGAGTTTTTGTAATGATGGTTAGGCTAGATAATTGCACTCCCCCAAATAATCTTTCTCCACCAGAGGGCACTGCGGGCCAGAAACCACAGGGCCACAGCAGTATTTGGTTGAAGGAAAAGGTAATTGCTTCAACTGGGACTACCCAGAGGAGAATGCTTTCACCCTAGGCATGTCCCTGAGTGCTAGGATGATTGGTAGGAGGTTAATAATGAGAATCTTGGCAAGTGGAGTTTCTAGTGCACTTTATTACTCCCCAGGTACAACCACTAAGGTCCTGTCTCGGTGAATTCCTGACTCAGAAGAGGCAAACCAGGGAACATTGCAATGGTCAGGCCTCCTTTGGCCAGAGGGCTGGCTGGCTGGCTAGTTGGCTCAGGACCACGGGGATTCCAGCTTCCAGGCCGATCTGGGCAGAGGTATCCCTAAGGCATGGCAAATCTGGCAAATCTCACCCTCCTGAGGTTGCTACAGGAACCTCAGAACCAAGCCTCTGTCTTGGGGGGGGGGGAGGGGAGGACTAAAAAGACTTGAGGCTCCCAACCCATAATCCTAACTCCCTCTGCCTCCAGCAGGGATACACATACAGAGCTCCCCGTGATACACACAGCGTCACCAAGGCAACCAAAGCCTGGGGCTGGCTGCCTGGCAACAGTAACCCTGCCCCCTTTCCACACACACCTTCATGTTTTCCTTTTGTGACATCTCTTCCTCCTCTGTCTCCTCCAAGGCTCCCTTAAGTGGTTATTTTAACCAGATGCCACTTAAGTACTAGTGATAACCTTGGGGTTTGAGGCAAAAATAATTCCCTTCCCCCACCCTTGCTCCCCTCATCCTTCAATCATACACCTAAAATCATGGAGTCAGCTTCAAAAATCTAATGGGCAGAATTATGAAATCTCAGAATGAGAAGGAAAGTCAGAAAGCCTTCAGTTTAGCCCATATCTGAACAAGAATCCCCCTAACAGCATCCCTGATGAGTGGTCATTCAACCTCTTCAAGATCTCCAGTGAGGGGAAGCCACCAGCTCCCAAGACAACCTATTCCATTTTCGAGCAACTCTCGTTGTGGAGAGGTTTTTTTCACTTCTACAGAGCCTAGAGCTCTAAACTTCTGTAATTTCTAATCACTGCCCCTAGTTTGAGCTCTGGCTGAGCTGACCAAGTTTGCCCCTTCTTTCACGCAATGTCTCTTCAAACATATGAAGATTTATTCTTCTCTTCAGTGTTTTCACTTGGCTAAACATGCTGAGTTCCTTCAGTCATTCCTGGGAAAGTGAGGGTAGGGGAGACATTGCAAAAATATACATATACACGAGCCGATCCTTGGGACCTTAATTATAAGAAGACAGAGTCTGAGACACAGTATCACCAAAATGACTCTAGTCTGGACCATCTAGTCTGACTCCCTCTTTTTACAGTTGAGGACACTGAGTGGCGGAGAAGTTAAGTAACATATTCAAAGGTCACACAGGTTTTGAACCCAGGTTTTCTAGCTTCAAAGCTAGTGATCGCTCCTTCCTGGGCTGCAGGGGAAGGCCGACTAAGGCAGGTGCAAAGAATCTAGAAAGGGTATTTGAAGCAAGTGACAGCAAACTTTTCACTAGGAAGAAAAATCCCGAATGTGATAAATTCAAGAAAAGCTTTGGTCTGAGCATAGTTCTTGCTCTACAACAGACAGTGCTCCAGGAAAGAAATGGTATAAGTATGATAAATGTGGAAAGAGAATCAAACACAATTTACATTGAATCAAATATCAGAATATCTAGGATCATCAAGATTTAGAACTTGAAGGGTCTTGCAGGTCCAAAGCCCTCATCTTATAGAGGAAGAAACGGGGGCCCAGAATAGGGAAATCTTTGCCTAAGGTCACACAGGTATCAGGGTCAGAATTTAAACCCAGTACCCCAGTACCTTGGACTCCAAATCTGACATCTTTTTCACAGCATCCTTCTTCAAGTTGTGAGTTCATCTCTACAAGGTCTCTTAAATGTTTTCCCTTTTTCTACTCTCAGGGACACCACTGTAGTGTGGGCCCTTATCAGTTCTCTGATTGAGGTAGATCCATGATAGATTTCCCTCTATGTAGCCTGTCTCCTTTCCAGTCCACCCTCCCTGCAGTTGCCACAGTGATATTCCTAGAGAACATCTGACCATGCTTCTTCTCTGCCCCATAAACTTCCATGTCTTTATTGCTTCTAGATATTTAAAACTCTTCACAATCTGCCTCTTATTATTATACATTACTTCTTTTTTGGGGGGGCAACAGGGGGAAGGCAGGGCAATTGGGGTTGTGACTTGCCCAAGGTCACATAGCTAGTAAATATCAAGTATCTGAGACCAGATTTGAACTCAGGTCCTGACTCCAGGGCCAGTGCTCTATTCACTGCACCACCTAGCTGCCCATATTATTATATATTGTTTAATCTTTCAGTTGTATCTGATTCTTTGTGACCCTGTGGGCTACAGCACGCCAGTGCCGTCCACGGGGTTTTCTTGGCAAAGGTAATGGAATGGTTTGCTATTTCCATCTCCAGACCAGATTTGAACTCAGGTCCTCTGGACTCTAGGGTTGGGACTCTTTCTACTGTGCTATCTACCTGCCCCTTTGCAATGAATAGAGTTAATTTCTTTAAGTGTTGACTGATTCAATCTCCTTACTCTTCAAGGGACTCTCAAAAGAGCCTCAACTTATTGCCCAGGAAAATAAGTAGAGTTAGCCTCACTAATCTCTAAGGTCTCTTCCAACACTACATTTTCTGATCTTATCATTCCACTGAGGATGGGGTCATTGAAACACAGGGTTCTCAGAAAGAGATCCCTATCAGCCAGAAAGCAGCCCAAAGAAGGAGCCATCCAATTCTAGAGGAGCTCAGGAGGCATTGAGGAGGGCTTAATTAATAGTAGAGCCACTTGGTTGATGCTTGGCTCTGGGCCTGGAGGGCAAGAGGCTTTCACCTTGTCCTGGGGGTGTGAGTAGCATTCTCTGTTCTTCCCCCAGTCCTGGCAAATTGGTGGCCCTGGGAGGCTGGCCAAGCAGTTATTAATAACAGCGCTGAGTCAGGAGGTTCTAGGGTTTCAGTATCACAAGACGGCGGGGCTGAGCAGGTTGGGGATATTCTTTACTCCCCTTCTGTCTCCCTGACCACCCCCTTCCTCCTGCTGAGGCTAGCTGATAAGCACAGCAGGCCAGGAATCTCCTTGCTCAAGTGTACTAGAATAAGGGGCCCCTTCTTCCTATAGGAAGTTTTTACACACACACACACACACACACACACACACACACACACACACACACACACACCAAGCACACCAAGAATGCTGGGATCCTTCCAGAACTAATAGGGAAGGAGTGATATCAATAGTTCTTGCACAATGACCTTTACCATTGCCAGCTAATTCACTGAATTCGTTCATTCAACACCTAATATGCGCTTAGTCAGTCAGGCAGTGTTTTGCTGGGCTCTGAACTTCCAATGATGGTGACTTTGTTAATATGAGTGCTTCCTACCCTAACACATAGATCATAGATCCATTACTTGCTGGGCCTGAAAAAATTCATCACCCTATGGCCAACTTTTAGGTGATCAGGCCACTCCTTTGAATTCAGGGAGAATGGTCCATGGATTGAGACTGTGATCAGTCTATGAGTCTCCAGTTTGGTAGAACTACCCAGTATTGTATAGTTGAAAAAAAACAAAAACAAACATGGAAATATCTGATTTGGAGCCAAAAGACCTTGGTTCAAACCCTAGCTCAGCCATCTTCTACCTGCATGACCTTGGGTAAGTCACTTGACCTCTCTACCAGATTATCTCTGAGGTCCCTCATAACTAGGTTCCAATCCAGGCTTTATTACTTATCAGCTACAACCTTAGGCAAGCCACAACTTCTCTGGGCTTTAATTTCCTTATCTGTAAAGTGAGGGGGTAGACTAGATGATTTCAGAGATCCCTTCCAGTCCCAAATCTATGATCCCAGGACCTTAGGCTGAAGCAAAAAGAAACATTCACTAAGTGTTTATTAAGTACCTACTGTGTGTCGGGCAATGTTCAAACCCTTTTATTTTAGTAGTAATGGTGGTAAAGATTTGATGATTGTGACTTAAGCGAGAGGTGGGAGTTGTGTGTGTGGGTTGTCTGACTTCAAGGAATTTATAATTTCCCTAGCAGTGGGGACCATACATACTCACTCTTTCTTTGCTCATCCTATTCTTTATGGCTGGAATGTCAAATGTCCTGATTGTTGTTGCTATTCAGTCATGTATGGCTCTCCATTCAGGATTTTCTTAGCAAAGATACTGCCATGGTTTGCCCTTTCCTTCTCCAGATAATTTAACACATGAGGAAACTGAAGCAGACAGGCTCAAGTGACTTACCCAGGGTCACACAGTTAGTAAGTGTCTGAGGCCAGATTTGAACTCAGGAAGAGGAGTCTTTCCGATTCTAAGCCAAGTGCTCTGTCTACTGCACCACCCACCTGCCTGCCTGTCCTTGATCATCCATCTTTAAAGTCTAATTCCAATTTAACCTCTTCCAAGAAATCTTCCCTTATCTCAAGAAGGAAATGTCTTTCTCTCACCCAGCACTGCGTTTACATCTCTCTGAAGTATTTCTCATTTAATATAGTTTTGTGTTTTTGTTTCATTCCAGTGCTAGATATCAGTAGTACATGAAGGCAGGGATCTCTCTTATTTAAGCTTTCGATGTTCATCAGCACCAAACATAATGTTTTGTACAGAGAAATCATAGATTGTAAGTAGGAAGGAGTGTTAGAACCAAAGACCAATCTCCTTATTTCATATGAGGAAACTGAGGCAAACGGGGTTAAGTGACTTGTCCAGGGTCATACAGCTAGTTAGTGTCTGAGGTCACATTTGAACCCAGATCTTCTGACTCCAAGCCTAGTACCTCATCCACTGTATCACTTATCCACTTAACCCTTATCATCTCTTATACGCTTAATGATAAATGTTTGACTGAATGAATGATTACCTCATCATTATTATCTAATTCAATAATTTGATTATCATTACTAACTTTTAAAAGGAACAAATGGTATGACTATCCCCATTTTACAGATGAGGAAACAGAATTTAAACGACTTGCCAAAGGCCACATGGCTAAAGAGACCCTGGCTCTGGCCCCTATGTTACTTCTCAACCCAAAATGTTCTCTTCTTTTCTCTCACCTTTTCTATTACCCATTACTTCAAAGCCTAGATCAAGTCTCACATTCTTCATAGTTCCTTGACCACCCCAAATCCATGGGAACTTCATCTTCCTCTGACTTTTTATAACTGTCTATACCCCTTATGTTGCATATTCATCTTTGTACTGTTAGTTATCTTTTAATGTACGTCCTGTTTCTCCAGTCCAATTTATAACACAAACATGAAAAATGATGTGGTCTCTGCCCTAAAGGTTTTATAATGTTCTAGGACCAGGACTAGGTCCTAGAATCTCCTGTAACTAGGAGATTCTTCAAGGCAAAGACCCTATCTTAACTTGTATCCTTCCCAATCCCAGCATAGGGTTGTTAAATGTTTTTTGATTGACTATCATAGCATAAAATTCAGAATAAACTAGCTCTATTTCTATCCAATGTTTCTGGAAAGTTAGAGAACAGTTTGAATTCATTCCCCAAGACAGCCCATAAAGATGGTGGATGGTGTTTCAGCAAGAGCACCCATTATAGAACCATTTATCATTGAGAGGCATTCTGGGTTTGGCTTACTCTTCACTTGGGGAAGGAGAAATAAAACTTTTGGCTTTCCGGTCCCTCTTCCCAGTTTGTTGGCACAAGTTTGAGCACATTGGGTAACAGGAAGGGGGTTATCTAAAAAGGAAGATTGGGAGCTGCTGTTGTTGCTTCAGCCAGCCGTGAGAAGCCACCAGATGGATGGGGCAGGAACAACAAAAAAACTCATTTCCCCTCCATCTCTCACCTTTTCCTCCCCCTAATCTTGACACTTCTCAAGATGTGACTCTCTAAGGAAACAGAATGCCTGCCACTTCTCTCAAGGTCAAAGTTGGTGGGAGTGGGGAGGAATGGGTAGGATTGGAGCAAAGGATTCTTCTTTGGATCTGGGAAGAAATATGACTTTGGAGGTCTTTTTTTGGGATACATAAGTCAAAGAGTTTAACCACAATGATTGAGCCTCAGTTATTTTGGATGCTGAACAGGGTAGGAAGCGTGATGGGAAAGTGGGTGGGGGGAACTAAGATTGTCTTTTCTAATTAAGTAGGGACTAACCCTCCCTCCACAAGTACTAGAATACCCTTGCCATGTTTCCCAACTCAATGGGATCTTCCCCAAGCTAAACACCCCCAGTTTCTTCACCTGTTCCTGTTATGGCACTGATAGACAAGAGTCTTCTTGTTTGCCCTTCCTCTGGATTCATGTTAGTTCATCAGTATCTTTCCAGAGACAAGGGACCCAGAGCTGAACAAAATACTTGAGATGTGGTGTGCCCCTCATGCTGTCGCCTCACTTGTCCTATATATTCTGCCTCTCTTTAAGGAAGCCCAAGATCCTGAAGGTCCCCTCTTTATGACCTTCACACATCTGAAACAGAAGGTGAGCAGGGAAGCACAGTGGGGTTTAGAGCAAACCCCTTCACTTCTCTGGCCTTCCGTCATTAGCTAAGTTTTATTATTGACTTTTGTCTTTCACACTCTAACCATTTCCTCTTATACCTCCCTTCCCTTAAAACCCCTTATTATCACAACAATAATAAAAAGCTGTTCCTTCCCCCATCAATCAATAGACACCCATCCTGCTTCCTTTTTTTTTTTTGTTACCAGAGTGCTGCTCTGAATATTTTGTTACATATATGATCTTTCTTTGTGTTGTTGCCTTTCATGGAGGGGTGGGGTATGTGAGACTCACTTTTCTCATCTGAAAAGTGAGGGAGTTGCACTAGATGCTAAGACTGGGCTAATAAATGAAAATAAATAAATAATAGATAAATCAGCTCTCCCCGCCAAAACATACCCAGGGCACACTTTTAAGTTTAATCTTCATTATTCTTATTTTTCTATCACTTTCTTTTAAAAATTTTTAAATAAAATTATTTATTTTTAACATTCATTCAAAAAAATTTGAGTTCTGAATTCTCTTCCTCCCTTCTGCCCCTCTCCCACCCACTGAGAAGGCAAGCAATGTGAAATCACACAAAACCTATTTCCATATTAACCAAGTTACAAAACAAAGCAAGAAAAATAGAAAAAGTAAAAAAGTGTGCTTCAATCTGCAGCTCATCAGTTCTCTGTCTGGAGGTGGATAGCATTTTCCATCAAGAATCCCTTGGAATTGTCTCTCCATCACTTTCTTAAGTCTAATCAATCAATAAAATAATTAACTCAAACCTTGATTTGCAGAGAGTGGGATTTCTGAAGTATGAGCTCTCACACTGAAAATTTAACAATTGGCTTTTCTCAAGACTATGTGAGCTGATTCCAGCACTTGGATAAATGCTCTCTAAGCTTCTTTTCATCTCTGAACTTATGATTTTATGAAACACAGCACAGAAACAGATGATAAGCAAAAAAGAGGCCCTCAAAGTTAAACAAGAGATCACCAAATCCATCCACTTTATTCAGAAATGACTCAGAGGGGGCATGCAGATTCATGAAATCCATTACTACATGTAGCCAGCTTAAATCTACACCCCACATTCCTTCCAGCTAGCCATACCTAGCCACATATCTTGCCATCTGCCCTTTTACTGCATGTATACTCACCCTGTGCTCCTCTCGTCCTATCTCATCCCCCTTATCCCACCTCCCCCCAGTTGTCACCTTTGGCTCTGTGGTCTGTGAATCAAATTAAGACTAGTGTAGCTACTGGAAAGGGTAAGACAGTCAGCCACCCTTTGGCTCTACTCAAGACCAAATCCTTGGCCACCATTCCCCTTTATATATAGTCTCCCCTATTAGCTTGAGAGCAGGGACTTTTGTATTTGTTTCCCACAAAAAATGGCAGTAGGCAACTTAACAGAAAATCCATGAAAAATTGATGTACAAACTGAGTTTAGTGGTATGGGTCTATTCAATTTAGGAGTAAATTTTACACCTCAGTTGACCTAAGGACTTTAAGGTATTATAGTGTAGGGTAAAAATATAACTTTACAATGATGACCTAGAATTGTTACGATGTAATGCCAAGCACAAGCAGCTTTCCACAGGACTGTTGCTGTGAACAGCTTCAAGGTTCTTATAACATAGTATAGTGAACTCTCTATTTATTCAACAGTAAATTAAAGAAAAACATTAATAGAAATCAAAGTACAGCATTCACAATATTATGACATAACAACTTGTCACTAAAATGGCCACATAGTTTTCACCAAAGTAGCCACATAGTTTTAAACAAAGTACAATAATTTAGTAACTCAATCATTTAGTAAATCCTCAATTCAATCATCCTTAAGGAGGCTTGTCTCCTTAATGGACACAAAGTACAAAGGTCAAAGTTCACTACCCCTAGGTCACAGTAAATCATAATCTTCTCAGTCAGCATCAGGTACCCAAGAAGAGGTCTTTTCATCTTGACTCCAGGCTGGCTCTCAGCTTCCAGGGTTTCTCTTCCATGGCCCCAGCTTCTGCCTGAATCTACATAACTGTCACCTGGTCCAAAGGCAGGCAGCTGCCAGTTCCTTGTCCAGTTCTTCATCCACTTCCTGTTCCATATTGAAGCTCACAGTGTCCAGTTCACCTCAAGTCCTTCACAGTTCCTGTTTCTGGTAAGACAAAGCTTAATAGAGCCACAATAATATTCATACACATTGTGGGCGTCATCATCAATTCACTATCTGCCTGTGAAATCAACACAGACACACAAACAAGGTCCAAGAAGTCAGCAGAAATTATCAGTAAAGTCCCAGGACCTCCAAAACCCTTCTCCAGGACTTCTGTAAATAGACAACCAGAAAATCCTCTTTTAGGGTTTCCAGTAAGGTCCCAGGGCTTCTGTAGAAAGTATCACAAACAAACATCAACACAGACAGAACATAGAGGGCTGGGATACCACAAGTTTTCTCTTTCTCTACCACAAGAGCTCCCTTCTCAGTTCTGCCCTCTCTAGCCTGGGCCTCTCCTTATATATGGCCATTAGATCCTCCCCTTCCTGTTGCAGGAGTTCACAAGTTCTAGGGTTATAGCAGCAAGCACCCTAGAATACCCAGGGTGTCTGCTAGCACAGGTTCTTAGATCTGCTTTTCTAAAGGAAAGCAACTCAAAATGGGTTAACAATCTTACTTTAATCAATCAAACATACATCATTTACCTACTTCAGGGGGGAAAAGTCAGCACCTTGAACTTCAGAGAATACAAACAGAAGTTACAAGCAGACAAAGAAACAGATCAGCAGACGGGCTTCCAGCCATCTGACCATTACATCCATACCTACTTAGTTACCAGACAGGGAATCACCAACATCTGGGTTTTCAAAGGCAGGGGGCGGAGGGAGGGGGCACTCAACAGCTGCCCAGAGTCTCTTCTGGCCAATCACACAACTCTTCTCAAAGTGAGCCCCAAAGCAAAAACTCACATCAGGGTATATATTGCCTTCTCCTTGATCAGAGACTATCACAACCCTCTTGACCAACTGTCCAATCACAAAGTAATAAGGAGTGAGCATTCCTGAAAAACAAGCCTCCCGCCACAGGTTCCATGTGACAACATTCAGCCTATTAGGAAACAGAGTATGTTTTCAAATCAGGGAAGGTTCTCAGAGTCACTAAAGCCTATCAAAGGGCCTAGGGGCAGGGAAGATCTTCAGATTCCCATAACAAGGGTTCACAAATTGTGGGATTCACAAATTCTGGATCTTAATACTTAATACAATCATGAACTGAAACAAGGTGTTAACTACTTCTTTGTTTGCCATTACATAAGAAAATATTTAAGTATGACATAATTTGAGATATTCCATGTGGAACATGTAATACATTTTAGAAAGACTGTCATAAAAATAATAACTAATGGTGAGGGCCCCAGGTATCCCCAAGTAGAGAAATATCCCTAAATACTTCAGTGTGTCTAATTTCATTCACATCTCTTTATACAACCATCATCTAGCTTGGTGCCCTATAATAAATTTGAGACACTAAATATGTCTGTTTCCAAAGGATGATATAGTAGACTAGCTCAGAGGTCGGAGAACCTGGGTTCAAATCTTGCCTTTGATTACTGCCTGTGTGACCTTGGATGGGGCTGGCTAGGTAGTAGACAGAGCACTGGGTTTGGAATCTGGAAGGCTCATCTTCCTGAGTTCCAATCAGCCTCAGATGCTTAGTAGCTGTGTGACCCTGGACAAGTCAGTTAACCTTGTTTGCCTCAGTTTCCTCATCTGTAAAATAAACTGGAAAAGGAAATAGCAAACCTCTCCAGTATCTTTGCCAAGAAAACCCCAAATGCGGTCATGAAAAGTCAGACATGACTGGAAAATGAGTGAACAAAGATCTTGGCTGAATCATTTAACATACCTGGACCTCAGTTTCCTTGTCTGTAAAATGAGGGATCTGGACTACATGGCTTCTGAGGTCCCTTACAATTCTAGGTCAATGACTCAGGGACTTGGGCAATACTCATTATCTTTGTCCTTTTCTGGGGTGGGGGGGAGAGTTCACAGTAAAGACATTTCCAAATAGCCTGACCACCCTTGGATTATGCTCAGATAGCGGGGAAGCAAGTATCCTGCTCTAAAGGAAAGAGCTTTCTGGCTTCTCCAGTAGTTTCCCTCTTTCCCCCAGAGTTTCAGGTCCAAAGGAGCCATCTTCTTGAGACATGGAAGGGAAGCTCTCTCCATTTGTGTCAGGCTGTGTTGTGAGCCTGATTTCCATTCCTGGCAGGAGCCAATTGTTCCAAGTGTCCCAGAAGTAGCAGGAAGTCTTAAAGACTGGCTGGTGCCTTTGGAGAAATTTTATTTTAATCATATTTTTTAAGCTATCCCATATGTTGATGGCTCCATATTTTGTATAAAAAAGCAACCAAAAAAGTGACAAGCAGTTCAGCAGCATGAGCTTCATCAGATCTTCCTTCTGCCCCAGGATCCCTTCCCCCATCCAGGGTTCTGTTGAAGCCAGCTTCTACAGACTCTTGAGAGCCGGTTGTTAAATTTTTAGTGTGAGAATTTTTACCTCTGAAATTCTAACTGCTACAAATCAGGGCTTGATTTGTTGTTTTGTTTATTCTCTAGACTTCAGAAAGTGATGGAAAAATATAAATGATGTTGATTAAACTTCAGATTGTCATATATGCATTCCCTACCCCACTACCCCCTCCCCCGCAATTTGTAGTTAAACATTTACCAGCACACCTTTGCCTCCATGCCACCTGGAGCAGATGAATTAAAACTTCAGATCCCAAGGCTTTTCTTCAGTGAGTTGAACATAGTGATAATGCTATACCTTGGGATGTGTCCCTTGCTGAAGGAGAAAGGAGTTATCTCTTATTCTGACTGCAGAGCAGCCCTCTGAGGACTCTGGGCCCTGTTTGGGGACTTACCTGGCACTTCACATTCTCATGAGACAACAGGGAAATGCCACCTTCTTTACCCAGCAAACTCCTAGCTCCATCTGACCATCTTCATAAGGGCATTTGGAATATGAGGTACAATATTATCCCCCTGTAACGATATATGATACTGCCTTATACCTGCTCTTCCACAGCCTCTGAATCTCACCTTGAATCTGTTTGGGGGAACTGTTGTTGAGGATCTGAAAGCATTTTTAAAGGCTCAAGAATAGAATTCTCATTTTTTTGGGTGGACCAGCTGAGGCAGGAAGAAGACAACTTAATCTAGCTGGAATGGTGACTCCTTGGAATCAAATAGGATTATTTTGCTTCTTTATCTACACTGTAGACTCCTAGGGGATAGTGACTAAATCTTGTACCTCTTTGTATTCTTCTCAATTTTTAGCACATAGCAGGCTTTCTTTTTGCAAAACTTGACAAACATTAATACTCATTAATGCCTATATATACAAAGAAGCACAGAAAAAGAGAATTATATTTTTTTAAAAAGCTTGAGTTTCATTGTGCCGATTTCTAGGTGGTACAATTGGATAGAGCACTGGACTTGGATTCAGGAGGGACTTGAGTTCAAATCCAGCCTTAGACACTAGCAACGTAACCCTGGGCAAATCACTTGACCTCTTTCTACCTCAGTTCCTTTATCTAGAAAAGAGACAATAATAACACCAACTTCCTAGAACTGTGAGGAGAAAATGAGGTAATATTTGTAAAGTGTGTCACAAACCTTGAAGTGCTGTGGAAAAAGTTAGCTATTATTGGACTTGCTAGGTGGCACAGTGGATAGAGTGCTGGGCCTCGTCTTCCCGAGTTCAAATCTGGCCTCAGACACTGTCTAGCTGTATGACCCTGGGCAAGTCACTTAACCCTGTTTCTCTCAGGGAGAAGGAAATGGCAAACTGCTCCAGTACCTTTGCCAAGAAAATCACAACTGGGGTCCCAAGACTGAAACAACTGAATAACAACGGTGACATCAACAAATTATTAAGTTTATCAGGGTAGTGTTAATACTGCTTCTGTGTTATTTTTAAAAATTCCTTCTCTCTTCTGTGTATTTTTGCTGCATTTTTAAATGTTTCATTGCTGCTCTTTCCTTTATTTTGGAGGAGTATCATAATTCTTAACATGCCCCCCTCCACTGGGGTGTTCTCTCTCCCCAAAACAAAGCTCTCTCTTGTAACAAGTATAATCAATTAAAACAAATCCACACATTGGTTGTCACTTAGTAGGTTTTCAAATGATGTGTTTATTGATTGCTTAAGTTAAAACAAGGCATTGGAATCTTGCCTCTTCCTTTGCCTCAGGAGAGGGAATGGGGGGAAAAAACCCTGGTAGCAACAACCCAGAAAAACAATTCAGGGAAAACATTATTGGTTGTCATCTGTGACCCACAGCTGGATGACCTCTACAAAAAAGGTCCAGTCCCCAGGCCCTGGGCTGCTCCCCTAAGAGCGCATCTGGACTCTTGGCAGTGACAGCTTTCCCAGGACTCCCAGGAAGGCCCTGGCCTAGACTTTCAGGACTGGAAGTCCTGCTCTTTCCCACTCTCCATCATATTGTTTGGGCCTTGTTATGAAATGTAACAATTAGAAGTCTGAAATGGCTAGAAGGCATGGAAATTTCTTCTGGTTTAATTAGCAGGGGAAAGTAGTTCTGAACAACCCCAGGAGTATTTTATCATTGGATGTGATTTAGGTTTTAGACTAGACCTGGGGTAGAGTCCAGGGCCTCATCTTTCTGAGTTCAAATCTGGCCTCAGACACTTACTAGCTATGTGACCCTGTGTTACTTCTCATGAATGTGTCTGCATTGGTATGACTGTATGAATGCATTTATGTTTGTGTCTGTGTGTATGTTTGTGTAGGTGTATAGGATGGCTTGGGGACCTTGAGGCAGTCATTTTCTTCACCTATAAAGGTCCCTTACATCTCTAGTCAAGCCAAGGCAAAAATATCAACAAGCATTTATTAACCTCTTACTATGTCAGGGACAGTGCTGGAATACAAATAATAGTAGAAGGAAAGAGTCCCTGTCCTCCAGGAGCTTATATTTGTATGGGGTATGGGGCCCCCAAAAAATCTCCTACCCAAGAAAAGTCAAAAGTCAGAGGCATCTTGAGGAAGGAACAAGAAGTTTTATTCTTTTCTTCCTCAGGAAGAGGGTAGTCCTCTCCATGGATCAAGGAGCAGAGGCTTGTTACAAAAGACAAGACAAGAATTTATACCCTAACGCAGTCAAGCCCCCTCCCCCTGGCTGTCCCTTCTCCCATTGGCTAGGAGGTGGGCTCTCAGTCTTGGGGTGAAATCTAACCCAATGGTGGATAACAAAGAAATACACCATTATCTCCTATTGGCAGCGAGGTGGGACAGGGAGCCACGGTATCATCCATATCCTTATTTGGTAAACACCAAGCAAGGGAGGGGAAAAGGTCACAAGCAAGGGTGGAGGTCAAAACCTCCTGAAAGGGGCCTAATGCTAATGACAACAAGGGAAGGGGGGAACAAGAAAGGGGAAAAGGTCTTAGGTTGTGTAAACCCAGGACTCAGGTCTGTCTAGTCTTACAAAAGTCTGTCTCTGGTTTCCAGATAGTTTCTCTCCCTTCTCATTCTGAGGAGTCTTCACAGAGGGTGCAGAGTGTACCCCACTCACATTCTATCGAGGGAAGGTAATACAAAAAAAGAAGCTGAAAGATGGCCGGGCAGAGAAGGGGACAGAGATTAAGGTAGAGTGTCAGGAGATTCAGGAGAGCACTTGGACAGGAATGAAGACACAACTGGGGCGGACCTCCTTAAAATAGGGTTCTGCTGGGAGGAACCAGCCAATCAGAGGTAGAGGCTATAAGGGCGAGCTCGAGCTTTCGTGTGTGTGTGTGTGTGTGTGTGTGTGTGTGTGTGTATGTGTGTGTGTGTGTGTGTGTGTGTGTGTGGTGTGTGTGTGTGTGTTTGTGAAGGCTGTTTAACATAAATAAGACCACATGGAATATTTAGTAATTTATATTTTTATTTTCAGATTGGTTGGAAGAATTCAGCATGACATAAATATGCCAAGAATTCATTAATTCATTGAAGAAACATTTCTTTAGCATTGACCAGGAAACTGTACTGGGAACTGAGAATACAAAAATAAAAATGAAATGATCCCTGTCCTCAGGGAGTTTACAGAATAAAAATTTAAAACTTAAATTTAAATAATAAAATTTAAAATTTAATAAAAATTTATTCTATTAAGTTTATTAACTCCTAAAGGAGTTTATGAAATATGAAGACTTTTCCCCAATTCTAGGCAAATCTAGAATCTCTGCACTTGAAGGCCCCTTAGCATTCCTTCTGGATAACCCCTAGCAGATGTACCAATCTCTTGTTCAACATGCCTGTCCTAGTATAGTAGAAAGAGCCCTGGACTTAAGGTCAAAAGATTGTTGTTGTTGTTGTACTGATAGCTTTGTGGCAGCTAGGTGGTGCAATAAATAGAGTACGAGGCCTAGAGTCAGGAAAACCTGAGATCAAATCTAGCTTCAGACATTTACTGGTTGTATGATTCTGGCCAAGTCACTTAACCCCTGCCTCAGTTTCCCCACCTGTAAAATGGAGATAATCATAGCACCTACCTCCTATGGTTGTTGTGAGGATCAAATGAGCTAATAATTGTAAAATGTCTAGCATAATATCTGGCATGTAGGCACTATATTTAACTATTATTATTATTAATTGTAAAGCACTTAGCCCAGTATATATAAGTGCTTTATAAATTTTAGCTATTCTATTATTATTATCATTCTGTTTCCCAACTATTTCCTGCTCTCTTGAATTCACTTTTGCTATATTAAAAAAGAAAACTAAGCAAAACGAAATAACACAAGGACCACACCAGCGAATTAACAAGCATTTATTAAATGCCTAGTAGGTGCCAGGCACTGGACGAGGACTGTGGATAAAAATGGAAAAGGGAGACTGACCTTGACCTCAAGGTGCTTACATTCTAGGACACCCAGTATCCACAGATAAATCAATATAGGCTCTATACAGTAAATTACAAGGCAACAAGGCACTAATAGCTGGGGAAATTAGGAAAAGGATGTTGCGGCAGCCTCCTAGTCCGGAGCTAAGCCTCCCGTAGTTAGGGATTCCAAGAGGCAGAGGATGAGGAAGGAGAGGATATTGTACTGTGAGTTGGCTGGAGCATAGACTACATGAAGAAAAGCCATCTGTAATCACATTGGAAAGAGAAGCTGGAACCAGATTGTGGAGGGTTTTAAAGGAAAAACAGAATTTTGGGGTGCTACTGAACCTTCCTTTTTGAGGAGAGAGTAGTGATATGGTCAGAACCATGCTTTAAAAATATCAATTTGAGGGTGGCTAGGTGGCCCAGTGAATAGAACCCTGGCCCTGGAGTCAGGAGGATCTGAGTTCAAATCCGGCCTCAGAGACGTGACACACTTACTAGCTGTATGACCCTGGACAAATCACTTAACCCCAATTGCCCTGCCCTCCTCCCTCCAAAAAACCCAAATAAATAAATAAGCAAACAAATAAGTAAATAAGTTAGTACATAAACAAACAAACAAATAAATAAAAATATCTGTTTGGTAGCTGTTTGGGAGATGAATCGTAGAGGGGAGAAACTGGATATGTAGAGTAAACAATGGGGAGACCATTGCAACATTCAGGGTGAAAGGAGAGGAGTACCTGGACCCGGGTAGTGTGATGTGAGTAAAGAAACTGAGACAGATAGGAAGGATAGTGAGAATGTAGAACTGGTCATATTTGGCACCTGATTGGCTAGAGAAGAGTTAAGGAGGATCCTGAGGTTGTAAACCTAGGCAAGTGGTGCTGCCATCAACAGTAACGGTGATGCTGCCCTCGACAGTAAAAAGGAAGTAAGAAGAAGGGGTGAGTTTCTGCTTTTGGAAATGAATTTGAGATGTTATGGTATAATCAAATGAAGGTGTCCTGCAGGTGTCTGCAGATGCAATTCAGGATAGGTACAAGGTCTAGACATGTAATCTGGGGAGTCAGCTGCATAAATATGGAAAACTGAATCCATGAGAGCTGATAAAAATCACCTAGAGAGAATTCAAAGAGAGCAGAGAGACCAGGGAGAGAACGCTGGGAAGCACCTATCTATAGGGGATGGGACATAAATAAGGGACTTGCAAAGAAGATTGAGAAAGATCCACTCAAGAGGTGGGAAGAGAATTGTGAAGGAAATAGTACCATGAAAACCTAGGGAGGACTGGGTGCCCAGAAGGAGGGAGTGGTTAACGGTGGCAGACCCAGCAGGGACTTCAAAAAGGATAGATTTAGCAATAAAGAACCAAAGAATGACCTTGCAGGGAGCAGAGTACTGAAGTGAGGAAAATGTGTTTCATCATCTGGAGCCAGGAATAATCATCACAAGTAATTAGAGCTCAGCTGCCTCCCAGAATTGTTTTCACTTGCGCTGTTATAGGCATTGTGTATCTCTCTTTTGGTTTTGTTTGCTTCATCCGAATCTTCCCACTTGCCAACCAATATGACCATGGGCAAGTCATTTTTACCAGGCTAAGTTTCCATTTCTTTATCTACCAAATAGAGATGATAATAATACTTTTACTAACTAGCTTATATAGTAACTTTAATGCAAATGAAAATGTAGGCAAAGAACTTTATGATCCTTAAAGTGCTGTTTAAATGTCATCTATTATCATATCTATCTGAATGCAACATGTTTACTCGTGAGCATGAATTAAGATAAATAGTTAATTAAGACAAGCAACGATGCTGACCTTAGAATCAGGAAGACTTGAGTTCAAATCCTGCCTCAGACACTTACAAGGCAGGCTGTGTGATACCTGGGCAAGTCACTTAATCTTTCTCAGCCTCAGTTTCCTTATCTACAAAATGGGCACAATCATAGCACCTACCTCCCAGAGTTGTTGTGTAGATCAAGGGAGCTAAAGTACTAGGTAAATGCCAACTGCTGTTATTATTAATAATTTGATTAATATTTGCCAAATGGATAGATATAGAAGTAGGTTCATAAAGTTCTAGACTTCTAGAGGATCTTAGAGACCATATATCATTTATGTGTCATAGAATCATAATATCTTTAAATTTTTTAATTTTTATATGTTTTATTAATGTGCTTCATTTTTATATTACATAAATTTCTAGATTACCACCATTTCTTGAGAGGTCTCTTTTAGCAAAGTAAAAAATTTAAATAACACTAATAATAGAATCATAATATCTTAAAGCTAAATGTATATATACATGAACATGTAGCATATTTTATTTTTACATAAACTCCATACCAAACAAACTCCATCTCCCCTAACAAGCAAGCCGTCCCTCATAGCAAAGATTAAAAAAAGAGAAAAAAGCAGTTAAGCAAAATCAACCAATGCATCAACTGTATATAGTGGTATTTGCAACATTCTACACTCATCATTCCCCATCTCTGTAAAAAGAAGGGTAGAGTGGTGCATCTTCCCAGCTATTCTCTGGGGTCAAATTTGTTCATTATAATTGCCTAATATGCAGTTTAACTTTCTTGTTCTTTTCATTTACATTGTTATAGGCATTGTGCTTACCGTTTTCCTCATTCTGCTTCATTCACCCATTATTAGTTCATATAAACCTTCCCATGCTTCTCTGAATTCCTTATATAATTTCTTACATCGTAGTAAAATTTCATTATAAGAATCTATTACTTGTTTAGCCATTTTGCAAATGATGGGCATTTACTTTATTTCTAGATCTTCGCAACCCCAAAGATTGCTCCATGAATAAATTGGTGGATATAAAACCTGGGGCATATGCCTAGTAATGGAATTTTGGAGTCAGAGGGTATGGAACTATTCATCACTTAAAAAAAAGTTTTTACAAAGAGATGTTTACTTCAAAGATATAGCCAGAATAAAAGTACACATCCCCTCTTTCCAATACCTGGGGAGGTGGGGGATACTCTCCATCACTTTTTGAATATAATTCCAAATTGCCATTCAGAGTGGTTAAGCCAGTTCACAGCTCCCAACAGTATATCGGTGTGGCAGATTAACTTTTTTGTTATTGTAGTACTTTAAAAGATTTGGGGTGCAGCTAGGTGATGCATGTGAATAGAGCAACAGCACTGGAGTCAGGAGGGCCTGAGTTCAAATCCAACCTCAGACACTTAGCACTTACTAACTATGTGACCTTGGGCAAGTCACTTAACCTCAATTAACCCTCCAAAAAAGAAAAAGAAAAAGATTTGGGATTTTATCAGCATGAATACTCCCCAGACCTTTCATATTTTGATAGATAGGTTACTGTGAACCAAACTGACTTCACCTGGTAGATAATTTTTAGGTAACAAGCCTGTTCACACTCAACTAGGCTTAGCTAGGCCCCATTTGGATGATGGTCCATTGCTCAGTGAATACTCAAATTCTTTGCAGTTCTTCATGATTACCAGACCTTGTGCACTTGTGGTATACAGCCTGAGAGAATTCAGGGTCACCTCCATGAGAGGCTGAGGTATCCAAGAAGGATTTCAGAGGGGGATCTTTGGTCATGATTGAGTGCAGTCAGGTTATTCATTTCCTTGCTTCCTGCTCAGTATTTATTATAAAAGGTGAGAAAGTTTAGGAAGGGTTCAAGGATTCCAAGTAGGCAACGACATGAATCGAATCAGCTAATGAACCTCTCTACTATGCTGTGACTCCAGGGGAAATGAATTCACATCCAACAGAAACTTCCAAGTCTGAGATCACATAGTTCTGCCATCTGTGAAAGGGGCAGAGGAGCCCCATTGGAACACCCTTGCATTCTTCCAACATCAAAGAATTTCAACAAGTTAGTCAATCAACAAACATGTATTTATTGTCTGCTATGTGCCAGGTGCTATACTAAGGTTTGGAAATATAAAGACAAAAGCGAAGTAGTTCTTACCCTCAAGGAGCAGACAGTCACAGGAGAAATAGGATTTACATATATTAGTACACACAGAATATACAAAAAGTGAATTTAAGATACTCTCTGACTGAGCAATACCACTACTAGGTCTGTATCCCAAAGAGGTAAAAAAAAAATACTACACACACACACACACACACACACACACACACACACACACGCACACACACACACACACACACACACACACGCACACGCACGCGCACACACACACACACACGCACACGCACGCGCGCGCGCACGCACACACACACACACACACACACACGCACACATGTTTATGCCAGTTCTTTTTGTGGTGGGAAAGAATGAGAAATCAAGGGGATGCCCATCTGCTGGGGCATAGTTGAACAACTTATAGTATATGATTGTGATGGAATACTATTGTACTACAAAAAATGATGAGGGAGATGAGATAATTGTACATAGTAATAGCGGTATTGTAATGATGATCAGCTGTGGAAGACTTAGATTCTCTGACCAGTACAATAATCCACAACAGTTCCAAAGGACTCCTGATGAAAAATGTTCTTCACCTCTAGCAAGAGAACTAATGAACTCTGAGTGCAAATTGAAGTATAATTTTTTTATACTTTCTTTCTTTTTTTTGCTTTTTACGGCAACATGGCTAATATGGTCATATGTTTTGCATGAATAATTGATATCATATTGCTTGCTTTTTCACTGGATGGGGGAGGGGCAGACAGTAGCGAGAAAATTTAGAACTCAAAATTTAAAAAAAGAATGCTAAAAATAAATAAGTAATACATTTTATTTTGGGGGTCTGTTTCTTCTTTTAAAGCATGACTAATATGGAAATATGTTTTACATGATTATACATACATAACCCATATCAGATTGCTTACTGTCTTAGGGAGGAGAGGGAAGGGAGAAAAATTGGAACTCAATTTTTTTTAAATGAATGTTTAAAATTATCTTTTCAAGTAATAAATAAAAAAAACAACCCAAAGTAAATGCAAGGTAATTTTGGAAGGGAGGGCACAAGCAGCCAGAAGGTTCAGGAAAGGCTTCATGTATACAAGGCAGCACTTGATTTTTTTTTTAAATAAATTTATTGACTTGTTTACTTTTAGATTACAAGATTCAGTTACAGAATCACTTGAGTTTCAGATTTTCTTCCTTCCCTTCTTTCCCCTCCCCCCCAGCACTTGATTTTCTTAAAAAAAATTTTTTTAATCAACAAAAATTTACCTTTTCTCCTTCCCACCTTCTTCTCCTCCTCCTCATCCCACCCCCAAGGTGGTTCTTAAGCTGAGTCTTGAAGGAAAACAAAGATTCCAAGAGGCAGAGCTGAGGAGGGAGTACATTCCAGGCATAGTACACAGTGAAGGCAAAGTCATAGGAATAAGAGATGAAGCATTGTATGTTTTGAATAGCAAGAACTTTTTATCAAGTCCCAACTATGTTTAAGGACCTGTCCTCAGTGGTGGGGAATACAAAGAAAAAATGAACCCCTACCCCAAGGAGCCTACATTCTACTAGCACATGTATTTGGCTAATTATAATATGAAGAAGAGAATGATAGGGGAAAGAAGATATCCAGATAAATTGCCTGTGGAAACTTAGGGGAAAAGAACACTTTTGGTTGGGGTTAGTAGTAGGAGGTGGTACCTGATTTGAGCCCTAAAGAAAGATTATGAAAGGTAGAAATGAGGATGGAGTGCATTACAGGCATGAGGTGATAGCCAGAGGTAAGAAATGGAATGATAAATTCAGGAACCATCAAGCAGATTGATTTGATTGGGACATGGAATGAATAAAAGGGAAAAATGAGAAGTAGGCCTGGGAAGGGATATTGAAATTAGACAGTGGAAGGCCTTAAATATCAGGCTCTCAAGCCTTTATTTTATCCTAGAGGCAATAGAGAGCCACTAAAAGATTTTGAGCAGGAATGCATGCTCAGACCTGTGACTCACAAATATTATTTTCATATTTAATTTTTATTTTTTAATTACATGCAAACAAAACATTTTAACATTCACTTTTTAAAATTTTGAGTTCCAAATTCTTTCCCTCCCTCCATTCCCACCTCCCTTGAGAAGGCAAGCAATTTAATATAGATTATACAGCAATCATGCAAAACACTTCTAATATTAGCCATGTTGCAAAAGGAAATACAGATTCAAAAAAAGAATAATAAAGAAAGTTTAAGAAAAAGTATGTTTCAATTTGCATCTTGAGTATTATCTTGGCAGTTGTGTGGAAGAGAGATTAGAAAAGGGAGGGACTGTGAGACCAGTTAAGAGCCTGTAAGAAATGAGAGGTTTTGAGGACCTGGTATTTGTGAAGATAGGGTCTGAGGATGGGATTTGAATGTCTGGATTATAGCTTAAAATGTAAGAATGAAGGGCTCTTGGGTAGGGATGGAACGCACTTACAGAGGGATAGAAAAAAGTGAGGATTTTAGAATACAAAGAAAGAGAGAAGAGAGAAAAGCGCATATGTTCATCTACTAAGATCGATAACAGAGTGGCTTTATGGTGGGAGGAATAAGAACAGTAACAATGCCCAGTAAGCCACAAAAGACAACATTAAAGCCAGGATTAAAAACCATGGCTTCAAATGTCTCTAATACACAAACGTACAAGGTATAGGCAATAGGCAAAGAGAGTCTAATGCAATAGTTTGAATTTGATCTGACAGGTATCAGGGAACCCAGAGCTAGAACGTGGTTCTAGAAGAGTAAACCCTTTCAAAAGGAAGAGAACAGATAAAAGAAGAGGTGGAGTGGCATTGTATACTGAGAAGGTATTTTCATGTGAGAAAATTCAGAAAGTGTAGTATGTAACATTTGCATGAAGATTAATTGGGGGGAAGAAACAAGGGGTATTGTCACAGAAGTATCATACAGACTACCCATTCAGAATGAAGAAATGGATGTAGACTCAGAGTCTAGAGTTATAGGAACTAGATAACAAGACTGAATTAAAGCTTGATATGACAGTGATTGGAGCCTTCAATTATGTGAGCTTGCTCTCTGCCAAAGAAGAGAAACTAATCATTTCTTGGCTTAAGTTAATGATAATTTCATATGTTAAGGCAAGTGTTCTTAACTTAGGGTCCGTGGACCTGTTTTGAGATTTTTTTTAAGTTTATTTATTTTTTCATAATTAATCAATTTTTAGTTTTCAACTAAACATTCATTTCCATAAGATTTTGAGTTTTAAATTTTCTCCCTCTCCTTTTCCTCCTCCCCAAAATGGCATGCAATCTGATATAGGCTCTATTTATACATTCATATTAAACATTTTCACCTTAGTCATGATGTAAAGAATTAGAACTAACAGGAGGAACTACGAGAAAGAAGAAACAAAACAAAACAACAAAAGAAAGGGAGAGCAAATTGTATGCTTTCATCTGCATTCAGACTCCAGGGTTCTTTCTCTGGATGTGGACAGCATTTCCCATCATGAGTCTTTTGGAGCTGTCTTAGATGCTTGAATTTCTGAGAAGAGCTAAGTCTATCAAAGTCAGTCATCACATAATGTGGCTGTTACTGTGTACAATGTTCTCCTGGTTCTGCTCTCATTTCACTCATCATCAGTACATGTAAGTCTTTCCAGGTTTTTCTGAAGTCTACTTGCTCATTATTTCTTGTAGCATAATACTATTCCATTACATTCATATGCCACAACTTGTTCAGCCATTCCCCAATTGATGGGCACCCCCTCAATTTCCTATTCTTTGCTACCATAAAAGGAGCCGCTATAAATATTTTTGTACATGTGTGTCCTTTTCTGGTTTTTATGATCTCTTTAAGATACAGACCTAGAAATGGTATTGCTGGGTCCATGGGTATACACAATTTTCTAATCCTTTGGGGGCATAGTTCCAAATTGCTCTCCAAAATAGTTGGATCAGTTCACAACTCCACCAACAATTCATTAGTGTCCCAATTTTCCCACATCTTCTCCATTTCCAAAAGGTTCAAAAATAGAATAGATAGAACAACATAACTTAAAATTCTAGCAGCAAGGGTGGCAAGTTCTTAAGAATAAAGCATTGAAGACACAAAGGAAAAACAATTCCTGTGAAGGGGATATGGGGGATTTGCCTAAAGAAATAGATATGGGGGTGGCTAGGTGGCCCAGTGAATAGAGCACTGGACCTGGAGTCAGGAAGACCTAAGTTCAAATCCAGCCTCAGACACTTAACACACAAACTAGCCGTGTGACCTTGGACAAATCACTTAACCCCAACTGCCCTCCAAAAAGCAAAAAAAAAAAAAAGAAAAAGAAATTGATATGGATATCCAAGGAGCTTAATTACCATTTTAGATGGACATGAAGACAAGTAATGGAGCATTCATACAAAAGTGTTGGATAGTTCTGTTAGAACAGTGTACAAGTAAAACTTATAAAGGGCTAAGGGTGTTAAGAAATCCTAAGTGGGGGGAAATTGATTTGCTGGTTGCTGTTTTAGTGTTAGACCCACTCTGGATGACTCTCCCAATTTGTCCTCACATGTGCGTGTTGGGTCCTTAGAGGGGTAAGTGCTGCCTCAAGTAGTAGGGGTAACTCTGTGGGTAGTAAGATCAGGTGCCATAAAACATTCTCCACCCCAAATCCTGGAGTATACTCTTGAAAATACAAACAGCATCCATAAGAAAAATATAATTTGGAGTACAGTGGTGGTAAGGCATATCTGTAGTATACACATGGCACAAAAGGTAACTCACAAACTCCTCTAACTTAAGGACTTGAAAGTTCTTTCTCTCTTTGTAGAGCCTTTGTGAAATTCACTGCTAAGCATATGGAATCGTTGTTGGATAAGTCAATCTGTTGATCTTCTTGGGCTTATTTTTTGATGGGTAGTTGGTTGTAGGTCCTACTACTTCTGGGTGATGGGTGGGTGGTTGGTTGTTGTGTTCTTTGAAAAAAGGCAAATATCCTTAACCTAGAGTAGACAGGAACCTCTCCAAGTCTGCCCCCTCAAGAACTTTGCTCTGAGACTTGCCATCTTCCAGGTTGGAAATGAGAGAAGAGGTGGTGGCCTTTCTTTTTCACAACTCTTCTGGATTCAAGGCTAGGGCTCCATGTAAAAGACTTTACCTTAAATTATGGTGACCGTTTAAGACATTTCCCAAATCTTAATTTTTGTAGACTAGACCATAATCAGGCAATGGCCGTTTACTCAATAATCACTAGTTAGTTGGTCAGTCAACAGGTATTGATTAAGCACTTGTATTCTGGATACTTTGATTGAGGTTCAGGGTTCCTCAGTATTTTTACCCTCTAATATTCTTTGGTTGGTCCAGGGAAATTAATGGCTAGGAATAAGGTAGAAAGCAGTCTATGCTCTGGGGATTTGTTAATTTTCTGGGTTGGTCTTTTCATATGAGAGTCACTCAAAGCCACAAGATATGAAATGATTCAACTGTATCTGAAAGGTCCTCTCTTATATTTCATCACCTCTGTCCTTGCTCCTTATGGTCTAAAGGATTTGTTCTGTGAAGTTTGGATTTAGTCAGAGCCAAACTTGAGGACATTGAGGGCTATATGTGGCCTCAAGGCTGTAGGTTCCCCACCCTTTGTCTACATATTTACTAAAGTACAAAAGAGAGATACTCTTATACTTGCAATATTGGATATCACTGTAGTTGGCCTTGATGATTTCAATTCACCAGGTCTATACCAGGATAGAGAAATAACTGGAAGATATTATTGCAAGCCACTATCAATGATCTCTGAAAGATCAGGAAGGGCAAGAAAAGTATTGCAAAATTGGAAAAGGAAAGATGTCCTAATTTTCTTTTGAAAATAGATTTTAGGGGTGGGTAGGTGGTGCAGTGAGTAGAGCACTGGCCCTGGAGTCAGGAGGACCTGAGTTCAAATCTGACCTCAGACACTTGACACACTTACTAGCCGTGTGATTTTGGGCAAGTCACTTAACCCCAATTGCCCTCCAAAAAGCAAAAAAAGAAAAAAGAAAATAGAGTTTATTTATATTTTATGTTTTTAGACTTCCTAGAATTTCCTATTTGCCTCCATTTCCTTCCTCTCAGAGAGTCATTCCTTATAAGAAGGCTTTTTTTGGGAGGAGGGAAGAGCAGAGCAATTGGGGTTAAGTGGCTTGCAAGGATTTTTTCTTTAATGAAAGAAAAAGGAGGAAAAAAGACCAAACAATCAGTCAAAACAATAGATGCAACCAAAAGGTCTGACATTCCATCAACTGTTCCTAAACCTTGACCTCTGCAAAAAAGCAGAATGAAGTATCTTCTTTGAGGCCCAGTTTAGTCTTCCTAATTTTGCAACTTTCAGTTTTTATTGCTTTGTGGTTGCTGTTCTTTCCATTTACATTGTTTCAGTCATTCTGAGTATTGTGTTCCTGGCTCTGCTTACTTTTTTTTCTATCAGCTCACAAGGCTTTCCATACTTCTCTGTATATAACATACTTGTCTTTTCTTACAGCTCAGTAATATTCCACGACTTTTATGCACCACTATTTGTTTAGCCATTCTCCAGTTAACGGACACCCAAAAATTGCTGCCCCAAATATTTGGTGTATATGGAGCCTTTCTTTTTTTGTGAATGACTTTCTTGGGGCATAAATGTATAGTAGTGGGATCTCTGGATCCAATAGACATTTTTGTCATCTTATTTACATAATTCCAAATTACCTTCCAGAATTATACATGTGAAAAAAGGGAAGACAACAGGACCTGTAAAGTATAGGTAAGCTTGAGGTCAGTTCTTAAGCAAAATTCTAGAATATATTATAATGGAAGATTGGGAAATATTCATTCATTCATTCATTCACTCATTCATTCATTCATCCATCCATCCATCCATCCATCCATTTATTTATTTTTTTCCCATTGATTTGTTTATTTACTTTTAGATTGCAAGATTAAGTTCCACAATCCCTTGAGTTTCAAATTTTCTCCCCTCCCTTCCCTCCCACCCCCATGGTGGCGTGCAATCAAGTATAGAATCTGCAAATTCTTTCTCATTGTACAATAGTCTGGTTGTGTAGAAAGGCTGTAACCAATGGAGTGAACAATGGGAAAAAAGAAAGAAAACCAAACATGGAAAAGAACAATAGCATGTATTCCTTCAATCTCCATTTAAACTCTTGTCTTTCTAGATCTTTCTCTGAATGTAGATTACTCCCTCCATTCTGATACTCATAAAGTTGTCTTATAGTTCTGCGTTGCTGAGAAGAGTCCAGTTCATCAAGGTTGGTTGTCACACATACGATGTGTCTGAGATTGTGTACAAATTTTTCCTGGTTCTGCTCTTCTCATTTAGCATCAATTTGTTGTATAAATCTTTCCAGGTAATTATGAAGTCCATCTCCTTCCCATTTCTTATAGCACGATAGTATTCCATTACATTCATATACCACAACTTGTTCAGCCATTCCCTAATTGATGGGCATCCCCTTAATTTCCAGTTTTTTGCCACCACAAAGAGAGCTGCAATAAATATTTTTGTACATATGGGTCCTTTTACCACTTCTATGATCTCTTTGGGATACAACCCCAAAAGTGGTATTACTGGGTCAAAGGGTATGCAATTATTTGTAGCTCTTTGGGCATGGTTCCAGATTGCTCTCCAGAATGGTTGTATCAGTTCGTAGCTCCACCAACAATGCATTAATGTTCCAATTTTTCCACATCCTCTCCAGCATTTGTCATTTTCCTGTTTTGTCATCTTAGCCAATCTGACTGGGGAGATGTGGTACCTCAAAGTTGTTTTGATTTGCATTTCTCAAATCAGGAGTGATTTAGAGCATTTTTACATATGCTTAAAGATATCTTTAATTTCTACCTCTGAAAATTGCCTATTCATTTCCTTTGCCCATTTATCAATTGGGAAATGACTTGTATTCTTATAGATTTTCCTAAATTCCCTGTATATTTTAGAAATGAAGCCTTTATCAGAGACACTGGTTATAAACATTCTTTCCCAATTTTCGACTTCCCTCTTAATCTTGGTTACATTGGCTTTGTTTGTAACAGAAACTGTTCAATTTAATGAAATCAAGATTATCCATTTTGCATTTTATAATCCTCTTCAACTCTTCTTTCATCATAAAGTCCTGACAGAGAAATATTTAGAAAAGGAAGAGGTGATCACAGAAAGCCAATATGCCTTAATCAAGAACAACTTATATATTACTTAGCCAGATTTCTTATTTTACAAAGTTGCTAGACTAGCATATCAGGAGAATGTAGAAATTATGTAGAATAATGTAGAAAGGTCTGTTCACCTTGATTTCAGCAAGGCATTTGATAAAAATCTCTCATGCTGTTCTTGTAATCTGATATGTGTTAGATATAGTTAAATTCAGAAGTGGTTGAAAAACTGGATCCTCAAGTTTGATATCACGAGGCAGGTAGGTGATGCTTTGGCTAGAGCACTGGCCTGGAGTCAGGAAGATCTGAGTTCAAATTTGACCTCAGAACCTTATTATCTGTGTGACCCTGGGTAAGTCACTTAACTCCTATTTGCCTCAGTTCCTCATCTATAAAGTGGGAACAAGCTGGAGAAGGAAATGGCAAACCACTCCAGTATCTTTGCCAAGAAAACCATGGACAAGATAGAGGGACTTGGTAACTGATTGGATATGGGACATGAAGGACAGTAATGTGTCAAAGATGATTGGAAGGTTTAAAACTTGGGTGAATATGAGGTTGGTAGCGCTATCATTAGGAATGTTTGAAGGATGAACAGGTTAGGGGAGAAGATCTGGAGTGCAGTTTTTAGACATGTTGACTTTGATGTTCTAGTGAAACATATAGATTGAAATGATAGGGATCTTGAATGATCTCGTGCAAACCCCTTTGTTCCCGTAGTCCTCCATCACTCTACAGAAAGGAGGGAGGTATGTTCCATCATCTGTTTTCTGGATCCAAGATTAGTTTTTTGTTTGGTTGTTTGGGTTTTTTAAATACAATTACTTCCACTTTGGCTGCCTTGGAGAGTGGTTTTGTTGGCATTATTATAGTTGTGTATATCATAATCCTTGTTTTCCTTACTTCACTGTGTCAGTCCATACTTCCTAACATGCAGTAAATAGTATTCTTTTTCTAAAATTTAAATATCTATTGATATCTTTTATTCTTATATCCCTTCATTTCTTCATATATCCCTTTCCCTTCCTCTCCTAAAGAGCCATCCCTTGGAGCAGTAATGGGAGACGTTGTTATAGGGTCAATGAGGGAGCAGGTGCATGGGATCCTAGTGGAAGTTTGATGATCCTGCTTGCAGCAGCTCAGTTCTCCACTTTAGAACACTTACAAGCTTTCTGTAATTGTGTCCCATCTGATTCAAGACGAGCTTTTTAATTGGCTGCTGACACAGAATGGAGTGTGTGCATACACAGAAATCAGTAGCCCAATAAATAGTCTCTCAGTCTAGCAGTTGGAGAGAAGAGTAAGAAATGCTGCCCCACTCAGTTGCCACATGGCTTCTGTCCCTCTCCTGCTCTAACAGGAAGGAGTATTGGAGATCTGAAAGGTCAGAGGAGCCAGCAGGCATGCAGTAATATGAATCCACGGAAAAGACCACTGTGGCTGCATGGTTAAGCAGGGGGAGGCAACAGAGCAGGCCTGAAGGGTGACCTGCAGTAGGGAATGGACTCAGCAGTGGGGATGTTGTGCTGAACAAGGGAGACTGAAATGTAGACATGAACTTGGTGAAGCAAATGCTTTGCAGCACCCTCTTGAAGTTTCAACTCCCTTTCCCCAGGACCAAGGTAGTAAAAGTTGAAAGTGTTCCCTGGTTCTGGGGGTAGAGGAAGTTTTTACCCTTTTGTTCATGCTATATCCATTTAGTAAGTATTCCTTTGTAAAATGTAATTGATGTTAATTGGTTAATTGATATTAAGGAGAATTCAACTGGTTAAATTGTTAGTGGGGAACAATTCACTTGTATTGATGATATTGAGGAGCTATTAACTGACACTGGTTAATTGATATTGGGGAGAACATACCAGAATGGAAATGAGCTATTCACATTAGAAAGATGCCCCAGGTCCTCAGGAGGTACCCCTGGAACCCTGAGGGGAGACATTGTCACCCTTTAAGGACTTGATTTGCCACTGAGTGAAAATGCAAATTAGGACCCCCAAGTCAATATGGGTAGCATATGAAAGAATAAAAAAGAAGAAAAACCAAGTTCAGCAAAGCTAATAAATACATCAATGGAGTCTAACATATGCAATGTTCAACACCCATAATCTCCCACCTTTGGAAAGAAAGGAAGTAGGTTATATTCTCATCTCTCTCCTTGGGAGCCAAGTTGGATCATTATTGTTTCATAATATTTAGTTTAGTTTTAGTTATTGTTATTCTTTCCATTACTTTATTGTGGTCATCGGATGCAGGTTTTCTCAGTTTTTCATACTTTGCTTTGCATCAGATCATATAAGTCTTCCCAAGGGCAACAATATTCTATTGCAGCTATGTTTGAAAGTTTGTGTAGCCATTCCCCAATTAGCTGGTGTTTGCTTTGTTTCCAGTTTTTGCTTACATAAGGAGGGCTGGTATGAGTACATTGGTATATATGGGACTATTCTTTCTGTTTTTGACCTCCTTCATTTATGCATTCAGTGAGACCCAAGATATATTCAGCCAAGATGTGAACCCATCCTTCTCCCTACTCTAAGTCCCCACTTGATCCACTTCTGACTAAGTGAGCCAGAGTGACAGGGAGGAGCAGGAGAGGATTGGGGGATTCCAGCCCAGAAAGGGATTGGCCCTTTGCCATTCTTGCTCAGTGACGATCGGAGCCCTTCCAAAAGCTCAACAGAAACAGCTTGTTCCCATAAAACCTGAGCCAGCAGAGGAGGGGCTATGGCAGAGGGGGACGATCCCTAAACCCCATCTGCCCCATCTGCTTGAGGCTCTAATCCAGATTTGATGCTTCCTGGCTGTCCTTTGTTGTTTTTGCAAATGAAAACTTCTCTCTGGTGGCCAAATTTAATCATCATGAAAGCCCAGAGCTTTCTCTAGGTCAGGGAAGTGACTCCCAGTCACTCCCTAAACCCTAATTCTCTACCCCTCCCACTCCGACTCAACCCAAACCCCAGCCAAAAACCCTAAAGTATGAAGTGCCAGTTTCCTTTATGCCTTGGGTTTGTATATCATCACCTCCACAGGAGCAGGAGGTCCAAGTGTATGACGAGTGAGGCTGCCAAGGCAGCTTGTGGATATAACAGGAGCTTTTCACAGTGTCTCTGCATCCTCCTTAAGCCTTTCATGTTGCACAAAGCGGTTCTTTGCCCTCTGCCCTCTACCCTCTGTCCTTCACCCAGAGACCTTGCTTTCCTCATTAAACAAAATAAGACATTTGGCCTAGGTGATCACTTGCTCTTATATTCTCTCACCTAAACTCCTTTCCATCTCCATCCGTCTGGGTTCTAAGGCGTCATCGGCTCTAGCATTCTACCATATGGTTCCATGATTTCTCTAAGACATCAGATTGAGAGATCACAGGATTTTTCTGATGCCAAAGAGCCCATCTTGCTGACCAGGAGCAGAGGGATGTTTGGCCTGCTCACTGTACCAGGAACAGGCTCAAGGCTCCCCTGTGGTAATGAACATCTGGCGTATAGACAGAGCACCTGACATGGCATCTCTCCCTGTGGAGAACCTGGGAATTCTGCTTCTGAGAGAAATGTCTCTTGCAGAGACAGGAACGTGCTCTAAGTGACTCTGTTTGACTCATCGTGTGTTGAAGAGAAGGCTCTTTGAATGGCTGTGAAAACATGAAAAAAGGCCTGTCAATTCTAGTTTTTTCCCCTTCTTGTCTCATCTTTCAGCTTTATTCAGTAGCTTATGGGACCTGATGACAAATCATGCTAATGTTAGGAGTTTTGAGATGTTGGGAGAATGTGTCCTGCGGAGACAGGCAGGAGTCAGAGTCCCCGCCAGATTTTGAAGCTACTATATCATTTACGTTCCAAGAAACAAGGAGTGACCTTTGGGAGTGCCTTTTAGGACCTCGGACCAGCAAGAAGCTCATTTGAGAACTCTGGATGTGAACTTAGTCAGGCAGTCAGGCAGTAAGCATGTCTTAAGGACCTGCCAGGCATTCAGCTAAGTGCTGAGGATACAAGTACAGAAAAGAAAGACAGTCTCTGCCCTCAAGGAGCTTACAGTTTAAAGGGGAGGAGGAAGAGAGCACACAAAAGGAAGTAATCTAGTAGGAGGTAAGGGAGAGAGAAGATAACATGATGGAGATGCCCAGAGTGCAGCCAGGGAAATGAAAAGATGGCTGGCCTAGGTGCCCTCCTAACAATGGCGCTTTTGTGGGACTGATGATATGCAGGAATGGAGCTAAATTATATACAAACCCACTCTCTCCTAAGCCAAAGACTGAGATAGCATAGAGAAAAGTTTGCCCCTGAGATGCTGGGGGGAAGGATGTTTGTACATTTGCTCCTGATATATCTTTTTTTTTTTTTTTGCTTTTTGGAGGGCAATTGGGGTTAAGTGACTTGCCCAAAGTCACACGGCTAGTTTTTGTGTCAAGTGTCTGAGGTCGGATTTGAACTCATGTCTTCCTGACTCCAGGGTCAGCACTCTATTCACTGCGCCACCTAGCCACCCCTCTCCTGCTATATCTTTGAAGTAAATATTGATGTTAAGTGGTTAAATAGAACTGTGGTGCCAGTCACTTGTCCCTCCGGCAATGAGGATTAGGAGTGAGCGGGGCTTGAGGTAGTACTGTTAGAGGAAAAGCTACTCCAACCCCCAGGTTACCCTAAAACACCCAGGAGAAGGTAGAGCAATCCTAGTTCTGGGAGAGAGAGCCAGAATGTACTCATCACACTATCTAGGGTCCATTTAAGTTAATTGTTTTGTGAGTTAGGGGAGGAAAAGTTTGGGAACCTGAGTAAAGGAAATTAAAAAGATTCAGGCTGGAGGAGAGCAAGTTCTACCAGTTATACGGGGGCTGGGACCCCGCACCAGGTGAGTCTATCCTCTGCCCATGGCTATTCCCTTAGACCGAAGAGGGGCAGGGACCTTCAGCCTCGAGGCTGAAGGTTCCCCACTCCTCTTAGACATTCCAATATTTTCCAGCTGCAAATTAGGGGCAGCTGGATGTAGTGCATAGAGAGCTAGCCTAGAAATCAGGAAGATGCAGGTTCAAACCTTGTCTCTGTCACATATTGGCAAGTCACTTAACCTCTGATGGCCCCCAGACAACTGTCTATAAATTGTAGACTATACATTGTGGAGCAGTGACAGAATTGCCTTGGTAGAAGAGTTTCTCCTTATAGAGAACTGTCTAAACTATTGAAATCACAAATCAAGCTCAAAGGGAAGGAAGGGGGATGGGGGAGGGGAGAAAGGACATTGGATTGAATTGACTGAGATCTAAATCCCAGAACTGGGGGTCCTTCTAATTTCCTTTTAGTTTTTTTTTTGAGCAACAGTTTCCTTATCTATAAAGTCTTTCCAAGCTGAAATCCCAGTTTTCTTACCTATTTAGACAGTATTTGCCCCTCCAGCTGTCTTCTCTAAGTGCTCCTTCTGTCTTTGGGCTCCATCCTCTCTTGGCTTTGCTCCTCTAGCCACATCTTTCACCAGGATGATCCAAGGACTCCTTGGAACATGCTTCTTCTTTATTGATCTCAATTGAGTCTCCGTACCAGGCCTCTTGATGGCTCAGTTTCCCAGGTTCCATCTTGCTTCTGGGCACCACAATGTGGGAACAGAAGAAGACCCGGGTAGAAGGGCCCATGGATAGCTACAAGACCCTTCTCATTTCTGCCTGGTTTATTTCCTCATAACCCTTCCCACCAGATGAGTCTCCTCATTGTCCTTAAAATAGGTTAGATGTATTTTTATGGTAGGAAAGAATTGGAAACAAAGTAAACGAGGTTGGATTAGTTGGTCTCTAAGGTCCCATCCAGCTCAGATCTATGAGTCTATAGAGGCCTGTTGATTGGGGAATAGTTAAACAAATTGTGGTGCATGAATGTAATGGAATATTACTGTGTCATAAGAAATAATGAATAAAAAGAATTTGGAGAGGCATGGGAAGACCTATGTGAATTTCAGGAAGTAAACAGAAACAGAAAAAAAATCTACACAATGACAAGAAAGTAAATTTTTAAAAAATTTAAATGAAAAATTAATTAAATTAAATTAATTTTTTAAAAAAAATCTGCTATATATTTACCATTACCAACTTTTAACTCAGAGAAGAGATAAGAAAATGCACCCCTTCCCCCTTCTGCATAGAGATAGGGAATGATGGGTATGGAACACTGCGTTTAATATTATACTAGATTGATGTTTTGGTTAAATTTGCTGAACTGATTTCTTTCTGTTACTGTCTCTGTCTCTTTGTCTCTCTGTTTCTCTGTTCCTCTCTGTCTCTGTCTCTCTGTGTCTCTCTTTCCCTCTCTCCCTCTTTCCCTCCCTCTCTCTCTCTCTCTCTCTCTCTCCCTCTCTCTCTCCCTCCCTCTCTCTCTCTCTCTCTCTCCCTCTCTCTCTCTCTCTTTCTCTCTCTCTTGCTCACTCACTCTCTTACTCACTCTCTCTTTCTCTCTTCACTCTCTCTCTCTCTCTCTCTCTCTTTCTCTCTCTCTTGCTCACTCACTCTCTTACTCACTCTCTCGTTCTCTCTTCTCTCTCTCTCTCTCTCTCTCACACACACACACACACACACACACACACATTCCCTCTATCTCCCTCTCCTTTTCCCCTCCCCTCCATCTCTCCCTCTGTCTCTTTCTTTTCCTCCACCTCTCCTCATCCTGTTTGCCCCTAAAAATTCTTTAAGGGCTGGCTCTTTATGTAGAGAAGGAAGAAAAGAAATATGTTTGGAAATGAAGGTGAC
The DNA here is from genome assembly GCA_028646575.1 of Pseudocheirus occidentalis. Taxonomy (NCBI): domain Eukaryota; kingdom Metazoa; phylum Chordata; class Mammalia; order Diprotodontia; family Pseudocheiridae; genus Pseudocheirus; species Pseudocheirus occidentalis. Next base: position 108,716,369 of record CM053595.1, on the reverse strand, counting down.
ATAAAAACAAAAGAGATCAGTGAAAAAATTTAAAATATATTAGGTACATTTCTGTCCAAGACCTTGCTTACTCTTCTTTTTTCAGGAATGCTTTTCTCACTTCTCCAAATCCTATTCATTTCCAAGCTCTTACCTTCTCCATGACAGGGACTTAAAAACATGAAAATGAAGGTGACATAAAACAAAAGATGGGGACTTCCGCACTTTGATAGAAGAGACAGTTCCTTGACTTGAATAAAGCGTTCAGGGCAGGACTTCAGGCATATTCAGAGAGCTACTAGTGAAGAAAGCAGGGTGGCAGGGTCTTCCTGGTAAAACCTTAAATGTCATATATAAGACTGGTTCTGAGACCATACAGTGTTTCTTTACCTTCTACTCCCTGAATCTGTAGCTTTTCCCTTTAGAATGCTGTTCTCCCCACCCCACCCCCTTCTCCTGAGCCCAGGAGAGAGGGTATCCACTGTAACTTAGTGAAAGAAGAAAGTGGGTGAAAGACTCTTGGGGGAAATGGAAGACCAAGAAGTTACTGTAACCTTAACTTGAAGACTGATGACCTACTACCAGTCAAGGCATGGTTAACTCCAGCTCTCCATATGTTTTCCTTCCTCAGGATTCATCTTTTGAATATGCCTTCAGTGCTGTGGAAAGGAAAGGGTAGGCAGGGTGGACTCTGGGAAGCTTCTTTTGATATAGTTCACCAGGAGGTTGGGCCAGAATCCACAGGACTCTGGTGCCCTTTCTTCTCCTTCTCATTTCTCAAAGTTTCCAGCAGTAGCTACTATTAAGACAGCAAGGCTGTTTGTAGCCCTATAAAAGACCACACCCATCAATCTTTTCTTAGCTGGTGCTCAGCAGCAACAGGGGCAGGTTAGGGACTAGGATGTAAAAACCACAGAGGGGCCTATTCCCAAAGTGGGCATCCTTCTCAGAGACTGAAAGATGGGAGGGAGAAAGGCAAAGAGAGGGCGAGCTGAAAGGATCTCCCCTGGGAGTTAAACCATGATGACCAAAGGCCTCCTGCCAGCCCCTCAGGGTTACCATGGAGACAGAGGCAGTTTTCTCTCATTTAGAGGAGGCAGGTAGGATTGAAATATGCATCTGTGCTAGAAAGCAGCTGACTACAAACCATTGCATTTGCAGCCTAGAGCTCACTTATGGGCTCTAAGAAAAGCCTGGTTAGAAAGACAAAAGTGGGAGCTGAGGGAGATAGGGGTAGGATGACAGATTTTTCCTACAAAAATAATAGTATTCACATTACAGGATGGGCCAACATATCATAGTGGCTAGAGTGCTGGATATGGAGTCAGGAACACCAGGGTTCAAACACTGTTGCTGAGGTTACTAGCCATATGACCCTGGGTTTACCTTAACTTCTCAATGCCCCTGGAAATCCTTTAATAATGTAAATGATGGAGCAGGTGCTGATTAGCATCGGTAGAGAGAGGTTCCCTATACAAGCTCATGTCCAGACACATATGTATATTTGCTTATAAGCACATGCAGATGGAAGGGACCTTAGAGGTCATCTAGTCCAGCCCTCTCACTTGACAAATGAAGGAATGGAGGCCCAGAGAGGTGAAGTGATGGAGTCCAAATCCAGAGCTCTTTCTGCTATATTCTGTATTTGTTGAATGACTGAATGGGGGCAGGTTAGCACACAGAGAAAGCTAGGATGGTACTCTGGTGGATGCCAGACTGGCTGCCGCACATTGTGACACATGAATAGTCTAAGACCCTGGCATGATGCAATGCCGTTCTTGAGCACTGAAGATTGTGCAATGTTTTTACTTAGCGTATTGCTCCAGCCTGTCTCAGATCTTTCTTATGAAGTTCTCTTCATGAAATAAGTAGATTGATGGCACACTGTCTTTCCCAGTATAGGTTCCAGCTCCAGAGGCACTGTTCTGTCCCCTGGAGAGGACTTGTCCGTAGGTGAATAGAATTATAGGATTCTAGATTTAGAGCTAGAAGAGACCAACCAGGCCAATGGCCCCTCTCATTTTATAGAATCTAGCTCACCTGGATTTTAGTGACATTCTTGATAAAATATTTCACACAATCCTTGTGGAGAAGGTGGAGAGATTCAGATTCAATAATAATACAATCAGAGGGATTTAGAATTGGTTGGATGGCCAGACTCAAAGAGTTGTTGTGAATAGTTCGGTGTCCAAGTGGCAGGAGGTCTCCAGTGGAAGTACCCCAAGGGATTTGTCCTTGGCTTTATGCTGTATATTATTTTATCAGTGGCTTAGATAAGGGCACACATAGTATATTAATCATATCTGTAGATGATACTGAGCTTGAAGTGATTGCTAATACATTGGATTACAGACTCAGGACCAAATAGATCTCAACAAGTTAGAGTATTTGGCTAAATCTAAAAAGTTGAAATTAAATAGGGATGAATGCAAAATCTTGCACTTAGGGAGAAAAAAAATTTCACAAGATGAAAAGGATCTGGGGATTTTAGTGGACTGCAAGCTCAATATGAGGCATGAGTGTGATTTGGTAGCCAAAAAAACAGTTCAGTCTTAGGCTGCATTAATAGAGGCAGAGCTTCTAGAAGGAGTGCAAGCCCCACTGTACTCTGTCCTCTTTCAACCTCATTTCGAGTGTTCTATTCAGTTCTATTCACTATGATGCAAACTATGGTTTAAGAAGAGGATTAACAAATTGGAAAGTGCCTAAAGGAGGCAACCAGGATGGTGAAGGTACCTGAATCCAAGACATATTCAATGAAGGAATGAAGCATGTATAATTTGGAGAAAAGAAGGTTCAGGGAGAACTATTTTGAAATATTTGAAGAACTAGCATGGGGAGGAAGAATTTGAATTAGTCTGATTGGCCCCAGAGGACCAGAAGAGAGAAAGAGAGAGAGAGACAGACAGAGACAGAGAGAGAGACAGAGAGAGAGAGAGAAAGAGACAGAGAGAAAGGAGAAGAGAAGAGAAGAGAGAGGACAGAGAGAGGAGGAGGAGGAAAAGGAAGAAGAGGAAGAGAAAGAAGGAAGAGGAGGAGAAGAAGAGAGGGAGAAGAAAAGGAGGAGGAACAGAAGATGGGGGAGGGAAGGAGAGAAAGTGAAAAAGGAAGGGAGGGGAAGAAAGAACACAAGTACAAGCAAACAAGATAGTTACTCCCCTCAAGGAGCTTACATTCTAGCTGAGTAAGACAGAAAGAGGAGCTCCAAAGCTGGTGGGGAGGGTACCTGCTTTGGGGTGAGGTGGGTGGTGAGGATTCAGAGAAGTTCGGAGAGTGAGTTGGGACTGAACTAGGGCCAAAGTGAAACTGGCTGGAGCCCCTCAAAAAGTGGTGCCCAGGTGATGGGGATAACAGTCTGGGGAGGGGGAGGGACTTAAGGTAGAGGTATCTCCAGAGCAGAAAGGAAGGTGATCGGGGAGGAGGCTGAGAAGGCCAGAGAGTAAGCAATAGGTGAAGGTAACACTGTTCAAAGTAGAATGCTCTGGCTCCATCCCTGGCCACTTCTTCCTCGGAGGTCTTAAGGAGAGGCCGGATGATTTGCTGTCAGTATGTTATGGTGACCTCCCTTTTGGTGTACGGCATGGACTATCTGTCTACTGAGCTCTTTTCCAACTCTCAAGTTCTGAGGTTCTGTGACTCTGTCAGGGCTAAGTTGAATGACCTGTCTCCAGGGTCCTAAAGCTAGTAGCAACTGAAACAGAATAAGAACCCAGGTCACTCTAAATTTAATACCCTATTCCATGCTGCCTCTACACAGAAATCACAGGATCATGGATTTAGAGATAAAAGGGACCTTGGAAGTCATATACACACAGAGACACGCAGACACCCACTCAAACTACACTAAATCAAATATACAGACACAAACACACACTGACATACATAGGATCATATATAGTACTAGATTTAGAAGTGGAAGATACCTAGAGGTCATCTAATACAACTCCTTCACTTAACAGATGAGGAAACTGAAGCTCAAGGAGATTAAGTGACTTGCCCAAGGTCACACAGGTAGCCAGTGACAGAGGCAGGAAGTTAGGCATCCCAGGATCATTTAGCGCTAGAGAGAAAGGAATCAGATAAAGAAAAGGGTACCAATGAAATGATAGAAGTTCTTTGAGAAAAAGTGAAAGGAGTTGGGATGGTTTAACTGAGGGAATGAATGACTGGTTTAATAAGTCCTTATTTCTGTGAAGGATTCTTTTTTTAAAAAAATTTATTGACTTGTTTATTTACTTTTAGTTTACAAGATTCAGTTCCAGAATCACTTGAGTTTCAGATTTTCTCCCCTCCCTTCCCCCCCCCCCCACTGCCATGGTGGTGTGCAGTCATGTACAGGATCTGCAAACACTTTCTATAAAGGATTCTTATGAGGACTCTGGCCAAAATCAAAAGGGGCAAGAGAAATTAAGGAGCTCCCTCACCCTCTTGAGTGGAGGCACATGAGAATGCTCCCAGAGCTAGAGTCCACAAGACCAGCTTATGATGGACCTAAATTGAAGCAAAAGAGTGTTCAATTACCCACTTAAAAAGACCACCTCCCCACCCCACCACCAAATCAGAAACCAGGCTTATTTAACAGCAATATGGCATGCAATCAAAAGAACTTGGACCAGAAGCAAAGCCTGGCTCTGGCACGGTCAGTGTTGTGACTTTGTGAAAGCACTGAGCTCAGTTTCCTCTTCTGCAAAGCAAGGTTAGATCAGCTGATAGCTGAGGTTCTCTGCAGTGCTGGCATTCTGTGATTCTGCAGAAGTGAATTTTGAGTGGGGTATGGAAGGAAGGATGAGCCATGAATTAGTAATAATCCCAAACTCCTACATAGCTCCTTATACTTTTTTGAAGTCTTTTCACATGATTATCCAATTTAATCATTACATTACTCCTGCAAGGGACATACAACGAGTATTACTATCATCGCCTCTATTTTGCATATGAGAAGACTGATGCTCAGACAGATTAAAAGCAAGTGAGATGCAGAGCTTGGCTTAGGGAGCAGGTCTGCCAGGATCTACTCTAAGGCTGTTCCCATTAGTTACTGTACTCTTACTTTATATCATGCTGGAGTGATGTAAAGGTTGAGGGGGTGGTGGTGGTAGAAAGAGATGGGTGCAGGTTTGTTTGACTAGAATGGAGAAATAAATGGGGAGGAGGTCTACTATTCCCTCTTTGCTCAAAAAAGAAAAAAAGAGGCATCTAACTCTTCCATCTTTGTCACCCTGGGCAATCAATTTCAACTATAAAATAAGGGACTAGACTGGATTAGGGGTTGTATAGCCAGTTAACAAGCATTTATTAAGCACCAACTCTGCATCAGGCACTGTGTTAAGCACTGGAAATACAAAGAAAGGCAAAAGACAGTCCTTACTCTCAAAGAGCTCACAGTCTAATGAGGGAGGCCACACACAAATAGCCATGTAGAAACAAGACATATGCAAGGCAAACTGGAGATATAAAGAGAGTGAGGACACTAGCAGTGATGGGGATTGGGAAAGGCTTCTCTTAGAAGCAGGAGGGTAGCTGGGGAGTCTGGGAAAAAGAAACAAGAAGGAGAATGATCCCTGGCATGGGAGACGGTCATTGAACATTCCTAGAGTCAGGAGATTCAGGGTCTTGTTGGAGGCCAGTGTCACTGGATTGAAGAGGATGTGGAGGGAAATATAGTTTAAGGAAACTGGAGAGGTGGAAAAAGACTGGGTTATAAAGGCCTTTGACCACCAAACAAAACATTTTGTGTTTTATCCTGGGGTGATCGGGAGCCACTGGAGTTTATTGAATGGTTTGGGGGGAGGTGGCATGGTCAGATCTATGCTTTAGAAAGATCAGTCTGACAGTTGAGTGGAGAAGGGGTTGGAGAGGGGAGAGATGGGGCAGAGAGACGAGCCAGAGGGCTATTGCAGTAGTCCAGGTGTGAGGTGATGGGGGTCTGAACCAAGGTAGCGGCAGTATTCGAGGAGAGAAAGGGGCATATAGGAGAGTTGTGACAAATATAGAATTGATATGATGTAGCAACAGATTGGAAAAAAGGGGTGGTGGTGGTCAGAGAGAGTGAGTAATTCAAGATGACGTTGAAATTATGAGCCTGGGTAACTGGGAAGATGGTGGTATCCTCCACAGTAGTAAGACAATTATGAAGAAGGGAGGGCTTGGTGGGGAAAAGATTTGGTTTTGAACATGTTGGGTTTAAGTCGTCTACAGGACAAAATGTTTGAGATATCCCATTGGGAATTTGGAGCTGCAAGACTAGATGGAGGTCAGGAGAGAGGTTAGGGCTAGGTAAAGAGATCTGGGAATCATCATGGAAGTGATAATTAAATGCATGTTGCTGATAAGATAGATAAAATAGTATAGAGGGAGAAGAGAAGAGGCCCAACACAGAGCCATCAGGGACATCCACAGTTAGTGTACTAAGTAAATGGACAAAGTGATTGTAAACTGGACAAAGATCCAGCAAAGGAGTAAGAGGAATGTTCAGACAGGTGGGAGGAGAATCAGGTGAGAAGAATGTCAAGAAAACCTAGGGGGAAGAGAATACCTAGAAAAAGAGTGATTGGGGCATCTCAGTTGTGCAATGAATAGAGCACTGGCCCTGGAATCAGGAGGACCCGAGTTCAAAAGCAGCCTCAGGCACGCAACACTTATTAGCTGTGTGACCTTGGGCAAGTCACTTAATCCAATTGCCTTACCTTCCCCCCTCCAAAAAAAGAAAAAAAAGCGATAGTGTCAAAGGCGGCAGAGAAGTCAAGGAGGATAAGGTTTAAGAAAAGACAATTAATTAGATTAGATTTGGCAAATAAGATATCATTGGCAGCTTTGGAGAGTCTGATGAAGCCTATGGATCCCTTCTCAGTAATGTTTTTAAATAAATGAAAGAAATGCAAAATTTCAATGAGAAGTTAGTGAAAATAAAGATGCATTTTTTTTCCTGATCTTGACCCCTTGCTCCTCAAGTTAACATGTATTTTCCCATTTCTATCACAGTTCAACACCCCACCCCCAATTTTACTCCGTCTTTGCCCAAAGGAGGTTTAAAAGCTTAAGCATCTGTAGGGTTCACTCCAAAGGGGGTGAAGATGAAGAATTTTCCTTTGATGTAGTCATAAATCAAGCCTTTCCTCTCTCCTCCCTCCCCCCACCCACCTGTCACAGTCTCATTGGAGATGCTGTGGAATCAGAGTATTTTACAAGGTTTGTTAGTGACTTTGAATCATAGAATGTCAAAACTGGAAGGGACCTTAGAACATCGAATGTTGGAGCTGCAAGGAACTTTAAAATATAGACTGTTAGAGTTGGAAAGAGAAAGAACCTTAGAAAAGTCACAATATGTCAAAGCTGACATGAGATCATAGGTCTAGCGCTAGGAGGGAACCTTACACATCATGGAACCCAATCTCCTCATTTTACAGATGAGCAGACTGAGGCCCAGAGAGATTAAGTGACATAGGATGTCTGAAGTAAAGGGGATCCTGGAACATAGAGGAGCCCAAAGGGACCTTAAAATGGAGATTGTTGGAGCTGGAAAGGACCTTGGAGATTTTGTAGTTCATTCATTTCTTCTGACAACAGCCTTATCCAAGGTCACAAGTTTGTCGATGATACAACAAGGATAAAAGTCTGACTCCAGGGCTGGTGACCACTGCCATGAGCAAAGCTATTATGTAGGAATCACTGGATCTCTTAAATATATTTGACAAGTCGGAGGATTCAAATTCTTGAAGGCCACCACCTGTCATAGAACAGCTGCCACTAGGCCCCTTTTCTGTTCAGGCCATGTCCTTCCCAGGGTTCTCCAAGGAGTCTCTGAGCAGGAGGGATTGGAGGTTTGGGACAAAGGACTGGAATACAGATGCTCTTGCTCTCATCTATAGGCCCCAACCTGCGGCAGGTAGTCAGAGATGAACCATAAGCATGCACCAGCCCAAACAGGAAACCTGAAATGTAGATTTGTATGGAAGGAACAGATTCCTTGTTAGAGCCAGATGGAAGGGGTGGGAAGGGGAAGAAGGCTTGCTATAGATCTCTTCTGCCTGGGGTACTTTAAATGGAAACATCTCATAGCATATGTAGAATGTATTTATAATGCTTCCAAACGATCCAGTTTTAAAGATGGATAACAGAGGGAAGAGGGGATTTTCCATGCTAGGAGAAATGACTGATCAGGGGCTTATAAGCAATTTCAGACCAAAGTATCGCTCATAGATTGATTTGTCTTGATGTTTAACTGATTGATCTGGGTCCTGGGGTCTCAGGTCAGCAGCCATCGAGGATTTCACTGCTATTCTATTTATAGGAAGACTGACAAATTTGGTAGTGGCACAAGAGGGGTGACCAGCATAAGGAGGGCTCTGGAAACCCTGTCAAATGAGGAAAGGTTGAAGGAGAAGGGGAAGTAGAATGACTATTTTCAGATATCTAACAGGAGGTTGAGTGGAAGAATGATTCAACTTATTTATTCTGTGTAGCTTCAGAAGGCAGCACTAGGACCAGTGGGTGGAAATTATAGGAAGGTATATTTCAGATCAACCCAAGGAAGAACTTTTTAACAGCTAACAACAGTCTAATCATGGAATCAGCCGCTTTGTAAGGTAGTGAGCACCCTGTCACTACAAGTGTATAAGTAGAGACTGGAATGACCACTTGTCAAGATACTGCAGAGAGGTGTAGGTGTATATAGGAGCCAGCCCTAAGTGGCTTGTGAGACAAAATTGTTACATTTTCATTCCATCAACACCTCAGAAATAATCTATACAAATCATGGATTAATTTATTGTTTTATTGGTTATCTGGGCTTAAGAAAGTATTAATAATGTAGATTAAATTGTAAAGTGTTTGCATCCTTTCCCACCCCAAAAGCCCAATTATTAAACATTTATCAGCATACTTCTATATTGCTCTATATCAGGAATGCAGTAGAAGGGTCAGGGGCTGAGTCATTCCTAGATTGGAGTTCTGGTGATTATAGGGTAATATTAATAATAACTGGCATTGATAGTGCTTTGAGGCTCACAAAGTGCTTTACATCCATTCTCTCATTTGAGTCTCATGGCACTCCAGGTAGGAGGCTGCAAAATAAAGTTTCTACAATTATAGGGGACAAGTTGATTAAATGAGTTCCCTTTCCGGCTTTTGCTGCTATGATTCCCTCCCTTTTTGAATCCAGGGAGTCCAGGGTAGGGCAGGCAAAGAAGTCTAGCCTGGAGTCAGTGGATCACAGGTAATGCTGCAGATCCAGTAGGCCACAAAAAGAAGTAAGGTTTTCTGGGACCATTCCCCAAGTCTTTTGATGGAACCAACCTAAGGAGGTCACTATATACCACTGGGCTGGGCTGAACTCCAGCACAGGACACTAACCGTGTGGGAGTTAGTGAAATAGGGAACTGAAAATACTACATTTTGCAAGTCATCTTCTGGTAAGCACATGCCTGACTGAGGCAGGTTTGAAAATGGTCTGCCTAAAGAAGGCAGAAGACTTAGGGACCTTCCTGAATCCCCTGAGTTTTCCAGCCCCTACTCTGAAAGCAATTTGTGTTTCTCCATGTAGCTGTGTTTTAATAAGCCTGCAACAGAAGTGCTGAGTCATGAAAAGTGGTTCTTCCACTAGGGAAAAAAAACCCATCCCAATGGCTCATTTGCATATTGTATATATTGTCACATGAAATACAGAACTATACAAGTTTGACTTGGAAAAGACCTATTAGGTCACACAGAGTCCGGCCCCTGGGGGCCAAAGCAGTGCTGGATGCTACTGGATGCTAGCCAGTGCTTTGTCTAGTCTAGCTTTCTGAGTATGGCAGGATGGGCTAGCACTGGCCTTTCCAAATGCCAGGATGCAGAAGCGCCCTGGGAAAAGCCAGCTGGAGACAAGACTTGCAGAAAAGAGCTTCTCTAGCTGGCTCACCACATGCCTGAGCTCTGATACTGGCTTGAGTGTCCATCTATGGTGAGTGCTGACAGGCCCACGCATCAAAAAGGGGATGATGGGGCATTTCTTGGAGGAATGGAGCCTGGGATTTATAGGCACCTGCCAAAAAAACTTAACAACAGTAACAACACAAGGTGAATACAAGAAAACACCCACTTTTCCCAGCTTGATTTTGATTCTGACATCTCTATAAGCAGGAGCTTAGCGATATTGCTTCTGAAATGCTGAAACTCCCCTGGGTTTGAGATGATGAGGGAAAGTCAAAGTAACTCTAGGAGTTTTGGGGAAGGATGGGGAAATTGGCGTTTTTCAAGAACCACGGCCCCCCATACTATGACTGGGATAACCTGTGGACACTGGCTACCAAACATGATAGGGAAATAAAATGAGAGTCTAACAACATATTCAAGGGGGAATGGCTCCAACTTCCTTCTGCTGGAGGGTTGTTTTCTATTCTTCATCTCCCTGCTCTTGAAAAGGTCAAGTGGCAACAGTGCTGTTCACCAGATGGAGATCAACATCTGGCAGGTGTTGGAGGACATCCAGACCAGTTCCACCAGTTTGAATTGGAAGTAGCCAATAACGAAGCCAGAGGCCACATCAGTGATGTGATGTCGCCCAATCATAACCCGTGACAAGCCCACACAGAAGGCCCAGAGCACCAAAAGGATCCGCAAAGGGACGGCCAGCACAAGGTGGTTGAGGAAGAACTTGGATATCATGGCAGCTCGACTGGCGTGGCCAGCTGGGAAGGCATAGATGTCCATGGTGAGGTAGTCTAGGAGGCCTGGGCTCATGTCATAAGGGCCTCTTCGTTTGATGAGCTTCTGCACTCCAGCCACGGTCATGATATCCAAGAGCAGAGCTGCACAGGAAAAGAAATGACATAGTCAGAGATGCAGAGCGCTGCTGTTGCTTAGCTCAACTGGGTAGGACACCATGCTGATGAACTGGATCCCTGCCTTAGACCAGTTGACTTTATGCCAGCCATTCTCTCGCCACAGACTCTACCTCTTAACTCTAGATGACTGTGGAGCAGATAGAGGTCCTAATTTCTATTCTGCCTTTAATAAACTGTATAACTGCGAGCAAGTCACTCTGCTCTCTGAGCCTTATAGCAAGAGAGGGCTGGGGGGAGGAAGGGAGGGAAGGAGTGTGCTCACTATGTGACAGGCACTGTGCTACTTTATGAATATTTTCTCATCCGATCCTCACAGCAACCCTGGGAGGTAGGTGCTATTATTATTCCCATTTCACAGAGGAAGAAATTGAGGAAAGTAGAGGTTAAATTACTTGCCCAGGGTCACATAGCTAATAATGTCTGAGACCATATTTGAATGTAAGCCTTTTCTCTGGAATGCTCTCCCTCATCTCTTCCTACTGGCTTTCCCAGCTTCCTTCAAGGAAGTTTTTCTCAAATCCTCTTTTTTTTTTTTTGCTTTTTGGAGGGCAATTGGGGTTAAGTGACTTGCCTAAGGTCACAGGGCCAGTAAGTGCGTCAAGTGTCTGAGATTGGATTAGAACTCAGGTCTCCTGACTCCAGGGCTGGTACTCTATTCACAGCACCACTTAGCCGTCACTTTCCAAACCCTCTTAATTCTAGCTCCTTTCCTTTTAAAATTATTTCCTATGTTTCCTGTGTATAGCTTGTTTGTACATATTTGTTTGCTTGACTGTGAGTTCTTTGAGGACAGAGACTATCTTTTGCCTTCCCCCCCCCCCATATCCCCAGTACAGAGCAGGCACTTATTAAATGTTTATTGACTGACTCTACACCTTACCTTTTCTGTAATCATAGGATAATAGCACCCCATCATAGACCTAGAGTTGGAAAGATGCTCAGGGGCTCTCATCCACCCCTCTCATTTCACAGATATGGACTTCAGGGTCACATGATCATAAAGATGACAGATGAGTCACTTTTCCAAACCATTTCAGCCCTCATATTATACATGCGGAAACTGTGACCCATGGAGATTAAGTGATTTACCTACTGTCACACAGTTGGGAAGTGTATGAGGTGGGATTTGAACCCAGGTCCTCTGATACCAAATCCAGTTCTTTCAACAGTAAACTGCCTCCGCTCCCCTTTTTTCTAACATGTAAGGAGGGTGGACTAGATGAGGTTAATTCCATTTCTACATCCCATGATCCTGTGATCTCTAGCTCTAACATGTTCTGAGATCCCTTCCAGCTCTAAAATTCCAAGCTGCAAGGTCCTTTCCAGTTGCAGTATTCCATGACTCTAAGTCATTCATCATAAGAGGGAGCCAAGAGAGTAAATATGGCTCAGGGTAAATCCACAGCTGCTACAAAAGCAACTCAAAGATCATACACTCGTGTTGTTGGGCAGTACGGTGTAGTTTTTAGTGGTTAACCTGGAGTCAGGAATAGCTGGGCTTGATTCTATCTCTGACATTTCTTTTTTTTTTTTTCCCTCTTGGAGGGGGGAGGGCAGGGCAGTTGGGGTTAAGTGACTTGCCTAAGGTCACATGGTTAGTAAGCGCTAAGTGTCTAAGGTCGGATTTGAATTCAGGTCCTCCTGACTCCAGAGCCAGTGCTCTATTCACTGCACCACCTAGCCACCCCTGACATTTCTTAACTGTGTGATTATGGGTCCATCGCATCAGTTCCCTGAGCCTTAGTTTCCTCATCTGTAACATGAAGATAATAATAGCTGGAAGACTTACCTCAGAGGGCTATGAAAATCGAAAGAGATTATGGACATAAAACATGCTGTTGAAAAGTCACTTAGTGGGCGGCTCGGTGTCCCAGTGAACAGAGCACCGGCCCTGGAGTCGGGAGGATATGAGTTCAAATACGGCCTCAGACACTTAACACAATTGTGACCTTGGGCAAGTTACTTAACCCACTTCCCTCATCCAAAAAAGAAAAAAAAAGAAAAAAAGAAAAAAAGTCACTTATTATTCTCAGTAGAGTGTAAGCTTCTTGAGGGCAGAGACTAATTATTGTCTATGTATCCTAATAGAATGGAATTGAGTGGGGAGAGCCATTCACAGACTGGAAGGATGACTCCTTTTCCTGCACTTGGGCTAATCCCCAGAACAATTACCCTCAGGGGGCACAGAGTCAGAAAAGGAGGAGGAGTGGGATGGGTTGAGAGGGAGGAAGGGCACCAGGTGTAACTCCTGAAATTCTGTGTCTCAAGAACTTCCCCTCTTTAGCTCGGGCGCTCAGCCTGAAGCAGCAGGCTGGGCCACAGCACAAGCCAACCCAGCTGCAGGCAACGGCAGAGGCCAAAAGGCACTCTGGCTTCTCAAACTTGTCTGGAAAAGTTTCCATCAACATTTCTTACTTGTTCATTGCTCATGTTCCTTCCTACAAATAGTTCCTAATGGAGCCTTCCCCTAGTTTTCCTTGGTTTTTCCCCAGCAGACCAAGGCGGTGGATTCAGTACTTTACTATTGGCTTGTGGTTTGAAGCCCCTCATCTTTCTTGCTTTCCCCTGTCTAATTAGTCAGTTCCTTTTCAGCACCTCCCTCAGGGCAGGCAGGGTGTGGCCACCCAGGGAATGAGGCCGTGTAGAAGACTAGCTGCCCAGCTGGGGAGTGTCTGTCAATAGGTCTGAGTTTTGGATGGGGATTGGAAGACCGTCAAGAACGCTTGCCAGGAGTGGGGGAAGACAAGGTGGGAGAATCCTCCCTCTACAGAAGGCCTTCCATTTCCCTAGCAACTCAGAGCCAGGGGCTGTGATCAGAGCCACACAACACAAGAGCCCACGAAGGAGCCCTGTGGCTGGCCTGGATCCTTGCATGTTGGGGCATGAATCACTAGGTTCTAAGGAAGGCAAGACTCTACAGGAGTAGCATGCTTGGGGATTGGAGTTAGAGCATGTAGGGAATGTAGGAGCAGAGAAAGGCTTTCAACAAAAGGGGGGTGGGGGAGGCAGGGACAGAATGAATTAAAACAGATCTCATGAGTAGTCTGGGGACAGTGTCTGGAACACTGTTCCAGCTCTATGCAGGGACCTGGGGGAGGACATACTGGTGGGAATCTGAACAGTAGCATATCTTCCAAATAACTAGTTTAGAGTCCTCCAGACCACTGCCAACCACTTCTCCCCACAACTGTGGCCTCCTCCCCCTCTGCTTCTACAGGAAGTTTTCCATGGGGGCAATGCTACCCTTGTGCAAGCCAGCATGCAGTATGACTGATTCTTGGCCTGTCAGCAATAGATGCAAATGCCGCTGTCACTCAAGGCTCACTGAATCCAGCTCCGATGCCTCTACCCTCCCCTCCCCTACAAATCTATTTGGATTCAGGTGAGGACAAAAGGTTTCACTCCAATGTCTGTCTGAGAAGCCTTACTGTGTTGTATGGAAGGAGGCATGGTGGTGAGTGGACTGGGGAAGGGGGATGGAAAGGGAGTCATCATTTATTAAGGGCCTTCCACGTGCCAGGCACTGTGCCAAATGCTTTCCAAATAGCCTCTCATTCAATCCTCATGGGGGTTTTTGTGATCCTCATTTCAGACTTGCTCAGAGTTATGCTGCCGGCCAGTTTCTGAGTTCACATTGGAGCTCAGGGCTTCCTGACTCCAGACCCAGCTCTCTATCCACCGTGCCACTCAGCTGCCTCTGTTTCTGCCTCTATGAAATGAGTTGTAATCCAATTCCTTTCCAAAGTCTATTCTATGTTTATCATTCTGTGTTTCGGGCTCTACCACCAATCTATATTACTTTCGGCAAAGCATTTTACTTATCTGGTGCTCAATTCCTTTGACTATAAGGTGAGGGAGCTGAAGTAGAGAAAATCTAAAGTTCCTTCCAACTCTATATCCTATGATTCTATGATCTGTAAATTTAAACGACTCACCAATAGCCTCAGAACTTCAGAGTTGTTAGGGATCCCTGAGAATTTAAATTCCTTGAGGTAAAAACCATCTTACTATTATATTTGTAGCCCCAGAACCCAGAAGAGGGCCTGGGCTATAGGAAGCACTTAATTGCTTGTGATTTAATCCAATCTGTATCTGCAAGGAACCCCCTCTACAACATCTCAAACAATTCATCATTCAGTCTCTATTGGCATACTCAGAGTGACAGAGAACTCACCACCTATAGTACCTTTTAGCTCTAAGATTTTTTTTCTTAGTTCTTATAGGTGTCGTTTCTGTATCAATTCGTAACTGAACATATTTCTCTCCTCTCCCCAGTGAGGATGCCTTATAAAAGAGACTAAGAAAGAGTGAGAAAGAGAAGAATCTGGTAAAATCAACCAAGACACCCACTAACAGCATAAGAAAGTTTTCATCATCATAGTATTTCCCCTCTACAGCAAAGGGACAGAGATACATACTCTCAACTTCTCTTGGGTCAAGCTTGGTCCTCATAATTACACAGTGGTCAATTTAGTCTTATTGGTTTTTTCTAAATTAACTTTTGTGTTTATTTTCAGTTTACATCATTCATTTCCACAAGATTTTGAGTTACAAATTTTCTCCCTGTCTTTCCCCTACCCACCACCCCAAAACAATGATCCTACTGAATACCTCCTCCCCTAATTTGTTCTTTCCTATATCCTCCCCCATCCACCCTCTGACTTTCTGGTAGGGCAAGATGGATCTCCATGCCCCAGTGCCTGTGTATCTTATTTCCCAGTTGCATGTAAATAATAATAATAATAGTTTTTGAAATATTTGATTGTAAAAGTTTAAATTCCAGGTTCTTTCCTTTCCTCCCTTGTCTCCCACCCTCACTGGGAAGATGAGCAATTCAATATAGGCTGTACATGTGTAGTTACACAAAACATTTCCATAGTGGCTATATTGTGAAAGACTGACTATATTTCCCTCCATCCTATCACCCCCACTGGTTCTATTCTCCACTTTGTCCCTGTCCCTTTACAAAAGTGTGTGCTTCTAACTACCCCCCTCCCCTCTATTATCCCCCCTCTCATCCCTTTCCCCCCTACTCTCCTATAGGGCAAGATACCC
>CM053595.1:108671547-108700012 GCA_028646575.1 Pseudocheirus occidentalis | reverse complement strand
TCATTCCTTCCCTAAGCCAAATTCAATGAAAGGTTGACCCATTCCCTTTTGCCTTCCTGTTCTTCCCCTCCATTATAACAGTTATCCCTTGCCTCTTCTATACAAGATAATTTACCCCATTCTGTCTCTCTCCATCTCCTCTCATTATATTCCTCTCTCACCTCTCAATTTCACCTTTTAAATATCATCCCTTCCTATTCAATTGATCCTGTGCCTTTTATCTACGTATACCTGTACACATATATACACACACTCACATATATATTCATATGCATATATACCTTCCTATATAGATATATATATATGTATACATCTATATACATACACACATTTATAATCCCTTAAACTATCCTTATACTGAGAAAAGTTTCATAAGTTACAATTATCATTTTTCCATGTAGGTATGTAAATAGTTCAATTTTGATATGTTTCTTATGATTTCTTTTCCCTGTTTACCTTCTCATGCTTCTCTTGCTTCTTGTATTTGGAGGTCAAATTTTCTATTCATTTCTGGTTTTTCATCAAGAATGCTTGAAAGTTCTCCACCTCATTGAATGACCATATTTTCCCCTGAAACATTATACTCAGTTTTGCTGGGTAGGTGATTCTTGGTTTTAATCCTAGCTCCTTTGATCTCCAGAATGGCATATTCCAAGCCCTTCAATCCATTAATGTAGAAGCTGCTAGATCCTGTGTTATCCTGATTGTCTTTCCACAATATTCAAATTGTTTCATCTTGGCTGCTTATAATTTTTTTTCTCCTTGGTCTGGGAACTCTGGAACCTGGCTATAATATTTCTAGGAGTTTTCTTTCTGGTGTCTTTTTCAAGAGGTGATCAGTGAATTCTTTCAATTCCTATTTTGCCCTCTGGTTCTAAAATATCAGGGAAGTTTTCCATGAGAATTTCTTGAAGGATGATTTCTAGGTTCTTTTTTTGATCATGGCTTTCAGTTTGTCCAATAATTTTTAAATAGTCTCTCCTGGATCTATTTTCCAGTTCAGCAGTTTTTCCAAATTGCCTTCTATTTTTTCATTTGTTTGGATCTGTTTAATAGTATCTTGATTTCCCATAAAGTCCTTTACTTCCATTTGTTCCAATCTAATTCTGAAGAAATTGTTCTCTTCAGTGAGCTCCTGAAATTCTTTTTCCATCTGGCAAATTCTGCTTTTTAAGGCATTCTTCTCCTCATTGGCTTTTTGGGCCTCTTTTGCCATTTGAATTAGTCTACTTTTTAAGGTGTTATTTTCTTTAGTCAGGTTGTTGACTCTCTTTTCATGATTTTCTTGCATCATTTTCATTTCTCTTCCCAATTTTTCCTCCACTTCTCTTACTTGATTTTCAAAATCCTTCTTGAACTCCATGGCATGTAACCAGTTTATATTTTTCTTAGAAGCTTTTGGTGCAGGAGTTCTGACTGTGTTGTCTTCTTCCTGCTTCATGCTTTGATCCTTTTTGTCCCCAAAAAACAAATCTAAAGTTGGATGGCTGTGCTTGCTATGTTTCCTTTGCTTGCTCGTGTTGCCAGTCACTTACTTGACTTTTGAGCTCTTTGCCACAGTAGAACTCTACTCCCAGAGGGGAGAGCTTTGTCTCAAATTCCTGGCTGTTGGAGCTATTAGGAGGACACGGTCTCTACAGCCCCCACTAGCTTTGGCTCACTGGTCAAGCACCTCAGGACCACCACCCAAGACTGTGATCCTGATCCAGGCAGGTTAATGCAAAAGCACTTAGCTTCTGAATGGTTGCTTGGCCCCACTACAATCTGCAGGCCAGGAGCTCTGAAGTAGCCACATGGAGGTGGCTGCAGGGTCACAGCACCTCTGCGGCTTCTTGCTCCAGGGCAGAGGCAGGGCCTCACTCTGTCCTCCCTAGATTTAGCAGAGTTCCACTGACCTTTTACTTTTTCTTTGGCTTTTAAGGGTTGATAATTCTGGAAACCACCACGGCTGCTGGTGATCCACTCTCCCAAATGCTCCAGCCCTGGCTGGTCCAGGCCGCCCTGGGGCTAAAACTGAGGGCTCACACAGAGCACGGCTCAGCTCCCAGCACAGTGAGGTGACCCCTTCCTTTCCACCTGCCAGGCTGTCTTCAGCATGAGATTTGTTTCTCTGTCACTTTGTGGATTCTGTAGCTCTAAAATTTGTTTAGAGTCATATTTAATAGGTATTTGAGGTGGTTATGGGGGGAGCCATGGAGTTTTTCTGCTTTTACGCCACCATCTTGACTCTGCCCCCCCAGTTTTTTTTTTTCTAATCTCTCTTTCACACAGTCACCAAAACAATTTCCCTAAAGCACAGTTGTGATCATGTTATTCCCCAACTCAGAATCCTTCAATGGTTCCTAAATATCACTAAGACAAGAGTACTTCATCTTTTTTTTGGTAGTGAACCCCTTGTATAATCTGATGAAACCCATGTACCCCTTCTTAGAATGACGTGGGGTTTTTTTTTGTCTGTGTTTATAACTGAAGGAAATGCTAATTTTCTATAAGAAATTAGTAAAAATAAAGGTGTATTTTTTCCTGTCTAAGTTCAAGGACCCTCTAAAATTGGGCCCCCACAATCAATGGACTCCAGATTTAGAAATTCTTCTGTAGGACATAAATTCATTAGTCTGGCATTTAGAGTTCTCTGCAGTTTGGTTCTAACACAATTTTCTAACTTAATTTCATGTTATTCCCTCTTCACACCCATTGTGTTTGAGCCAAACTTTCTTAGTTTTTCTCCAAATGTCATTCCGTCTCCTAATCTCCATGCTGGAACTCCCTCTTCATCTCTGCCTTTCAGAATTCCAGTCTCTCTTCAAAGCACAGTTTCTACCTTCTGTATTAAACCTTCCTCTGTTCCACCAGTCTCCTCCCCACCATTCCCAGTTCTTAGAGTTCTCTCCTCAAATTACTGTGCACATGTTTTATCTTCTCCTAATAAAATGTAAACTCATTGAAGGCAGAAACTGTTTTGATTTTCTATCTCCAGCACTTAGCACCGTAACTTGAACATAGAAGGATCTTGATAAATGGTTATTGAATTAGAACTGGAACTGTGCCATAAGAAATGACGAATAATTAGAATATAATCTGATATAAAACCAGAATATCAGAATACAGGAAAGTTTATACAAAGCAGTATGTATTATAGATATCAGAATCAGAACAGCAATATACATGCTGATACTACTACATAAAAATTATAGGAGCAGAATTGGAAAAAGTAAGCAGAAGTAAGTAATCAGAAGGGTAAGAAAACAAGATATTATTTATTAAAAGTAATATAAATATACACATTTGGAGTTTATGGGTTTTTCTGAATGTTTTTGTTGATGACTAAATTTAGAATGTATGTGAGATTTTTGTTATTTTTCAATTGTTTCAGTCATGTCCAACTCTTTGTGGCTCTGTTTGGGGTTTTCTTGGTAAAGATACTGGAGCAGTTTGCCATTTTCTTATCCAGCTCATTTTATAGATGAGGAAATTGAGGTAAATAGGGTTAAACAACTTGCCCAGGGTCACACAGCTAGTAAGTGTCTGAGGCTAGTTATGAACTCAGGAAGATGAATCTTCATGACTCCAGGAACAGCACTCTATCCACTGTGCCACCTAGCTGCCCTAACATATAATGCATATACATACAAACATGTTATTAGTTGATCCCATGGTAATGGAGGGGGAAGGAAGTGAGGGAGGGAATTTTATATTATGTATATAATATGTATTTATATAAAATTTATACTATATAACAACATATAATTATATTATTTAACATGTAAATATATTTATATATCAACATATGTTATATACAATTTACATGTGTATTTGTGCAGGTTTGTATGTATATGTGCATGTGCGTATACACATGCATGTGCGCATGCATGTATATACATATATTTGTTGCACACATGTATGTGTGCCTACATGCAGAGAGAGAGAGAGAGAGAGAGAGAGAGAGAGAGAGAGAGAGAGAGAGATGAAGACATGGAGACACAGAAAGATATGGAGAATTTGGAATCTCCAAGGGTCCATAATGATAAGATTGCCTCTCATTGCTAGCAAAGCCCAGGTATGGTTTTCCCCAGAGGGAGGAGGATGGAGGTGAAGACCTTTCACTTTCCTTTCTAGCTATGTTCTTTTTCAGGATAGGTTTTACACTGGCTATGGTATGTTGATTAATAAGGACTCACTGGTGTCTCTGAGTAGGCAGGGCTTCAACTGATTGGAAGAGTTTCAAGCCTGAAAGGCTTGGTTGTTTGCAAAACAGAAAATTTCCCCCTAGATGCAGTAGATTTCCCCCGGGGCTTGAGAATGGATTGCTTGGCCTGGGTCAGTTTGATTCAAGAAACATTTACTAAATGCTTGTTATATGTCAAATATATATATATATATATATATATATATATATATATATATAGCTAAGCATAGGGGGAGATATAAAGATGGAGAATAGCACAACCCTGCCCTCAGAGGGCTTACAATCAAATAAGGGGAATATAATATGCCCAAATAAGTGTGATACAAAGCAGAGTGTAACACAACACAGAGAAAAGGGAAGTTCAGGAGTAGACATAGCCAAACCAGTTAGCATTGGGATTACTATGTTAAATTTGAAATGGGTTTTAAAAACCCCCCATCAAGATGCATATAGCAGATTCATGTTTTCAGTGGCAATTATTTTTCTCTCTTCTTTACATGGGGAAAATGTCCATATTTATTGATGTTTGTCAAGTTCATAATAATTAAAAGGAAAAACAACAGCAAAAAAGAGAGAGAGAGAGAGAGAGAGAGAGAGAGAGAGAGAGAGAGAGAGAGAGAGAGAGAGAATAGTACAGGAGCAAAGGAAGGCATCTAAGTGCTCTGGGAAAATTTTAGGCAAAAGCTTGCAGGTCCCCAGCCTGAGCTGCCCCTGAAATCTAGGAAGATACCCCCAAGAGAGTAGGAGAAGGACCCAAGAGGGCAAAAACTCAGACTAGACCTTTTCTCCAGAAGTGTGCAGAGCCTGGCCCTAACATCATGTCTGAAGTTGGGAGGTAAAGCTGGAAGAATGAAGCAAACAAAGAATTTTACCACAAAGAGCCATTATAGTGACAGGGACCTCAAGACACAAACCTAGAAAAAGAGAATAACTCCAAAATATCTATAAGCAAAGTCTCAAAGAATAACACAGTTTGAGCACAAGTCTAACCAGAAGTCCTGGAAGAGATGAAGCAAGAGTTGCTTTCTAAAAGAAAAGAATGGGAAAAGAAACGAGAGCTATATGAGAAAGATTTGGAAAGAGAATTAATAGCATGCAACAAGAAATAGAAAACCTTCCTCAAAGTAAAAATAAAAACTCCCTGAAAATTAGAAGGGACCAGATAGAAGCTGATGACTTTAGGAGACAACAAGAAATAATAAAACAAAGTCAAAAGACCAAAAGAAAGGGGGCGGCTAGGTGGCGCAGTGAATAGAACACCGGCCCTGGAGTCAGGAGTACCTGAGTTCAAATCCGGCCTCAGACACTTAACACAAAAAACTAGCCATGTGACCTTGGGCAAGTCACTTAACCCCAACTGCCCTCCAAAAAAGCAAAAAAAAAAAAAAAAAGACCAAAAGAAAATTGAAGAAAAATGTAAGATATCTCATAGGAGAATTTTTGGAGGAAAAGATAAATTTTAGGTTGAAGAGGTGGTTAGAGGGAGAGAATCAAAGGAGACTTCCTAGTGGGGAATCAAAGGAGACTTCCTTTGCATCTAAGCTGGAAGAAAGAGAAGGCTTTCAGCAGGCAGAGCAAAATTACAGAATGTTGTAGTTATAAGGGATCTTGGATATTCTTTAGCCCAACCCCTTTGTTTTAACGAAAAAAAAAAAAAAGAAATGCATCACAGGGAGAAGTGACTTGCCTAAGGTCACACAGCTAATTAGTGTCACAAAGCTAAAACTTGAAATCAGGTTTCACACCTTCTAGTACTCTAGTCTAGGTGTGGAAAGAACACTGGATCCAAGAGCACTCACTTGGGTCTAAATCCTACCTCTGACACAAACTGTGTGACCTGGGGCAAATCAATTAACCTTCCTGGTCTCAGTTTCCTCCACTGTAACATGACAATGTTAGACTAAATAGTTTGGGATTTGCTTTCACTTTAACTTTATTTCTGAATATTTTTCTCTTCTCTCCCTATCTGGAGAGTCATTCTAAGTAACAAAGAATAAAAAAGAACGACATAAAGAGCAGTTTGTTGAAACCAACCAACACATCAACAAGGTCTGACAGGGTATGCAGTAGGCTACGACCATAGTCCCCCACCTCTGCAAAGAAGTGAGTAGCTTCCAGCTGTAGGACCCTGATCCTATCATTGTCTTTCCTCAGGAACAAAGTTCAGAATGAGAATGGGAAAATGGAAACAGCTGATGATCCAATAGGACTGGAACAGAATGTGCATAATGGGAGACAGGTTTCATAAAGCTGGAGAGCTAACACAGAGTTAGAGTGGGGAGGACTTTCAGCATTAGCGTAAGACATTTGTATTTAGCCCCTAAGCAACAAAAGTTACACAAAAGTCTTATTCCAATGAACTTGACAAATCTTCCAAGCCACATCAACATATACCTTGGTGACTTCAGTACCAAGGTGGACATAGGTAAAAAAAGTGAAAATGATACTAGGAAATCTTGTTTAGGATTAAGAAATGGAAAAGGATAAAAGCTTACTGACAATGGAAAGCTCAGGCCCGTCCATCACAAATATTTTCTTCAAGAAATGAGTCAGAAGGCGCTGGATTTGGTGTCTACTGAACAATATCGCTCCCAATGCGGAAATAGGTTACATTTTAGCACACAAGGAATGAAGGATTGGTTGTCTCTGTGGAAATCACTTTAGAATCAACAGGGCACACTCAGACCGTCGACTAATTAGAAAAAAGCTGAAATCAATACCAAATCAGAAGTATAAGAACAAGGAGAAATTGAGGACAGTTACATCAGATCCAACCTGACCTTTTCAAACAAGCTGTTGATGACCCAAAAGGGAAATAAATAAAGTCATTACTTCCAATTATCATTATTTCTTTTTTATCTCTAAAAATATTTCTGAGAATGAGCTGCATACAGGAGAATTTTAAAGTTTTTTTTACAGTATTTTTAAAAATTTTTTTTAAATTGGTAATAATTTATTTTCTTTCCATCTTACCTCCCCTACTACTACTAATTTAAAAAAGAAAACCTTATACAATAAAAACATTTTAAAAATGTTTTATTGCTTTTTGTTTTTGACACCATAATCACTTCCCAATAAACATGATAGCAGCTGGTAACAAAGTGGATAGAAAACTGGATCTGGAGCCAGAAAGAACTGAGGTCACATCCTGACTCAGACATTTACTGTGTGACCTTGATTAAGTCATTTAACCTATGCTTTTTACCTCAGTTTCTTCAGCTATAAAATGGGACTACTGATAGCACCTAATTTGAAGGGCTGTTGTGAGAATTAAATGAGAAATTTGTAAAAAGTGCTTAGCACAGTCCCTGACACATTGTAGACACTATATAAATGCTTATTCCCTTCCCTCCTACATATCCCCCCAAACCTTCCCTTATAGCAAAAAACAGTCAAGCAAAACCAACTGACAAGAAAGCCAAATCCTGGACTCATAGTCCACCACTTCTACAGAGAAGAGGGAAATAAATTTTGTCAAAGATTCTCTGGGATAAACATTTGTTAGTCTGAGTTCTGGTGTCTTTTGTTGCTATTTTTGTGCTTTGGTTGTTTGCTTGTTTTTTTTTTAAAGGGGGAAGGCAAGGCAGTTTGGGCTAAGTGACTTGCCCAAGGTCACAAAGTTAGTAAGTGTGTCGAGTGTCTGAGACTAAATTTGAACTCTGGTTCTCTTGACTGCAGGGTGGGTGCTCTATTCACTGCACCACCTAGCCGCCCCTTTTGTTGTTGTTTTTATTTATATTATTGTAGCTAATGGGTGGATTCTTCTTTTGATTTTGCTTTGTTCTCTCTCCATCAATTCATGTAAGTCATGAGATCATGGGGTTATAGATTAGAGTTAGAAGGGACCTTAAAGTTTATCTTGTCCACCCTCTCTCATTTCAGAGACTCAGTGTCTCATAACCATACTTCCTTGTGTTGCAGTATTCTATTACTGACAAATCACAATTAGTCCAGACATTTCCTTAATCTCTGGGCACCCACTTTGCTTCCAATTTTTTTTATTAAAACAAAGTGTTGTTATCAATATTTTGACATATATGGGACCTTTTTTTCTGTAATTGATGTCCTTAGGGTATATGCTCATAGTGGGATCACTAAATGAATACTTTGTGAATTTTTTTGCACATCATCCAAAATTGCTTTTCAGACTCAGTGGATAAAAGCAGGGCTGAATTAGTGTGTCTGCCTTCCCACAGCTTCTCCAACACAGACTGTTTCCATATTTTATCATTTTCTCCAGTTTGATGGACGTGAGGTGGGTGGTACTTTGGAGTTGTTTTAACTTGCATTTCTATAGTGATTTGGAGGATTTTCCCCCAAAGTTGATTTCTTATTTTGAAAATCTCTTTTGGAGGATGATTTAATAGTGTTATAGATGCATCATTTCTCCATAAATCATGGATAACAGATTTTTACCAGAGATGTTTGCTGCTAAGATTATTTTCCCATTTGGCAGAGTCTCTTCTTATGCTAATCACATTGATTTTGTTTGTGTAAAATCTTTTATATTTAGTATAATAAAAATTGTCAATTTTGTATTTTGTGATCTCTATCTTTTATTTGTTTATGAATCCTACTTCTAATTGTAGATGTGAAAGGTACCTCCTTTTGTTAAACTCTATGTTTAAAAATAATGTAACTTTTTACATATGGATCATTTGGATAAATGTATTATATTTTATTAGTAGTAGTATGCTGTATAAAATCTAATCATACTTTATGTCAAACTGCTTTTCATTTTTTCTAGCAGTTTCTTATTAAGTGAAGAGTCCTCCTCTTATTTTTTTTTTTGAGAGAATTATTGAACAGTGTTCTCGTATGTTCATCTGCTTTTATGTCTTGGTTTGTATGGTCTGTTCCATTGATCTACTTTTTTTTAAAAGTGCAATTTTTTTTCAAATGAATATCTGTCTTCTCTTCCACTCAACTTTTTCCCCATCCCACACTGAGAAAGCAAGAAAAGCAACCCCCCTATTACAAACATGTATAGTCAAGTAACAAATTCCCACATTGGCAATATCCAGAAAAAAGTATGTCTCATTCTGCATTCTGAGTCCATCATCTCTCTGTCATGAGATTGGTAGCATGTTTCATCATGAACCTTCTGGAATTGTGGTTGAGTACCAAATAGTTTTGATGATTAATGCTTTATAATATAATTTGAGCTCTGGTAATACTAGGCTCCCTCATTTCTCCTTTTTTTTTCCATTATTGTTTTCATCATTGATACAATCCTAAACTTTGTAAACTACTTTGGACAGTATTGCAATTTTAAAAAATGTTAGCTTAGCTTTAATATGAATGAGGAATATCCTTCCAATTATTTGTCTTCCTGTATTTCTATAAAGCATTTTCTAGGTGTACTTATATAGTCTTGAGAGTGTCTTGTTAAGCTAATTCCCAGATATTTTGCAGTTAATTTGACTAGATTTTCTCCATCATTTCCTCCTACTTTTGTCAGTACTGCACAGAATTACTGATGATTACTATTGACTTAATTTGCATCATGTCACTTTACTGAAGCTATTCATCATCTTCATTAATTTCTTAGCTAATTCTCTGGGGTTTTCTAAATAAACAAGTATATTCTTTGCCAAAAGGAATAATTATGCTTCTCTTTAATGAGGTTTATATTTTAAATTCCTCAGTCTTTTGTTCAACTGCCATTGCTGGTATTGCTAGTGCTATCAAATAATAGTGAGGAGGGGGGACAATTTAACAGGAATAGTTTCTAGTGTTTTTTTCTCCTAAAAAATAGTGTTATTGCCTAGTTTTAGGAATATATTTTTGTCCATATTAAATAAAAGCTTTTCTCTGATTGTTAGGTTTTGACAGAAATGAGAGCTGTATTTTGGGGAAAGTTTTTTTAAAAGAAATTTTGGGGAAAGCTTTTTAAAAGATAATTATGTGGTTTTGTTTTTTACATGATTAATTAAAATAATTGCTTTTGAAATGTTGAACTATCCTTACACAACTAGCCTAGATGCACAAGTAGCATGTGTACAACATAAGGAATAATTAATATTTTAGATATATTTCTGTATTCCCTTTGCAAATATTTTATTTGAAATGTTTATATTAATATTTATTAGTAGAATTGATCTATAGTTCTCTTTCTCTGCTTTATTCCTCCCTGGTTTAAATATTGGGATAATATTTGAATGACAAAAGGAGTTTTAGTAGAGTGCTTTCTTCTCTATAATAAGTGGAATGCTCTTTTTTTAGTGTTTAAGTTCAAAATTAAAAAATTAAAATACATATATTAAAGGTCACATTACAAAAAAAAATCAGAAGAGAACTATATGTGGTACCTTTTAAAGGTAAGGCCATGGGGATAATTCTTAGCCAAACAAGGGGTGGAAACAATCATAAATAATAAAATAGATGACCTCAATTACATGAAATTGAAGACCTGAACAATATCAGTTCAATTGGAATAAGTAGAAAAGGAATCAATTGGGAAAAAAAAATCTCTGCATCAAATATTTCTTATAAGAGACTGATATGCAAGACATTTGGAGAACATTATACATACATACACACACATGTATGTAGGTATATATACACCTATAAATGCATACATATATACATGTATGTATGTGTGTGTGTGTATGTGTGTGTGTGTATATATATATACACACACACATACATATACATATATCACCAAAAAGCATTCCCCAGTGAACAAGTTATCAAAGGATATTAATAACTCCTAAGCAAAGAATAGCAAATTATTAAGAACTACATGAATGATTGCTTCAAGTCATGAATAATAACAAAAATGCAAATGAAAGCAACTCTGATGTCTAATTTCATACTAAGCAAATTGGCAGAGATGTTAAAAGATGGGAATAGTCAATGTTGGAGAGGCTGCGAAAAGAAAGGTGCACTGTTACTGGAGCTGTGAATTGGTTTAACCTTTCTGGAAAGCAATTTGGAATTAGCCTTAGGATGTATTTATAATATCTATAACCATTGATCTAGAAATCCCATTGTGTATACCACAAGATCATAGACAAAAGAAAGGTGTTATATACACCATAATGTTTATTTCTATTTATTTTTAAATTAAATTTCATTTAAAAAATAAAAACTCAACTTCTCTTCCTCTGATCTCCCTGCCCCCATCCCCTAGTCAACAAGTGTATATGTCTACCAAAAAGAATGAATGACAGGCCCATGACAGTGCGATTGCCACTTACAGGAAAGTGCCATGCCACCATCATCAGTGCCTATGCTCCCATGATGACAGACCCTGATGAAGTCAAAGAAAATTCTTATGAGGGCCTGGAGACCCTTATCATCAATGTGCCAAAAGAGGATAAGCTTATAATTCTAGGTGGCTTTAATGCTAGAGTAGTGCCAGACTACCAGTGAAGTTGGAAACAGCTTGTTTATCTCATGAACTTGTCACCAATGCTATCTTTCATTTACCTAAATACAATAAAACTTCATTTTTGCAGTAAACACTGGCATTTAATAGACGGAGTGATTATAAGGAGAAGAGACAGATAGGATGTGAGAGTGACAAAGGCAACGTGTGGTGCAGAGTGCTAGACTGTTCATAGACTTATCCTCTCCAAGCTAAATTTTTCATTCAACAAAAGTGGTGGCCCCAAGGGAAAATGACTACCAGAAGAATTAATGTCAACAGAATACTTCTCTGAGCAGCAGAAACAGTTTGTTGCTAACTTGAAGGGAAAGTTGAGCCGACACAGTTGGCAACAGTGTAGCAGAAAAGCAGTGGGCAGCTTTCAGAGCTTTGGTGTACAGCACTGCATTTGCTCATCCAAGTCAGAACATTCACAAACATCAAGACTGGTTTGACAAAAATGATGCGGAAATTCGGAAACTGCTCAATGAAAAACGAGAACTTCACAGGGTTTATCAGCAGGATAGGTCATCCAACTTTAAGAAGACAGCCTTTAATTCTGTGGGAGCCAAATAGGCCTGATCCAGGACTTAGAGACCTTAATTATATACCCTAATTCCTCTCGAGGGGATGTGGTTTGCAAAGGCTGGCTCTCCTGAAGGAACCTCAGGGGTGCACTTTAAAGGACTTCTGTCTGATATCCTGACATCAAAACCTTTACTCCCAAACTTCAGGCACCAAAAAAGACATGTTCCTTATCATATTGTGCTAAAGACTATTGTAAGTCAAAATGCTTGATTCTCAGGGATCTGGCCTCTAGGCAGATGTCTTTGAGATTGTGGCCTGCTCTCAGGGAGCATCCTTTGTCCTGTAAGATACATTTTGATAAAAGACAACTGACCTTCCTCATGACTTCCTGGGTCTTTGATAAAAAGCCTTGTCTTATCCAAGGTACTTCCTGGGTATGACAGACTATTCTATTAGTAATAATATTCCAGGATATGATTGAGACAAGGATACTTGAATTTTTGTCATTTGGGTCTTTAAAAACTTTGTTCTAAGCATCAATAAATGGAGTTCATAGTTCTTCCTTGAATGACCAATATGGCCTGGTCACTTCATTTATTCATATCTCTGGTCATGCTTAATACTGGACATTAAGCAGGATCCCAACATAATTCCATCAAAAGTGAAGTACAAGTGAAGCTTAGAGAGGTGCAGAACTCTTGGCTCAGTAAGAAGGCAGATGAAATTTAGTTATATGCTGATAGTAACAATCCAAAGCACTTTTGGGACACCCTGAAGGCTATTTATGGGCCAAAGACCTATGGTGCATCTCAGTTACTCGGTGCTGGTGGAGTCACATTGATTAGTGATATGACATGATCCTAGAGAGATGGGCTGAACACTTCCATAGTGTTCTCAACAGACAATCATCAATCAGTGCTGAAGCCACTGACCAAACTTTTACTTTAGGTTGAAGTCAGTCCCTCCCTGGCTGAATTTCCAGCTGAAGAAAAGGTTTTGAATGCTCCTTTTATGTGGCAAAGTACCTGGTGCTGATTCTATTCCAGCTGAGATTTACAAGGTGGGGTGGGTCCATTGTTCACACAAAAGCTGAGTGAAATTTTCTGGGTATATGGGAAGGGGAGGTTATCCTTCAGGAGTTCAAAGTTGTCTCTATTGTCCATCTCTATAAAAGTTAAGGAAATAGATTGTTCTGTGACACTCGCAGGGGGAGGGGGAGCAGTGTGTCTCTTTCTTAGTCACTGCTGGCAAGATTCTTGCCAGAGTCCTCCTTAATAGGCTGATCCTTCACCTGGGAGGTGGTCATCTATCTGAGAATGAGTGTGGCTTCAGAAAGGGTTAAGGAACAATTAATATGGTGTTTGCTGAGTGACAACTCCAGGAGAAATGCCAGGAAGAGAACAGAGGTCTGTCTACAATGTTTGTAGATTTAGCCAAGGCCTTTGATACCGTCAGGTGCTAGGACTTATGGAAAATTATGTCAAAATTTGGTTGCCCAGAGAAGTTCATCAGTATTGTATGTCAATTTCACAATTGCATGCTTGCCCAGGTAATGGATAATGCATGAAGCTCTTGTGCTTTCCCAATTGCCAGCAGAGTGAAACAAGGCTGTGTGCTTGCTCCTATACTTCTTAACATGATGTTTTCAGACACATTGTCAAACACCTTCAATGAGGATGAATACAACATCAAGGGCAGCTACCACACTGATGGTAAATTCTTCAACTTGAAAAGGCTACAAGCCAAAATTAAAGCGGATAGAGTGTTGGTGCATGATTTTCTGTTTGCAGTTGATTGTGCACTCAATGCAGCTTCTGAAGCTGAGATGCAACAAAGTATGGATCAATTCTCTGCTGTTTATGATTATTTTGGTCTAACAACACCAAGAAAACGCAGGTGCTCCATCAGCTACCACCATACCATCCATGTGTGGAACTATCAGTTATAGCAAATGAAGAAGCTTTGAATGCTGTGGATAAGTTCCCTTACCTTGACAGTATACTTTCCAGGGATAAAACACATTGATAACGAGGCTGGCACACACGTTGCCAGAGTTAGCTTGATGTTTGGGAGGCTCCAAAGGAAAGTGTGGGAGAGAAGAGATATTAGACTGACTACTGTAGATATACGGAGCTGTTTTGCTGACCTCATTGCTAAATGCCTATGAAATCTGGACAGCATACCAGTGCCATGCCAGGAAACTGAATCTCCTCCATTTGAATTCTCTTAGGAAGATTCTGAAGATCACCTGGCAGGGTAAGGTACCACACATGGAGGTCCTTACTTGAACTAAACTGCCAAGCATTCAAACTCTACTGCAGAGAGCACAATTCCAATGAGCTGGACACATTTAAATGCCAAACAAATGCTTGCCAGAAAGACTATTTTATGGAGAACTCACACAGGGTAGATGTTCACATGGTGGTCAGAAGAAGTGATACAAGGACACTCTCAAGGTCTCTCTTAAGAACTTTGGAATTGATTGTGACATGGGGGACACTGGCATAGGACTGCCCAGCATGGCGAGCTCATATCAGAGAAGGTGCTATGCTCTATGAGCAAAGCAGAATTGAAGTAGCTCAGAACAACTGAGATGTGCAAATTGAAAGTGTCCACCCCAAATGTTCACATGGACTATTTGTGCCTGACCCATGATGGAGCATCCTGAGCTCATATCTGTCTGATCAGCCACAGTTGGGAACACTGTGACTTGGCTCCAACATCGTGATGTCATTTTAGTCCTCTTTGAGAATGAAGGTCAACAATCAATCAACTAATGTGCTAGTGTTTTTGTAGTTTCTCCAGCAGTTGGTATTTTCCCTTTTTTGGTCATGTTTGGCATTCTGATGGAGATGAAGTGGAATGGGCCTTAAAAATTGTGCTATTTTTTTTTATAGTAGCAAAGAAGTGCAATCAAAGTAGATACCAGTTGGGAATGGACAAATTGTGGCTTGTGATTGTAATGGACTATTATTATACTGTAAGAAATTATTAACATAAAGAATACAGGAAAGCATGGCAAGATATGTGAACTGATGCAAAGTAAAGTAAGCAAAACCAGGATTACAATGTATACAATTATTTATTTGTAATAACATAAATGGAAAAAGCCAATAAAACCAAACATTTGAATGTTCTGTGATTATAATGAACAAGTTTGGACTTAAAGAAAAAAAAATATGAGAATGCATTTCTTTCTCCACTTATCAGAAGTGAGTGTATGCCTGAGAAATACCATATACAATATTGGTTGATATTTTGGTTACTTTTGCTGAACTACTTTTTTCTTTCTTTTTCTTTTTTTAATTTTTTGTTATAATGCAAGGCTCTGGGAAGGGTAGGGAAAGGTATATATTGGGGTTTTTTTTGCTTTTTTTTTTTGGAGGGCAGTTGGGGTTAAGTGACTTGCCCAAGGTCACACAGCTAGTTTTTGTATGTGTGTGTGTGTGTGTGTGTGTGTGTGTGTTAAGTGTCGGAGGCTGGATTTGAACTCAGGTACTCCTGACTCCAGGGCCGGTGCTCTATTCACTGCGCCACCTAGCTGCCCTGAAAGGTATATATTGGAAAATGGTAGATATAAAAACAAAATATTATGTATTGTTAATTTGGTTCCATTTATTTCATACTTAGTTCATACAGATTTGCCCATATTTCTCTGAATAATTTCTTTTAAAATTTAAACAAGTTTTATTGATGTCTTTTTTTATATCACTGTTTTCCCCAGACTCTTACCTGTTCTTCTCAGAGAGCCATTTTATAACAAATAATATTTTTAGACAAAAGAAAAAAAATCAGAAAAACTGATCCATATACTGAAAAAGTCTGAAAATATGTGCAACACACCACACTCATGGACCTATCACTTTTACAAACAAAGGAGGGGCATCATGTCCCTTCTTTAGAGCTATGCTTGTTCTTTATAATTTTGCAGCATTTGCTTATTATTTTTGGAGATTGTTTTTCCATATACATTGTTGTAGTCATTGTGTAGATTGTTTTCTTGGCTCTGCTTACTTCACTCTGCATCAGTTCATATAGATCTTTCCATTCTTTCCTGGATTCATCACATTTGTTAATCCTTACAACATAGTAATACTCCATTACATTCATGTATCACAGTTTGTTTTGTCATTCTTCAATGTGGGGGCATCTCCTTTGTTTCCATATTTTTGCTATCACAAAAAAAGTATGCTATCAATATTTTGGTATATACAGAGGTAAGTCTCAGTGCTGTCTAGCATTACCTCATTACAGTCAGGTCTTGGTTAGTGCAGATAAGGAATTCCTTTAAGGGGTCACATTATTCATTTCCATTTGGCTGGAACCAATCACCAAATTTTGCATAATTATAACTTCAAATAGTGTTAATTTGAATACATGCAAACACTTCAGATACTATAGTATTTTCAGTCATTCCTTAATGGAAAGCAATTTTTTAAAACCTAGATTTTAACTAAACATTTGACAAGATCTCTCTGTCATTCTTACAGAAATGCATTGTTATATTACAAGAAAAGATATATATATATATATGTATGTATATATATATATATGTATGTATATATACAGAAAAGATGGAAAAACATCCTGATAATATAGTTATATGGATTTGGAACTAGATAAATTATTAGATTTCCAAACATCTAATTAATAGTTCAATATCAGCTCAAAAAGAGATCTCTTGTGGAGAGTTTCCAGAGCCCTGAATTTTCTGTCAAACACTTGAAGGAGGCCAATGTGGTATGTTTATCAAATTTGCAGATGGTGCAAAGCTAGGAGAGATGACTAATACTGGGTGACACAGTGGAGAATCCAAAAAGGAATCACAACACCCAGAATGTTGGACCAAATCTAATAAAGATTAGGGACTTGGGGCAGCTAGGTGGCGCAGTGAACAGAGCACCGGCCCTGGAATCAAGAGGACCTGAGTTCAAATCCGGCCTCAGACACTTGACACACTTACTAGCCATGTGACTTTGGGCGAGTCACTTAACCTCAATTGCCCTCCAAAAAGCAAAAAAAAAAAAAAAAAAAAGATTGGGGACTTGACCTGTGATGCTGTTAGTATAGGACACTCCTAGTTGGGGATACTTCCTCTTCTAATGTACTTTATAGCACCTTTTGTACAGCTTTTAGTCTTAGAAAGTCACCCAGAGCATTGAAGGGGTTAAGTGATTTGCCCAAGGTTACACAACCAATATATATGGCTTCTTGACTTCAAGACCAACTCTCTACCCACTGTATCCACTGTTCCTGCCTCAAGTCTCCCCCCATCTTCCATTCAGCTATCAAAATGGTCTTATTAAAGCAAAGTTCTGATCTTGTTCCCCTCTATTCAATAAGTTCCAATGGCTCTCTGTCACCTCCATGACTGACTATGAAATCTTCTTTTTGGTGTCAAAGGCCTTCATACCCTGCCCCTCCTCCCCTACCTTTCCAAGCTTCTTACATAGCACACTCAACCATGTACTCTGTGATTCTGTGACACTGGTTTTCTTGCTGTTCTTCACACAAAAATACTCCTGACTCTAGGCATTTCCACTAACTCTTTCCCATGCCTGAAATTCTCCAACCCTCCTCATCCCTGTGTTCTAGATTTCTTGGCTTCCTTCAGTTCCAACCTAAAACCCACCTTCTACAAGAAATTTTTCCCATTCCTCTTAGTGCCTTCCCTCTGAGATTATCTCTAATTTCATCCTGTATAGATCTTGTTTCTACGTTGGCTCCTCCATTAGACTATGAGTTCCTTGAGGGCAGGGACTGTCTTTTGCCTTTCTTCTTATTCCCATGGTTTAGTATAGAGCCTGAAACATAGTAGGTACTTAACAGATGATTATTGACTGACTAATTGATATAATATTTGGGTTTTGTAACAACTCTGAGGAAGATACCAGGTAGCCCAGAGGATAGAGTAATGGATCTGAAGAAAGGGAGATTTGAGTTCAAATATGGCTCCAGGCCCTTCTGAGCTGTGTGACTCTGAACGAGTCATTAACCTGTCTGCCTCAGGTTTCGCAACAGTAAAATGAAGATAATAATAGCATCTATATCACAAGATTGTTAGAAGGATCAAATGCTTAGGACAGGTCCTGGGTACTTAATAAATGCTTGTTTCCTCACTTCCTCCCTCCAATTATGACCCTCTTACAAATGAGGGAATTGAGGCTTAGTAACCCATCCATGAGCTAAGTAAGTGTTAGATTTAGGAATCGAACACAGGTTTCCCTGAGTCCGGGTCCAATACTCTATCCATAGTAACGGGACACCTTTAAATCCATGTGATTGTTGATATTTGTTGGCCTTTTTGAAAGTCAACATAGCTCTCCAAACACCCAAACAACCTGCCTTTTAAAGGCACATTCCCTAAAAATAGAAACAGTGCAATAATATTTCACTATATTCATAGGCCATAATTTGTTCCCCTATTAGAGGGCACATGGTTCATTTCTACCTGTTTGGTATCACAAGAGGCAACATTATTAAAAGATTCTTTTATTATCTATCTCAAGCAAGGCATAAAATAGTGAGCTATGTGTTCGCCTGAGTCATTCCCCACTGCCATTGAAGATGTCCTGTACAGAGCCCAATTAGAAGAGCATTCCCTGGAGAGAGTAAGGTCCACCAGATGCTACTGGTCACAAATAACACTTGGCTGATTGCATTCAGCTACAGGATACTATAGGGCCTTTTCAATGATATTTCAAATCACTCAAAAGAAATTGGCCTAGTAACTCACTTGGGATAAATCAAATGAATAAAGAAGGCCTATTGTCCAGACTCTGACATGCGGTTGAGCAGATGGCCTGCAACTCCATCAGTACGTAGATCTCAGACAATCACTGCAGAGGTACCTTGGAGGAGCCATCACCATTATTGAACAGGAGGAACAGAGCAAGCTTGACTTTCATTTGGGAAACTGCCCAGTGCTTTCAAGGATCCCAAGATGCTCCTTGACACCAAAACCCATCTTTAAATAGCAAGTTTCCAGATGATGCTATATGGCTGTAAATCCTAGAATGCCAAAATTACTGAAGAATCAAAATTTCATGTGACTCAAAGTGCAATAGAGAGATACATGGTGGGTATAAATTGGCTACAGCCTATCACCAGTGAAGACTTGTGGACAAGAAGTAGCATAAGAGATGTTCAGGAGATGGATAATTGGAAACATGAGTTGGGCTGATCACTTAAAGAAGAGTGTGCGATTAGAAATAGACAGCCCAAGTGCTGTATTGGATCCATTATCCCCATGTAATGGCTTTTTAAAGAAAATGTTATCAATATCTTCGGTTCGTACATTGTCTTCATTTTGTGTGTGTGTGTGTATACATATGTGTGTATACATATGTGTGTGTGTGTGTGTGTATATATCCCTTGCCTTTCTAGAGAGCCATCTCTTATAACAAAGGAAAAAACCACTTCGACAAAAATAATCATAGCTGCTATTTATACAGCCCTTTAAGGTTTGCAAAGTACTTTGAAAAATTATCTCATTTGATCCTTACAACAACTCTGGGAGGTAGGTGCTATTTTTATTTCCTATTTTCAGATCAGGAAATTGAGACCGGCGATGGTTAAGTGACTTGCCTAGAGTCACATAATTGGTAAATGTCTAAGGCTAAATTTGAACTCAGGTCTTTCTGACTCCAGGGCCAATGCTCTGTCCGCTGAGTCATCTAACTACCTAACCAACATATCAACCAAGCACATTAGATGCAGGGTTCCATACGTAAAGGTCTTCACCTCTGTAAAAGAAGGAAAGAGGTACATTCTCATCTCTAATCTTTTGGATCAAGCTTGTTAATTATAATCACACGGTATTCAGTTTTGATTTTTGTTTGTCATGGGGTTTTCTTTTCCATTGACTCTGCTTTATTGATTGTGTACCTTATTTTCCTGATTCTGCTCGCTTTATTAGCTCTGTTCACACATCCACACCATGTTTAAAGGTCCAGAGGAAGGCACTGGGCAGATCCTTTACAAAGAATTTATAGGACGACTTGGACAAGAATTGTGAAGGATGAGAAGGGGTGTGCATCAATTATGATCAGCAGCATTGTGACCACATTAATGAGATTCTGGATCCATTGAAGTTTGAAGACAAGAAGCAGCCAATGAGAGGTAGCGTGGTATGGTAAATAGGGCACTAGTATGCAGTTAGAAAGACCGGGGTTCACATCCTCTCTCAGACACTAGCTCCATGCCTCAGTTTCCTTATGTGTAAAATGGGGGAGGGGTCATGGACTCAGTGGCCTCTGAGGTCCCTTCTAGCTCTAAATCTGTGATCCTCTGATTCCAAGCAAGAGGATAACATGGGCAGACCTGGGTGCCAGGAAAGAACCAAGTTTGTGTAGAAATGCTCAATGCCTATTCCCTTTTCAGAGATAGCAACCAGAAAAGCATCTTGAACCTAAGAAAAAATAACTCCCTTAAAACAGCAAT
The DNA here is from genome assembly GCA_028646575.1 of Pseudocheirus occidentalis. Classification (NCBI taxonomy): domain Eukaryota; kingdom Metazoa; phylum Chordata; class Mammalia; order Diprotodontia; family Pseudocheiridae; genus Pseudocheirus; species Pseudocheirus occidentalis. Next base: position 108,679,484 of record CM053595.1, on the reverse strand, counting down.
ATTTGGAGGGGGACCAATATGATTCTAGTCTCATACCCCCTTTCTGAGAAGAGCAGAACAACCATCTTTGTGGCCCTTTCTCCAATATTTCCTCCAGGTAGAAAGCAAAGATTCTTTGGAGAGAGGTGGGCAAAGATTCCAAAGATTCAGACCTCCCCAGGAGCTGCATTTAGACATGGACACATCCAGAACCTTCATGAGAGGCACACGCACACACCCTACACTTGTATCATGCTTATCTGTTTCCGTGTTTCAACTCAACTTTTACATATATGATGCTTGTCTGTTTCCATATATCGTACATATCTTTTCTACATCTATTCAGAGAATATCTTGAGTTGAATGTAAGCTTCTTAAAGGCAGGAACTGAACAATTTTTTGTAATTTTTGCATTCTCGGCACTTAGCATTGTGTTTAATAATATTTATTAGCATTAATAATATGAAATATTATTTAATAACATTAACAATATTAAAGAATATTTAATAACATTTATTCAGGTGTGCAAATTGACTCCTAAAACAACTGTGTGAGATTGGTACTACAATTATTATTATTATTCCCATTTTAAAGATGAGGAAACTAAGATTGGTTAAAGGCCTTGCTAATGGTCATGTTGCTAATAAGTGCTAGGGACTTTCATGACTCCAAGTTCAGTATTCTTTCTACTATACTGCCCTGTTTGTGGAATTCGATAAATATCTCTCAAATTGATTTTGACCTAATCCAGTACAATAAGATTTCTGAGGATGCACCAGATAGAAGGCAGGAGACCTGGGTTCTAGCCTCAGCTTCATCACTTACTATTTAATTTTTTTTTTTGGAGGGCATTTGGGGTTAAGTGACTTGACCAAAGTCACATAGCTAGTAATTGTGTCAAGTGTCTGAGGCTGGATTTGAACTCAGGCCCTCCTGACTCTAGGGCTGGTCCTCTATTCACTGCATCACCTAGCCACCCCCTTCATCACTTACTAGATGGGAGATAGTGAACAAGTCAATAGATCTCTCTTGACTTTACTTTCCTAAATAGTCAAACGTAGAATCACAAGTATGTTGAAAAACTTTAAAAATATGTAATTAGTTACAAATTTGTTTAGTTAGTTTTTTTTGTTAGCTTTAATCTCATAATAAATTACTTACAAAAAATGGGGAAATCACCCATGATCTGCCCACCTACCAGGTATGTCAGGAAGTTTGAACTCACAGATCTAAACTCCTAGAAAGAAATCAAGGGAATTATAAGAGGAGCATGTTAAGCTCAGAAAAGGGAAGAAAACTTTTCATCCTTAGAGTTGGTTCTCTTTTCACTTCACTTTCAAAAATATTAAGTTTAATTAGTAAAATAATGGTTTTCTGTCCCCCAGTTTCTTAAATCTTTCAAATTCCTCTTGATTCCATAGGCTTTCAAAGGCCTATTAAAATCTGACTCTGTCCTCATTCCTCATTTTACTTTTCCCGGAAATCCTCTGAAGTTTCAGTCAAGCTGGTCTAACGCTATCCATCCAGGAGATACTTCTTTCTAAAAATCAGTTGTTTGTAATGGTATATTTATTGAAATATTTTGTTTTTACATTACTAGAATTCATTTCCAGATCAATCCCTGCCTAATCTAGCAAGTTATCACTTGTAATGATTATTTAAAAAAGAGGAAAGGCAAAGACAATCAATACATCGGCTGTATCTGATAGTAGGTATAACCCTGCTGTAATCCACACAATCATTCCCTGGGGAAGTGCATTCAAATTATCTGGCATCCTTTCCCTTCACAATCTACTAAATCCTACTCATTCTAGAAATTTCTGGTCAAATCCTACCTACTCTGTAAAACCTTCTCTGAGGTGCGACTAGGTGGCGCAGTGGCACCATCCTTGGAGTCAGGAGGAACTGAGTTCAAATCCAACCTCAGACACTTAACACTAGTCGTGTGACCTTGGGCAAGTCACTTAACCCCAATTGCCCTGCCTTCCCCCCTCTAAAAAGAAAAACAAAACAAAACAAAAAAACAATCAAACCCTTTTCTGATGACACAAGGCTAGAGAGATCTCTCCCACTTTGTGACTTGCAACAATTCCTGGCTATACTTCTCCTTGGCTACATATCATCTGGTATTAGTTATGTGTTCCTGTGCAAGTCCTGTATCTTCTAATGGATTATAATTTGGCATTTAAAGCCCTTCATAACCTGGTCCCAACTTATCTTTCCAGTTTTATTATATATTACTCCCCCTCACATACTTTACATTCTTTCCATATTGCCTTTTTTTTTTTCTTTTTGCTGTTTTTTGCCTGTGACACACCATCTCCTATTTCCATGTCAATGCACATGCTCTTCCTGATGCCTAGGTTTCCTTCCTTCCTTCCCCGAACCATTTAGAATCCCTAGTTTCCTTCAGGAACCAGCTAAAGGGCTACTTGCTGCAAGAAGCCTTCCCTGCTGTCACCCAGTTACTAGTGTCTCCTCCCACCCAAATTATGCGGTATTTTTCTTGTCTATATTTTGTATACACCTACATATTGAACACAAGCTCCTTCAGAGGACTGTCTCATTTTTGTCTTCATATGTGCAAAGCATAACACAATGTCTATCAAAGAGCTGTCCCTTAATAAATGCTTATTGATTGATGGATGGCTTTTAAGTTGAAAATGTCTTGTTCTTGCATCAACGATGCCGGCATAGACCATGCTAAATTCTCTCCCAAGGCTACTTTCCAGTGACAGGCTTCCAGATATCACTCCACTACCACTGGTGGAGAGAGAAGCAGCTGAGGAGCTGAGGTGCCACATTTCACCTGGTGTCATTCAGGTGCAAAATATCAAATGTCTATTAGGCAAGGGGGGGGGAGGAAGGGGGGGGAAAGAATAGAAAGAGAAGAGAGAGGGGGAGGGGAGCGAGAAGGAGCAAGAGAGAGGAAAGGAGGGAAAGAGAGAGGGAGAGGGAGAGGGAGAGGGAGGAAGGGAGAGGGAGACAGAGACAGAGAGACAGAGACAGAGAGAGAGACAGAGAGAGACAGAGACTCACATCTCTCTGCAGTTTAGAACCGTTTAAGGCTCTTCTCAGGTGCGAGCTAAAGTTCCAACTTCTCCAAGCATCCTCTCATGGTCCCCTCAACCCTAGTGCCTTCCTGCTGTTGCTTATGTCCTATTTATCTTGTTTGCATATTGTTGTTTGCATATTGTCTCCCTCATTAGACTTTGAGCTCCTTGAGAGCAGAGGCTGAGTTTTGGTTTTGCTTTTTTCCCTTTCTTTATGCCCTCAGCACTTAGCACACGGTAGGTGCCTAATAAATGCTGATTGACATGACTTCTTAGTTGTCCTCTAAAGTACCCATCTTTCTGAGTTCAAATAGGATCTCAGACATTAACGAGCTGCCTGACCCTAGATAAGTCACTTAACCCTGTTTGCCTCAGTTTCCCCACCTGTAAAATGAGCTGGAGAAGGAAATGGCAAACTGCTCCAGTATCTTTGCCAGGAAAACCGTAAATGGGATAATGAGTCAGACACAACTGAAGAAATTACAGACCAACAACAAAATATGCGTCACAGCATAATGGACATGGTACAGGGATCTGTGATTTTATTAGCACCGTGATTCGCCCATAGGGGAACTCCCTTGACCAACACCACCATCTAGTAGATATGTACGGGGGGGGGGGGGGGGGGGGGAGGCGTTGCCTGAGGTACTTTCCCGGGGTCACTCTCAGCAGACTAGAACTTTGCCTTTAGGTCTTGATGAGTGAAGCAGGAGCGTTCAGTCCAGCGCTCTTTTCTCTGCGGCATGATATGATACATCTATGGATGTGGTATGTGCTCCACAAGTGTTTGTTGACTAATTGAAACTGGGCATAATTGATAATGTTTTGGTTGCTCGTCCTGCTCCCTGCCTTCCAAAACAATCGTATCTAACCGCAGACCTTTGCCGGAAGACCTGAGGCGGAAATTCAGACCATCGAACCACTACATGTGCTGCGGCTAACTATTAAAAAGTAGAAACCACCCAAGATTTGTTCTCTAGGTGAACGTCACTTTTAGTGGTGCCCCAATGCCACCTGTACCCTGGGGCCATAGGCTGGGAGGAGACTAGCATGTTAATAGAGCAGATCCTAAAGAAAGTGTAGTGTAGGAGTGGGTTCCGGCTGGGCCTCAGGATGATCTGAATTCACATCCAGCGTCAGGTACTCACTAGCTATGTGATCCTGTACAAGTCACTTAACCTCTGTTAGCCTCAGTTTCCTTAGTTGTAAGATGACATCATGTAAGGACATCTACCTCCCGGGGTTGCTATGAAAATCAAATGAGATATTTGTAAAAAGCAGTTAGTATGGTGCTTGGTGCATAGTAAGCACTTAATAAATGCCTCTTTTCTCTCCTCCACCCTACCACTTCCTTTGGTTTTCTCATCCTGGAAATGAGAATGTTGGATACAATTACTTCTTTATTTTTTTTTTTGAGGGGGGAAGGTAGGGCAATTGGGGTCAAGTGACTTGCCCAAGGTCACACAGCTAGTATGTCAAGTGTCTGAGGTCACATTTGAACTCAGGTCCTCCTGACTCCAAGGCCCGTGCTCTATTCATTGTGCCACCCAGCTGCCCCAGATACAATTAGTTCTAAGTTTCCTTCTAGCTCTGTCTATGATTCTTTGATCCTATGACTTGGGAAGAACATAACTGCTAATTATCAAGTCAGGATCAGTCTACCCTGAAAATACGGAGGGGAAACAGACCAGTCAGAGAGGCAGTATTTTATAGAACAAAAGCACTGGACTTGGGGCTTGCGGACCTGAGTCTAAGGTGTATTACTTAGCATTTGCATATTCTCAAACAGTTTAATTCAACAAACATTTACTCAAGTCAGTTAGCCTCTCCACTCTCTAGGTCTATAAATTTAAACGATCCCTAAGATTTCTTCTAGTCCAATAACCTATGACTGACACCTCACCTCCTGCCCCTGCCTCCTGCCTCCTTTACAAAGGCCATCTCCCTTGCCTGGGGTGCTCTCCTTTGCCTTCTCTGCCTTTTGGGAGATTTCAGCACCTTTTAGGCGAAGCTCTAGGACTGAGGCCTACAAGAGGCCCTTCCTTATTCCCTTTATTTTTAGAGACCATGGTCTAAAATACAAAATAGATGCTAATAACAAATGTGATTCCATGTCCCCAAAGACATATATATAACTTATATAAAGGATGACAATTTCCCAGATTTGATAAATAAATAGATAGCTGGATAGGAAGGAAGGGCAGAAAGGTGGAGGATAAAGGGAAAAAGAGAGAGAGAGAGAGAGAGAGAGAGAGAGAGAGAAAGAGAGAGAGAGAGAGAGAGAGGAGGGAGAGGGAGAAGGAGAGGGAGAGGGAGAGGGAGGGAGGGAGAAAAAAGAGACAAAGAGAGAGAGAAAAAGAGAGAGAAGAGAAGAGAAAGAGAGAGAGAGGGAGAGGGAGGGGGAAAGGAAGGGAAAAAGAAAGGAGGAAAGGAAGGAATGAAAGAATGGAGGAAGGGAGGAAAAGAAAGAAAATCAGAAAGAAAGGGATGAAAGAAATGTGTTTCTTCAGTAGATTTATAACCATCTTGAGGTTGGGGACTTTCATTGTATACATTTGTATGCCCTGTGCCTGCCACATAGTAGGTACTCAATATACATTCATTGATTTGTTTTTTTGATTGATTGATCTTATGCCTGGTGATATGATTAAAAAGGCTGGGAGAACCTTTACTCAAGTTTCTCCTCCATTGATGCTTACTCTTAAATCATTTGTTTGAGTTAAACACTACCCTTTCCTGACTCTTAAAATTCAAATCCACCTGAGAGGAAACCCACACAAAGCAACTTTCAACACCTCAAAAAGAACTAGAAATTGCACCTCCTAGTTTTACAGACAAGGCAACAAAGTCTCTTAGAAGTTAAATGATTTGCCCGAGACCCAAAACTAGGGCTGGAGTCTCAAGTTCTAGTACAGGATTCTTCTCCCTAGGTAGAACCATTCAAAACCTAGGAGCCCACAGTTGGTCACACATACATAATAAATACAGGAATAACAGCAACAGTTGATGCTGATACAGTGCTTTAAAATTCGTGGGGGTCCTTCACCTTCGTGATCTCATTTGAGTCTAACAATAGTGCTACTAGAAATATTATTATTCCTACTTTTACTAGTGACAATACCGAGCTTCAGAAAGGTTGCCAGTGCAGAGAGAGTGATCTCAGACTTGGAATTTAGACCCCAGTCTTTCATTTCACCACACAATATGGACCAGGAGGAAAATAATGACTTTGCCCTCTGAGTTTTTGTGCTCTCTTTGATTCAGTTGCATGGAGATAGCCAAAGGATTTAGAGACTCTATAGAAAATTCTGGGGCCCAGATCCAGAGAGAGGTTTATTGGAAAGCAATTCCTGAAATTACTTGAGAGGACCGCCCTCTGGCAATCAGAAATTGATGGGCATCAAAGGGAACTTATATTTTACCCTAAGTCAAAGAGGTGTTGATCCTGCAAGTAGGAGGAAGGGATTCAGAGACTGACCAAATGCCCTCAGGCTCTCATTTGCCAACTTTCTGTTCTGCATGCCAGAAAAGATCCTGGTCCTTAGAGGTGAAGATTCTGAGAGTGACAGATCCCCTTCCTTAAGGAGAGAAAGCAGCTGAGGTTTTCTTTATTTGTTTGATGACTGCGTATGAGAGAAATCTAGTCTTCTAAAGGAGATAAAGCATAGGCTCTTGTATTAATGTAAAAGTGAGCTGACAGGGCCAATTTCTTCCCTTATGAGGAAGAGGTAGTAAGTTAGTCAGGGATTCCAGGGAAAGGTCAGGAGAGAGATGTAAGCAATAGGAGAGATAAGATGTCACACCCAGATATATGTAGCCCCGGCAGAGCTCAGTTCCTGCTGGACAATAAGCCCAGAGAGAAAGGCTGAATATATCACCAAGAGTTTATCCAGGCATTCTGGAAAGCAAATTGGTACTGTGCCCCCAAAGTCACTAAAGTGTGCATACCCTTTGACCCAGAAATACTATTACTGGACTTTTGTCCCAAAGAGATCAAAGAAAGAAAAAAAAGACCCACATACACCAAAAATAAATAAAGCAGATCAGGAGTCAAGATAGCGGCATAGAAGCAGCAGGGTTCCGCAGCTCCCACACAGCCACCCAGAATGCCCATAGAATATATGACCCTAAACAGATTCTGGGACTCTCAAACTCACAAAAGGACAGAAAACACATCTCTTGCTGAAGGCAGCTCGGCAGGAGGTGCTCACCATGGCAGGCTGGGAGCTAAGGCCAGCCCAGCCCAAAACTGAAACCATGGCCAGGCCTCAGGGCAGTCTGGGAGGAGCTGAGCCCAGCCCACAGCCAGTCTACAAGAGAGAAGATCTACAACACCTGGAGCAACTCCCCATCTACCAAAGCGTGAAAAACAAGGACTAGAGAAAGGCAGCTCAGAAGCAGGGGCTCATCCAGCAGGTCAGCAGGCCGGGAGCCGAGACCAGCCCAGCCCAAAACCAAAACTGCGGCCAGGCCCCAGGGCCAAGCCTCCCAAGCCGCAGGGTGAGTCTACTTCAGGGAAGATCTACTGCACCTGGACAGATCTTCACATCTACTAAGCCAGGATTAGAGACAGTCAGTGAAAGTGAAACTTTGAAACTTAATTTGGGGGAGGAAAAGCAGTTTGGCCAATCTGCCCCCAGGGCAGAGAAGCAGTGGAGGAAGGGCAGTAACTGCTGTAACCTGCGGCTGCCCCCACTGGGCTGTTTCAGAGCCCCTGGCCTGGGGACCCCGCAGCGGGGCTAAGTCAATTGATCAGGGCCAAGTGCTCTTGCGTTGAGCAGCCTGAATCCAGATCGTGGTCTTGTGTGGTGGTCCTGGGGTATGCTTTCAGCAAGCCAAAGCTGGGGGGGGCCTGCAACACCCCCCTAATAGCTCCGGCAGCAGGGAAAACCCCAGCGACTTGGA
>CM053595.1:108633687-108662849 GCA_028646575.1 Pseudocheirus occidentalis | reverse complement strand
TGCACCAAGATCACTGCCCAGCTATCAGTAAGACTGCCAGGAGGCAGCAAGACGCATCCAACCATCTTTCCATTGTGAATATAGCTGTTTCCTGCTGCTGATTTGAAGAGAGAGAAAGAGAGAGAGAGAGAGAGAGAGAGAGAGAGAGAGGAAATAAGAGTCCAGAAATCAGTCAAGAGATCTAGCTCGACCTCTGACTTGCTGCATTGACCTTGTGTGTTTGTGCCTCAGTTTCACCATATATAACGTGTGTACAAAACTACCTTTCTAACAACCTCACGTGACTATTGTGTAGCTCAAAAGAGATTATGTATGTGAAAATACTCTATGAAAGTATGAGTCTTAGCAATATAAGACATTATTGTGAAGTAAGGCCTCAGTTTCCCTTTCTGTAAAATGAGGGGTTTGAATTAGGTGACTTTTCAATTCTAGCTCTAACACTCTAAATCTAGGACCTCAGACATGGCTGATGGAGGAGCAGAGCGCTGGACCTGGATTAGAAAGGCCTAAATTCAAATCGGACTTCAGACATTTACTAGCTGTGTGACCTGGACAAGCTGCTTAACCTCTGTTTCCTCAACTATAAAATGAAAATAATAATGGCACCAAATTCACAGGGTTGTTGTGAGGATCAGACGAGATAATACATAAAAGTGCAGTGCCTGACACATGGTAGGTGCTACAGAAAGGCTTACTGCTTTCCCCCTCTTCTCCTATGAAGGTGAGGGAAAGAACAACACAGGTTACTCTCAGGGAGAACAACCCTAAGCCTTCCATACATACCCCAAATCATCTCCACCCTGCACTCACCAGTGCAGGAATAAAGATTCAGCCTATATTTTCATTAGTGTAGGGATGTCTCAGTAAAGAAATTCACTATCTCAATGCAGGTTGGCACCTTCTCTGCAATTTGTAGTCTTAAAGAACTGCCTGGTGCCTTGAGAAATTAAGTGACTTGCCTAAGGTCACAGTCAGGGTGTGTCAGAAGTAGAACCTGAAAGTCTTTCTAACTTTGAGGTTAACTCTTTTATCATCTATGCCATGCTATTTTTCTGGCTGTCTCTGTCTCCTCCATCTCTCTCTGTCTCTGTCTGTCTGTCTCTCCTCCCTTCCCTCTATTTCTCACTCTTTTTCCATCTCTGCTTCTCCCTCTGTCTTCTCCTCCCTCTCTCCTTTCCTTCCATTCACTCTATTTTTCTGCCTCCTTCCTCCACTCTCCCTATATCTGTGTCTGTCTCTCTGTGTTTCTCTCTCTGTGTCTGTCTTCCCCTCCCTCCCTCTCTCTTCTCTCTCTCTGTCTCTCTCTCTCATTCTCTCTCTTCCTTTCTCCTCCCTCCCCCTCTCTCCTTTTCTCCCTCCTTTTGGTAGAGGTAAAGTATGATAAGTATTCAGAGACAGTCCCACACATGTGAATCACATTTACACTACCACCCTCAACTCTTCCCCCCTCCCCTCATTCTATTCTTCCTCACCATACTTAGGATCCTCCTGTGAAGCCATCCCTTTCCTCCCCATCCCCAGCAACAACTCCCCCATTTACTAGAGATACAAGGACAGTCTATAATTTTCTATTGGCTTCCTCTCTGGTCAGTAACTGGGGAAGAGAACAGGGTGTAAACAGAATTCTGTCTCCTAGGGCAACAGCATTTCAGCTTTTAACTTTTCACTGGAAAAAAAAGTAATTGCCTCCATTTTTCTGTCTTTTAACAAAAAAAAATCACAGTCCATAATAACCATGTTTGTTGAAGTGAGTATTCTCTTTGTGGGTCATAGCAGATGCTCCTGCATATTCCTCCATCTAGAACTAAGGTTTCACTCCAGGTTGGTCAGTAAGACAGATTTAGCATCAAGTTGAAGTGATCTCCTCAGATACCTGGAAGTAATTTCATGAAACCAAAAAGTCTCAATGACTATCCTAGCCCTAAAGTCTCATTCCATATGCCCAAGAAAAGTTTTGCTAGAACCTTTCACCGGGTATCTCAAAAGGCTTTGCAGAGAGACTGGGGCTTTGGGAAGGGCCAGTACCTTACTACTTCAAAGGATTTATTTCATCAGAATAGGTATCCTTGCCATCTCTACACATTAAATCACAAGCTGTCCCTATTCTCCTCATCCTGCATGGAGTTGAGAAAATTAAATTCTTTTTTATTATTATGTACTTAAAGAGTATAAAGAAACATAAATGTTTCCCTATACAAAGAACAGAAAAAGAGGCCTTCATAGAAAACCTCAATTCTCTTGTGGGGCTCTTGTTCACATCATCCAAAGAACTAGCAAAAAACAAACAAACAAACAAAAAAACACAATCAAAGGGGCGGCTAGGTGGCGAAGTGAATAGAGCACCGGTCCTGGAGTCAGGAGTACCTGAGTTCAAATCCGGCCTCAGACACTTAACACACACACACAAAAAACTAGCCTTGTGACCTTGGGCAAGGTACTTAGCCCCAACTGCCCTCCAAAAACCAAAAAAAAAAACCAAAAAAAAAAAACCATCATCCAAAAAACTGAAGAACTCTCTTTGGTTCTTTTCACATTTAAGGAATCCCAGTGCAACATTTGGACTACCCATCTTGTTATTCTTACTCTTAAAATAAAAAGATGTGCATTGCTATCTTTCGTTTTTCATTTGCCTTTATTTTCAGATATAGAGATATCTCTGCCCCTCCTTCACAGTTACCCATTGTAACAAAGAATTAAATAGAAAAAAATAAATAGTTCGGCAAAGTTAACCAGTACATGAACCAAGTCTGACAGCATATCCAATTGTTCTTCACCTATAGTTCTTCAACCCCTGCAAACAAAGGAGAAAAGCATATTTTCTCCTTTTTTCCTGGGGGTCAAGCTTAAACATTATAATTACATGACTTGGTTTTTTTCTTTCTTTCTATTTACATTGTTGTAGTCAATATGTAGATTGCTTTACTGTTTCTGCTTACTTTCCTTCCTATCAGTTGGTGGAAGATTTCCCATGCTTCTCTGTCATTATCCCTTACTCTTTTTTTTTTTACTTTTTTCCAGAATTTATTTATTTATTTTTAGTTTGCAACATTCATTTCCACAAGATTTTGAGTTCCAAATTTTCTCTCCATCTCTCCCCTATCCTCCACCCTAAGATGATAAGCATACTCATTACCCTTTCCCCCAGCCAGCTCTCTTTTCTATCTCCCCACCCCATCTCCCCCTTTCCCCCTTCCTCCTTACTTTCTAGTAGGGCAAGATGGATTTCTATACCCCCATTGCTATATATTTTATTTCCTGGTTGCATGTAAAAACATTTTTTTAAACATTTTTTGGGTTTTTTTTAACCATTTGTTTTTAAAACTTTGAGTTCCAGATTCTCTCCCTTCTTCCTTCCTTACCCACTGCCATTGAAAAAACAAGCAATTCAATATAGGCTATACATGTGTGACTATACAAAACATTTCCATAGTGGTCATACTGTGAAAGACTAGCTATATTTCCCTTCATCCTGTCCTGTCCCCCATTTATTCTATTTTCTCCTTTGGTCCTGTCCCTTTTCAAAAGTGTTTGCTTCTGACTACCCTTCTACAATCTGCCCTCCCTTCTATCACCCTCTCCCTTCTTATCCCCTTTCCCCTACTTTCCTGTAGGGTAAGATACCCAAATAAGTGTGTATGTTATTCCCTCCTTAAGTCAAATCCAATGAGAGTAAGGTTGACTCATTCCATTTCACTCTCCCTTACTCTTGGTAGGTGAATAAACCCCCTCTTTCTCATCCTTCCTTGAGGGGTCTTTCACAAATATTCCTGTGTGCATGTAACTTGTCAGTATGCAGCAGGATGCTTGCACCCACCATTCACCTGCTCTTTGGGTCACCTGCAATTGTGATTCTATCGAGATCATGGTGTTCTATGATGTGTAGTCTTGTAGCATCATTGGGAGATTCCTGGGGTTCAGAAGATGGCTTTTCACCACAATGAAAAGCTTGGGGTTGCTGAAATCATCACATAGTTTCTCAAATCTGATCCAACTCACTTCCTTTCTGCCATTCAATTCTGGGCCCAGTCCGTTGCCCACTTTCAGTGATTGTTCAAGTTATAAGGCAGTTAGTTGACTTGGTAGATAGAATACCACACCTGGAGTCAAGAAGATCTGAATTCATATCTGGCCTCAGACACTTGCTGGCTGTGTGACCCTGGGCAAGTCACTTAACCTCTACTTGCCTCAGTTTCCTAATCTGTAAAATGGGGATAATAATGGCACCCGCCTCCCAGGGTTGTTGTGAGGGTCAAATGAGATAATAATTGTAAAGTGCTTAGCATAATTCCTGGCACATAGTAATCACTATATAAGTGTTAACTTTTATTGTTATTATATTTATATATTACATGTAATGTATTATTATATACAATAATATGTAATATTTAAGTTGAAGCTTAAATACTTTGGCCCCATAATAAAAAAGTGGAACTCATTGGAAAAGGTTTTGATGTTGGGATTCAAGGCAAAATGAAAAGGGGATGGCAGAGGCAGAGGATGAGATGGACGCGTGAACTTGGACAGACTTTAATAGTGGATGATAGAAAGACCTGGTATGCTATGGTCTTTCATAGCATTTATGTATTGTTATTATTTATGTGCTAATGAACTAAGCAGGCTGCTTTATTATCTGTGCAACAAATATTCTTCATCCACTTTGCTTTTTCTGTGTGGATGGCTAAATTGATCTCTTTTGAATGACCATTGATCTTATTTAAAAGGCCTCTTCTATTCCAGAATTCAATGTACTTAGCCCAAAGTCATCTTCAAAGAGCAGCACTAAAGAACCTCTCTGTCCATAGAGAAGCTCTCTTCTATTTGCCCTTGGCACAGAGTATCTTCTGTGGTCATGGATATCTTTGTTAAACATGTGGATACCTCCCTGTTTGATGCCTTGTTTGAAATCCATACTTACTAGTTCACTAAAAGATGCTGGGCTTGGAATCAGGAAGATATGCATTTAAATTCCACCTTTGATACTCATTTATGTGATTAGTTATGCAGGTCATTTAAACTTTCTGAATCTCAGTTTCCTCATCTGTAAAACAGGATAGTGATATTTATGTTCATGGGGTTATTATTGAATGAAATATTATTATTGAATGAAATAATGTACATAATATTATTATTATTGAATGAAATAATATACATAAAGCACATTGGCAAAGCTTATTAGTGCTATAAAATGTCAAATATTATTACTGTCTTTAAGATGACATTTTTCAAAAAGGAAGTTCATTTTTAAACCAACAATCAATCAGCAGAATGAGATTATTATTTTTTGTACCTCTAAGTCAAATTTTGGGACTGTGAAGATGTGGTTTGCTGTAGAAAATCATGTTTGCTGTTCCCTTTCTCATATTTCCATTAGGAATACCCTCTATTTTTATGGACTAGTCTCATAACAGGAAAGTAGCCATGATACTTTTTTTTTCTTTTTGGAAGGTGAAGGCAAGGCAATTGGGGTTAAGTGACTTGCCAAAGATCAGATGGCTAGAAGTGTTAAGTGTCTGAGGTCAGATTTGAACTCAGGTCCTCCTGACTCCAGGAACGGTGCTCTATTCACTGCGCCACGTAGTCAATCCCCACAACACTTTTCTTGATTGCTTTTTTTTTTCTTGCTGCCAGGAGAAAATGCACCTTCAAGCTGAAAAACTTAGAACAGGCTTCTGGTAATAGACCCCAACAGCTGTTCAAGAACTAGGTTAGGGAAGCATGGAGAAGTTGGTATAAAGGGATGGATTTTGAAATATCACTCCTCCATGAAATAGATTAAAGAATGGGTACTACAAAAAAAAAAAACCAAAAAAAACCCTAAACACATGGTCTTGGGGACCTGAAGATGTGGGTTCTAGGCTTGTTCTACCATGTTCTGGCTTGTTCTGTGATTTTGAACTGGGCTCAAGTTCTCTGGGTCTAGAGTATCTTTAAGTTGGTCAGTGTAGATGACAACATCTGCTTCCTCACAGTGAGGGGAACGGCTCCATAGGAAGCAGTTTTCCGCTTGAAGTCATTCACCCAAGTCTCTGGTGTGGGCTCTTCAGTGCTTGTCTGCCCCATGTGATTCACGGTTCTTTCTACATTCTTTCCTGTAGGCTGGTGACTACTTTATTAGAAAGCTCTTGTAGGAGTCTGAAAGGGTCTCAGTTTCTGGATCCTGAAAGACTGAAGACTGTGGTGTGGGAGTGTGATGCTGTTTGTGTGGAATGTCTGGGAAGGGTGGAGACCAGAGATGGGCCTCTGGAGCTGTTCAGATATTGCTGCGGGTTTAGCATGTCACTGAGAGAAGTTCACACAGATGTCCTCCTTCCTCTTACTCTCAAAGCAGCAGGTAATTCACACTTAACATGAAATTGCAACTGTGGTTTATGCATATGCTCAAGACAACGCCTGCTGCATGCCCAACGCCCACGGAACTACAGAGAACGCTGTGTGCTGAAGGATGGGGGAAGATTGGTAGGGCCCAGACTGAGCATGCTCAGGAGCTGAGTAGAACATCCCCCCCTTCTCCCCTCAACGTACACACAAAGGCTAATTGGGCATTTGCTAATTGGCCTGGGGATCTAGACTTCTTGTACTTTTGTGGCAAGAGGAAAGAAACGGGAGCAACCTGCACCCCTGGAAACTGCTTAGAATTCTGGCATTAGGAGATTTTTGGTGGGCTTTCTAAGAAGCCTTTTCCACTTTGTTCAGTAAAAGCAGTTTTGAAAAACAAATCTACTTTGTCACTTACATGGTATGAGCTAGGACTCATCCTGGGTGAATGGGTAGGGGGCCATTTGTAAAGTTCCTAAGAGCTATGTTAGAAAAATGAAAGGGATCTGGAGGGATCCAGAAAGGGATCCAGACGTGAGAGACAGGAATGTTCAAGGATGTCAGAAACAGAGACTATCCTTAGAGCCACTGGGTCCAATCCCCAACTTTTACAAGGTCAATATTGAAAAGAAGCAAGTATTTCTTAAGTACTTGGTATGTCCTGGGCCCAGTGCTGAACACTTGACACGTACTGACAACCACCACCACCCTCGGAGGCAGGGGCTGCTATTAGCCTTATTGTATAGTTGAGTGACCTAGGGTCGCATAGCTAGCTAGATTGAAAGGCCCAGTGCTCTATCCTGTGGGCTGCCTAGGTGACTCTGGAGGCATTTTGCCTATACTCTTTGATATACCCTTCCCCAATATAATACACACACACACACACACACCATGTACCCCACACACACACCCCACACCATACAACACATACGCATAGCCCACCACACATAGACACACCACACACATAATACATACACACACACACACACACCACAGAAACATACATTACACACCACCCACCACACACACATACATACACACAGACACAGAGTTTCACAAGGATAGATTATAGATTCATCAAGGGCAAGGGCTATTTCACTTTTACCTTTTATTCCCAGTGTCTGGCACAGTGACTGACACATGGGAAGTATTTAATAAATCCTTGTTGTTTACTTATTTTTGTGTGGTCACATAGCTAGTGAATTTCAAAGGGAAGATTTGAATTCAGATCGTTATGACTCCAATTTCCAGGACAATTCACTGGGTCAGGCTGCATTTATCAAAAGGAGTATCTATTAATTAAACATAGATGCTGAATTTTTAGGGGAAGTCTCTGACTCTGGCCTAGTAGGCTAAATCTCCCTCCCTCCCCCCTCTTCTCTTTCTCTTTCTTTCTCTCTCTCTCTCTCCCTCTTTCCCTCTCTCCCTCCTTCTCTCCTTCTCTCTCTCTCTCTCTCTCTCTCCCACACTTTTTTCTTTCACTTTATTTTAAAATTAACAAGAATTCATTTTCTCTCCTTCCATTTCCAAATTTAAAAAATTCTTCTAACAAATATACATTGTCAAACAAAACAGATTTCTAAATTGCTCATCTTCAAAAACATGTCCCATTTTTCAATTTGAATCCATTATCTGTCAAGACACAGGTAAAGTTCCTCTGAAATCCTACCTAGTTATTACATTGGTCAGGTTCTTAACTTTATTGAAATTGTCTTTATAATGTCGTTATTGTATAAGTTATTCTCCTGGTTCTGCTTACTTCATTTTGCATCAATTTATAGGTCCTCCTAAATTTCTCTAAATCCATTCATGTTGTCATTCTTATGGTAGAAGAGTATTCTGTTATACTAATGTACCATATTTTGTTCAGTCATTCCCCAATTGAGAGGAATCCCTTGGTTTCCAGTCCTTTGACATCATAAAAAGGAGCGCTGTAAATATTTTTGAACATATTGATATTTTTCCTTTTTATTTGACCTCTTTGGGAGCGAGCTTCAGAGTGTTATTGCTAGGTCAAAGGGTATGCACAATTCAGTGATTTGGGGGGCATACATACAGAATTTTAACATGATCCTGAGAAGATCATATTCTAGTGAAATTCCCAGCATAATAAGGGAGCAAGGATCCATTCATTCATTCCACAAATATTCACTGAGTAACTACTGTGTGCAAGGCATGCTTGACAGGATACAAAGACAGTTTAGGACACTGTCCCTATCCTCCAGAAACTTGAGTTAAAAAGTTAAAATACCCAAGACTTCAGTAACAATTTAAGAGAGATCACAAGGCCGAACATGGTTCAAGACTATTCAGTGAGTGGTATGGACAGTAAATGCTTGTGGCGGGAGAGGGGAGGAAAGGCTTGGGTAAAAAGTGTTCAGAAATAGCCTAATTGGTGAGATAGAACCAGGAGGTGGTTGAATCCTTTTCTGGCTCCACCAATTTAAAAGGGACAGATACCACTTTACAGTTACATCATTTTGAGATTTTACCCAATGGGAACCAAAGTACTAGTACCCTATTTCTAAAGCTAACTTTAAAATCTTGTGTCATTTTGCCTTTTTTGTTGTTTTTGTATGTATGTGTGGGTTTTTGTTGTTGTTAATTGTCTTCTATGAGGAAAATATGGTTAGGATAAGAACTCATTTGAATGAATTAGCCACAATGGGTGTTCACAAAATTACAAAGGGAAATCGATGCCTAAGGTTTGCCAATGATGTTGATCGTAAGACATGTACCTGAATGAACACTGGGGTGATGATGGGGTGGGGAGGAGGAGGGAGAGCAATATTTAAGACATTTGTGGTTTTAACTGAGGCTGGTTTGCCATGTCAGCCTATAAATAAACCTAGTTCTCAGAGAGTAAAAGACAATGATTCCAGCATCCACTCCTCCTCACTTCTAGAATCAGAGAACATGGAATGTTAGGAATGGAAAGGAACTTCAAGATGATGCAAATTCAGTCCCTTCATATGCTCACAGAGGGGAAATGACTAGGTCAAGGTCACTCATGTTTAGCCAAGCTCCCCTTTCCCCCTACAAAAACATCAAAACTGTATTTGCCTTTTGATTTGTTCCTTACTATGAAATGTCCTGCCACACTCACTGCAATGCGTGTAACCAGACTGGAGCGACCAGAGCGGTTCCTACCACAGGAAATGGCCCCCAGGCTATAATTACATCGCTTCATTCTGGTGACATCACAAACCACCTGGGCTTTGCCGCGGTTCATTGTGCTGTCACCAGGGCTGCTGAGACGAAACTCCACTTGGGAAATGCACAGTTAGTCTTAGCTGCATACATCATTTTTTCTCCAGGCTTCTGAAACTGAGTTAGACTCACTCACCACCAATACTCATAATACGGGCACGACTTTTAGAGCTGGAGACTTAAAAAAAAAAAAAAAAAGCCTTCCACTTTCTCAGTGGTTTTTTAGGTTGAAGAGTGTACCTTCAAAGACATAATCTGTCCCCAGCCACCCTTTCGTTCAGGGACATTATACTACTGTTGTACCAGTCACCAGTCTCAGTAACCCAAGGTTCATTCCATCCCATTTTTATTCCCAGCTTAAAGACGGCCCGCTTCTTGGTCCTGTGGATACAGCGCACTGTTTGCGTTGAGACATCCGTCCCCATACCAACACACAGTCCAACAAAACAGACCTGGCGAACCAGAGATGTTGTCACGTGTGTTCTCACCCCCCCCCCCCGCCTCCCACCCCATCCTGCTCTCCCTGTTAAAGGTATTCTCAGGATCCGAGGGGATGAGGTGTAAAAAGCTTACAGCTCCGAAAAGAAACACTTCTCTCAAGATGGCAAGGGGGTGGGAGAGAAGTCCACCACCCTCTTCCCCCATCCCCCCAAAAAATCCAAACTACACTACCCAGAATTCCTGGAGTTGGTAAAAAGGAAATGTCGTTTTTTTTTAAACCAGCTCTATCAGCTGCAGCTCGAGAGAGGGAGAAAGAGAGGGAGAGGGAAAGGGAAAGGGAAAGGGAGAATTATATGGGGGGGGTGGGGGGGTGGGAAGAGAGGTAGGGAGCCCGGAATGCAGCAATTGGGTTGGGGCTGGCTAGAGAGGCGGTCATAGGGAGAGCTGCCTATCGGGAGAGCCTGCAGGAACAGCTGGGTTGCGGGAGAATGCCAGGGCCAGATCAGCGCTGGGGGGATGAGTTTCTGCAAAGTTTGACCTGGTTGTCTTTCGGATGCCGCAGCAGAAACTGAGGCAGGCAAGAGGTCTTTTCTGAGCTAGAAAGCGGCGGCAGCGGCCACGAAGCTGATAGCACGTATTTACACAATGATTATAAAATAAACGAGCAGATTCGGGGGGGTGGGGGAAAATCAAGCCAAATTAACACCTCACCGACCCCCAACCGAACCCACCCCGAGAAGCACCCCGCAAGCTATAGAGGCAGGGCTCCTGAAGCTTCGCTGCCCCACATTTGGGCAAGAGGACCTGACCCTGCGGCCGGTGTCCGAGCCCAGCTTGGGGCGGGGGGGGGGGGGAGGAGTGGTTGTGGTGGCACGGGCGGGCAAATGCTATGAACCAGGAGCAGCTAGCCCGCCCGTTGCAGGGGGAAAGAGCATCGGAAGACAAAAAAGCCGTTGGGGAGCCAAAATTTGGAACCTGCTAGAGGGGGCAGGTGAGTCGGAGGTGATTTTTCCGTGGCTGGTGCGTTCGACCAAGTTCCCCCAAAAGAGGCTAAGCCGGAGGCAAACGGACACACAAATAGGACAGTGAACCTGAGCCCGCAGGAGTAGGGGGTGTGAGTGGGGGGGGGGGGAGCTTGAGTGAAGGGAGAGCTAACGAGAATAAAAATCGAGCGTGGGGCAATCTATGCCGGGCGCCCTCTTTCTGCTCCCGGGTGGAGGCCGGCAGAGGAGATCCCCTACGGTGGTTGAACCGCGGACCGGGCAGCTGAAGACGAAGAGGAGGCGGAGGAAGGAGGAGCCGCCGGTGAAGGCTAGATTTCAGCCTGCCTGCCAGCGATCATCGCCAGGGCCGGCTGGGGGAAGTGACAAGCTGCCGACTGCAGCAGTGTCAGCCTGAACCGCGAGCGCCCTGACCCCGGAGGAGGACCACCCGGGAGGGCTGAGGACCCCTGGGGCTCCGGGAGGCAGCGAACTGGACTGCAGCACCCGCTCCCCCGCCCCCTCCCCAGGCCAGGTGGGTGTCAGCAAAGATGTCACGGTTGGCGATTATTCGCTGGTGTCCGAGAGTCCGAGGCTGATTTTGACTGGGTAGGGGTAGGGGTGGGGGGGAGGGGAAGGGGTAGTTGAGGGGGGGAGGGGGTTGGTGAACGGTGAAATTGACCAGAGCTGCAGTTTCAGCTCAGCAGCCAGGGAACCGGCGGAGCCGCTCAACACCCCCCTGACGCCCCCAACACACATTGCCTATCTACGCTCCCTCCCTACCCCCACCCGAAAGTTCAGCCTAACTTCAAGAAAGGCCTTTAAGCCTTATCCCTCCCTTCATCTCAGCCAGGTCCTCGCACCAGCGAACAGGGGGACGAAGCGAGACACCCGAGTAGGACAGCGGCTGAGAGCCACGGGAGACGAGACGGGGAGAGTCAGATCACTGAGGGAGGAGAAGTGCTGCCTGAATCTACCAGCCCTAGGGGGGAAGAAAGCGAGTTGCAAAGCGGTCAACAACGTGGTGCAATGTAGGAAACTGTTAGATCCCCGCTCCGAAGATCGGAAATAGCTTTTTTTTTCTCGTGCGGTGGTGCTTGCTTTCAACCTCCCCCCACCCCTCCCTCTTCTGCTTAAAGTTAACCAGGGCCACCAAAGAGTGAGAGCCACTTGGGAACTACTGCTGCTCTTCCTTCGGAGTTTATTTCTTGGGATATTTATTGCAGGCTTGGGAACAACCTAAGCCCATCTTTGGTCTTCGGGAAGCCTCAGATCATCGCTAAACTGGAGGTGTCTTGTTTTTCTTTCCTGATTTAACAGAAACTGCTATTTAATTTATTACTGTCACTGTGTGTGTGTGTGAGAGAGAGAGCGAGAGCGAGCGATCGAGCGTGTGTAAAGAGAGAAGGGGCAGGAAGTAGATTTTCTGCAGAAAGGGTGGCAGCAGCGTGGACGGTACATAGCCTTCCTTATTTATGTGTCTGTCAGCATTCTCCTTCATCCAAAGAATCAAGGGAAAGTATCCAACCTGTGTTTCCCAGTGAGTGAAGCACAAGGAAGGACTGGATATCAAAGCATCATGATTATTTATTGAACTTCAAACTAAAAAAAAAACCCAAAGAATATCTGAGATTTCACCCACTGTTCAAGGAAGAAGAGAGGCCCTACTGCTTCTGAAATGTAGCAAAATCCTTATTTATAAACGGGCTAAAAGGCACTGATATGAAAAGGCCCCTCTACTCGAATTTTCTATCCTATGGATATCAGTCTTGAGATTTCAAAATAGGAAGATCTGTATTGGATCTAGCAGCAACTATCATTTCAATGCCTAGTCTTCCCTGGGACTGTTGGCATTTCCTAGAAATTAAACTGGTACTGTATGCCATGGGCTGTATTCAGAGCATCAGCAGCAAATCCAAAATTTTCCGAGAAAGTATTTCGGTGATTGATGTGAAAGCCTCTATTGACCCCATCCCCACCAGCATTGATGAGTCGTCCAGTGTGGTTCTCCGCTATCGGACACCACACTTCCGTGCCTCGGCCCAGGTGGTCGTTCCGCCTATACCTAAGAAGGAGACCTGGATTGTTGGCTGGATTCAAGCGTGCAGCCACATGGAGTTTTACAACCACTATGGGGAGCAGGGCATGTGAGTACTTCTGAACACCTAAGTTCTCACCAGTTCTGGGTGGGTACCCTAGAAGTGAGGGTGGGGAGATAAGTTGGAAGGAACAATTTAGGAGATCAGGCTTTAGAATCTGGCCTGCTAGGTGACCTATCTATCCTGTGGCTTAGGTAGCCTGGGGGGGGGAGGGGGGAGAGAAACTGGGTTTCATCTCCTTATGTAAGGGGCAGGGAGTATCCAATATGTCATAGAAGGTTGCCATCTCCTCAGGGGAGCCTGGTGACCTTAAAGATCCTAAAACCCAAATGAGAATTGCCAGAGCCTGTGAATTCCAGATTTTTATCCTTTGGGGGCTCGGACTTCACCTCTCCTTTAGGAGCTCCCATTGTCCCATATGTCCTTCTCCCGTCCTCCCTAGCAAGATGCTGAGAAATTGAAAGAGCATTCTGACCAGTACCACTTGGGCACTGCAAACAAGCACCCTTGCTGCAGAAGTGTTGTGCCGGGTCAGGGATAACACAAGTTGCACAAGTGGGCATTAGGAGGTCCTGTTGTCAAAAGATGAGGGGAGGAGCCCACTCTCTGTATCAAAGAAGGAAGTGAATGTGGTCACTTTGGGGAGATTACTTTTCAAATGTTTACCTACTTGGCCCGATACATCTTGACTTTCTTTTGTGTTTCAATCCCCATTCATGTCTAGGGAAATGCAGGCCATTCAAGACATCCAAACCCTCACAAATGGTCTTGTTTTACTTATCCCTTGGCTTTTTACAAGTGGTATTTAGGAACTCAATTTCTACAACATTTATAGCTTTCTTCCCTGGAGGAGGAAGGCCACTTTAAACTGAGAATACACCCTCCGTGTCAGAAAGGTTCAAATTGATTCAGAGTTTAGAACACCAGCTGGTTCTTAGAGCCCCAGATCTCATTATAGGAGCCCACTGGCTTCCTGGTACCCACTCTGATTTCGGAACTTTTGTCCTGCCAGAATTTCTCCTGCTAGGCATGAGGAAAGAGCAAAGTCTAGTAGCTCAGGCCCAAGCTTTCCTTTCTGGGTATATTGGCAGGACCAGGCAATGTGGATCCTGGAGCTGAATGAAGCTGTCTTCCTCCTGGTCTATACTTCCCAAAGAGAAAGTTTTCCCTAACCCCTGGGAAAGACCCAAATGATCTCAACAGAAGGGAGGAAATGTGGGATTGTGTGCTAGACTTAAAAATTGGGAGATACTCAAATTTGAATCCATGGAACCTTTCACATCTGATTACTGTATAATAATCATGGGTAAGGTACCCAAACTCTCCTCCCCTCATTTTCCTCATCTGCAGAATGACAAGGACAATGTAGTGCCTACCTCACAAAGTTTTTTTGAAGGTCAAATGACATAATTTAAGTAAAATGCCTAGTCAACCTTAAAGGGTTATTACAAATGCCAGTTGTTTCTGTTACAGTAAGGAGAGGGGTTCAAGCCTGAGGTACAAGTCTTGGGGAATATAAGTGTGATAGAATCACAGGATCTGAAAGCTAGAAGGAACCTCAGAGGCCATGTGATTGGTAGAAACTCACAACTATGTAGTCACCTCTACCCAGTAACCTAAAATAACCTTCTCCAAGCGTGGCAGCCTTTTGAGAGAGCCAAGGCAGTCTCCAAAGGGGGAGAGGTATAGTTGTACTGGGGTGCTGAGGGGACCGGCCCGGACAGACACAAATCCAAGTTAGCCATTGTTCCACTGGGAACTTTTGTGTCCCTTGTTACCTCATTCCTATTTCGGGAGCCCCTTTCCTAAGGTGCAGAGATAGAAAGCTGAAAAGAAAACAAGATTTCCTCCAAAGTTAGAACTTTTCACCAGTTTTATACAATAGAAAAGCTGTAAATAAAGAAGGGTTAGTTAGGGAAGAGAGACTGGGAGAAACAAATCCTTCTCCATCTTCGCTTAATGATTTTGAAATTAAAAGAGAGCAGGAACTGATCATGGTAAGACGAAATGAAAAGATTATAATTCTTACCTAAGTAAAGAAGGAATTTGTTGAGACTTA
Source organism: Pseudocheirus occidentalis (assembly GCA_028646575.1). Classification (NCBI taxonomy): domain Eukaryota; kingdom Metazoa; phylum Chordata; class Mammalia; order Diprotodontia; family Pseudocheiridae; genus Pseudocheirus; species Pseudocheirus occidentalis. Next base: position 108,647,745 of record CM053595.1, on the reverse strand, counting down.
AATGCAGTTTTCGAATCATGCCTGAAACCACTGACTCTCAAAAACAATGATTAGTTCTCTTCAAGTTCTGTGGCCAGCCTCTCCCCTCCCCACTTTACCTCACCCCATTCTAGGAAGGAAAGAATAAATTCTATAGAATTTTAGTCTTTGTGGAGTTTTCCTATGAAAACTTAAACCCAGAAGGATTTGTTGTACTTTTTGAGGCTTCCCAGGCAATTGTCAATAAATGAAGTTTTTCTAGGGTTTAGGACCAAATTCTCCTCCTTCCTCAGGCCTAGAGGAATTCATTGGGACTCCAGAAGGGACCTCTGAATTCTGAAGGATACTGAAATGTGGTAGGAAAATGTTGGGAAGACTGTTTGTAGAGTGGCTTGGTTTTTCATAAAGATGTACAAAGTTGTCTGTTATTATGGAAAACTTCTTAGAACAGTCAGGAGATCAGGATTCTAATTCTGACTCTGCTGCTAAGTTAGCCTAGGATACCTTGGGCTACTCCATTTCCGGGCCTCAGCTTCCTCACTTCAAAAAACAGAAGGTTAGATGAAAAAGATTGCTAATAAGTTCTTTTAAGATTTCAAATTAGATGATTCTAAATTAAATCAAAGTGTGGTGTGGGGTTGAAGTCAGAACTTGGGAGTCAAAAGCTGTGAATTAAAGTCTTGCCTGAGATCAGGCAGATAGATACTTTAGCCTCTAAGTTCACTTTCAAGGTTTAGGAGAGGGACTGTTATTTGTCAGGATATAGTGTGTGGTGGGTGGGTGTGCCCCTAACTGTTGTGAAAGCCCTTTGGAAGGTGTGGTTCAAAGGACAGTGTTAGGAACTTGGAAATTGCTGATACTCCCTGAACTTCCTCCCTTCCACACCGAGCCCATTGCAGTTTAGATTTGTCACGCTTCTTTCTTTTCTTCTTCCCCCATTTTTCCCAGATATTTCCCTTCTTACCCAGTCCTCTCTCCTTACAATGACTTTCAGAGCTGGCCATAGTACAAAACCACTGCTCTTGTCATAGTGCTTAATGTCTGTCATCCAGAAAATCCGACTCTCTTTGGGTCTGGGTTTCCCTTTTCCTGATTGGAGGTGGGGAGCAGCTGTGTGGACAGGAAAACAGAGGAGAGACTGAGACCCTTTGGAAGGCACACAGTTCTGTTAAGTGGGTAATCAAATCTGGCTCAGACACTTACTAGCACTGTGATCCTGGGCAAGTCACTTAAACCAGTTTGATTCAGTTTCCTCATCTGTAAAATGAGATGGAGAAGGAAAGGGCAAACCACTGCAGGATCTTTGCCAAGAAAACCCCAAATGGGGTCAGGAAGAGTCAGACACGACTGAAAAAGATTGAACAAATAACTTACATTTACTTATGTGTGTATGGATACGCTAGGATATATTCAGGTCTATTCTAGGCGAGATGACTCCCCTTTATGTGGGGATATCAAGTGAGATCATGTGTTTAAACTGTTTTTCAAATGTGCACCTATCTTACAGGATAACTTACATATATTTACATACATGCATATGTATGTATGTATGCATATATTTGTCTTGCACGATGCACCTATAGATTGTGTACATTTGTACACATATTTATACGCTTGTACATATCTGTACAATACCTGTCTTATGACTGCAACATATATTTGCATATGCATTTGTGCATACATATTTACATGCATGGGTATATATTTATACACATGTATATATATTTATACACACGTGTAGAAATTTATATACACTATGTGTACACATTTGTAGAAATAATAATAACATTTACACAGCACTCACTCTGTGCCAGGCCCTGTGCTAAATGATTATCTCATTTGACCCTTGCAATAACCCTGGGGCTATTATTTCCTGAGTTTTACAGGTGAGGAAACCAGAGGTTAAGTGACTGTGCCCTGGTCACACAGCTAGGAAGTGTCTGAGGCTGGATTTGTGGGTGTGTGTTTATTTACATATCTAAACATATAATCATGCATATGTATGTATGCAAAATATGCAGATATGCGTTTGGACACTCTTAATCTTTGTGTACCTATGTATCATGCGATGCTATCCTCCTTCCCAGACAGTTATGAAGCATAGGTTTACATAGGTTATTTCATTTGCCATCTCTGTGTAAAGAGGAGACAGTTCCTTTGGAACAGATCTCAACACTTCCAGGATCCTAAGATTTAGAGCTGGCAGAGACCTTAGGACCTATCCAAGTCCCTGATTTTATAGATAAACAAAGGGAGTTAGTGACTTTGGGGAGGACCCTCACCGCTGGAGCAGAGCAGATTAGAAGGCCGGTCCTCTTGGTTCCAGGTCCCATATTCTCCAGCTAGTCAGATTATGAAACTGACTGGAAATCTAGTCAAGATGAACCAGTGTAGTAGGAGTTTTATTATAAAGAGGAAAATAAACAGCATCTTGGGAAAATTAAGCTGCGTTCAGTGAACTGTCGTGATGAGGTTTTTTTTTATACCTAGGATGGAATATTTGGCCTTTGTAAGTGTACCTTGTTAAAAATAACAATTCCGTTGACCACTGCCATCCACAGTGCCTAAATAAGGCTACCCCGGTAGGAGATTAATCTCTGACTCAATATTTGTTGTTGTTGTTCAGACTGTCTGACTCTCTGTGACCCCATTTGGGTTTGTTCGTATTTCTGTTTTTTGTTTTGTTTTTGGACAGACGCTGGAGTGGTTTGCCATTATGGATGAAGGAAAATGAGGCAAACAAGGTTAAGTGACACACTTAAGTGAAGGGTCACACAACTAATAAGTGTCTGAGGCTGGATTTGAATTCGGGAAGATGAATCTTCTTGGCTTAGGCCTGGTGCTCTAACCACTGTACTACCTAGCCATCCTGATTCAATATAAGCAAACATTTAACAGAAAGAAGAGATATGCTGGGAATCAGAAGAAGCCTGGGTTTTGACTGACTCCCAAGTTCTGTCACTTCACTGCTTGTTACCCTGGGCCGGTGTCCCCAGTGAGAGAGGGAGACTAATGATCACTAAGGTCCCCTCTCTGGCCTTCTATGTTCTCTTTTGTCATCTAGTTCTGACATTCTATGTCCTGAGACTTCTTCCAGTTCTGACATTGGATGTTCTAAGGTCCCTTTCAGATCCAGTATGGGATATTCTAAAGTTTCTTGCACATCTGACAGTCCATATTCTAGAACCCTGCATTGGACATAATGTTAAGATAACAGCAAATTAAATTTGTGGATAAGGAGATCTGTGAAATGGAGAGTAAATCTCTTGATGCCAGATTAAATGGATGCTATAGAATTTTGGGTCCAACCCACATGACTTTAAAAGCTTGAGCCCCCATCAACTGTTCACTTTCAAGACACCTGCCTCCACAACCCCAGCCTCCGCAATTCCTCACCCGCCACCTGTCATCTCCACAGAGAAGCCTTTTAAATGATAAGTCACAAGTTCTTCCCTGTGTGGGAGACACAGTGACATTGGCTGCTGCTAGCCCATTTCCCTAAGCCTGGGCTTGAGGTCACAGGCCTAGACATGAGGATTAGGGGAAGGAGGATATTTGGGGCAGAGGTTCTTTAAATTGTCGGTGTCATCAAGCAAAGAAGTATAACCTTGAGAAAACTTCTTATTCCCTCCAATCTCCAGTTTCTTCATCTGTAAATTCTCTTTAAGGTTCCTTCTAGTTCTGACACTCCATGCTGTCAAAGAGGTGTGTTGTGCTTTGTTTGTGTGTGCATGTATATAGAACGAAAGGGGAATTTCTGGTCAAAGGGAGGGTCAGGGAAGAGGCCAGAGATAGATACACTGGGACTTGTCCTCTCCCGCTGCTGTGATGACAGATGAAGCTTGGTGATTTATAGCTGTTCACCAGGAATGGCCAACGGGAGGGAAGTTCCACACTGACTCCGTGGTCTCTTCCTGAAATGTGTGCCCGCGCAGAAAACAATTCAGGCTCACACTTCCTCTTCAACAGAGGAAGGCAGGCTCCACGTATACAAGGCCCCAGCTATAGTAGAATGTGTATAGGAGGGAGTCCCAGTTTTAAACCTCCTAAATTTGAGGAAATGCTGAGCTGGAGACAGTAGGGCCCCATGAGAAATCCCAATAGGCCTGACCTCAGCCAGAATGTCAACCACCCGTATCTTCTACTCCCAGCTGCAGAAGGTGGGGAAAGGTTGCTCTGCAATATAACTGATTCTCACCCAGGAAGGATATCAGCCCTAGGCCATATGTTTCAGACCCCAAAGGTCCAGGAATATGGGGGTGGGGCAAGAGTTGATAGGGAAAAAAGAACTCTGCACAGAACAACTTGGGCTCAAACTTCCTTTTTGAGACATTTCTTTTTCCCAAAGAAATGCTTTTTCAGGTGAAACTAGGAAAAGCAAATGAAAAGGGATTTATAGACCAGAGTCAGAATATCTAGGAAGGGATTTGAACTTTAGGGTTTAGGTTTTGGAGTAATCCCTAGTTTTTGCATCTTGAGGTTGGTTGAGTGAGTGATCACAGAACTTTAGAACTGGATGAGACTTTAAAACCATCTACTTTAATCTCCTCATTTTGCTGACGTAGAATATGAAGTCCAAAGAAGTGAGGAGGTTGGCCCGTGGTCACCCAGCTAGGTAGTGGCAGAACTGGGATTAGCAGGAGGCTGTTATAGGAAATGCCACTCTCATGGCAAGGCTGCTTGACCTGATTTAGAGAAGTTGTCTAGTCTGGTGTGGAAGGTAATTTGAATTGTTGATTGAAGAAAATTTTAAATAAACTCTTTTGTCCTTGGGTTCCTTCCCTAAGGTATAGAATAGAGCCTCCAATAGGGAGACTCTATTGTCAAGTGGAGTCAAGGCCCAGATTCTATCTAGGGTTTATCTACTAGCTCTGATCACATAAAATAGGATAAAGAAAAAGGCAAGAGTTTGGGATAATTCACATTTGGTGTCTCTTTGTAAAGTCTGCCCAAAGGTCATAGGATCATAGATTTTAGAACTGGCAGGGACCTTCAAGGTCATCTCATCCAAGCCCTTCATTTCATAGTTGAGAAAAATAAGAGTTTTAAGTGATTGACTCAAGGTCATATAATATAGAATAGCAGTGCCAGGATTTAAACTGGAATACTACAAGTCCAAATCCATTGCCCTTCCCACTGTGGATAGACTGGAATTCTGTCAATCAGGGTGGGCCTTAGCCCTTTTCTGGGATTGTAGTATGATCATAGCATGACACTGGATACCATACAGATTCCAAATCAACTCCAAAAGGAAGGTTCCAAGCTTTCCTTCTCAATGCAAGGTTGCTCACTGAGGGGGTATAGGAGATAGCTTCGAGGAAAAGCCTGGTGCTCTTTTGGCCATAAAACTAGGGGGTTACTAGCTTACCCCTGGTGGCCCTTTCAGTGCCAAAGATTCCCCAGTTCTCTTAATTTTCGTAGTCTGGAGACAGCCCTTAGAAGGGGCCAGTTCCTAATATTGGTCAATTTTTGAGACCCTTAGCCTTTCCAGTAAATACCTTTTTCCTATTCCTGGTTAGTCTTTGGGGAATGTGAGGGTGGTAAATCATCATGGTGTTTGTACCACTGCCGAGTCCACATCATTGAGGCAGTGTGGTATAGTGGATAGAGGACTAGACTTTGAAAGTCAAGAAAACCTGGGTTCAAATTCTGCCTCAGACATATATAAGCTGTATGACCCTGAATAAGTCACTTAACCTTTTTCCACCTTAGTTTCCTTCTTTGTAAAATCAGGAGACTGGACTTGATGACCTCTGGAGGTCCCTTCTGGCTTTAAATCTATTACAATCTCTAGACTCATAGGAAAATAGGCCTTTGATGACCTCATTATTCGCAACCCTCCTGAGTCATGTGGCTTAGAAGCTTTTCCAGGGGTGCAGCTAAAAACATCCCAGGTATGGGTTGTTTGGGTTGGAGTTGCTACTATTAGGTAGGAAATAAGCATTAGAAAAGTTCTAGGCTCTGGGATCAGAAGTGGGAACTCAGCTGGCAACACCTAATCAAGGGAATTCACATCCAAACATCTTTCTAAAGTGCCTTTTCCTCAAGATGCAATACAGGGTGTCTGTGATTCCCATCACTTTTCATGGAGCTTTCTTGGTTCAACCAAGGGCGTCAGATATGTCCAACTATACGACAGAGGGTGGAACTCAGTGCCCTCTAAGGTTATTTCTCCCAATTCTAAAAGCTTATGCTGACAGGATGGAGAAAGGTCTCAAATGGAATGTGAGGGTTTGGGATCCCTGTGATCTTTGGCGACTTTGCAATAACAGTTCATATTATGTTGGGAAAGAACTCTAGTTTAGGGTTTGTGTTTCCTCCACGAGCTGTAGGTTTCTTTTATTAGCATTTGCTCCAGTCTTCAAGGCTCCCAGGATGAGGGTGGGGAGAGTAGATGGGGTAGGAGAGGTTGGGGAAGCATCTTTTTTAGGCAGCTTCTGTTTGACATCCATTGAAGCTCATCTAGGCCCAGCCCCCCAGGTAGAGGATAAAAGGGTAGTAAGATAAGGGAAATTAATGTTCTTTTTTGGCTTGTCTGGGTTGTAGTGGAAGGACTAAAAAGGGCTGGTTTTTCAGGATGGAAAGATGAAGGACATGAGAGAAAGAGACAGGATCAAAGTCTATCCAATTAGGAAGAAATTAAAGACATGAATATAGGGTTCCCCACATTCCAGAATCACAGACCAAGGTGGGGATGTCACTTGAAGCTTTGAAGAGGTAGTTTAAGGACAGGCGAAAGCCATCCTACTGCAGGCAGAAGGCAGGAATCTTGGGAACCTATTACTTCAAAGGTCATAGAGGCTACAAATATGAAAAGATTAAAAAAGGTCTTTAAATAAATGTAGGAAAGGACCCTTACAGATCATGGGCCTCCAGCCCCCCATTTTCCAGTGGAGAAAAATGAAAGAAATTAAATGACTCGTCCAAAGTCATTATAGGTAGTAGGCAGCAGAATTCGCAGGTGTTCTGGTACCAGATCTGAGGCTCTCCTCACTGCCCTGTGCCACCTCTGACCTCTAGCTTCTAACCTCAGACATTGACATCAGAGGACAGCACCATACCCTCCTTCAAACAGTCCCTTAGGGCTCCCAACAGAAAGAATTCTCGGTTGGATGGGCCATGGGGCTGATCCAGGATGACATTTCTGATGTTCTTAAAAATATGACTCACTCTGCAAGAGTGGGCAAAGAGGGCTATTTCCCGAGTCATTTTGACAGTTGAATCCTAAATAATATTCTACAAGAGACACACTGCTTGCTTGGCAGCTGCAGCTCCACTTTCCTGGGCTTTTACTGGGTGTTAGAATACTGCAACTGAATCTGCCATATTTGCAGGTCAATGTGAAGGAAAATCCCAAAGAACCCATGTTGGCAAAGGTATATTTAAGGGGTCTGCTAAAGTTCTGTCTCAGTTTTCCAGATCAACACCAACTAAGGTCAAAACTAGAAAAAACAAGTTATTTTTAAACTTTGCCTTCTGTTTATTCTCTCCTTTAAAACAGGGATTCTTTGTCTTTTTGAGTCATGGACCTTTTGTCTGATGAAACCTATGGGCCCCTTCTCAGAGTATTGTTTTCAAATGCATATGATAAAATGTAAAAGATTACACAGGAAACCAGTTACATTGAATTGCAGTTATTAAAATGTTTACTAAAGAAGTTCAAGAGACCCCATGTTAGAATCCCTTCATTTAAAATAAAGGTAAAAGGCATGAGAGGGGTCAATGACATTGTACAGAGTTGGTTGGGTGTTTCTGTTTTTGTTTTTAACAACCAACCAAAAAAGTATTTTTTTGTTAGGCTATTAAAATGCAAAATGACATACTTGAGATGTACAGCACAGACCCAGGAGGAAACCTCTGGTTTCAGGGCATGTGCTCATAGTGAGGGAGGGGAGTTGGATTACCTAGCAAACTGCTATAATTTCACCAGCTCCTCCTGCTGCTACTAGTGGAGACTCACTGTGTCAGATGGTAGCTGTGGTGTGCTTAGACAACAGTCCCCAGATGTTAGGGTGGGGGTTTTGCAAAAATGAGGTCAGGTCAGCCAGCTGCTTTCATGTCTGACATGCACAGGGGAGATATAGTGGCTTAAAATCTAGCCCAGCAAGGTCACTAATGAGATAGGCTTCTAGGAAGGCCCTTGAGTTATCAGGGAGCATTTGAATAAAAACAAGCGGCCTGGCAAAATGACTGCCCTGATTTGTCATGTTACCCTGGTTCCCGTTTACTAACACCAGAATTATGCCTGAATGACAAAAGCTGAAAGAGGGAACATGTCTGAAGCTATGCTGATTCATGCCAGAGGTTTACAGGGAGTTCTCCAGGATGCTCCTTGTCCTGGAGTTGAGCATCAGAGACCTGAATTTATGTCAGGAGGAGGCGTGACGTAGTGGAAAGTGAATTTGACTGGGAATCAGATGACCTGGGTCCTGGTTCTGAATCTGCTCCCACCCAGCTGTCTGATTTGGGTAAATTACTTCTCCTATCAGAGGCCTGTTTCCTCATCTGTAAAAAACAGGTCCCCTTGAGAATTCCCCTCCAGGGGTATGCTGTAATTAGCTCTTCCAGGCCCAAGAACTAATTGTTAAATTTTCAGTGGAAGCGTTTACACCTTGGCAAATGCTATAAATCAGGGCTTGATTTTATTGGTTTTATTGATTGTCTGGTCTTAAGAACGTGATGGAGAAAAATATTAATGATGCAAAATTATATTTAAATGCTTGTCATGCAGACATTCTTCTCTCCCTGGAGAGCTGATTGTTAAACATTTACTAGCATATCCCTACTTCTGGCTCTTAATTACTTCTAGGGTGGTATCTTTGTAATCAAAGGATCCAAAGCAGCCCTGATCCTGTTATAAAAGGTGCCCCATCCTTGTATATGGGGTATGACCAGTCATGCTGATGGGAGCCCAGGAGAGACCAGACCTGGCCTAATCAGCATTCTCAGCTCTTCCAGGGAAATAACCCCTCTCAGCTCCATTCTGAAGGGCTCCCCAGATGTCTGGTGCAGCTCACAAGCCAAACTCGTGCTAAGAGAAGAGAAACTTCTCTTTTTAGAGAGGGAACTGGGGTAGCTAGCAGCAGCAGTGTGCGTTTGTCATACTATGAACCATTATAAGTCAAAGCAATCTCAGATCTGGCATGGGAAGGCTATTGTAAAAGCTGGACAGAATTCTATGGCATTAATCATAGCTGTAAGTGTAGCTTTAGGTAGGAGGGAAAACAAAAGAATGTCATTCCTATGACTGAAAATATGAATGAAAATTATTTATCAAGCACTTACTGTGTGCAAAGAATGGCAGGGGGAGGTGGACAAATACAAAAGTGAGACAGTTCCTGCCCTGGAGTTGCTTAGATTCTAATAGGAAAACATAACATATAGAGGGGCATTGTGGCTACCAGGGGGTGTTTTGGTACAGGAAGACACGAGGATAAGTAGAGCTATAGAGGAGTGTCTGACTGACACACCCCTTTCACTACCCTAACAGTGGTAGTAGTATTGATTTGATATGGCTCCCTCTTTTGAAGGACATTACCTTAATTCCAGGGCAGCTAGGTGGCACAGCAGATAAGAGTGCAGGGCCTAAAGTCAGGAAGACTCATCTTCCTGAGTTCAAATCAGGCCTCAGGCACTTACTAGCTGTGTGACTCTGGGCGAGTCACTTAACCCTGTTTGCTTCAGTTTCCTCATCTATTAAATGAGCTAGAGAAGGAAATAGCAAACCATTTCAGTATCTCTGCCAAGAAAAGCCCAAATGAGGTCAGGAAGAGTCAGATGCGACTGAAACAACTGAACAACAACAATAAACTTAATTCCAATACTTTCCGAATAGGGGAAAACCAATTTGGGGCATTTAGATTGGAAGGTCTATAAGGGTAGTCACAGTTTTTTTGCTTCCTCAGCATTTAGCACAGCACATAACACTTAGTAGGCATTTAATAAATTTTATTGGCTATTGATTTGATGATGCTTTGTTTCCCTACTTTCCCCATTCACCTATAATCTAAAAATATAAATTTAGAGCTAGAAAGGAGGGGATCTTATAAAATTGAGTCCAACTGCATTATTTTAAGATGAACAGACTGAAGGGTAATAGCACCCTCCTGAGATCATGCAGAGCCCAGATAAAGGCCATGCAGGACCAGAGGACTGGGTGCTCTGCTTCCAAATCCTGCCCTATGTATCCTTTCTTGGTGGGGAACAAAAAGCTGAGAGGGGAGGGGAATCATTCCTACTCCATTGGCCCCCTGCTTTAGGCTCAGCTCGCAGCACATTCCCAAGGTGCTTGTCCTCTCTCTGCAAGGGGGAGCTTTTTCTCCCTCCAGCCTGGGACATGGGTCAGTGTTACTGACCCCATCTTCTGGCTAGGGGTTAAGTGATGTAACAATGACATGCTATTAGCTTGATCTTGAGAATGATTCTGAGGAGGAGGGATGAGGCAGTCAGGTAGAGGCTGGAAGCCTAAATCTCAATGGGGGGAACAGAAGTTCTCACAGATAGGAGCCCAGCTGGGTGAAAACCTGAGAACGGTGAATTATTTGAGATGTAATTAAACGGACATCCTTATTTCTAGGTCCAGCTGGGAGCTCCCAGACCTTCAGACAGGGAAGATTCAGGCCATCAGTGACTCAGATGGGGTAAACTACCCTTGGTACGGTAACACCACAGAGACCTGCACAATCGTGGGCCCCACCAAAAGAGACTCCAAGTTTATCATCAGCATGAATGACAATTTCTATCCCAGTGTCACGTGGGCAGTGCCGGTCAGTGAGAGTAATGTGGCCAAACTGACCAGCATCTACCGAGATCAGAGCTTCACCACTTGGCTGGTGGCCACCAACACAGCAACCAATGACATGGTCATTCTTCAGACACTCCACTGGAGGATGCAGCTGAACATTGAGGTGAATCCTAACAGGCCCTTGGGACAACGTGCCAAGCTCCGGGGGCCAACTGCCCAAGAGCAGCCCCAGATCCTGAGTAAGAATGAGCCAATACCACCCAGTGCCCTTGTCAAACCGAATGCCAATGATGCTCAAGTCCTCATGTGGAGGCCAAAAGATGGGCAGCCTCTTGTGGTGATACCTCCCAAACACCGGTAACAAGCAGGGGTCCTGGCACCGAATGGGAGGAGAACACGCTCTGATCTGCTGTGATCTGCTAGTTTAAGACAAACAAATAATAATAATGATGATCAAAACAAAGTCGAAATGCACTTTTTAGTCATTCAACAAAGACGCGACCATTCTGCCTTCTCCAGTGGGACGGATGTCACTGTGCTAAAGTCCCAGGGAAGACCTCACCAGGGGCTTCCTCATCGCCTGCTTTCTAAGGAGCAGGAGAAGGGCGGTGGGGAGAGGAGGAACAAAGCAAAAACATACAATCCCTTTTCATTTCCACTTTCAGCCTTTGGTTTTCCCCTCTCTCTTTTCCCTTCTCTGGTTATGATCTGAGTTTCAGTTACTCACTTGAAACAGACTTGATGAAACAAAAAAACTTTTGAGTTTTTCTTTTTCTTTTTTCCCTCTTTTCTCTGCGAGATTCAGGGGGAGGGAGTGGGAGGGGAGTCCTCTCATCAATGAAACCCAAGATCTTGGAGCAATCCAACTGACTCTCATTTTACTGATGACCTATTTTTTGTTTTCAATTGATAAAGATTTGCAACCTCCTCCCCCTACCCAATCATGCGGCCTTATATAGATTTTGCTTTGCCAAAATTTTGCCTTAAGCTGTGCTGGGGGTAGGGGGTGGGGGGGAGGGACAGACAGAAGAGCAGAATCTCTTTCCTGCTGGATTTTAACAAGTGAATTGGGGGTGAAAGGAACACCACCTTCCATCTGTGGAGGAAGGAAAGGGAAGGTGACTCAAATCCATCTGTTGTTGGGATCCAAAGAGGAGGCAAAAAAAAAAAAAGCCCAGTAACACCAATTACTTCTTATCCCCTTTCCCATTTTGGCTTTTAAAAGGTCCTACTTGTCCTTTCCTTCCCCCTCCCCATGCCCCAAGCAAACTTCTCCCCCATCTCGGTCCCATGCAGAGGTTGGGGCCCTGCTGAATGGCAAGTTCACCCTCTGCGGTGGCCTCTCTTTACCTTCTGTTTTCTTCTCTACAGCATCAGCTCAGGGGTAGGCTTAAATGGTGGGGAGGAAGAAGTCAAGAGGCCACGTGTAGAGGAAGCCATCGTTCCAGAGCACCGACTTGGTCGACAGCTTGTTGGAAGGTGCCCACACCCTCTGAGCATGCACCCTGCCCATGCCATGTAGAACCTAAGGGGATGGCTTCTCCCTGCTGGTCTATACCAACTCTAACTTCTGGAACACCAGCTACCACCACTAACAATACACAACCATTTTTATTTGTGAAAGGCAAAAAAAGATAGATTTCCCTCCATGCAGCTGAAAACTGTAGAGAATGGGAAAGAGGAGCATGCTTCTCCCCTCCCCCATGCTCAGCCCCACAGTGTTGTCTGAAACTGGATTGTATGGGGCTACAGGTCTGTTCTGAGGATAAAATCCTCTTTTAGGTTCTCATAAAAAGCTCTCTAGGCAGGGACTTCTATAATCATCAAATCTTATTAATCCAGACTCAGTTTGTAGGGGAGGGGGGAGGAAAAGAATAGCTATTAAATTTACTCTGGATCTTTTCCTCGTTGGGAAGTTTAGGGGAAACATTAGCTCTGAGACTCTGTATTTCTTCAACTCTAGGAAATGACCCAAAGATGGGAAGCCCAAGCAGACCTGGCAATGAATCTTAGAGTCACTTGGAGGCCTGGTCTTGGCAGCTTATTCTGAGCATCTCTTGCCCAATGAGCACTCAGGGAACCTGTCTCACACTTTCCTCTCTTCTATCTGGGGCACCCTGTAGTCCCAGCCATAATTTAGGGAGAATGACAGTCCCCCTACCCCTCTTCCTGAGTAAATGCCAATGCTTTGCAGCAAATGTCATACTTAGTTGGAAAACTGCTCACAGAAAGCACAGGGGAAGAGATGGTTCCCTAGATCTTTAAACTTATCCCACTTTGTTGTAGCATCTTATCGAGGCTGTGGTCCCTCCTGATAACCTTCGAAATTTGTAGTTGTCGCCCCAGAGCTCCCTCAACTACACAAATAATTGCAAACCAGGGTGCCTGATCAAGAACAGAATGTCACTAGACATTTCTGCTTGGGACATGGCCCCTGTAATAGTCTCAGTTAAGATTTAAGAAGGTTGGGGGGCTGGGTGGTGCAGTGAATAGAGCACTGGCCCTGGAGTCAGGAGGATCTGAGTTCAAATGTGATCTCAGACACTTAATACTTACTAGCCATGTGACTTTGGGCAAGTCACTTAACCCCAATTGCTCTGCCTTCCCCCTTCCAAAAAGAAAAAAAAAAGATTTAAGAAGATTTATAAACAATCATCCAAATCCTTTGCTATAATATTCCTTTACTTGTGTAATATTTCATGTATTCAGGGATATTTAACACAAGATGGAATCTCTTCCTAAAGCTCATAGATTTGGGGAAAAAAAGACAGGTATATATGAAAACAAATTGGGCTAGAATAGTTTATTAGCTTTTCCTGGCTAGTACCAAGCTTGGGTATTCCCTTTGCTGCGTCTTGATCACCTCCACTCCTCAAAAATGCTTAGAGGAGCTCCTTCTGCATGCTCAGAGGAGCAAAAAAGTAAAGTAAGAGTAATAATGATAGCTAACAGGTGTTTCCATACAGCCTAGTGTAATGGAAAGGGACACTGATTCAGGAGTCGTACCAGGCACTATGCAGGATTTGAACACGGGGTTCAAATCCTGCCCCTGATGTTTACTCCCCGCGTGACCTTGGGCAAGTCACAACCTCCATGGGTGTCAGTTTCTTCATTGGTAGGAGGGTGCTGGGCTAAGCCAGCCTCTGAGGTCCCTTTCAGCTCTGCATCTTTGACATCATTTGACCCTCAGAAGAGTCCTTGGAGGTTGATGGTTCACGACGTCATTAGCTCTGTTTTATACATAAGGAAACAGGCACAGAGTAGCAAAGTGACTTACCCAAGGTATGCGGCTAGTAAATGGTAAAGCTAAGACTAAGTCCCTGGTCTTCTGACTC
>CM053595.1:108579748-108633187 GCA_028646575.1 Pseudocheirus occidentalis | reverse complement strand
CTATGTAAGCTAGCTCTGTGTGTGTGTGTGTGTATGGGGGGGGGGCGTTTGCCCTACTTCTGAGGACACACTGACGATGCACCAAAGAGACGGCCCAAAATGACAAGAGCTACAGCCGTGACAGTGTGACTATAGAGTTAAAACTGCTCCCGGGGACATTTAGCTTCACAGTGAGAAATCACTCCCAGTGGATCCTGGTCACTTAACCACTAGGCAAAAAGCAACTAAGATCCGGGTCCTGCCCCCAGCACCTACCTGCACGACGCTGGGCTACCTACTGACTGTCTCTGGGCTCAGCATAGTGCCTGGTACGCACCCAATGTGTATGGACTTACATACCAGTATCAGCTTGGTGGGTGGTTCTCAAAATGTGAGGTGGGGGTCCCCACGACTCTTTCACGGGGTCTGCAAGGTCAGAACTACTTTTGTAATAGTGTTAAGACGTTTTAATTTCTAGTATGGTAAATATCAATACTGAACATACTGAAACGAAAGCTCTTTGGGGGTGTCATCAGTGATTTTTAACAGTATAAAGTGGGTCGTGAGACTGAAAAGTTTGAGAATTGCCAGAATAGATGATCTCTAAGCACCCTTCCAGCTCTAAATCTTATGATCTGTGACCTTAGCCACTCATCTGTCTGCTTCTAGTATAAAATGAGGGAAGGGTTTGGACTGAATTATCTCTATAAGATCCTTTCAACTCTCAAGGAAAAGTGCTGGGCTTCAAATGTGGGGAGCCCTTCTAAGGCTATTCTTTGGGGTCAGGGATAATGATGGACTGATTTAGGTCATGAGGAAGGGTCAGTCAGGATTAGGGTGCAGGATTGGGTTCCCGCAATTGTCAGAGGCTCCAGAGAACCTCGAGAGTGATGAGCTTGTGAGCATCAAGGGCCTTATTTGTCTGCAATAACTCCAGACCCTAGGATGGCCAAGATAGGCAAGGAGCAGAATGGACAGAAAGGCTCTTGGAAGGGCCAGAACAGGGGAGGCCATGAGGGCAAGGCCTTGAGGTTTCTCAGACCAAGGGACCATCCCTCCAAACCAGTGCTTTTAGAGCGGCTGTCGTGTTTCTTAAAGAAATCAGTCAACTCTTAGACAGGAATAAGCAAAGTGCCCCATTTCAGAAGCAGGGACTCCTCCAAGGTACTCCTTACAGGAGTACCACTCTTGAGCAAATGTCAAAGTTTCTCAGGAAATACCCAGACCTTGGCTGGATAGTGGCTTTATCAGAGCCACTGCTGCATTCCTCCCCACCCCCAACTCCCTCCCCATCCCAGCTCACAAACTAGTGACCAGCATTCTCTACCTATTCAGCTTTTACCTTTGATGTGGACTTCTTGCCCCTCCCTGTGATAATACGGTAATAGGATAATAGGACTGGGGAGACCCTGAGTGACCTAGGTCCCTATGGCTTTATAATGAAGTATGCTAAAGTTTAGCCCAAGGTAATGAAGAGAGGAATCATAGAAAGTCAGAGGTAGAAGGACCCTTAGAACATAGAAGGCGGGAGGTGGAAGGGCCCTTAGAACAGGGGTTCTTAACCTTTTTTTGTGACATGGACTTCTCAGGAGAAGGCCTTTAAACACATAGGATTGGGGTAGCTAGGTGATGCAGTGAATAGAGCACCAGTCTCAGAGTCAGGAGAATCCGAGTTCAAATCTGACCTCAGACACTAGCTGTGTGATCTGGATAAGTCATGTAATTCTAGTTGCCTCAAATGAATAAAATAAATCCATAGGATTACAAAAGAAACCAATTATATTAAAATAGTTATCAAATATGTATTTTTAAAAGTTCCCAGACCTTGTTATAAACCCCTTTAAGAGCTGAGACTAGAATGTAGAACATCAGAGTTGGAAGAGACCTTAGTAATCCCCTCATGAAATAACCCCATTTTACAGCTGAGAAAACTGAGACCTATGAAGCAAAGTCACAAAGCTTGTCAGTAGCAGAGACGGAATCCCAGCCCAGGTCTCTAGCCTTTCCCATTCAGGACCCAGGGGGATACCGGGCCTGACTTTTTGCTCTGCACCCTCTTACCCATCTTAGGAGCACGAACACGAGATGAGTCTCTTGCCGAGGCTGCCGACTCTTCCCCCTACCCTCCCCGCTTGGACACTTTCCAGCAATAAAGAACCATCCTTGGTTATACAGAGATACTGTGAAAAAAAATGTACTGAGACATAAGAGTTTTGAAGAAAATGTAAACTTAAAAAAACTTTTATTAAAAAATTAATGAAGCAAAATAAAGTGGAATTTTAAAAAAGTCCTAGTGAGGGTCTGGATGTTTCTGCAGGATGGCAGCAGCTGGCTTGGGGCTTCGGCTTGATACTGATGGGTGTCCTCACCCCAGCAGGGGACTTTGGGGGTGAGAAACCATGGGTTGGTTTTCAGAGCTGACACCATACAAGGAGAGAAAATGAGACATGTTGCTTTATAAATAGATTAGACCCCCCTCCCCTTCCCCCCTGTCTTCTACTTACAATCCCCCTTCCCACAAGGGCCTGACCTGGGAAATCTCCATGTTCAGAGAGATGCCAGACTTGGCCTGTGGTATACCATCATGATACTAACCATTATGCCCCAAATTGAGCTCCGCTACAGTCATATATACATTTAAACCTGATTCTGCGATGAACACCCAATACAACAAATTATCTTATGGCATAGATGTTCATCTTTTCCTTTCTACCAGCTTTATAAAAACAATTCCACCACATTGCTATATGGATCAAAGGAGGGTGAAGATAATAAATCCCTTCAGTTCCCATCTGTGAATGCAGAGTTGAGGGAGGACAGAAAATAAAAGGAGAATTTAGTTTGATTTTCTCTTGTTTTCTTAAGACCCCCCCCCCCAAGTTGTGTTCATTGTGCCTTAATCCATTGTAAGGAGAGGAAATGCTTTCCCTCCCCCACAGGAAGGAAAGTTTTTTTTTTTTCAGTAAGTCTTCCCCTAACCCACAGTATACTCATCTCATTCTCTTTGAAGATGGGCGGCTCCAGTTTCCTCCAGATGACAATACTCATCCTGTTGAGTGGGCCGAGGTTTCTGGGTTCCATTTTGGAAAACTAAGGACCCACATTCACTCGGGGTATAAATGATTTAATTACTTCCCAGGTTGTCTTTGCAACAAACAAAATGAAGTCTGTTTAAATGTCTTCTTTCTTTTGTGCCAGACGAAGGTTTTAATGCAGGAAATTGCATCATGGAAGGATCATTTAGGGTGGCTTTTTGGACTCTCAATGTACAATCAACTCATAAGTTGCATAAATGGGCAGCCACAGGTATATGTGGCCTCAGGAATTCAGAAAATGGTATTGGCCTAACCCAGTGGAAGTCAGTCAGTCAACAGACATTTTATGTGCTTACTATGGGCCAGGCACTGGGCCAGGCACCGGGCCAGGAGCTGAGGGTACAAAGAAAGCCCAACACACAGTCTGTGCTCTCAGTAGCTCACATTCTAATGAGAAAGACAATGGGTAAATGACTGTATACATACAAGTTCTAGATACACAGTGTTTAAATGGAGGGGATGCTTAGGAAGAAGGTTCTAGCAGTTGGGGATGGGCTGAGCAACGCAACACACACTGAGAAAAACCTCCTGAAGATGGGATTCGAGCTGAGGCTCGAAGGAAGCCAGGGAAGCCAGTGGGCAGGGGTGAGAAGGGAGGGCCAAGGAAAAGACACAGAGTTAGGAGATGCAGTGGAATGGCTGAGCAACAGCATGCCAGTTGACCCATAGAGTATGGAAAGGGGAGTAAGAAGACTGGAGAGGTAGAAAGGGGTTGGGTTGTGAAGGGCTTTGAAAGCCAGACAGATGGTTTTACATTTGATCCTGAGGGTCATAGGGAACCACTAGAGTTTATCAAGTAGAGGGAAAACATGGCCAGACCTGTACTTTAGGAAAATCACTTTGGCAGCTGAGAAGAGGAGGGATTGTAGTGAGATGACACTTGCAGCTACTGATAGTCCAAGTAGGAGATAAAGAGGGATTATCCTGGGGTGAGCATAGAGAAGGGGATGCATATGAGACTTTGTGAAGTAAGAAATGACAAAACTTGATATGGGACAGGCTGTGAAGGAGGGAACCAAGCTGAAGGGTATGTATATGCTTAGGAAGTTGAGCCTATTAGCTGATGTGAGGCTGAGAAGGGACAAGAAAGGGGCACGTGGTGTTTTCTGGGTCACAACTCTGTGAGGGAAATTTGCACTGAGAGGTTGCAAGTAGAGAAAATTGTGTTCCATGTGGCATTCAGCACCATGGTGGAAGTACTCCAGCCGCCTAGGCTGATAGCAGGTTAAATTTAGAAGTCTCAATTTGGGGATAAGAGAGAGACAGACACTGGGCTATGCACAGCTGTTCCAGGTTACACTTAGGGAGCTGAAAGCAGTAGGTCTCTTGCTGTCTGCCCTGGGCAGTCCTGACATTTCTCCAAGATGTCTGGGGAGCAAGAATGTCAAAGCTTCATTCAGCACTTGGCTTCCAAACATAGCCCTACTTCAGTCTCTTAAAACAGCTTTCTCTAGCGGTCATCCAATCTGCGGCTACTTAATGATGTGTAAAGAGAATAAACATATCTTCAGAACACTTTTATTTCAGAAACATGAAAAAAAAGTTCATCAACTCACAGTTAGAGAAACTGAACATTAAATAATGGTTGGCCATAGGACTGAAGGTACTTGGTAATTATAGATTAATAATAAATTCACCTTACTTAGAATGGGAGACTATCAAAACTAGAACTTCAGAGGCCATCTAGTCTAAAACCATGGATTCCTCCAAGAACATCCCTGAAAAGTGGTCGGTCCATCGTGTACTGGACAGGCTTCTCCTTACATGATGAGTCACATTAGGTGAATACTACAAGCTTAGAAGGAAAACTCTCATATTCAAATCCAGAGAGAAGTAGGTTTCATTTAGAATTTCAGGAGGGCTGTTGCTTCTTGTCACTGTCAGATGCCCTCAAGTCTCCTGATGGCTCAAATACCCCTGTATTCATACACCTTTCTTTATTGCCCTTTAGGGGACATCTGCTACAGAAACTCTGTCCTCTCACATGGTTGGGGAATGAGGTCCTCTGGGAAATGAAATATTAACAAATGGGTGCCATGTCACAAGACATGGATTACCGATTTTGAAAAAGTTATATAGTGCCAACAATGACTGAACTGCCTCTTAAGGAAGCAGCATGGTTCAGCAAAAAGAACACTGGCACTGGAGTCAGAAGATTTAGGGACAGTCAGGTGGTGCAGTGGCTAGAGCCTTATGCCTAAAGTCAGGATGATTCCACTTCAAATCTGACCTCAGACACTTTTTAGCTGTGTGACCTTGGGCAAGTCACTTAAGCCTGTTGCCCCAGTTTCCTCATCTCCAAAATGGGAATAATATATCCTATCAGGGTTGTTGTGAGAATCAGATGAAATACTAATTAGAAAAGGCTTAGTACAGTGCCTGGAACATCATAAGCACTATATAAATTCTATTTTTGTTATTGTTAGACCCAGAATTGCATCCAGGCTCTGTGGCTTATTTTTTGTGCGACCTGAGCAAGTCACTTAACATCTCAGAAGTTTTCCTGCCTATAAAATCAGAAACTCGTTGCTTTCTCAGCTATTCTGGCATTACATGCCATGGTTTTTCAGGATGTCCTTTAGTGTCTTTTTTGTGGCCCAATGCCATCGTTGTGGACATTAATTACCGCTGCATCAGCACAGCACAGCAGCTTGGCTTCACAGAAAGCCAGACCACAGAGATTACTCAATAGAGGAAGATGTTTTGTGGAAATCAGTTTAGTCTTTTCCACCATCCAGGATGGAACTAGAAAATAATCCCTAGTCCACATTATGGTTACCCAGGTCTACCCTAAACCAGAACAATAACTGCTGAAGGATCACCACTTCCCCTCCACCTCCCAAATCTCACTATTGGATTAGATCCCTCTCTTACAGTATTCATAGAAGCGATGAAACTGTTCCATTGGGATGAGGCTGATTTAGGCTCATGTCTGCCTGCCACAGTTGATGCTTCATGATCTCTTCTTAATCAGACAGATGAAAGGTGGAATGGTTGAGTGCTCATAGCAGGCCAGACTCAGAATTAGGAGCCTGGTGTCCTATTCCTGTCTCAGCCACTTGTCTTGTTGAGTGAGCAGTGAGTGGTAAAGTACTTAGGCCCTGCATGCCTCAGTTTCTTAATAAATAGAGATGTGAAAAACCATTTCCTTCTTCCCTCTGGCACGTAGTCATTCATAGCTTTGGTGTGAATTTTAAAATTACTAGCACTATTTAACTCCCTCAAGAATAAGATAATGAAAAAACGAGATTTTAATACACTCACTGAGATACCTTCAGGTTAACTTGATTGTGATATCTTCAAAGGCAGGGACTAATGGCTACCATTTTCTTTCCTTGTGTGGAATATAAAGAGTTCTAAGATCTGATCTCTACTTTCAAGGAGTGTGTGATCCATTTGGGGAAGACAAGAATATATAACAGTATCTCATTTATTGAGCAAATCCAACTATCTGGGATATCGCTATGAATGAAAGAGAAAGATCTCTGAGCAGGTAAAACATTTCCCAACATTTGTGTGCAAAAGCTCACAGAGAAGAACCCTGTAAGCTCTTTAGTGCTTATTGGCTCTTATTTCAGACACAGTTCTGAAATAAACTTAAAACATCTGATTTCTCAGCTCACTTAAACTCACTTGATTTAACAAATATTTGGATTAAGCACTATGGATACCAAAAACAGAAGTCCTTTCCCTCAAGCAGCTTATATTCTACTTGGTGGGACTAGGACAAGGGGCACTACATGCACCCAGTTAAGCATAATGCAAAATAGGAAATGAGAGTCAACAGATAAGACAGACTCAAAGCATTCTTGGGATATGTGAAAAAGGAAAGAGCATTTCAGCTTGGTGGGGGTGGAGAAAAGAGGGGATCAGGGAAGATTACAAGAGGTGGCATGTAAACTGAGGCTTGAAGGGCAGTAAGAATTCTGTAAGGTGGGGGTGACTAGGTGGTGCAGTGAATAGAGCACTGACCCTGGAGTCAGGAGGACCTGAAGTTCAAATCTGACCTCAGACTCTTGACACACTTACTAGCTGTGTGACTTTGGGCAAATCACTTAACCCCAACTGTCCTCCAAAAAGCAAAAAATAAAAAGAATTCTGTAAGGTGGAGATAAGGAGGAAGTGCATTCCAGGCATGGACCTGTGCAAATGCATGGAGGTGGGAGATGGATGAAAAGTAGAATGCATAAATGACAATATTATGAAATAGTGACAGTTGGAGCTAGACAGCATAGTGGCCACAGGGGTGAAGGAGACAATATGGTACAAGATCTGTTAGAAGTACAATTGACAGAACTTGGTAAACGGATTGGTTATAGAGAACAAGAGAAGGAAGAGACAAAGATGACTACAAGGTTATGAACCTTGATGCCTGGGCATATGAGGGTGACAATGAACAGAAACAGAAGTTTAGATGTGGTAGAAGTTTAGACAAGAAGGCGATGGGTTTAGTTTTGAACATGTTGAATTTGAGGGAGAATATACAGACTAAGTTCACCAGGAGGTTGGAAACAAAGGACAGGTTTGGGAGAGAGGTTGGCACTGGATATATACATTTGGATATCATCTGCATAGAGGTGATAAGTGAACCATTAGAAACTGATGAGATCATCAAAAGAGAGAGCAGGGAAGATGTCACAGGCATCTGAAGATCTTCCCTGCCCCTAGGCCCTCTGATAGGCTTAAGTGACTCTGAGAACCTTCCCTGATTTGAAAATATACTCTGCCCCCTAATAGGCTGAATGTGGTCATGTGGAGCCTGTGGCGGGAGGCTTGTTTTCAGGAATGCCCGTGCCTTGTTGCTTTGTGACTGGGCAGTGGGTCAAGAGGGCTACGACATTCTCTGATCCAGGAGAAGGCTATATATACACTCTGATGTGAGGTTTTGCTTTGGGGCTCACTTTGAGAAGAGTTGTGTGATTTGGCTAGACGGGACTCTGGGAAGCTGTTGAGCCCCCTGGCTTTGAAAAACCCAGATGATGGTGCTTCCCTCTCTGGTAACTGAATAGGTATGGATGTAACGGTCAGACGGTTGGAAGCCCGTCTGCTGATCTGTTTCTCTGTCTGCTTGTAACTTCTGCTTATAACTTTTGTTTGTGTTCGGTTTGCATTCTCTGAAGTTCAGGGTGCTGACTTTTTCCCCTGAACTAGGTAAATGATACGTGTTTGATTGATTAAAGTTAGACTGTTAACCCATTTTGAGTTGCTTTCCTTTAGAAAAGTAGATCTAAGAGCCTGTGCTAGCGGCCACCCTGGGTATGCTAGGGTGCTTGCTGGTACAGAAGAGGACTCAGAAAAGAGCCTTGGGTAATGAGTGAGCAAAGAAGAGGAGGAAAGCTCAGGTGGGTAGACAGGCAGAGATCCAAAAGATAGCTGCATAAGAAATTTGGAGGGAGGAGAGAATATCCAGAAGGACAGAAATGGGTCAAAAGATACAGAGGGGTCAAGG
This sequence comes from Pseudocheirus occidentalis, assembly GCA_028646575.1. NCBI lineage: Eukaryota > Metazoa > Chordata > Mammalia > Diprotodontia > Pseudocheiridae > Pseudocheirus > Pseudocheirus occidentalis. The sequence goes on along the minus strand of CM053595.1, from coordinate 108,624,664 downwards.
AGGCTAAGAACTGAGAAAGGCCATCTGATTTAGCACTGAAGAGTTCACTCATTACCTTTGAGCAATAAGTTTTAGTGCTGGGGTTGGACTTGAGGAAGGGAAGGAGGGTGAAGAAGTAGAGGCAATTAGAGTAGGGGACATTTTCGTCTTTTTTTTAGTTTTTAACATTTGCTTTCAAAAGATTTTGAGTTCCAAATTTTTTCTCCCTTTCTCCCCTCCCACCTCCTCGAGATGGCATCCAATCTGATATAAGCTATATGTGTACAATCATATTAAACATATTTCCACATTAGACATGTGAGAGGAGAATCAAAACAAAAGAGAAAACTGTGAGAAAGAAAAGAACAAAACAAAACAAATACAGAAAATAGTATGCTTGGATCTGCATTCGGACTCCACAGTTCTTTCTCTGGACATCGATAGCCATTTTCTATCATGAGTCTTTTGGGATTGTCTTAGATCATGCATTGCTGAGAAGAGCTAAGTCTATCAAAATTAGTCATTGCACAATGTGGCTGTTACTGTGTACAATGTTCTCCTGGTTCTCCTCACTTCACTCAGCATCAGTTCATGTCTTTCCAAGTTTTTCTGAAATCTACCTACTCATTATTTCTTATAACACAATGGTCTTCCATTACATTAATATACTACAACTTGTTCAGCCATTTTCCAATTGATGGGTATTGCCTCAGTTTCTAATTCTTTGACACCACAAAAAGAGCTGCTATAAACATTTTTGTACATGCGGGTCCTTTTCCTTTTTTTATGATCTCTTTGGGACACAGCCCTAGAAATGGTATTGCTGGATCAAAGGAAATGCACAATTTTGTAGCCCTTTGGGCATAGCTCCAAATTGTTCTCCAGAATGGTTGCATCAGTTTACAACTCCACCAACAATGCATTAATGTTCCAGTTTCCCCACATCTCCAATATTTATCATTTTCCTTTTTTGTCATATTAGCCAGTCTGATAGATATGTTGTAGTACCTCAGAGTTGTTTTAATTTTCATTTCTCTAATCAATAGTGATTCAGAGAATTTTTTCATATGACTACAGATAGCTTTAATTTCTTCATCTGAAAACTGCCTGTTCATATCCTTTGACCATTTATCAATTGGTGAATGACTCGTGTTCTTATAAATTTGACTCAATTCTCTATATATTTTAGAAATGATGCCTTTATCAGAGACACTGGCTATAAAAATTGTTTCTCAGCTTTTTGCTTCCCTCCTAATCTTGGTTGCATCAGTTTTGTTTGTGCAGAAACTTTGTAATTTGAGATAATCAAAATTATCCATTTTGCATTTCATAATGTTCTCTATCTCGTTTGTTCATAAACTCTTGCCTTCTCCACAGATCTCAGAGATAAACTATTCCTTGCTCTCCAAATTTGCTTATGGTAATACCCTTTATGTCTAACTCATGTACCCATTTTGACTTCATTCTGGTGTACGGTGTAAGAGTATGGTGTATGCCTCGTTTCTGCCATGCTATTTTCCAGTTTCCCCAGAAGTTTTTGTCAAATAGTGAGTTTTTATCCCAGAAGCTGGAGTCTTTGGGCTTATCAAACAGTAGATCACGTTATTGACTCCTGTATCTTGTGTACCTAACCTATTCCACTGATTCACCATTCTATTTCTTAGCCAGTACCAAGTATCTTTGATTATTGCTGCTTTAAAATACAGTTTTAGGTCTGGTACAGCTAGGCCATCCTCCCTTGTATTTCTTTTCATTAATTCTGTTGGTATTCTTCTGTAGACAACATTTTCTACCATTTTGACAGTTAAAGGGGAGAAAAGAAATACAGGCCAAGAGCCGAGGAGATGGCCAGTCAAGGGGAGACCAGAGCAGGGAAGGAATCATTAGATAAGAAGAGTAAGGATTAGAAAGGAAGAATGATTAATAGGACAAACTCTTCCAGGAACCTGGAGAGAGTGGGATCCAAGAGCACAAGAAGAGAGAAATTAGCTTTGGCAGGAGAACAGTCACTTTGCCCTCAGACTGGAACAGGAGGAAAGCACTGGGGAAGATGAAGGAAGGTTTTGAGGTGTGTGGAGAAGGGGAAGGAGTTCACTATGATTTTCTCATTAAAGAAGGAAGAAAAATCATTGATTGAGGAAGAGGAGTTGGGAATGGCATTGTGGCCTTGTAAAGAAAGAAGTTCTGAAATATTCTTTATATGGAATGTGACTGGCAGAAAGTCAATTGGACATGAGTAAAAACTGCCAAGCAGCAGCAAGGGCCCAGTTAAAGTGAGAGAACCTGAACTGGCTGCAGATGTAGTCAGTTCAGTTTCGTGACTTTCTCCAGTATTAAGTTGCTCAAGAATACGAGAAGGCAACATGGTGGGAGTGACCCAGGACTAAAGATTAGCAGGCTGTAAAATAGCCAAAGGACAAAGGGACAAGAGATTCAATGGGGGGGGGAGGGGAAGATAATATACCTTGTTGAACAGATTAGCTATAAGTTTAAGATTTAGGAAGGCAAGAGAAGGAGAAGAGAAGAGGGATGACAGATTAGAAAAGTAGGGAGGGATTGGGGAGGCCAAAGGTTGAAATGAGGACACATGGCAGGTTTAGGAGGATTGAGGCAGCAGGACAGGTTGGAAAGACATGAAACATGATCAGAGAGCAAAAATACAGCATTCAAGCCAATGGAGGTGGATATGACAGGACTGAAGAGGCCAGGGTGTTTCAAGAAACATCAGTGACATTGCTAAGGATGAGGGCAGGCATTGGGATAAAGAGAAAAACTGTGTAAAGAGAAAAAACTGTGAGCCAGGTACTCAATTCATCAAGAAAGGAGGGAAGAGTAACCCCAGAGGTCAGTAGAAGACAGAAATAAGGATCTGGACAGGGCCATGGAAAAGGATGGAATAAATTCAAAGGGTTTGGCTACTGAGTGATGTTGGCAAGAGGAAGCTCTGAAAGTACCAGTGGGCAGCAAGAGGCACACTGACTCCTCCTCCCGTCCTTGTGAATTAGGAGGTTTGAGAGACATAGTCAATACTGGAAAAGGTGACAAAGCAGGAGATAATAACTAGCATTTATATTGTGCTTTAAGATCTACAGAGTGCTATACACACACATCACATTTAATTCTCACAATCCTGCGAAGCAGATGCTTTTATTATTATCCCCATTCTACAAATGAGGAAACTGAGGTAATCAAAGTTTAAATGATTGCCCAGGTCCCAACAGCAGACAGATGTCTTAGCTGTGAATCAAATGCAGGTCTTCCCGATTTCAAGTTCTGTCCTCTCAGCTGTTGTGCTTCCTGAGATAGCTAGACTTTCACACATACGAGCAGAGCAGAAGAGAAAGGAGGAAGGGAAATTTTGATGGGGGTGGGAGGAATGCAGCATCCCAGAGGGCAGAGGAAGATAAGGCCTAGGGAGGAAGAGAGCTGAATTGCACAGGGATACTGAGTAGCAACAAAGTTGCTTTTTGTTTTTTGTTTTGGTAGATAAAACTTGGAATTCATGGGATCAGGCAGCAAGAGGTATGGATTGGCTTAACTGTCTATAGCTAACAGAGAATGTAAAAGCCCAAAGTACATAATCAGCTCCACAGATTTAATTAGGATCCTAGAATGAGGAACCTCCTGGTGAATCCCAAATGAAGCCCTTCAGCTGATCGATGTAGGGGGTGCTGGTGGTGCTGGTGGTAATGGTAGCTTCAACAGGTACCAGTTACAAATCAACCACTTTCCCTGTCAATTGGCCTTCTTACTCTTCCTTCAACAATTACTCCTTGGGCTTCCTTGGATACCAATTCAAGCAGGGACCCAACGCAAGAAGCCTAAATACCTAACAAATTTCTGTACAATATAATTACACTGAAAAGTCTGCCATAACCAACATATTTCCAAAATCAGATTAGTCTTTCATTCAAGTTCCACATCCCTGACCTTCAGGAGTCCTGCTTACATTCGTTGCTCTTTTCTCCAGAGTGGGAGCAGTGAATTACAAGTCGGGTAGAGGGACATGAAAATATTCTGATGAGAAGAAACAGGAAAAAAAAACTACTTAAATAAAAAGCCACAACAGTTATGGGGCTATCTTGTTCAATGGCAAACTGTATGCTTCAATGGGCCCTAATTAGCAGCTCCACTTTGGGGATTGTCTTTTGCCTTTCTTTGTATCTGCAGCACTTGGCACAGTGCCTGCCACATAGTAGACATCTGACAAATGCTTGCTGACTCAATCAGACCAGTGTTCTAGCACATAATGATGATCCTGAGTCATTAAGAAAAACTTATAATATGTCCAAGATCCTCTTTTTAAGAAGGCAGAGAAATGAAGGCAGGGAAGTAGATGATAGATTTTAGAAAGATTTCCACCAGAATTATTATTCAAAATAATTTTAAAAACATTTTTTGTGTAAAAGTTTTATGGGAAATTCACTTATTTATATGGAATATTATATTCACCAATAATACTACATCAAGGAAACATTATTTTACCTAAAGAGGCAGCATATGCTAAGTGTTAATTAAGCAAGTTCATACAGTAAGTGCCACAAGATTGTCCCTTCTTATCATCTAGAATGTTAGGCATACAATACATGCCTAAGAAATGTTTGTAAGAAAAAGGTGCAGTGAGTAGAGTGCTGGGCTTGGAATCAGGAAGATTCATCTTCATGAGTTCAAATCCAGCCATACACACTTACTAGCTGTGTGACATTGGACAACTCACTTAACCCTGTTTGCCTCAGTTTCCTCATCTGTAAAATAAGGTGGAAAAGGAAATGGTAAACCCCTCTAGTATCTTTGCCAAGAAAACCCCAAATGGGGTCAGGAAGACTTGGATATGACTGAAATGACTGAATAATAACAACAAAGAAAAAGAAGCTGGTAGAAAGGGGAGGACTTTAAATAATCTAAGTTTAACTTCAAGGTCTTTATGGGCCAAGTCATTCTAGTGCTGAAGATTTTGTTTTTAATGACAACAGCACCATCCAGACCACAAGAGCCACATTCCACCATTGCATGAGTGTGAAGTACTCCTTCAGTGTGCAAGGCACTGAATTAAAGTTTTTTTTTTCTTCAGTAGGCTAAAGAGCTTGAGGGATTTGGACTGGTATCCTATAGTAAACTGCCACCCTTCCAGACATAATACAGAGACAATCTCCAGTTTACAAATGTCTGACCCTTATGGCTGGCAGCATGTGGCCATGGGAACTGCCACTTAACTAGCAATCGAGATATTTGGACTCTGGTCCTGGCTCAGTCAATGACTAGCTGTGTGACCTTGGTTCAGTCCTTCACTTTTCTCTGGTACTGAATTGATACTCTTCAAGGTCCCTTTAAACTCTAAAATGCTATCATAGCAGGAGCAGGCTTAGAAGGTTCAAAGAATGAGTTGTTTCCTAGATTATTTATGTTTGTATGAAGTCAGATCTAGAACAGAACCAAATGAAGTTGTCAATGAAATTCAGTCTATCTAACTTTAGTTTGGATGGTGAGATAAAGATCAAAAAAACATCATTTTATAAGAATCATTGGTTTTTAACCTAAAACAATTTTGTTTAAAACATTCAAATGTGCTTCCTATCTGTTTTTTTTTTTTTAACTTCGGGAAAGAGTTTGGTTTTGTTATCAACTGTGTTGTATTTTAAGCCTTGACCTGAGATTGCAAATAAACTGTCCAGATAGCAGTTGGATCAGTCTGCTCCCTGATGTTCACTGGCTGAAGGCCTCATGGTAGGTCAGTGGAGGAGACATCCTCACTAGATTTTTGATGTGATCTTGGATTTGGCTCGAGGTCTGGCTGTTAGCAATGACATACAATCCTTCTTTAAGACATCTTACTGTAGCAATGAAAAATAAGGCTTTCTGCTATGTTTGGCTGTGGGGGAAATGATTTACTAGCTGGTGATAGTGAGCATCATGCCACCATGTCTGCCTTCCTCACCTCCTGTCATCATCTCCATGCAGTAGATTGAGCATTTAACATGCCAACTGGATAATTATATGGGAAAGAAAAAAGAGACCTTCCACAAACAGGCCCATTACTTTCTATAAAGCTGAAAAGGAGCCATTGCTGCTGTTTTTTGTTGGGAGATAGCATCAAGGTTGCCAATCCACATTGTCAGAGTCACTTTCAAGACAAAATGCCATAGGGAGGAGAGAAAGTCAGGTTCTGCTTTCAGTATGAAACCATTATGAAGGGCGCTACAAAAAGACTGTAGGATCATGGAGCATAAGTTGGAAGGAACTTCAGAAGTCATGAAGTCCAACCCCTTCAAACTACAAATAAGGAAACTGAGGTCCAGTGAAGTTAAAAGACAACACAGGTAGTTGCATCAAAGGTGGGATTTGAACTTGGGGCTTCTGATTCTGGAGCTGGTGTTCTTTCCAGTCCACTGTGCTGTGTCCCTTTGTCTTTGGGAATAGATAGACAGGTACTTTAGCAACTGTAATGGCAAGAACAGAAGTAGTTCCCACCTTATTTCAGCTATTGAATTAACACTTTGTTTCAGTTCAAGTTTCTTTTGAGCCTTGTATCAAGTCTATTAAGAAAAAGCATGTGTAGGGGTGGCTAGGTGGTGCAGTGAATAGAGCACCAGCCCTGGAGCCAGGAGGACCTGAGTTCAAATCAGACATTTGACACACTTACTAGCTGTGTGACTTTGGGTACTCAACCCCAATTGCCCTGCAAAAAGCAAAACAAAAATGTGTGAACCCCACAATTTGTGAATGCTTGAATTCATGAACTCTTGCAACAGGAAGAGGAGGAGCTAATGACCATATATAAGGAGAGGCTCAGCCCCGGACAATAGAACTGAGAAGAGGACTCCTTGTGGTGGCAGAGTCAAGAAGGAGAAAACTTGTGATATTCCAGCATTCTGTTTGTCTGCTCTGTGTTGATGTTTGTTTGTGATACTTTGAATAGAAGCCCTGGGACCTTACTTGAAGCCCTGAAAGAGGATTTTCTGGTTGTATGTTTGCAGAAGTTTTGGAGGTCCTGGGACTTTACTGATGTTTTGTGTTGACCTCTTGGACCTTGTTTGTGGGTCTGTGTTGATTTCTATGATTTGTGTGAGTTCTCAGACCTTGTTGGTGGGTCTGAGTTGATTTCACAGGCAGATGGTGAATTGATGATGGTGCCAGCAATCTGTATGAATATTATTGTGGCTCTGTCAAGCTTTGTCTTCCCAGAAACAAGAACTATGAAGGACCTGAGGTGGACTGGACACTATGAACTTCAATATGGAGCAGGAACTGGACAAAGAACTGGACAAGGAACTGGGAGCTGCCTGCCTTTAAACCCAAGTGACAGCTGGAGCTAGGACCATGAAAGAGGAACCCTGGAAACTGAAAGCCAGCCTCGAGTCAAGCTGAAAGAAGACTTTACTTGGATATTGTGTGCTGAGATTATGATTTACTGTGACCTAGAGGTGGAGAACTTTGACTTTTGTACTTTGTGATTGAAATAAGGATTTTGTGATCGACTAAATGAACATATTTTTTTTAAAACTATGGGACCACTTTGGTGAAAACTATGTGGACATTTTAGTGACAAGTTGTTGTGACATGGTGAATGCTGTATTTTTATTTTCTGTGATAAGTTGTAATGTGAATGCTGTACCTTGATTTTCTGTGAATGTTTTGCCGATTTGTTACTGAATAAATAGAGTTCACTATACTATATAATCAGAGTCTTGAAAGCTGTTCACAGCAGCAGTCCTCTGGAAAGCTGCCTGTGCTTGAGTTGCTTTTGCTCATCCTATTGGTACTAGTTTCTGGCTTTAGCACTGTGATGTTGAGAAAATAACTTCACTTTTCACAGATGGGAGTTTCCTTATCTCTCTTCAAGGAAGGGACTGGATTGATGATCCTCGAGATCTATTTAAAATCTGAGGTGCCTCTGACCTAGAGTTCAGGTGTAGATGGAAGCAGAGGTAGAATGAGCTGTCCAAGGTTTTGTCTTCTCTCCTCCTCTGGTTCCTCTAAAGCTGGTGTGTGCATCAACAGGGAAATAAACAGGAGTCATCTTTTTGATTCATGGCCCTAGCACTTATCACACTGCCTGGTAAGTAGTCAGTACTTAACAAACTCTCATTTATGCACCCATCTTTTGGAACGACTAAAGAATTTACAAATGGATCATTGTAACACAATAGGGCCTGAAGATGGATTGTCTGTGAACAGGCAGCTGATCGAAAGGTGCTTAGGTCTGTCTGCTCTTGCTAGGCATTGAGCAGTCAATCAAAATAGATACATCCATTAAATAGGTGCCATGCCAAAGGGATCAGAGAGGAGAGGTCTGTTATCATGAGCTTGTCTTCTGAGATGAGTTTTATCTCTTGCCTTTTGCAACTTTCTGACAAACTTGACTGGATGCTGGGCAGCCATAAATGACATCACCTTGTTCTCGTCCTCCCACCCACTCAAGGCCAATTTGGCCACTAGAATGAACACTTGCTTTTCAAATGCAAAGTGAGTTAAACGGGAAAGAAAAATCAGGTGCTCTGAAGCTTGTGGCTCTCTCTGGCATTAATGTCAAAGGCAATGGAGGGTGGATAGTTTGTGTGGGGTTGAGAAATGGAAAAAAACCCCAAACCTAACCCCTCCCCCCCAAATCCAACAAAAAAACAACTACTGATTAGAGTCAGAAGATGAGTTCTAGTCCTGGCTGTGTCAGAGATGAGTTATGTGCCCCGAGTAAGTTGTTTAACACAGTCTGGGCCCACCTTCTCTTCTGCTCAAGAAAAGAACTGAACTAAGAACTAAGCAACTAAGGTCTCTTTCCAGCTCTAAGCTTTTGTGATTTTTTGATCTTCCTGCAGACTGTCAGCTCTCCACCTTTTTTTTTTTTTTTTTTGCCTTGAACACTCCACAACCTGGTAAAGTCTATGGAGATCTTTCAGAATAATGGTTTCAAATGCATTGATAAAAAATACAGAGAATTACAAAGGAAACAAAAAATTAATGAAACGAAAGGTGTAGATTGTTGGGTTTTTTTCCCCCTTGCATCCAAGTTCATAGAGTCCAGGTCAAGAACTCCTGCTACTCAATATTTGGTCTCTTTATGCAACAGCCACCAAAGGTATTCTGATTTTGGGGAAGCACTATATCATTATATCAATGCAGAATTACACACCCCCACATCTATGGGAGAAGAGAGCTGAAGTCTTGTAGTCCTGACAGTGGGATGGTAGTGTCTATGTCAGACGGAAGAGACCTGAGTTAAAATTCAGTCTCATTTACTAACTACCAACCTATGTCTGCCTCAGTCTTCCACGGTTAAGGATCAAATTGAGATGTTTACAGAGAGCTTAACACAGTGTCTAGCACACAGTAGGTGATTATTAAGTGCTTATTCTATTCCCTTCTCTGCAGACTTGACAGTCAGAGCAAATACTTACTAGAATTTGGCTTAAGGCTTTTTTTTTCCTGATCAAGTATTTAATAAACTGCCCCCAAGAGTAGCCAAGCTTGAAGACAAGAGGACTCTCTGAACTAGTCAGCAGAATACTTAAAACCAAGTGGGACATATGAAAACACAGGTGTAGGAGGCAAGGAGGGAGGGCGGGTGGGCATAAATCCAGTTTGGAGTGACTGACTTGAGTTTAGAAAAAGAACTTGGCTTTCCTTAATCTAGGCCTGGCTGAGCTAGAAGGCAGATGCATCAAGCTACCCTGGGAAAAGAGATATAGAACCTTCTGACGTGGCTGATTACTGCAGTTTCTGTTCCCTGTAAAAAGGGGTTTATGGGAGCAGTAAATGGTGTACATCGTAAGAGGCCAAAAGAAAAGGAAAACCCTACAGCTAGAGAAATTGTGAAGGCTCTTGGGAATATTTGTTGGTGATAGTTGAAGCTACTAACTCTGCAATAGTTAATTCCCTTCATCTAAGACAATTCTGAAGGACTCATGATGGAAAATGATATCCACATCCAGAGAAAGAACTATGGAGTCTGAACGCAGATTAAAGCAAACTATTTTATCCTTTTTTTGGTTTCTTCTTTCTCATGGTTTGTTTTTTGTATGTTTGTTTGTTTTGCTTTTTGGAGGGCAGTTGGAGTCAAGTGACTTGCCCAAGGTCACACTAGTTTTTGTTTTTGTGTCTGAGTTTTTTTGTATTAAGTGTCTGAGGCCGGATTTGAACTCAGGTAATCCTGACTCCAGGGCCGGTGCTCTACTCACTGCGCCACCTAGCTGCCCCTTTTCTCATGGTCTTACTTTGGTTCTAATTCTTCTTTACAACATGACTAACGTGGAAATATGTTTAATACGATTGTACATATATAGCCTATATCAGACTGCATGTTGTCTTGGGGAAGGCGGAGCAGAGGGAGGGGGAGAAAATTTAGAACTCAAAATCTTACGTAAGTGAGTGTTGGAAACTAAAAATAAATAAATGAAAATTTAAAAACATAGTTAACTCCCTTCTACCAGATCCTACCTAGGAAAGGATGGAAAATTCAGCATGCAAGTCTTTCCTGCCCCTTCCCTCTCCAACAGCTGGAGATCCTGGATGAAGATGATTAGTAAGGGTGGGGCTGGGGAGAGGCTTTTGGAGAGGAAGGCTATGAACTCAGCTGTTCTCTTCCTGTAAGGTCAGGGACTTGAGCTAAAAGCAGACTCCTCATCCCTTAATAGTCTGAAATCTCAGTGGCGAGGACAGAGAGATGCAAGTTGTCCTATCCCCAGGGATGCCACATACCTTCCCTCAACTTGGTCCAAAGCAGGCAGAGGAGGTAGGGAACAGGGGCAAAGTGTTTTCTCTTTGCAAGAGGCTTGCTTTCCCCTTATGCAGGCCTCTGGGTGGCCTTGTTCTTCATGAGTCACTCAGAAGTATTGTTAAAGTGAGCAAAAGCCAGCTGTGCTGGCTTCTCAATTGGAGGAATTGAGGAAGTTGCTTTGCCACAAGAGAAATGAGTGTAGGGACCAGCCCTGACTGATTGCTGCATGCATGCTCTTTCCCAGTGAGGATAAGGAGGCGACAGGACAGTTACTGCTATATGTGGGTTGTCTGTGGATTGCAAGATAAGGATAAAATAAAGGGGCCAAGAAAACTACAGAGAGCCACAAAGCAACTGCAGAAAAATGGTTAGGAAAGATACCTGCTACTTTGTATTGGCTTTAGAGGCCAAGTTAATACATTAGCAACATCTCCAGCTGGAAAGTTTCAAGGAGGTGGTTGAGAATTCCAGCCTGGGAGCTAGCTTTAAGGGAGGCCTGGTTTCAAGTTCTGGCTCTAATTTGCTGTTTGACTTTGGGCACATCACCCTTCATCTCCATTCCTCATTAAGACGAGGAGGTTGGATTAAACTACCTTTCAGTTCTAAGTAGAACCATACAAGATTCCATGAAGCCTGAAGGAACATCAAGACTTAAAGGACTAAATGGAAGAGCCTTCCTGTCAGTATCGTCATAGGATGAGGATCCATAGAGTCTGCAAAGCAATGGTTTTAAATGTCCATTTTGGAGGGAATGAAACAGTGAAAGACTTGGGAGTTAGAGATTAATTTTGGTTTGGGCTGCTGCCTTCTCCCTTCCAGAGTCACTCTTTGCAGCTGGTCAGTGAGGGTCGAAAACAATGCTGAGAATCTCCGGCCAGGGCTGTGGTATGGATGGGTTTCTATTTATAAGTAGACATCAGCTCAAACAATAAAGCAACTGCAGCCTGAGTGGCCCCGAGGCCCCAGAGCCTTACCTCCTGTGGAACCCTGGAAAGCCTCAAAAGCCAGACTGCAGGAGGAGATGATAAAGGAAAGAAGCACGTTCAGACAATCTAAGGGACAGGGACCAGGTGATTTCACTACTCTTGTGGTCATCTTTATCTAAAAGCACTTAATAAGCACCTATATTTGCATATAAGCTATTAAGAAGTGAACAGACTTGACCCTTACCTTCTAAGAGTTTATCATTTCTTAGCTGACAAAAGGAAACATACATTAGACCAAAAAGAAACAGAATAAGGTGGTTAATAAAGGCATCTGCTACAGTGTCTCCTGTTAATCAGGGAAGGCTTCACCACAGTAAATTTTTAGGAGCTGAACAAGGATATATTTTGTGGTTGTTCACTCATGTCCAACTCTTCCTGACCCCATTTGGGGGTTTTCTTGGCAAAGATACTGGAGTGGTTTGTCATTTCCTTCTCTGCCTCATTTTACAAATGAGGAAACAAAGGCAAAAGGTTAAGAGACTTGCCCAGGTGTCTGAGGCCAGATTTAAACTCCAGACTTCAGGGCTGGCTCTCATTAGAGAAATGCAGATAGCTCAGCTTTCTACAAGGTGGAATGGCATACTGGGTCTAGTGTGGGACTTGGAGGCACGAGACCCGAGTTCAGGTCCCACCTCAAGACACTGGCTCTCTGATCCTAGACAAGTCTCTTAATTGAACTTCAGTTTCCTCTTCTGTAAAATGGGGTTAATTAACTGCCTATCTCATGAAGATGTTAGGAAGATCAAATGAGCTCTGTGAAATAAAAGTACTCTACAAATTTTAAGGTGCCACATAAATGACAGCTATTGTGATCATCATGAACAGATTAGAGCAACGGTACTTAATCTAGATTCTGAATTTGCTAAAGCAAAAAGTTCACAAAGGCCCCTCTATCTAGGATTAATTTAAAAATAACCATTCACAGCCACTGGGCCCCCATAAATGGGTGTTCATGGAAGAGATGGGGACTGATCATCTGGTGGAAAATGCGACCCACCTACATGTTTGCTATTTACATTCAGTTAACTTATATAATAGTAACAAAATTTTTTCCCTGTTCATCCATAGAATATAGATAGCTTGTTTGTATCTATGTGTTTGCTTGTCTCCCTCCATTAGATGTGTGAGATTCTTGAGGGCAGGCACTGTTGTTTACCTCTTTTTGTGTCCCCAGAGTTTAGCACGGCACCCGGCACATAGTTGGGTGCTTAATTAATGTTTATTGACTGTCTTGTAACAATCGCTCAAAGTTCCAAAATTTCATCTTGGTTGTTTGCCCTTCCACTGATGTTATCGGTCATTAGCTCACTAGACTTTGTAGGATGGTCTCACTAAACTGCTGTACCCAAAGAAAAAGCACCTGGTGGTCAATTTCCTGGAAATGACCCTTGTATCCCTTAGCACAGTACCTAGTTCAAAGTTAAGAGCATTAGAAATGTTTGATTGATTAATGAGTTTCTCCAAACTCAGTCAAGCTGGTCCCTAGACAACACAAGTGTCAGTCATTAGGGCAACAAAGCTTTGTCCAGACAGGACCTGCCCTCTCTTCCTAATAAGTTTCTATTTATTCTCTTTATATTTATACCCATTCTTTCCTCTCCTATTAGAATGTAAATTCCTTGAGAATATGGACTATTTCATCGTTTGTATCTGTACCCACACCACCTGGCCAGAGTAGACCATTATATATAAACATGTGATTGAGAATACATTTGTTAAAGGGAGGAAAAACCTCTCAGGAAGGAGGAGATTCCAAAAGGAAGCGTGAAGGTTGGAAGCAGGACAAACTCCTGAAAGGTGAGAACTACTGTGGATCTCTTGGGGATTGCAGATAAATAAATGGAGACTGAGTTAATGTGCTACTAGATGTTTAATAAAGCAGCTGCCCCTATAAGGCACTGACACTAGACAGGACCTCATAGCACTCTTTGGTGCTATAGTATTTTTGAACCTCATAAAACAAGCAAATATTCAAGTGCATTCTTCCTCTGCAGACTGGGAGTCGGGAGATTAAGAGATATTCTTTGTTATATATGGACACCTGTCTGTCCCAAAGAAACAAGAGCAAGCCAAGCTCACTTCATACATTGCTATGTTGTCATCTGAGACAACTTCTCCAAGTGGTACAATTAAAAAAAAAAATCAAGCATTTATATCATTCTGGCAAAGTAGTTCACAGCACTTTCCAGATCATAAAATCTGGCCCCCCTACCCCAATATTCCCCTTAAACTATGCAGTTAAGATAAACCAAATGATCATTCATGACTACCTGCTACAACTTGTGTCAGAGAGTATTGGATTAGGGCTGTGAGAGTAGATTAAATAACCTCTATAACTACCCTCAATCACAAATAGCAAGTGGGATTCCAGACAGTCAGTCATTCTTTCCCTCAAGTCAGAATGAGCTAGAGAAGTGGCTTTTTCCTATGCAGGAAGCTAATTCTCACTGACTCTTTCTTTAACAATAGCCAACCATTCAGAGAGGCTACTGACCCAAATAATAGTCATTATAGTTAATATTTATATAGTGCTTACAGTGTGCCAGGCACTGTGTTAAACAATTTATAATAATTTCATTTGTCCTCACATCCACTCTTAGGGATGGTTGCTATTATTGGACCCATTTTACAGGTGAGGAAACCAAGGCAAACAGACGTTAATTGGCTTGCCCAGGGCTACAGTTAGTGTCTGAGTCTAGATTTGAACTCAGGTCTTCCTGATTCCTGGCTCTTTTTTTTTTTTCAGCAACTCTACATTCGCAGGCATCCTGAGGATTGTGTTCTAGGAGCTGAGTGAGGTCATGCCCCCAGAGGCATGATACTCCATTCCCCTCCTACCCCCCTCTCATCATTCTTATCAATCCCCAAAAAAGAAACATACCGGCGGTACATTCTTTTGGTGCTGCCTAGCTTGACAGCAAGTGGATCAGGAATTATCTGTGAGAGCACAGATGATAGGGCCTTGAGAGGAGGTGTCACATGCCACTGAGGTGGAGGATTAATGCAAAGAATGTGAGGTCAGGGGTTTGGGCCAAAGCAGCTTCTATTTATAAAGAAGATCCTTGTGGGGGGGAAACAAATGGGTAAGTAGCCTGGCTCCGCCTGCATGTTGGTGGGAAGAATGACAAGCAGGGCAAGCCCTTGGTTCTTTTTCTTTTCTAGATTTTTAAAAATTGCTTACATTGAGATCAGGCTCCCTGCTAACTTTGATTCTGTCTTAAGATCATAGCTCACATGACACTGTAGAAAGAAGTCCTAGGGTTCGCCACAAAGAGAGCGTACGTACAATGACGCTCCTTTCCACAAGATAGTTTAAGAGGCATGGGCTCTTTAAGGTGGGACATGTCTACATCTAAAGCTGACACAACAGGCCCTCTAGCCAATATCATAAACAACACCATCTGGGAATAGGAGTTGGGAGGACTTACATATGAGTATAAAGAAATAGGGTTATTCTTCAAAAGAGAACAAGGGAAAGTAGGTGGCAGGCTTCACATTCTAAATTCCCAAAAAGAAGCCAGCTTCCTAATGAAAACAAAAGTATGGAGAGCCCCTCTGTTGCCCTAAACCACAGGATATCAAGGATGACAGATAACCACAAACACAGATCTAATTCCAACTTGGGTATGGCTTTGGTGACAACTGGTACAGGGAGGGGAGCGGAAGCCTTCTAAAACTCAAAGATGCTAGGTTGGGGTGCAGAAAATTCCTGCTCTCTCTATCAAGGTTCAGACGGTTCTTGTCTGAAACTTCATGACATTTCATATCCTCTGCTGGGTCAAAAGAATTGAGACAATAGCACCAGCTGCAAGACAACTTGATGTCATATAAATTTTTTATTTACACACTTTAAAACAGTTTTCCACAAACATGTAAAACCTTCTTTTTCTCAAGCCTAATAGTACAACCTTCTCAGACTGAGTGCCCACAGGAAAGGTTCTTTACCCCATCCCCTCTGGCATCTCTTGCCACTCTTACTTATCCCCTCCCCACAAACTACCCTAGAGGAGTCTAGTAAAATGTCTAAGGGTCTGGGGAAACTGAAATGAAAATATACAGGCCTGAAAGATATTCTAGTGTGAGAAACAAACCACTTCACAAAAATGAAATTATGACCGAAGACACCATCAGATACAATCCACATGCATAAACAGACTCCTGTGCACAAAATAACTGTCAGATCTGGAAAGGAACTTGGAGATCACAGTCATGCTCACCCGGGGCTTCCTCCAAGGGCTGTTGTGAGGAAGTGCTAAGAAAGGGCTACTCTTAATACCTTTGCCCATTTCAGTTCCCCAGTTCTTTAGATGGAGAGTTAATATATGTGAGGTTGCCCAGTATTCTCAATTCCAGTTTATCTATCCAAGGACACCCATCTGGCACAGTGTGTCGAGGGTTTGTTAGGAGCAGCTTCCAAGGTCACTGAATCACGGAGATAAAAACTGGCCTTTCAAACAACTGTCTCTTCCAAGTTGAGGAGGAGGCAGGAATGGAACACAGAGTGTCCCAGATGCTGCCTGAGCCCATTAAGAGACTGCTATAACACAAATGGGCCACAGCCTTTCTTCAAAAAGCAACACTTGAAGTTTTCAATGAAGCAATTCTCCATGTTCCCCCAATGTCTAACTTGACACAAATCTCTGGGGAATGACTGACCATCAGAGAACGAGATCCACCTACTACACATTTGTTAGGGACATCAACAGCCAAGTGGAAGAAAACATCTAATAAGGCTGGGATAGGAGGAAAAAGGAGATACTGGATCTGGAGGTGGACTAGAATCCTTTTTGGAACTCTCTCCAAGGATTTAAGATACATAAACCAAGTAAGAAATTAAGCACTACTACGTATATTAATATGATGTTTCACTGAGGAGAGGCAGATGAACCAAGTTTGCACCCTAGCTAACTTTATTTAAAGGTGCTGCTGCATCTGCATCTGTCCTGATGTTTATTTTTAGTTAAAAGTGAGTTTCTCCCTCTTTCTACTCGGGAGGGCACAGAGAGGAGACACCAAGACACATTCTAAAAAATTAAGCTTAATTAATAAGAAGCCAAAAAACAGCTCCTGTCTAAGACTTCACATGTAAATATCCTATTTCTCTTACTTTCACTACTACTGGGAAGGGCATGCACTGGTCCCCCTCAGGCTGACCTAAGGCTGGATGAATTTCTCAGGTCCACAGAAGAGCAGAAATCTTTTTTTCTGACCGTAGACTGAAAATGACCCTCACACATTCTGTGCAGAAAGAGGTCAAAGAGTTTAATAGAGAGAGAGAGAGAGAGAGAGAGAGAGAGAGAGAGAGAGAGAGAGAGAGAGAGAGAGGGAGGGAGAAAAAAAAAAAAAAGCGTTCAGCATCTTCAGTTAAAAAAAAGAGAGAGCATGTGCCCTTTACAAGGCTGGTACAAGATTTGTGTCTGAGAAGGAGGTGAGCATGCAGTCAATACCAGGAACGGAAAAAAATGACAGGATCCCTTCAGCTTCTCCATCCACCAAACCCTGGGGTCGACCTGCAAAAATGTAGCAGAACAGAGTAGTGACTCCTACAAGGCCTACAGAGGGTTTATAAAGCAGTGACTTGTGTTTCTGGTGCAGGACTTCAGATTTGGAAATGTTCCTGCAATTCCATATAGGAGCAGTACAGAGATCTTCCATGAAGTCCACAGGATTTGGGAAGTGAAAGCAGCACCATTGGTCATCCATCTCCCTGCTTCCAACGGACAGCAAGTATCATTTAAGAACATCCACAAGGGGAATAGAAAAGCCGACCCCTCAAGTCTTTGTCTTCAAATTCTATGCCCTAAGAGATGGGAACAGTGTTCCTTCCCTTTTATCTGTCACATGTGGAAAGGACAGGACTAGTATCTAACTCAACTTAGGTCATCATAAAGCATGACCACTAACAGGAGACATAAAATCCAAATACTGTTATTTAAATTTGAGGCCTCTAGGAAAATCTATGGAAAACTAAATAGGAAAAAAGAATAAATAAATGTCCAGATCCTTAGTTTCCACTTTAAAATTAAAATTCAAATAAAACAAGAGTACTACTTCAACATACTTTCCCCAAGATTCCTTTTACATGCTATATTTTCCTTCTATTTTCTTTTTTAAAAAAATTATAATTAAAATCACACAAGGCCAAAGATAGGTACTTACGTGTTGGATGATCCAAAGCCAAATCCTGAAACAGAAATGAAAAGAATCAAGTTATTCGTTTTTTCAATCAGCCTGTAGCCAACAATTTTTTCTCTGAAAAAACTTTTTTCTTTCAAGCTGTCAAATGAGGTATAGAAAACATTGAGAAATTTTTCAGAAACTGACTTGTTTAGCAGAGAAGGATCACAAGATCAAACTTAGAGCTAGGAGGGAGCCTTGAGGTCAGCTAGTTCAACTTTCTCATTTGACAGCTGAGAAAATGAGGTTTAGTGAGATTCAATCACTTGCCCAATGTCACTCAGGGAGGAGTAAGTGGCAAAGGCAGGATCTGAATGCAGGTCCTCTGACTCCAAATGCTTTGCTCTTTCCACTGCATTATAGTCAATGCTTTTCTGAGTTTATCCAGATGACAAGGTCCATTAAGAAAAAAACCCCAAACTCACTTTATTTTTTCAAGTGATAATAAAGCCCTTTCCAGGCCCTTGGTTCACTCTTCAATGTCCAACAGTCTCAAGCTTTCACATGTAGCATCTTTTGCCAAATGCTCTGTTCTAGCTATACTAGGATAAAGGACATTCCAATGGAAATGTGGCCTTTCCATTCATCTCATTAACATGTTTGCCTTGGCCTTCCCTCTAATCATCTGTGATTTGGACATCAGATAGAGCACTGGCTTCAAAATAAGTAGATTTGAGTTTTAGTCCTGGCTGCACCACTAAATTTGCATGATTTTGGGGGCACATTGCCTAACGAGTCTGACCTCTGTGTGTTCGTCTTTAAAACAAGGATAATTTTACCCATCTATTATGGGTAATAATAATCTATTATGTAGTTTGATGGTGAGGCAAAAAATGATACAACACATGAGAAAGTAGAGTGCTAAGCCAAACACAAGCTCTTTATTAGACCCAACTCCTTGTGTTCTCTTTGATTTTACTCTGAATTTCTGGATGCTGGATTAAATTTTGAGGGATAGGCAAATCTATGTGATACCAACAGCATCATTTATCTCCTCTAATATAAAGTGTATGTGAGGGTAGTGGAGGTTGGGGTGGTGGAGAAAGGAAATCCCCTCACTTGCCAATTTAATATTTTGAAATATTAAATGAAGAACCATGGAGAAAGATTTAAGTTCCAATCACTCATTTCCCCTGGGGCAGGAAGCATTTATTTGAGTGTTTCAGCACAAGAAAGGTTACCTAGGGAAAACGCAAGGACAATGATATTTGTGTGGTAGAGTGATTTGGTTTCCTACCTCCTCCACTTGCTCCAAAACCAGAGAATCCGCTGCTTTGTGTCCCAAAACCAGGAGTCTGTTGGGACAATGACCCAAAGGTGGGTGCATTCTGACTTGCCAGAGTGCCAAATGATGTAGTATTACTACTGCTGCCAAACCTGGGTTCCGAAGATAAAGCACATTAGCCATTAGTTCAGCATCCATGTCACTGGCCCTTTCTGAGCCTTTCTCCCACCAGCACATGTTAGACTACTATGCCACTGTCATTCCCCTTTGGCCATCACTTGTGATTTAGGGTGACTAGCTAGGTATTAGTCAACAGCCTCCTTAAAAAGGAGCCTTTAGCATAGCACTAATCATTTTTTCTGGGCTTTAGGGAAAATCAATAAAACTTAAGCAAAGCTCACCCACAGTTTTGGTTGTGTTCCAAACAATGAAATTACCAGTTATTTAAACATCGGGCAGGTTATCGCCAAAGCTTGTACCCTTTCCAATTTTTCATTTAGTCTCCTCATTTAAATATTTTCTTTTGAGTTAAAAAAATTATTTGCCCCTTACTTACCCAGTTTCATTTCTCTCTGCATTAAAACTCTGCTGACTCTACAAGTATAATTTAGCTCTCAAGTACTACAAGGATGGTTTGGTCCCTTTTATACAGAGATGATGCTAGTCATCCATCACTAGCAGGGAAGGCATTGCACTTAAAAGACTCCTATTTCCAGAAGTGGGCATACATCTGTATAAGTCATTCACACTGTCCTGAGAGGACCGGTCAGAATCAGGGATGCAATCTGTGGTAGTGATGCTAACTACCTCACTTTGGCTTTTAACTCGTGATCCTGGCTTCATTAGCAAAATGCTCTGACCTGAGCTATCTGACTACAATGAGGATTCACAGGAAAAGCACCATACCAAGATGAGCTCCCTACACTTCTATCATGAAAGAAACAGAAAACGAAAAGTACCTGATTCTGGCCTCTCAATCTGATTTATGGTGGATGAAAGAATAATTAGGAGGGAGTAATGCTTGTGAAGATTTCCTGAGAAACACTAGCCTCTGTCAAACTTTTTTCCCTTTCCCTTGCAAGCTTTTCTCTACTTCAATGCTTGTGCTTATCCTCTAGTGCAGTGGTTCTCAACCTTCCTAATGCCGTGACCCTTTAATAATTGTATGTGGGTGTATCTACATGTGGGCGGACCTTCCTTGGAGACGGATAGAGGAGCAGTGTCTTGGTTCCTAAGACCATCGGAAATATGTGTTTTCCCATGGTCTTAGGCGACCCCTGTGAAAGGGTCGTTCAACCCCCAAAGGGGTCACGACCCATAGGTTGAGAACTGCTGCTCTAGGGAGAGAGCATTCATGTCAAACTGCACATTAATCTTAGTGTTATGGCTAAGAAGCAATATGAATACAAAAACCTCACTTCAGCTTATATACAGCCAAAACCTAAACCCTGACACATATAAAGGTAGAGAAAAGGGGACAGCCAGGGGAACCAATGAGACTTTCTTCACAGTTCTGCCCAGAGCTAGCCCTGCTCTCATCTCTCCAAAAATGTAAAGTATTAGACCCAAAGGGATTTCTGGGAAAGGGGAAAACAGATCTACAAGACAAACTCATCAGACATTTAGCTTGTCAAATGAATCACTCCTATACTAGTCATGAAAGGAAATGGGTAAATTTAGTGATGCAGAAACTTGTGGTTAAACTGCCTTAACCATAAAGGTGTCGCACTATATAATCATTCTAAGAGGAGAAAAACAAGTTTTGTTCAAACCACTGTCTGCCTTTTAATCAGCAGCTTGCTCACTCTCTCAAACATGTGAAAGGAGAACTGAACCAGTTTCACAAGCATAGCTTTGTGCTGTTTGAATTTCATCTTTTTCAGCCGAGATAATCTCTATCATCTCAGGGCTAAAGACTTCACATTGGGATCTTAAGGAGGCCAAAGGCAAGAGCCCCACACCTGCTAATGGAGGATGAAGAAGATATGGTTGCCACATATTACGCAACCTACTTCAACTTGTTTTGAAACAAGTTGCCTTGGAAAACTATATCTTTCTTACCTTTTCTCCTTCCCCCAAATCTTGAGATTTACACCTACAGCATCTTTTCTTAAGCATAATTCTGAAGCAGAGGAGTATGAAATATTTACTTCTAGTAATTAACGTTCACTCAGAATGGGGAAATGTAGCATTTACAAGGAATGTTTCCTTGGGTGCTGTTGTGGAATGAAAGGCTATTTTTCCACCAGGGTTTGTAGCCAAGGTGAAGTTGCTAGGTGTCTAAAACTAACCCCACTGTGGCATTGCCCCATGGTATGAGGCAACTAGGGCTCTCTGAAAGCTGAGCAATCACCAGCTGCTTCAGTACAATAATTTGGCTCATGAGAATCATGGTACAGTATATCCATTCTATGGTCTGGGAGAGGAAAGGGGACAACAAGGTGCTCTTTGCTCAGAGACAACAGATTAAAGGCAGAGGAGTCACAAGAGACAAGGATCTGATGAGAGTCATCCGGTCAGGACTTCACAATAGAAGCTTGAGAACATGGGGCAGCAAAGATTGCTCATGTCTGACAAGGGATTATTTTTCTTGTTTTCATCAACTTTATATGGGCAACAGGCTCCACTCTCTGTGTCACAGAATGCATACACAATTCAAAAGAATCTAGTTTAAGAAACACAATAAAAGACAAAACAAAACAAAGTCTATTTTTGTTGGGGAACAAGAAGCTTGGGGCTTGAAGACACCACCTCACCACCTGCAAGAAGTCTTGGGAGGGAGGGGCCTCTATCTCAATAGCAAGAATTGTAAAAATTAAGGAGCTTTCTAGGTTGTTGTTTGTTTGTTTTTTTAAATTTAAGCAGTGACAAACCATAGGCCTTTCCTCCCCCCCCCCACCCCCCCGTGAACTTTTTGGTTTCACAGCCTCCCACTTCCAAGAGTCTGCTTACCCAAATCCTCCAGCGCTGGCAGCTGCGGTTCCCTCTCCGAACACTTTGCCTCCCGTCGAGCCCAGAGGGCTTGTAAAGGCTGGGGCTGAACCGAATGCTGGCACCCCTCCAAACCCAGGGGATCCCCCAAATGTAGGAGGGCTGCCAAACACTGGAGCAGCACCAAAGCCACCTGAGCAAAACAGAGGCAAAAAACAAAACAAAACAGAAAGGAGTTGGTTGGGTAGGCAGGTGAGGACAAGGAAAAGAAGGGTAGGGATGAAAGGAAACCAAAATGGGGAAGAAAAGAAAGAAAAAGATGTTAGGATTTCAAATACATTACAAAGCCCTGAGATGGGGCCTATAGCCCCTCACTTCAGTACAGAAAATATTTGAATTGTGGTCTGGGATCTACTAATATCTTCATTTCATGTAAATCAGAAGTGTAAGCCTATAAGAGCCCACCAAGCTTGCCTAAGATATTTCTATATTCCCTCAAAGGCAAGCAAGGTTTCATAATGAACAATCTTGTGAAATCAGATTCATCACCTGAGAGTATACTTGGTAACATTTCAGATCCCTTCCTGGCTTATTCTTGGAGCTGCTGAAACTGCCTACTGAAAAAACCATTCATTCACAGCAGCTTCAATATCTACAGCTTCCAATGGGATATAGATTTCATTACCTACTAGAATGTAGGCAAGTCAGAGACTCCTGTGTAAATTCAAGTTATAAAATTAGAGGGTAAAATTGCCTATCAGGGAGAAACCACAAACTAGGTTACACTGGAAATGAAAGGAGATGCATAGCACTGGAGAACAGCCAGATGCTTTTTATTTATTTAAAGCATAATGGCTCTCACATCTCTCATCAGTGTCTCTCTCTTACTGCATAAAGGAGATAGTGGTGGGGGGTGGGGAAAGGCCCTAAATACTTCTCTGATTATGCTCAGGGACCTGCCCTGTAGTTTTAAAAATCTACTCCTCAACATGAAGCTCACAGGCTGTCTTCTTGGGAATAATGATACTATATAAGCTTGGGGAAAAATGAACAAGCGTTGCCAAGTGATTCTAAGTCATCTGGAGTACACTCTTTATCTTCCCTCTCACTTCATTTCTACTCTGCATCTGACTAGAAAAATGATGGTATGTATGCATGTGCTCACCCAGAAAAGGCTCAAGAGAGGAACAGATTATAAACATAGTTGCTTCCACACTGACTGAGGGAGGGCAGGGCAATCCCCTACTACCTACAACTAACCCTTCAACCTTTGCTGACTCTCAAACATCCAAGAGATCTATGTGGCCAATGCTATGGTTCTAAAATAGGGTAAGAATAGTGGCCATTGAAGGCAGTTGCTCAATTCTTTTGATGTAAAGAAACTGATAAGTCACAAAGTAGTAGTAGCAGCAGCAGCAGCAGCAGCAGTAATATGATAGCCAACATTTAGATAGCGCTTACTATGTGCCAGACATTGTGCTAAATGCTTTAAAATTATTACTTCATTTGTTCCTCACAACAACCCTGGAAGGTAGGTGCTATTATTATCCTTATTTTACAGATAAGGAAACAGGTAAACAAAGGTTAAGTGACTTGCCCAGGGTCACACAGCCAGTAAGTGTCTGAGGCCAGATACGAATTCAGATCTTCTTGACTCCAGGGCTAGTATTCTACCTACTGAGTCAACTAGATGTCTCTCTTTTATAAGAATCACAGTATTTCTGAGATGGAAAGGACTTTAGAGATTAATTAAGCTCCCCATTTTAGGTAACTGAGGCCCAGTGAGGTTAAGTCTTGTCTCCTTGCTCTTCCTCACATGAGACAGTCCAACTTGTGATTACATGCATTTCTACTGGATGTTCCCCAAACTTGGAATTCTCTCCTTCCTCATCGCTTCACTTTCCTGGCTTCAATTCCCAGTTAAAAACGTGCCTTTCTAGAAGAAACCTTTCCCAATCCCCCTTAATGCTAGTGCTTTCCCTCTGTTGATTATCTCCAATTTATCCTGTATATATTTTATTTGTACATATGGAAGCATGCAAATCGGACACTTCAGAATATGAGTTCTTTGAGAGCAGAAATTTTTTTTTTGCCTTTACATCTTCAGCCCTTCCCTGGCACATAGTAGCACTTAATAAATGCTTGCTGACTTAAGTTAAATGTTAAGTTAATAAAAACAGCATAAAGGCAACTCAAGAGAAGAATGCCTAAAGAAGACAAGGGGAATTGGGTCTACTCCAAGTACTAGAACATGGAGGTGTTATTCACAAAGTAAAGCCAAACTATATTTGTAGAAATCACTAAGCAATGATGAAAACTCATATGATGTGCACCAAGGGCCATTGGTGATATTTTGATAGTAAACAGTTGCTTTATGATTCAATTATTTGCTTGTTTAGAATGTGTTGTCAAAGAGGAACTCTGAAGATACTTTTTGCCAAAGCTCACATTTGGACAAACACTCTGAATTCTAATGCCCCGGGTGAAATCCCAGGCTCTGCCCCGATAACGGGCACAGTTTGGTTGCAAATGTAACAGGGTATGCGGGAAGAAAAGTGCTAAAAAAACCCTTTGAGTTAAATTATTTAAGAGCGATGGCAGTTCTAATTGCACTTTCTTTCTAGCACACAGGGCTCTTTTTCGGACATGGTGAGCAGATTTGATGGTATAGTGCTTCTAGGCAGAAGGAAGCAGTAGCAGATAAAAATGAACGCAATGTTAATGTGAAACCAATCTCCATGTTCACATCCCACAAAAAGAAAGAAAGGCAGCTTGCTGTTGTTCAGGGATTTACAACTCACTCCTACTACAGAGGAAAGCAGGCTTCTCACACTGCTTTGTCACTTCCAGAGCTGGAGCAAGGATTTCCAGCATCCATGAGCTCCAAT
This sequence comes from Pseudocheirus occidentalis, assembly GCA_028646575.1. Taxonomy (NCBI): domain Eukaryota; kingdom Metazoa; phylum Chordata; class Mammalia; order Diprotodontia; family Pseudocheiridae; genus Pseudocheirus; species Pseudocheirus occidentalis. Next base: position 108,599,767 of record CM053595.1, on the reverse strand, counting down.
GCACAAGTGAATCTCAGGACAGTAGGGGTCAGAGATTAAATGTCTCACTAATCTACCACATGAGGAAAGGCTGTACAATGAGGATGTGTGCAGAGCCCGCCTGCTGCACCACTGGTGGAGACAGAGCCTCATGAAGCACTGACTGAAGCTGGTGATGCCACATCTAGTCCCCTGAGAATGATCCTTGATTCCTCCAGAGAGGGAGGAGGAACCTAGGTGGTGCTTTCCACTGCCGTGTTTTGGCACCAATCACCTAAAACTAGTCCTAAACAGGAAGACGACCGGTATGCCAAGTATTTAAGAAAGAGAAGCCGATAAAAGAATTCTAGGAGCAGCAAAACAATTTCTGGGGGGCAGAGTTCTGAGGTTACTAGGGTACCAAATGAAACAACTAAGGGGTTCTTCCTTCATTCTCCATTTCATTCCCTTCTCATTTGTTCACAAGATATCGTCATTTGTCTAAGTGCTTAATCTAGGTGGTTTCATTTTGAAGCAAATGACCAAATGAGAAAACTATTCTAAGAAATGTAAATAATGTATTTCATTTAGGATAAAAAAAACTTAAATGAGACTGTCAAGTCATACGGAAAGTCTGACTTGATCTGAAGATGAGGGTCCATGTCCGCCTAGTTAAGAGTGAAAACAGACCTTTAGATGTGATACTGTTAAGCAACTTTCTTTAAAAATATCTGACATGTTAAAAATGGAATTTTCTTAGTTAAGTTTAGTCTTGCTGGTACTAAGAATAAAAATATCTTGGCTCTTTTAAAGTATTCACTGAGGGTATAGACAGAACGAGGCAGAGAAATTACACTAGTCCATTCATTTAAAACTGTAGTAGAATTAAAATCTGACAGCAAGAGCACAGCCCTGAACAAGTCTGGACTACAGGGTGTGGTGCTTTGGAAAAGTGGTTCAGTTCAAGTTTTAAAAAGAGAAGATCTCTTTAAAAGTTGGGAGGGGCCTATTCCATGACCAGGGCCATTCAGAAAAAACAAAAAACAAAAAACAACAACACTCCTTTGAGTCTGTGCCCAAGTAATCAAGGTGAAGTCTTGCTGGGGGTAACGTGATCACTTACTGAAGACTGACTTCACCTCAGAGTATCCCAGAGAAACATCTCTAAAAAGTACCTTTATCTCCCATCCATACGTACTTTGTTTTTTTAGGCAATATAATAACAATTAAAAAAACCAAAAAAAAAAACCAGAGATATTTTCTTTTGGTTCCTGTGTTTATTCTGCCATATAACAGAAGCTGGAATCCCCTACCCCCTTTCAGGAATTCCTCAGATCTGCCCCTACTTCCTCTGCATCTTACAAGCAGATAGGTGACAGACTAGATATAATTAGTACCTGCTTTGGTTGGACTAGAGAATCCAAAACCTTGTGCTGCTACACTCCCTCCTCCAGAACTGAATGTGCCTGCAGGCTTTTGATCTCCAAATGATGTGCCAGAGAATCCACCGAAGGTCTTGGCCCCACTATTTCCAAAAAGGTTAGAAGTATCTGGAAAAATGAACAACACTTGTGAAGATTATAGGGGAAACTTGCTTATTTACTTCTCAAGATCTAGGTCACTAAAAAATGAGGAGGAAATCTCTTTGGAATATGTGGGGGATATGATGAAAAAAAGGCCAGGATCCAAGCCAGGGGATGGGCTTGTATTTTTATAAAAAACCAATTTCCTTAATAGTTTTCTTCCTTGGACCATGATTATGGGTTAATAAACTCTGGCAAGAGAAGTCAGGATTTTCCTGGCATGATTTTATAGTCAAATATACAAGGACAGTGTGGTCCATTTAAAAGAGGCCCTGTGGCATTCCATTAAGTGGGTCCCCTTTTAAATAGGTTACAGTTTATGTTCCTGAAGGAATCTTGCCCCACAACAACAGTGTTAACAGAATACAATCTTAAACATAAGGTACGTGAAGGTTTTTACATATACAGATGATATTAGATGTCCTTATGAGTATTTCTTGGAAATTTATAGGTACAACTGGAGAAAGGGGAAATTCTCCGAAAGAATTAGGGATCTTTCGAATGAAGGCCAACTTAAAATTTTAATAAATTTATGAAAGCAAGGTTAAATCAAATCAGGACCAAGCAAAATTGTCTCATGAGTTCATCTTATGTCTTTTTTATCTGGTTTGACATGTTTGATGATGTCTGGTTTAAAGGAGAATTCAGTTTAATTAAACTTTGACTACCCACAAAGGACTGTGCTAGACTAAACAAGACCCTACCCTGAAGAAGCTTGATTTCACTGGGCAAAACAGTACCTAAACAGATAAATACATAAATACAAGTCAGAGCACAAATAACTGGGGGAACATGGAGGGCTTCACAACTAGAACTAGAACTAAGCACTGAAAAAAAAAGCTATCAATTCCTATAGACGGAGGTGAGGAGACAGGGCATTACAGGAATGCAAGACAGTTTGTGCAAATGCACAGAGGAGGGAAATGGAATACAGAGTCAGGAAATGGCTAATAGTATAAATAAATCTGGAAAAGTAGGCTGGACCCAGATTGAGAAGGGTATTAAATAGCAGGCTAAGGAGCTCGAATTTTAACCTAGGAGCAATAGGAAGGTACTGAAATATTGTAAGCAAGGGAGCAACCTAGTCAGACCTGTGTCTATAGAAGGTTATGATGACAGTTGTATATGGACAGACTAGAGAAAGGAAGTCTGGAAGCAGGGACAGCAATTAGGATTACTGTAACGATGCAGACAAAAGAGGGTGAGGTCATGATGGGAAGTGGAAGTGGAAGCATAAGGAAAACCATTAACTTGCTATTTCTGATCTCAACAGGAACCAGGGAAGTGCTGGAGAATGTCAAATAGAGTATGTGAGACTTCCAGCTTGATTCCCTCTTACTAAGAGGTCCAATTAAGTTCTTGACATTACTATGTTTTTTTCTTGGTCACTTATCCACTATCAACTATGTAACAGCTGCCAAGTAAAGGGGCATAAAGGAAGTTACTAAACACTCAGGTCTAATGTTCTAATGATCATACTCATCAACTCCAGGAAAGCCAGCAGAATATCAAAAAGAAAGTCCCTTATGGATAACTGACACACAGATAAACTACAGATTGAGTAGATTTGTCCATGTCACTGAAGTGAAAGCACACAAGTGCTTCCTAGGATTCTTCTTTCCCCAAATTTCCAGTGTACACAGTTCATTTGAAGAGAGAAGGAAAGTAGCCATTCTCTCTCAAAGCCAGTTTATTTGAAGAGGCAGTCAGAGAGACCACTTCTCTGGATGCCTCTCATAGCCCAGAAAGAACAAAGTGCAATGCTACCAGTATTTCCAGTTATGACATTATTTTTACTCTGCTCAGGGTTTCTGGCTTAGGCCTGTTTGCTGAGACAACAGCACCTCTCAATTCTTGGGTTAGTGGCCTTGTAAGGTCTGACTCAGATCCCTACATGGGTGCCCTCTCTTCAAAAACCTCCTTCAGAAATGCTGGGGGCACAGGACTAAAGGTGTCAGGCATTCGGCAGCTGGAAACTCTGGAGAAGAGAAAAATCAATTTCTATTAGCCTGAAACCAAGTATTGTGTGTTTATTGAGCTCCCTTTCCCTTACTGTGCTAAGCTGGAGGTTATGTTCTGGAGTTTTCAGTGCTGGTGTATTTGATACTGGAGACAGAGGTGCATACTTCTCTTAGCAAATCACTTTTACTGGGTATTTCAAGAACAAACAGCTCTCATTTCCTGCCTCTGCTGGTGCTAGCAACAACATAAGACCCACACAGCAAACAGGAGTGTAGATGCAAGGTTAGACTTCCTGGGTCTTGTGTCAGAAAAGCTTTGGTGTAACGGTATAAAAATCAAGGTCAAAGTAAATTCCTGAGGAACATGGCCAGCACCTTCAACTGCTTGGTAGCCACAAAAAAATTTACTAGTCTTTTAACCTAGCGTTTCTTTACAAGTCCCTTGTGTTCAAGGTCCATAAATGCCATCAGTATTTTCCCCTCTCCTTTCTTCAAACACAATCCAATTCTGCTTAAGGACATGACCTAAACTTAACACAGGTCAGGAATAGAGAGAGAGACTATATAATTGACATTATTAAAAAACAAACAAACAAAAAAAACCCCAAACTGTATTTTCCTCCATTAACATTTCTTCATTTACTCTTTTTCACAGACTTCTCCCTTAAAAGGAGCACCTAATCCTTAGGGCACCTGGAAATTTCTATTTCAAAATCTAGCATGGATTAATTTTGTTTATAGTGAAAACACTAGCATAAAACAATAGAAAGCTCTTATTTGGACCACCTGAAACTACAAGGAAATGAGAAATAAACGACAGCCAATAACATGGTACAAAGATGTCCCTGAGACAAAGTCACATGGGCATAAGAACAATAGAAAAGCAATGTGGCATTATAGGAAAATCTTCACGGGACATAGAATCACAAAACTTGAATTCTGATCTGGGTGATCTTGGAGAAGTTACTACACTGGGTCTGGGGAAGAGGGAAAGGCTGAACTAGATGACACTGAAGGTCTCTTCCAGATCTAAAACCTATTCTAGGTCATTTTTTTATCACTAAGGAAAACAAAAATGAAAACAATGCAAAATTTCAGAAGCTGAAATAGGAAGATTTTCTTCTGCTCCACTTTCTGAATTGATATCCTAAGACCTAATGTTAATTGGTGGACTTTCAAAAGATGGCCTCTTCATTTTGTTGACACCCATATCCCTTTCATGACCTTGAACAGAATGAATGTATTACGGATTGAAAACAATATTCTCAATACAAATATAAAGAAGGTAACTGCTCTACAAGGGCAAATCATGCTGACCACTAAATGACTTTGGAAATCAGTGGTTCATACTGGGAGGAGTCCTGGGTAAAGAGAGAAGCCCTTACACTGGATGGAGAACACACCCAGTATGATGGACAATATTTCTTGCTACTCTTTTTTCCTCCATCAGTATTGCATTTCTAGTTGTTTCTTAAGACTACAGTTCAAGGGAAAAGAACAGAATAAATAAAGATATAGAGGCAGAAATACACAGGGATGATGACATGGAAGAGATCAGCCTGGTTCAAGAGGTGTATTTGTTTTGCAGGAAGTGAGAAGTGAAGTCAGAAAGGCAGAATGCAGGTCTTCAAGGTTAGACTAAGCCACCTCAACTTTTTCTTGAAAGCTACTGGAGCAATCAAAGGTTTTTGAGCAGTGGCCCAAAGTGATTAAATTAGTGTTTAGGTAAGATCAGTCTGACAATAAATGGGATGTAAAATGAACTGAAGAAAAAAGACCAGTTAAGATGCTACCACAATATCTAGGCATCAAAGTACCTGCATGAACACACGCGTGCATGTGCATGTGTGTAGAGAAAGGTACTCGGTAATGGATGGACAGTTTCCTACACCAGGGTATAGTGGCTGGTCATGTAGGGGAGCAAGGAAAGGGGATGATTCCCTCTCTACACCTCACCAGTGCTACCCACTTACCCTATGCAGAGTCCTCACCTAATTTACTCTTGGAGTAGGGAGAAAAAAAATTCATAGATAGGAGGAGTAGACAGAGAGAGAAGAGAACCAGGAAGAATTTCAATAGGGTCAGATGCTAAGACATTAAAAAAATGACCAGTGATGACTTAGAAAAACCCCATTATCACTGGTTACTTTTAAGAGTATAGTAGTTAAAGTGTTTTTATCTTCCCCCCAATCTCAAAAGTATTTTTCCCTAACAGAAGCGAATTTATTTTTTGCTTTTTTCTTCTTTATCCTTTCTTTTAATTTAATTTAATTATTTTCTTTTCTTTTTCCCTTTCCCCTTTGTATATCTTTGGCTTACCATTCCACCCACAGTAATTTCTTAGCTGGAGAGGCTGTATATTCAATGCTCAAAAAGTTGCTGTCCTTGGTACTATCTAATGACACTTTAAATACTTTAAAACCCCAAAATAAAACCCAAAACCCAGCAACACATTTTTTGACTTTCTACCCCTCCAACTCACTTTTTAAGGAGTTACTAATATTCCTCAGCTTCCTAAAAGAATTACCCATAAAAATAATGCCTGTATTTTTGTAGGTGATCACCTCTTATTTTAAACCCAAATTCCCAGCTAGTACACTGATATTATTACTTGAATAATAAATTACATTCCAGTGAAGAGTGACTGTGTTTCAAAACATTGTTTATATGAATAATGGTACAAGGTGGGATGAACGAATCATCACCCAACAAGCACTTATTAAGCCCCTGGGTGCTGGTAAACAGAAAATTCTAATGTTAAGATTCAAATTTTCAAGTTTAACTTCTGAAGTAATAAAATACATCTATTCAAATACATTGAAGACTGCACAAAAATTCTGGATATATAATCTTGTGGGCAAGAGCATCCCTAGATTTTCTCACTAAATAACCTGTTTTCTCTCATTCTTACTGCAGTCAGTGACATCATAATTACAACCACTAAGTCTTCAGATTCAAAAGGAAGAAAAATAAGGGAAGAGTTTTGCTTTCAACTAGATGAGGCCTCAATATTGGAGACACTTGTCTATTGAGTCTGCAGATCACTAGCTCTTGATTCATTAAAGTTTTATGATACACATTAAATGAGAGAATAGAAGACTTGGGCTGTGAACATGACAGACTTCCAGTTTCCTGATCTAATCCTCCCATCAGCAGCATGATATTTTTTAATGATTTAAAAAACAAACTTTGTATTACTTCCAACCATGAACAGACAGATCAACAAAGAACCTTAGAAAGGAGAGTCAGGAAACGGAGTGAATACAGCTTTAGAGGAAAATCAAACAAAAATGCAACTGATGAGAAATAATTAAGACTTCTAACTTTTGGGTGACATTTCCCTACAAAAGCTGAGTTTTAGAGACAGGTTAAAAGAAGGCCATCACACCAATGAAAAGGCTTTTCCCCAAAACAAACATCACAGAGATTTCTGTCTTCTTAAAGATGATTTCTGCTTGTCTGTATTCGCATCATATCATTTCACTCCCAACAAACAAGACAAAGACATGGGTCATGGGAAACAAATGCCTAGCAAAGTTATACACAGTTTTCGTGCTGCCTTGTGGATTTTTCAAGATCATAAAGGACACTCCATGTTAAACAGGTTCCATATAAAGAAAAAGTTACACCTGCATTTTACGAAAATCTGTTTTAAATGGGTACTTGTTCCCCCCCCCCACTTTTATTATTTAACTTCCTGTTAACACTATTGAGGGAGGTGATACTGATGAAAGACTAAGGAATAGGGAAAATTCTTATTTTCTTTGAACATCTGGCTTGCTTACTTGGGGTGGCTGCAGATCCAAATCCCCCGCTGGCTGAGCTGAATGGGTTTTTGTTGGCAGCATCCTGGCTGGGTTTTCCTCCAAGGCCACTGAAGAAACCCCCCACTCTTCCAGTGCTTCCAGACCCAAACAAGCCTCCACTGGAAGACGACGACTGCTGGGAAACAAAAGGAACAGGAAGTGTGATACGAATAGAGGTCACTGCAAAATGGCAGGGCATATCTGTGGGCAAGAGGCCCTCACATACCATACAAGTGGAAAATTTGTTTTGTTAATGGATACTCCAGAAATCTGAAGAGAACCTGGGCTTGAATAAGAACATTCCTAAAGGACAGTGGACTTTTCAAACTGTCCTTTGTCTAGAACTCTGTAACAGACTCTGAGAAATGATCTGTAAATGTTGGCTGTTTTTCACTGGTATTGATATTGTTATCTCTGGTCCTTGTCCTGCACTAAGCAACATAGGGGCATAAAAGCCAAGAATTCTACAATCTTAAAAAGTTCAAAAGCACCATTATAAGCCATGAAGAACCCTATAACTTCTGGCTTTATATTGCCAGACTGAACAAATCAGCTACTGGTGATATATAATCTATGCTGCTTCACTCCCCCTCCCCCCATTTCTACACATTTATTTTATAATGACTTTCACTGTACTGCAGAAATCAGCCTAAATTAGTTGCACTGTTGAAATGATGACCACAGCTGAATTCTGTCCAAGTTCTCAAATCTTGTCTTCAGATGCTGCCGTTAGCTTAGAAACACATGCTGAGTCAAAGCTGTACCAGAGACCTCACTTCCCAGAGTAGAAATCAGTTTTTCTAGGCAGATGAATGACAAACTCTAAGGGTCATTAATACCCTTTAAGTGTCATCTCTCCTTTGTTACTGCTGTAGGCAGAGAATAGGGGAGAGTGTAGGACTTGGAGTCAGGAAGACCTGACCTCCAGTCCTGCTACAGACACTTACTAATGGTGTGACCCTGGCCAAGTCATGTAGTCACTCTTGAACTCAGGGCTGTTGTGTGAATCAAACGAGAAAAAGTATGTAGAGATTCGTGCAAACTTTCAAGTCCTATATGAATATGAGCTGTTTTTTCTGTTATTCATCAAAGGCATAGGACTCCAAGGTTCAACCACTGTGAAAGTTGGAAAAGGTAAGAGGACCATTTCCTGACTGAGCTGCATTAGCCAAAATTAAACAGGTTTTGTTCAAGTATCAGAGCCCCTGCTTGTCTACAGGGGAAGAAATTTACTGATGCCCTCAAATACTGAATGAAGAAATGAATACTAGTCTCATTTGAGAGCATGGAAAAGCTCAATCAGGACAAATCACAAAGCAGGCCCTTTGGGAGGCGACCATGCAGTGGAGAGGGTCCCAAGTTTAGAGTCAAGAAGATGAGAGTTCACATCCTGCTTCAGACACCCCCAATGTGACTCAGGTCACTAAACCTCCTTCAATCTGTTTCCTAGTCTGCAGAAAGATGGAGGTGGGAAAAGTATGACCCCTCCAGCTCTAAACCTCTGATTTCTCCAAGCTGGTCCTGTAAGTCATCTCCTTTCTCTGGGCTTCAGTTTCATCTATAAAATGAGGAGGCTGGACAAGGAAGCCTCTAAGTTCCCATCCAGATCAAAATCTAAATAAATCTATGATCCCATAGTACCAAAGCAGCAAACTTCTAAAGGACAAGTCAGGATTATTTCCTTGATGTGATACTGTGGGAGGAGCCAGAATACATAGCAATCTACATGAAGAGTAGCTACAAACATATATTGACTGGCCTGTAGCTTGTAAAGAAGTAAAAGTAAAATGAGAACAAGCTTTGGGCTGAAGGTTTTTTCATCACCCTGCCTGACTTTTCACTACCTTGGTAGCCAGATGTTCCAGTCTTCCTGCTTGGTGATGGAAGTTCAGCCTCCCAAGCAATAGTTCAGGGAAGCACAACTGCCTCCACTGCTTCAGTGTGATATACTGCCAAGCTCTCTGGCTCAGTAACGGCAAATCCTGAGTTTAGGTCTGTTTTGGGCTGCTGGGGAATCTCACCAAGTAAACCAAAGGCTGCTTCTGTACTGCAGGCTCAGTATTTATTACCTGAGGTGAAATGCCCCTTCCATCACTAGAGTCATTACAGTGGAAGGCACCTATCTTGGTGGGCTACTTAATTTCACACCTTTAACAAGCTCTCAGGTGAACAGTTTGAAGCGCAGCATAGCACTGAAGGAGAGGGTGCCTCCTTCTGAAAATAATCAAGAAACTCACAAGATGCCTACAATTTCTTCCCTTCCTTTCTACTTACATTCTTCTCTCCCTATTCCAATATTTAAAGAGCCAGGATCACATCTCAACAGTTAGTGAGTCTTTGGGAAGGAAGCCCAGCTTGGCCCATGAATTAGTCTCTTATAGCAGGCAGCATGAGATGAGGCATAAATCAGGAGATGTTGCCTTCTCCAAAAGGAGCCTGGGAGCAATGAAGAATCCAAATAAGTGGAAATTTGGGATCCACCCCAAAAAATTCTTGGGGAGTTCCATAGGAGATATAGAGATGGTCTAGACTGCCCATTTCCTAACAACTCCACTGCTTTTGGACTTCTCTGCACCTCTCCATCACGCCTTTCTTCATCCCTGGAAAATGCAGTTCTGCTGCAAGGCTGGATTTGCCCAGTCCTCACATTTCATCAGTAGCCTCTGCCCTTCTGAGCAGACCCTCTGACTGGAAGGTAGGCCCAGGAGCCGTCACTCCCTCTCCCAGCTGCTTTTGGACTTCTTTGGAACTTATCATCATGTCCCAAAACAAGTACTCTGACCCTCTCTCCCCTTTTCAGTGTCTTTTTGAGTTGTCTTTAGACTGTAAATTCCCTGAGGGCAAGGACTATCTTTGTTTTCATTTGTATTTGTATCTTCACAGCTTAGCATAGTGCCTAGTACACAGTAGGTGCTTAATAAATGTTTACTGACTGACCAGGCAACATGCAGAAGCAGAAAGGCGACAGGACTTGAGTCCAAAGACCTGAGTTCTGCCATTTACTGGCCAACAATGTCATTTTATATGTATGACCTTCAGCTCATTTATCTATAAAATGGGGAAAATAATATTTGTGTATCACAGGGCTGATGTAAGGAAAGAGCTATGTAGACTTCAAAATGCTGTAACGTGAGAAAAAACTAAATTGTTTAGTAGCACTGGTATTTGCAGGATAAACGGAGGATATCTGGGAAGGTTAAGGGAGTATGAAGAAGTCCTATGTAAGATGAAATGTCTAAACATGAGTAAAATACTCTGATACACCCCCACATGCCCCAACACCAACAATCCCACTGTGATCCTACCTGGCCAAAGACTGTACCTCCGGTCCCTGCTGCCTGCCCAAACACAGAGCCTGTATTGCTGGAACCAAAGCCTGCAAAACAGAAGTGTTAGAGGTACTCTTCTTGAGGCCAGTGATCACTACTTACGGATGGCTTTTTCTCTAGTGGTCTAGTCTGTGCCATCCAGGAGCTCCTTTCCTGGAAGAAAAGGAAGAAGGCAAGAGGAAGGGAGGAAACAAGGAGGTAGAGAGAGAAGAAAGGAAGGAAAATGGAAGAGAAGGAAGGGGAGAAGAAGTAAGAAGAGGAGGGAGAAAGGGAAATGAAAAAGGGAGAGAAGAAAGGAGGGGAAAAAAGAGTACGGGATAAAGATAAAAAGGGAAGGGAAAGAAGGAGGGAAGAGGGAGGAGAGGCAGAGAAACTTCTTTCTTTTTGGGGGGATTTTGGGTTGAGTGGAAGAGAGAACAAATAGTTAATTCTTTGGAGAATTTTATAAAGCCTCTACTTTCTCCACTTTCTTAGCTGGGATATTCTACTTTCTTGTCATTTTTTAAATCAAACAAACAGGCAAAAAGGAGACTCTTCAGAGAACAGGAGTGGACACTCAGGATAGAGTATTAGACCTTAAGCCTCTTAGAATGCCAGAAATGGAGGGGAACTTAATGAGGTTATTTAGCTCAAATTCCTGATTTTTAAGATGAGGAAACAGAGGCCAAGTGATTTATATGACATCACTCCGAGAACAAAAGTGACAGAGATTTTGATTTGAGGCCTTCCAGGTGCAGGACTCTTTCCACTCTACCATGTTGGACCCATTCAGGCATTATATTAAAAGACTATAAATGAGAGAATGAATACTCATTAATGAATTTATCTACAAAAAAAAACAAAAACACCTAGATGCAAAGCTTTCACATGGTCTACTGACAGAGGAACTACCATTCATAGGACCTAAGTCCTCTTGGATACTGACCACTGGTGTGCCTTTGGGCCTCAGTTTCTTCATCTGGAAAAATAAGGGTGTGTGTAATTAAATGGCCTCTGAGTTACCTCTCAACTTTAGATTTATGATCCATGATCCTATGATCATTGGAGTCAAAAGAACACAAAACCAGGTAAATATTTTCAAGGTCCTGATGCCTCTCAAAATGTAAAAATATTGTATTAATTGGATATTGTATAAGTAAATTTTTAAAAGGCAATCAATCAAAAACAACAACAAAAACCTCTAACCAACTGAACAAAACAGACAACTGCCAAGAAGCAGCATATGTAATATGTTACAAATGTTAAGGTGCTTGGGTCTGAGTCCTAGCTTTCTAACAGCTTCTAAGGCATAAAACCATCTTTGAGACCTTGAGGAATTATTTTTACCTTTAATAAAATAAAGGGTTGGACTAGAACTAAGATTTCTTCTCTCTAAAGTCTATGAAAAACACCCAAGGTTTCAGGATTCCCATCATAAAGCTCCGTCCAGTCCAATATTCTAAAGGCAATTAAGTTGCCTACACGTGCTGTTGCTTATGGCAGTCAACGAAATGGGAAATTGCTGAATTAACAAAGTTGGAGTTGGGAATGACTACAGGGAGGGACAGGGCCATCCTTGTTAAACTAAGGACATAACTGACACTTGCAGTTCCATAAGAGCCCACCTGCTTCTGTGTTCTCTGGCAGACTCTTACCTGAAGCCTGGCAGAAGCTGAAGCCAGAGGAGGATGCGGCAGTCGTAGCAGCTGCTGCACCACCAAACACAGAGCCTCCTTGGCCAAAGCCTGTGCTCTGCCCAAAGGACGGAGGGTTGTTCTGCCCAAAAAGACTGCTGCCAGTACTGGCAGAAGACTGCCCAAAAGAGAAGGAACTAGCACTGTTGGTACTGGAGGAAGCGCCAAAGACATTCCCGCTGCTGACTGCCGTAGTAGATGAGGCAGGTTGCCCAAAGGCAGGTACTGAGCCAAAACTGGTCTGACTGAATGAAAATCCACTTGTCGAGGTGCTTGCAGATTGTCCAAAGGCAGGTGTCTGTCCAAAGGCTGCTTGCCCAAAGCCCCCTGTGGGAGGGGTGCCAAAAGCTGGACTCCCAAACCCTGGGGTGGAAACCTGGGGTGTGGCTGTTGTCGTAGTGGCAGTACTACCTGTCTGCTGCCCAAACAGGGAAGGTGCTGAGGTGGCCACCAACTGTCCAAACATAGAGGCAGAAGGGGTAGGAGTGGCATCACTGGCTGGTTGGCTAAAAGCAGAACCTGTGGAGCTGGTGGTAGGAGTAGGTGGGAACACAGGTGCTCCTCCAGTGGCAGCCCCAAACCCAGTTGGGCTTGGGGTCAAAGAAGCCACACTGCTAGAGGGTGGTGGTACACCAGGAGGTCCCACAGCCCCCTGGGTTAGACCTGAGGCAGAAGCTGCCGTCACTGCACTTTGGTCAGGCACTGACAAAGTGGACACAGAAGAGGCCTCGGCCTTCTCTTTGGCCTCAGGAACATCTGCAGTTGCCCCACTGGCTTCTGTGGAAGGTACAGCTGGGCCAGGACTAGCTATACTGGCTGCAGAGGCATTGGAGTCCCCTACCACAGGTGGTAGGAGGGCAGGTTCCTTTTTAACCATTTCCAGAGATGGCCCTGAAACTGGAGGCTGGTCAGGAGGCTGTTGTTGCTGGTCTGCAAGAGCAGGGATGGAGGAAGCTGGCACCTCACTGTCCCCTGACTTCTCTGACAAAGGTGCCAATGACTTGGCATCTCCTGTGCTTTTGCCAGGGGACCCAGGAAGAACAGGAGCAGAGGGTGTACTCAAGAGATTACTGAATGACAATGGGGTTGCTGACACAGGGAGGGTGGCAGGGGGGGCAGTAGTTGGGGCAGGTGTTGCTGAAGGTAGGGTCATTGCATTGCCAGTCTGTCCAAATGAAAAGGTGGACTTGCTGCCACTCAAAGAGGACCCACCGAGATTCAGAGCTGAAGCTCCTGAGCTGGTGAGCTGGAGGCCACCAAATAAACTACCCGAGGAGCTACTTGGGCCTGTGCTGGCCGATGTTGTTACTGTGGTGCTAGTGGTCACGGCTGAGGTGACAGCGGCATCTGTGGGTTTCCCTATAAGGGGAGAACTGTTGAAGCTAAATTCTGAAGTTATGGTTGATATCTTGGCAGGCTGTACACTAGGTAAATTTATGGATGAAGTCTTACTGGAGATTTTTGCATTATCATCTGCCTGGCCAACCCTCAATCCTGAGAAACTCCCTAGTGTTTCTCCAGCCAAGAAATTAGGAAACAGATGCTCGCTGAGCTTTAGAGAAGGTGCATCGGGCTTGTTAGATGTTGCAGAAGTGGCTGCCACAGCAGCTGCTGGTACTGCTGATTTATTAGATGGTGCCACATCTCCAGAAGGGTTGAATGCTGCTCCAGTGGTGCTAGCTGTTTGCAAGATCCCCGAATTAAATGAAAATGTATCATATAGGTTTGGCTCTTTAGCTGTAGTCGCTGTCACTACATCAAGACAAAAGAAAATTGGAAAACAAATTATATAGTAGATAAAGCTATGACATTTCCACAGAAACAGCCTGGTTCCATTTCTCTACCTTCCTTTCAAAATGAAAGGGATAGTTTTATTTTTCAAAGGCAATTTTACTATAGAGCAGGATGAATGAATTAATACCCCCATAAACTTAATTCTAGCTAATTTTTACCACTAAAAGGAGTACTAGTGTGTCTTGTACATTCAATGTGAATATTCATTTGATAACTGTTAAATATAATGCAAACAGGATATTTAGCTTGTATAAAGTAAGACTTTACACCCAAACTGTAGATGATTTTCAGTAATTATATCTCTTGAATTCCATTGTTTTTTTCTTATTGTAAATTATTTTTAAAAAATGTTTTAAATCACTTTTTGTCACCACCACTTTTAAAGTCATTCTGCTGTTTTGGGAAAATGTACATTGCTATTACTTTCAGTTCTTAATTCAGAGGACTTAGTCTAGCCTAATTACCAAATATAGGAGGTATTATTTAAATAATAGCTTAAAGACCACTTTTAAAGGCATAATTGACAAGCCAAAGACCAGACCCAAGAAAAAGATTAGGACCTTAGTTTAACAACTAACAGAAAGGGTAAACAACTGCAACTGCAACAACAGACAACACTGTTCCTAAGCTTTGGTAGAGCTGGAAACAGAACTTCTGTTTTATAAGAGTTATCACATGAAAAAATGGCAGCCATTTTGTCAACAGGAAATATGTGTAATATAAAGAATTAAAAGATAAATGGAAAAGCACATTTGGATTTTTTTGAAGTAATCATATTCTGATCAAATAAGCCTTTAGAAAAAAATGACTGGTGTAAATACATTTGGCATCCAATGGAATTACTTAGGTAATTAAGAAAAAAAGAGTTAGGCCTTCTCTTTTCATGGTACTGTGTTCATTACAGAGCATAAAATCCTCATGTAAAAAGTGCAGTTTTAGATATGCAGAATAAAGAAATTTCCAATTGTATGCTTTTATGTTAATACAATGATGTGATGTTCCAGAAGCAAATAATTTAGTTACTTTAAATTAAGGAACTAGGCAGCCAGAGATCCCTGACATTATTCAGTATAAATCAAGCATTTTCTTTTTTATTATTAAATATTTTATTAGAAACTTAATACTGAAAATCATCACACTCAACTAACTTACTTGTTGACTTTTACATTTAAACTGATTTCACTACATAAAGTATCATAACTTTGCTGTCATTCATTCTAAATCCCTATAAGGATTCTTAACAACATCCATTCTCAGTTTTCCTCCTGTATCTTCACAGTTAGTGTTAGCCCTCATTCCATTCTTTTGTTATGATCCTTCACATTAAACTCAGCATTTCCTCAAATTAATTATTGGCTAATTAAAAAACAAAACAAAATCACAAACTCTCCTCCAATGCCTCAAGATGCCCCAGAAGTCACCTACTGCTCTTAAGAGTCTAGGCAAGTACAATAGAATACAAACAATAGGAAGTCTTACCAACTTAAGAAGACTTTGAATAAGGGCCTAGAAACAGACTATGTTCATCACTTCAGCTAAGTATGGAGAGACTCTGATGGGAGATTACCGGGTTTTTGGTCTTGGAAACTCATGATATGAGGAAGGGCTGCTATTTGTAATTTGCTATTTGGTGAATTGAGTACTAACATTTACAATCAGTCCTTTTAGAGTGTCAAAGTACTATTATTTAATGATGGCACTGATAACAACAACTGTCTTATTATGGGTACTTGAACAACAGAGACTTGGCAGCACATAGAGAGATACAGAACATGTAAAGAAGAGAAGGATTCACACTGTTCGCTTAGGAGGAGAACAAAAGTGTAACTTGCATAATTCATAGAACTTTACCTGGTGAGGCAGTAAAGTTAGAAGGTGGTGCTGCCCCAAAATTAAAGCCAGTCCTAGAGAATGAAAAAAGGAAAAAACAGTTGAAACAACTTACTATACCTTCTTCTTCACCTAAAAATTTTTGCTAATTTAACCATCAAATATTTATTAAACACTCTCAATCTATTATGTAAAAGGTTCTGGGTTCTAGGTGCTGTGACGGATACAAAGAAATATAAGATATGGTCTCAATCTTCAAGAAGCTCACAATTTAGTAGGAAAAAACAGTAAGGGCTAGAGGGGTTCACTGGTAGATGAGATACATTGACAGCTGAGGTTACTGAGAAAGGCTTCACAGTGTTGGCACCTAAGCTGAAATTTGAAAGCTAGGTAGGATTGGAAAAGGTGGATGGGTAGCAAGGCATTCCTGGCAAAGAAAAATGATACAAATGAAGGTGCAGAAACATGAAAACTTCAGATGCACTTGGAGAAAGCAAGACCATCAGTCTGGGCTGAGTGAATGGTTCATGGAGGCCAGCAATAGGACAGGATCATAAAGGAAAAGTAGAGGAGATAGGGTAAAGGACCTTTTATAATTCACCCCAGGAATACAGGACCAAAATACAATTTAAAAGCATGTATTATTAGGATCCTGACCACAAGTGAAAGGTTCTTCTGCTACTTATGAAATGTATACATAAAATACAGGAGATAGTCTTATTTATTTATTTATGATATTATTGTATCAGGGCAGAACCCTGAGTTACAGGTTGAAAAGTTTGGTTCAGAGATAGATCTGACTCTCTTTAACCTTCTCTTTCCTTCTTCTTCTGCCATACATTTTCTTTTCACTATCAGCAAAGTTGTCGGAACCAAAAAATAGATTTTAGCATAAAAGAATGCTATAAAAAGTGGTGGAGGAAGTTAAAACAGTGAATTCAAGAGGAAGGAACAATATCATACCAGGTGCTGTAGTGATGATTTGGATTTTTCTGTATACTTTATAACACTACTCTATTTTCACTATGAACTAGATAAGTTATATCAAATTGTTAGGATAAATCCACTGAAATAGTTGCTTTGTTCAGTCAGTAGGCATTTAGAGCTTTTATAAATGTCTTCACTAAAGTAGTTTGATTTAGTGGAGGGAATATGAACTCGATGGTCATACAACTTACTATATTTGGCTTCCTTGGATGGTCTTACTAATTTACATACCTTGAAAATCAATCTACCTTTTATCATTAGCTTTTGTGGGGGAAAAGGAATAATGATGATGATTTATCTTCTGATTAGAAAACTGTTTTCACTTTACAATTGCTCCAAATTATCTCTTTCTACAAAGTGACAAACTGAGGGTCAGTCCCATACATTTAATATGTAATCCTCCCTACGGCTCTAATCTAAAAATCTCTCATACTTCACTCTAACAGGGTAGCTGTAGAGCCTACTCAAGAGACATATTAAATCAGGAAAAGAGAGTTTGGTTAATATAATTTCAACCACAAAATTAAAAGACCCCTCCCCAAAGCAAAATCTGAAACAAGAAATACAACCAAACAAAAAAGTCATAAGAGGATTCTTAGATAAAATTGAATACACAAGACCAAAATTTCTGGATGGTTTTTCTATCAGTGGCATCCATCATAATCCTATCTCTGTAGGGAACTGAATACTTTAGGGAATTTCATAGGTTTCAACATGAATTCTTGCAACAATCTGTTTTTAGCACTTATAGAAACCAATCTTCAGAAAATATAAACACTCTTGTTTCAAGGGTTGGAAAAGCTCATCTTGAGTGGGACAGGAAGTCAAGGAAACCAATTCTTTTTAACTAATGTGAATTTTTATAATCGGACAAGCTAAAAATTTAACTGAAATAGATTCCTCCACTTGCATATAAAAACTAATGCTTCAAAATACCCCCAATTCCTTTTGTCATCTTCCCTAGAAAGCTGTAAAATGCTAGACCTGTAAGCAAGAAAAGCCAATTTAGCTGTCTAGCCCACCATGTAATAGTTGCTAAAATGAAGAGTAAACATTGACAATGCAGATCAACTTAAAAATTTAGCAAAGGTTCTGCTAAAATAATTCGGAGTCATCCTTGATGAAACCAGGTGATATTGCATACAGAAATTTAAGTTTAAATGGAGAAAATATCTGTGCTAATACATTAACACTAACACGCACTGCCATCAGTTAGAGAGGAGTTGACACTTTTCAAAGTTATAAAATTCGGGGAGGCCATCTATAAAGTTGATGAAAACATATAACTGTGCCATAAAATTTAATTTCAATACTGACCCTGATGGAGAGAATGCAAATGGCTTGTTGAACTGTCCAGTTGCTGCTGAAGTTGAAGTCACAGTTGTTTCCATTTTGGCTGCCCCTGGCCCTAAAGTGACATAAATAAGCCCATTCCATGAAGTCAATTTAGGCACAACTCCTAGTATGCTATTCTTCTCCTCTTAGCTCCCATTCCACAGTACTACTTATATCTACCACTGCAGCTGCACTGTAGTTTCACATACTAAATAGCTATCAATTTATATCTATTTATCAATATAGATATACAGATATTGCCCCTCCCATTTACTCTGTGTTAGTGGATCCAGAAACTGCAGAGTCTCAATGATTTCTGTTCAACTCTAAACTTGTTCTTGGTCATTTAACAATACCAAGAATGATTTAAACACACATACATACACAATTGTTTATAAATGATATCATACTATTATCATTCAAAACAGATGATAGGGACACTCTTTTCATTAGTTTACTCATTGAGTTTAAAAGGCACCTTCTTAGAGAAGGGTTTGTAAAAGGTGGCTTTTCATGAATAAAAAGAGAAAGAAAAATTAACTTTCAGATTTATTGAAATCTTTTTTCCCCCACGAAGAATGAGGCTGCTTCTTTCTATAAATAAAAAAGTACATGACATTGCCATTCTGCTGTCCAGGAAAAAGAGAATAAAGAGTTTTATGACCACCAATGAAAGACTGATTCCTACATAGAAATGCACCTGAGAATCAAATCAATAGTTGTATAACACAGGAATGAAGAGAAGGCACCACAGATTTATCCAGGTTGTTTGGCAAATAATCTCAATTCTTCAGAATGACCAAAACAATAATAATAATAATAATAATAATAATAATAATAATAATAATAATAATAATAATAATAATAATAAAGCCATCAAAAATAGTTGGGGCATAAAAACGTATAGCTTTACTTAATACTACACCAATGGGAAAAGAAAATGTACTTATTTATTTGTAACTTCCAAATGACTCAGAAGCCTTGCTAAAATATTTCCTTATAAAGTGTCAGGTTGAATCAAGCACTATTAGACACTACCTTCTTGTGAAATGAGATGACTCTCAATTTCCTTTTTCTTATGGGACTGGTATTTCATATTATGATACTTAGACTCTACCTCAGGTTTGGAGAAATGTTATTAGAATAAGAATATACTTCTGTCTTATTAATAAGACTTTTGAAGGAAGGCTTTCCCAGTAGTTTTTTTTTCAAATATTTGGAAAATACTTGAGATTTCATCAAATTGGACTTCTAGGCAAGATGGCAGCCCAAAGAGAGGCTCCTACATACCCTAATAAAAAACTGAAATTCACACAAGAACAAAGAGTGATTAAAAAGTCCAAAGAGAACTATAGGAAGTGGCTTCTTCCACCCTAGAACTGCAAAAAGTCACTCAGAAACTTACAGACAACAGGAAAAGTGGCTATCAGCAAAGCCAATATCAGCATGGACAAAGATGCTGCCAGTCTCCCAACTCAACTAGAGATCAATCAGACATATGTAGTGTGTAGGGCTCTACGTCCAGAGGCAGGGAGCATTGAGAGCTAAGAGTTCCCTAAGAAAGCTCGAGGGCAGTGGTTCTCAACCTTCCTAATGCTGTGATCCTTTAATACAGTTCCTCATATGTTGTGGTGACTCCCAACCATAAAATTATTTTCGTTGCTACTTCATAACTGCAATTTTGCTGCTATTATGAATCTATCTGATATGCAGGATGTATTTTCATTGTTACAAATTGAACATAACCCACAGGTTGAGAACTT
>CM053595.1:108540172-108579248 GCA_028646575.1 Pseudocheirus occidentalis | reverse complement strand
TAGAGGGCGGGGGGATGAGAGGGGAGATGACAGAGGGGAGGGCAGGGTCTGGGAGAGGGATGCTGGATGCTCACACTTCAATAAAGGGACAGGGACAGGGTAGAGAACAGAACGGGGGGAGGGATAGGAAGGAAGGACATATGATCACTGTCGCAATATGTCCACTATGAAGTTGTCCTGTATAATCAACCTACACAGCCTGTATTGAATTGGTTGTCCTTCCAGCGGGGGTGGGTGACAAGGGAGGAATTGAAAGAATCTAGAATATAAAGCTCTGCAATACCTGCAACTAGGAATCAAGATATACAGGGGCTGGGATAGGGAGACCCTCCCTGCCCTACCAAAAAGTTAGAGAGCAGACCAGGGGAGGGGCTCCACAGTGAGATTGCTGTTTTGGGGGTGGGGTGTGGGTGTGGTAGGGGAAAGATGGGGAGAAAATTTGTAACTCAAAAATCTCATGAAAATGAACGATGTAAACAAGAAAACAAATGAAATTTATTACATTAAAAAAAATAAAAAAAATAAAGTAGAGGAAGTAAAGGACAAGTATTACCTGATATTCTGATAAGACAGATCACTAACAATTTTTATAGGCAAACTTGGGCTTCTTTTTGTTATTTTGCAGAAATCTTATTAGTTCCCCTCTCTTACGTGATCACAGAAGACAAACTCTGTACTTTCCAGTGATGCTGGACCCACTACTGTCCTTTGCAAGGACAAAACTTACGGCCCCTCGAGGCTCAATTTGCCTTCAAGGTGCAAAGTTCCTTCCCTTACACTGAATGATGCATCAACATACAAAACAGAGAGAAAAGGAATGCATGAGAATGAATCCTGGAGCACAAGAAGCACCTGCACAGACAAATGGTTTGGCCTCACAGAAATCACAGGACAAATGAGGATTTCCCCCCTTCTTCTAAATGACAAACAACAGAAGACAAAGTAAGAGTAACAAAAGAAGCAGCTCAAGTACCCAATTTTTAAAAATTCACTGTCATTCCAAACAGTTTTAACCTGAAACCATGTACAAATAGGACAAAGCATAATTATTGTTCTATTTACTTGCTCTGACGCCCCATTCCATTGCTGGGGTACTCAATCTCAAAGTATCTAAGACTAGGAAGACATATACTATAACCTATTAAAACCCCAAGTGTGATAACTCAGCAGGGAAACACACTAGTTATTTGGACACAAACTGAATGACAAAATCTGCCCAGAGAAAACAGATTTCTTTCATAGCAAAGACCATAGTATTTCTAATAAAGATGCCCCAAAGCGTGTAGGACCATGAATCAAG
The DNA here is from genome assembly GCA_028646575.1 of Pseudocheirus occidentalis. Classification (NCBI taxonomy): domain Eukaryota; kingdom Metazoa; phylum Chordata; class Mammalia; order Diprotodontia; family Pseudocheiridae; genus Pseudocheirus; species Pseudocheirus occidentalis. Next base: position 108,577,948 of record CM053595.1, on the reverse strand, counting down.
AAACAGAAATCAATAGCTAAAATTGTCCAGAGATTTCAGTTTCACCACATAAAATGAGAGGCTGGAAAAATGATGTTTCATAACCTGGGATCTGTGAATTTTTTAGAAAAATATTTCTGATAATTATAGTAGCATAACTAATTTTCTTAATAATCTATTTTATTTTACTAATTAAAGAATTAATTTAAGAGAAGGGTTCCATAGGTTTCACCAGACTGCCACAGGAGTCCATGTACACAAAAAAGATGGCTTATCTCCCAACTTTAAGTCTTTCTACTGTTTGTCCCCTCTTTCTAGAATGTTATCTCCCCTCATTTCTGCATGTGTCTCCCTCATTAGAATGTGGGCCCTTTAAGGGCAAAGACTATATTCTTGCCATTCTTTGTAGACCCAGCATTGATCACAGCATCCAGCACAAAGCGTTTAATAGATGCTTGTTGACTGACTGAATACAGTTCCAGTCAAACACCAAAGGTTCATATGGACTGAAAAGGTCAACATCTATTTATTTCTCTTGTCCATAACTGCTCTTGCCTTTCTTCATACCCGCAATACTTATTAACATAATGACAACACAGAGTAAGGGCTTAATAAATGCTGGTTGAATGAATTATGTTAAAAATTTTAAAGGCGGAGTTTAAGAAAAAAAAATAGGGACAGCTGTTTATATTTTATACAGGCAATGTAATTTGTTAAAAATTGAAGGATATATTGATTCAATGTATTTTCTTTGTGGTGCTACTTAATTAAAATATGACTTTGTTAAATAAACGATCTTCAAATATTGTGATTACACACAAGATGAAAACCATCTTGACACAAGTGCTTACACATAATGACCAAGGGTTTGGTCTAACAATTTTAAAGTATAGGGTAAAGACAGAAGAACTCATGTGTAACTCAGGAGGAGAAAAGAGAATGGAGAAAATAAAAGATTCAATTCAGTCTTTATATGTTGCTTCTTAGAAACAAGATCTACTGATTATGGATCCCTCTGCATTAATAAAGTTAAGTATTCAGGAGATTATTTAAAAATATGAGATCTTGTTAAATTAACTGCAGTTCCTCCAATTATTTTTTCTTTCTGTACTCTATGTGCCAAATGATTTTGAAGCAATATCTATCACCTATGTTATCATGAGTAAATAAACCTATATTATGGGTTAATTGGATGACAGAAACAAGATGCAATTTAGCAGTCTGTTCTATTAGTAAATTGTCTCTTAAGTGTACATTATGAAGTTTTTTTTTCAGGTGGTGAGTCAAAGATATACTTTTATTTTAATGACTTTATTACCACATAATAAAGCACAAGGTCTAATGGAATATCTCATACTTTGGTAGATGTCCCTCATCCAGTGAGGAGAGATGCATTTCTTCATTTAAGTATCAATGTCTCAGCAGAGTAGCAAGTTGCTTTGGTAGCCAGCTTGGCATACGTTTCCTTAATCGAAGTATTGGACTGTGACCAACAGTATTTTTTTCCCCAAAGCAGGTTCTAATTAGTCACTTCAGGTTCAATATCAAAGAAGAAATCCTAACAGTAGCAAGCGAAAAACAAGGCAACTGCCACACAAACTCCCTGGGTACAAAGCATATGAAAGCTTTCAATCTTAACTACAGGAACTTCATTGCTCTGGATAGCAAAAAAATTCACTTAGTTTTTTTTGGAAATTCAGAAATGAAGGAATGACTGAGCTTGAATCCTGATCTAGCAGTTTGATGTCCAGTATCACCCCCAAACCCTTTTGTAGGTGTATTTACTCACAACATGCTGTATGCATAACCCTGGACAAATCATTTTACTTCTATGGACCTGCTTCCTTATTTGTAAAAGGAAGAGATGAAAAGAGATCAGAGACTCAAAGAAATGGAAAGGACCTCAGAGGCCATTTAATCCAGCTCACATCTGAAGAAGGTGGTCCCTCCAGATTCTACCTCTAGTAAGGAAGAATATATTCCACTTCTGGTGGGTTCTACATTTTAGTATGTTTTTCCACCTATTGCTCTTAATGTAACTTCCAAGACTAACCACCTCTGATTTAATGAACTGAAGATGGTAACATTTTTCATAAAGGAATCACAAAAATTTTCTTCCCCACTCTGTAGACAAATTTATATTACATAAAAACCCTTTACTTGGAGGTCTGTGAAACAGTCCACTTATGTAAAGCAAAAATTGTCTGTAGTTACATCTGTGCTTAAGGAAAATCACTTTGGCAGCAGTGTGTAGGTTGGATTGGAGTGGGGAAAAACTTTAGGGAAATCAATTAGGAGACCACTAGGACAATCCAGGAAAGAAGTGATGAGGGCCTGTACTAAGATGGGAACTGCTAAGTAAAGAAAATGAGTTGGATGTGAGATTTCATCTACAGCAAGATTTGGCAAATGACTAGGTATCAGGGGAGAAAGGGGGTCAGAAGTCCAGGAAAATGCTGAGATTATGAACCTGGGACACTAGGAGAAAGGTAGTACAAACTTCACTATATCTGCCAAAGGCACCAGGACTTAATTATCTTGTATCACCTCCAGGACCTGGCACAGTATATGTACAGAGTATTTATATAGTACTTTAGGGTTAGATACTTTACATATGCAAATTCATCTGATCCTTACAACAATTCTGTGAGGCTTCCATTTTCCAGATGAGAAAAATGAGACATGAAAAAGTAAAGCCATTTACTCAGGATAACACAACTAGTGAGAGTCTGAATCAGGATCTGAATTTAGGTCTTCCTGACTCCAAGTCCTGCATTCTATCCACTACAACAGCTAACTGCCATACAGGAGCTTAAATTAATCAACTAATTAATAACCATTTATTAATCACCTATTATGAGTCAGGAACTAAGTGGTAAATGCTGAAGATATAAAAATTAGCAAGACAATCCCTGCCATCAAGGAGCTCATAATCTACTGGGGAAAGAACATGCAAATATATACAGGCAAGCTATATACAAGATAAATAGGAAATAATGAACAGAGGGAAAACACTGGAATGAAAAGGGGTTGGGAAAGGCAAGAAAGGCTTCCTGTAGAAGATGGGATTTTAGCTGGAACTTAAAGGAAGCCAGGGAAGCGCCAGTAAGTGGAGATGAGGGACGGCATTCTACGCATGGAGAAGAGCTGGAGAAAATATGTGGAGCCAAGAGATAGAGTGTTTTGTTCATGAAACAGCTAGGCCAGTGTCACTGGATCAAAGAGTACACAGCAGGGAGGGAAAGAGTAAGAAATTAATGTAGGCCAAGTAAAATTTCATACATTAGGTTTGCTCAGAGTCAAATGCAGTACCAGAAACCTTTTCTTAGGACAGAGGAATAGATACCAAAGTATAATGGAAAAATGCCCAAGTGCAATGTAAAAAGAGTGGTCATGGAGTCAGAAGATGTGTTTTCAAGGCTTTTCTCTGACACTTATGTGTGATTTCAGTTAACTCATTTATGAGGGATAGAATGTCAGGCAGTCTGGCATAGGAGAACACATGCTGGACCCAGAAGCCAGAAAAACTTGGGTTCAAATCCTTCCTCATACACTTAGTAGGTGTGTCTCCCTGGCAAGTCACTTGATCTCTCTAAAGCTCAGCTTCCTCAGCTGTAAAATAAGAGGCTGCAAAAAAAGACTGCTTCTGGGGCTTCTTCCAGCTCTAAAGATGATACTGTGACCTCTGAGCTTGTTTTCTCTTCTGTAAAATGGAAATAATAATCTTTATACAACTGATCTCACAAGGTTATTGTGGTGAGAGAACCGCTTCCTAAAATTCAAGTATTATGAGTTGTTGCTGCTATTATTATTCCCAAAGGATGCATTTTTTTATTGATCTATGATTTTCAGGACAGAAAAGTAGAATCTGAATTGTTTCTCCACCACTTTATGAATTAATCGATTTATCTACTCACTTGAGGAAAAGTGATCTCGACAACGGGTAAATTGAAATCACTCCAGTACGTGCCTCTCAAGAGCATGGTCAACAGGTGTGAGCAGCAGCAATTTCAGACAGGAAGGGATTTTTACTCCTTAATGTAATATTTTGACTTAAAGTAAAATTTTCTGTTTTGACACTAAGAATCTGTAAAATTTCCAATGCTTCCCATGTATAATGCGGAGTAGCCTGAAATGTTATCTTGGTCTAAATAACTGCATACCAAGGTCAAAAACAGAACCAAAAAGCTGACAAGCTTGTCTTTTGATTGTTGGAATGACCCTGAGATAACCAAAAAACTGATAGAACAAGCTGTGCACTTCAGTGCTAGATGGGGGAAAGAGAGAAGGCCACAGGATAACATGGGACAGGGCTACTTGATAAACCAGAGATGGAATAATGAACCTATCTGGAAACTTAGGAAGAACTGATCTCTTGTTCAAGGCAGATAGAAACTTAAGTATACTTTACAACTGTGTAAGCCAAAGGCTAGCAATTTGGGGAATTCCCCAGTCTGTGGCCCATAAGTTTAAAATACACTCTTCTTATCACTAAGCTCTACATATTTTTCTGGAAAGACAAGAAGCTTCAAAATCTCCATCTAAACAAGTAGAATGTTATATAATTCCTAGTTATGCTAGAAGGGATGTTTCCTAGACTTTACAAAATAATGCCTACACAATCCTCTGAGTAAAGCAAGACACTACTAATGTAATATCCAAAATAACAGAAAAACAGAAACCCTAGTTCTAGGAACAGATGTATATTAAAGAAAATGATCACCAACAGCTGCTTTAACCCTCAAATACAGGATTAATCACTACCAATAAAGAAGACATTAAAGGAATCATTAGGAAATATTTTGCCTAATTATATACCAATAAATCTGACAATCTGAGTGAAGTGGACAATTATTTACAAAAATATAAATTACCTAGATCCACAAACTAAGAAACAGAATGCCTAAAAAACCTCATTTTAGAAAAAGAAATTGAACAAGCCATTAATAAACTCCCTAGGAAAAAATCCACAGGGCCAGATGATTTCACGAGTGAATTTCACCAAACACTTTAAAGAACAACTAATTCCAATGCTTTATAATCTATTTGGAAAAACAGGCAAAGGAGTCCTACCAAATTCCTTTTATGACACAAATATGGTGCTTGATACCTAAACCAAGAAAAGCTAAAACAGAGAAAGAAAATTATAGACCAATATCCCTAATGAATATCAATGCAAAAATTGTGAACAAAATACTAGCAAGGTGCTTACATCAATATATCATAAGGATTATACATTATGACCAGGTAGGATTCATACAGGAATGCAGGGTTGGTTCATTATTAGGAAAACTCTCAATACAACTGACCACATGAATAACAAAACTAACAGAAATCATAGATTATCTCAACAGATGCTAAAAAAGTTTTTGACAAAATATAGCACCCATTCCTATTAAAAACACTAGAACAGTGGTTCTCAACCTTCCTAATGCCACAACTCTTTAATACTTGTATGTGGGTATATCTGCATGTGGGCGGACCCACCTGGAGACAGATAGAGAAGAGGTGTCTCGGTTCCTAAGACCGTTAGAAATATGTGTTTTTCGATGCTCTTAGGTGACCCCTGTGAAAGGGTCGTTCGACCCCCAAAGGGGTCGTGACCCACAGGTTGAGAGCTGCTGCAATAGAGAGTATAAGAAATACAGGATTAAAAGGGCAGCTGGGGGGCGGCTAGGTGGGGCAGTGAATAGAGCACCGGCCCTGGAGTCAGGAGTACCTGAGTTCAAATCCAGCCTCAGACACTTAACACACACAAAAAAACTAGCTGTGTGACCTTGGGCAAGTTACTTAACCCCAACTGCCCTCCAAAAAGCAAAAAAAAAAAAAAAAAAAACAAACCCAAAAGGGCAGCTGGAAGACTCAAAACTGACATAGTTTTGTTGTTTTTTAGAAAGTACCTTATTCCCCCTTTTCAAAAAAGCAGAGAACCTAAAATACAAACAACTACAGGGAGGAATCCAGGGCAAGCAGGGACTGTTATTAACATCAACTCATACACTGGTATTCACCAGAATTAACAGTCTGCATTACTGAAGTCTATTTTCTGAAACCTATCAGTTAAGAATCCAAATGATAACTTGCAATTTACATAGCCTTTGGTATGGTCCGTGACAAAATGAGAATATGACTAGGGGACAAAATTAAAAGAACAAGTCTAATCCAAGAAATCTTTTTCTTTTGCCAAAACACTCTTAAGTAGCCATTCTTGAAGAATCTTCAGAAGAAAAGATGCAGAATTCTTGCACAATGTGAGCATATGTGCAAGCATATGTACACAAAACACGAACACAGAGTTAACATGGGTATACTACTGTTCTCAAGAAAAGTCAAATGTTTCTGCAGGGAAGTGTTCCTGTCGTATAAAGCAACAATACTGTACTCTACTGGCACTAATCCTTATTACAGAATTATTTGTTAGCTTAATAATATAAGACTTGGTGAGGTAAGGGAGGTAATTACATACCCTAATGCTGCAGTCGGAATCGGGGAACTGTTCGTCAACTCCTGCACGTTGACTACTTGAGGGACATTCTTCAGAGTTGATTCCGTCAAGGAGGTGTTCACAGCTATGAAATAAACAAGCACATATTAATTCCATTAATGAATCAAAACTTATATCATATATAAATTAGTAACCAGAATAGTAATTTCTTAATAGACTATTTATGATATAAAAGAAACCAGTTCCAGGCAGTGCTCGGGACAAGGAAATGAAGATTTAGTCATTATTTAAGGGAAGACCTATCTGGCCTAACTTACTGGCACAAGGTTGCTATTCTGCTTATATTCAACTAATACTGAAATAAAACTTCAAAGAATCCTAGAATCAAATGGCTGAAGAGGGTGAATAAGTGAACTCATCTGGGAACTGAGGAAGAACTGACCTCCACTTCCACTCCCAGGCAGGTATAATCTTAAGCATCTTAGAATCACAGGGCTGAAAGGAGCTTGAAATGTCATCTAGGCCATGACTCTGGATCTTTTACCTTTTTAGATGTCTTAATTGGAATTTTAATATTTCTATTTCCCTTGGAAGATCTAGGGCTCCTTGGCTAGGAGATAAAGTGGTACAGGGAAAAGAAGACTACACTTGATCCATCAGCTCATCAGCAATCATTTATTAAGGGCCTGCTTTGTGTCAGGTGTTGGGGATATAAAAAAAGATCACTGAAGAGCAGTCTCCATATACAAATGAAAATATATTATTCCTCCTTTCTCTTTCTGTCCCCCAACACAGAGGTGAATGAAAGCTTTTTAGTCTCCCTAGTAGTTCAATGAAGCTGGGCCATTACTTGGAGGAAAGAGAAGCGGCTTTGACTTGAGACTTTCAAATAAAAAAGTACATATAAAATAAATGCAAGTCAGTTACATATAAAATAGTTACGGAGGGCTCTCTATCACACTGAAACCAATAAGACTGGAGGAAGCAGAGTAGTGCTAAGAACTCTGGACTTGCTGTCAAGAGATCTGGATTCAAATCCTGCCTCTGACAGTTCCAGATTGTGTGATCATACACAAATCACTCAACTTCTAACAGCCTCAATTTCCTCCTCTATAAAGCACAAATAATACCTGTAATATATTTTGATCTCACAAAGTCAAGTAAAATACTTTACATAAAACACTTTTCAAACCCTGGAGTGCTACATAAACATTAGCTATTATTGTTCTTCCTACTCAATAATTTCTAATGGTTCTCTTATTACCTCTAGGATCACATATAAACTCCCATGTCTGGCATTTAAAGCTCTTCACAACCTGGCCCCTTCCTTTCTTTCCAGCTCTCTAACATATATTTTCCTCCACACACTCCATGGTCTGAACACGAGAGCCTCTTTGCTCTTTCTCACACATGAGGTTCCACACCCCACCTCTGCATCCACTCACAGGCCCTGTCTGCTAAGAAGCCTTATTCAATATTTATCTCGTGTATACCAGTTTATATAAAGTGTTGTCTGCACCATTAAAGGGAAGTGAACAAGCATCTGTAGGCCATCTACCACGTGCCACATAAAGTGCTAGGTGTTTTACAAGCATGGTGTCATTTGATCTTCACAGCAACCCTGGAAAGTAAGTACTACTATTACTCCCATTTTACAGCTGAGGGAACTGAGGTAGATAGATGTTAAGTGACTTGCTCAGCCAGTAAGTGTCAGAGGCTGGATCTAAACTTCGGTCCTCCTAACTTTAGGCCCAGTGCCTCTAAAAACGTAAGCTTTTTGGGGTAATCAGAAGAGAACACTTCTGTGGAGGGACAGGTCAAAGGAGAGAATGGAATAAATGAAGGGTAGGACAGGACAGAGGGAAATGTGGTGAGCCTTTCGCAACATGACTGTTATGGAAGTGTTTTGCATGGCTACACATGTATGACCTATATAGAACTGCTTGTTTTCTCAATGAGGGTGGGTGGGGAGGGAGGAAAGGAGAGAATGTGGAACTCAAAGCTTTAAAAATGAAAAAGAATTGTTTTTGCATGCAATTGGGAAATAAGATGTACAGGCAATGGGGTACAGAAATCTATCTTGCCCTACCGGAAAATAGAGGGGAGGTGGACAGGAGAAAGGGAAGGGATAGAAGGGAGGGAAGACTGGGGAAAAGGATGACTGGGGTGCACGCTGTCCTGGGGTGGGGGTAGGGGAGAGATGGGGAGAAATTTGTAATTCAAAATCTTGTGGAAGTAAATGTTGAAAACTGAAAATAAATTTTATATATACACACACATATAAATAAAAAAATTAAAATGTTAGCTTTTTGAGGGAAGAAACTGATTTTGCTTTTCTCTGTATCCTCAATGCTTAGCAAAATCCTGGCATATAACAAGTGCTTAATAAAGGCTTGTTGACTGATCGGTGACTTGAATGAGGGTATTAGCAGTTGAGGAGATCAGGAAAATCTTTAAGTACAAGTGGTGCCTAGCCATGTCTTAGAAGCAAAGAGATTCTATAAGGCAGAAGTGAGAAAGGAGTGCATTCTACACAGGACAGGTAGCAAGAAGGTAGAATCAGGAAATGTGTGTCAAGTACATAGAGGTCTATATGATTTGATCATAATATATAACAAGGTCAGAAAGATAGGCTGGTGTAAGTTTGGGACTGTAAGGTCTTTGAAATGATCTAATTGATTCTGTATCATTTTTTATTGATCCTGTTTATAGCTAATTGATTTTGTCCTCTTACTGCGTAAGTCATATTTTTTCCTTTAGAAATCCAGTTCTCAGTGAATAGAACACTGGCCCTGGAGTCAGGAGGAACTGAGTTCAAATCCGGCCTCAGACACTTAATACAAAACTAGCCATGAGACCTTGGTCAAGTCACTTAACCCTAACTGCCCTACACTTACCCCTCCAAAAAGCAAAAAAAAAAAAAAAAACAACAAATCCAGTTCTCCTATTAATCATTGTTCTATTCTTGCTTCAAGGAAATCTGCGATGGTGGCTTAAGGGATGCAGGTGAACACCAGGGAGTCTGGCCTAGTATCTTTTTTTTACATTTTTGAACTTTTGTTTATTTTAAGTTTACATAATTCATTTCCATGAGATTTTGAGTTACGAATTTTCTCCCTGTCTTTCCCCTACCTCTGCCACCCCAAAACAGCAATCCCACTATATACCCCCTCCCCCAATCTGCTCTCTCCTATATCTTCCCCCATCACCCCTCTCACTTTCCAGTAGGCCAAGATGGATCTCCCTATCCCAGTACCTGGCCTAGTATCTTTACACCACCAAGCTATCCTTCAAGAATGTCTGGTTTGTTATCCAAAGATGTTTGGTTCACTATCTCTAACCTTGCAGGTAGACTCAAACAAAGAACAGTTCTTAGTCACAGGATGGAAAGCGGGGGTTGTTGCTAGCCCCTCATTCCTAGCTTCCAACCAACCCATGCCTCTGTTTTTTAACTAGTCCTGCTGTCCTCATCCCCATGAGGCTGCCAAACCTGTAACCAATTATATTATTTCCTCACCCATCTTGTTCTGTTCTTTGTTCTATTTTTACAAAAAGGCACTGCATTTTGATCTAAGGGTCTTTTGGGGCCATTAGACCTGATTTGTTATCAGGTTCACACTCTGCTAATAAACTGTTTTCTCAGAGAATATATGCCTCAGTCTACCTTAGTTGAATTTCACTCATGACACCTTTAAAAGGTAACAAGAAGAGCTTATGTTTGATCTAAGTGATAGTAGGGAGTAACTGGAGTTTAGTGAGTAAGACAGTAACAAAGTTAGATCAATGCCTAAGGAAAACCACTTCGACAACTGTGTGGAGAATGGATCAGAGTGGAGAGAGACTTGAGGCCATTCCAATAATCTAGGTTAGAGGCGACTAAGACTTCAAATATGGGTGCAGCTGTGGAAGTAGGAAGGAGGGTAGAATAAGAAGTGTTATAGGGGAGAACTGGCAAGATGTGGTAACTGACTGGACTGAGAGAGTGAGGAATCAAGGAGAGTGGCAAGGTTATGATAGTGGTAGTGGCTCTGAAAAAAATGGGGAAGTATGGATGAATTGTGGAGAAAACATAATGAGTTCTGATTTGAACATGTCAAGTCTGAGGTGTTTCCAATACATTCAGACTGAAGGAGGAGAGAGAGTATAGGTAAAATATATAGATCTTGGAGTCATCTGCATAGAGTTAACTAGATGGAGGGCTGGGGGAAGAGGAAGAGGAGGGGGAGAGAGAGATCAAGAAAAAGGGGAAGGTAAGGGGAGAGAAAGAGAGAAACAGAGAGAGAGAGAGAGAGAGAGAGAGAGAGAGAGAAAACAACCAGGAGACAGAACTCTAGGGAACACCCACAGTTAAGAAACATGATAGTGAAGCTGACCCAGCAAAGGAGTCTCAAAAAGAATAGTCAGACAGGCAGGAAGAGAACCAGGAGAGAGTAAGGTCACAAAAACCCAAACAGGAAAGAATTGTAAGATGAGAGTGATCAACTATGTCAAATGGAACAGAAAGGTCAAGAATGAAGAAGAATGTGATAAAGCCAGGAGTCACACTGCAAAGGGTTGGAAAGTAGGCAAAAGGAAAGAAGTAAAGACAATCAGTGTAGGAAGTTTTTCCACTAAGAGTTTAGCTGAGAAGAAGAAATATAAAATGATAATTTGAGGGTATAGTAAGGTCTAGTTGTGGTTTCAGGGTGAAGGAGATTTGGGCATATGTAAAAACAGAAGGGAAGGAAACCCATAGATGGGGAAAGACTGCAGATTACAGAAGGCAACATGACTGAGGGAGAAGACAGAAGGGGATCAAGAGCACATAGAGAGGGGCTGGCAATGGCAAGAAGGATCACCTCATGATCAGAAACTGGAAGAAAAAAGGAGAGCATGAGGGATGATATCAAAGGCTTCGATGAAGAAAAGCAGGGAAGAGGGAGCTCATGTTGAATGGTCGTAATTTGCTCATTAAAGTAAGAGTAGAGATCAAGAGAAGCAGGTCTGAATCTCAGCTCTAATACTTAACAGCTGTGTAACCTGTAGTTGACAAGTCACTTCATCCATCTAGGTCTCAGTCTGTTTACCTGTAAAATGAAGGTGCTGATGAGATGGGCCTCTAAAGTCCCTATGAGCTTTAAATCCAATGATCCTATTAGCTTATTAAATTATTAGATCTTTTTGTGTCTACACTTTTTAAAGAATACATCCAGGGGCTGGGTGTTCTCACCAAAGTGACTAGGAAGATATGAACATGACTTCAAATAGCTAAAACTGAAATATTCAGCTTACAACTTGGACATAAGCTATTAATAAGCATGAGATGCCAATTACTTAAAATTCTGAATTCCATTACACAGAATTTCAAATAGAATTAGGTCATCAATGAAGTACTAATAATGAACCATTTAGGATTTCTACCTAGAAAGACTGTAGTTGTGACAAATACCCTTAAGGTAAGTTCTGGGAACCAAAGCAGATAAAAAATTACTGTGGCAGTTAAGACCTTTATCAAAGAGACTATACTATCCATTTAATTGCATAACCTCCCACTTTAGACACTGAACAAAGAAAACTCCAGAGACCAAATCCCTACTTTCTAGGAACTCTCCCCCTAAAAATGAGAAACTCTGTGAGAGTAGTCTTCTAAGAGCAAACAGGTACGGGATAATTATTCCAGATGCTTTGCTATAATTCTGATGGCTAATTATCAGACTGAGTATCTGTTGGATGTACTCTTACCTGGAACCTGGACAGCCATTTGCCGTCTTAGGGCAGCAGCAGCAGCTGCTTGGGGGGCTGAGATGGTAACAGAGGGACTTGGTGCCCCATGTTTCACAGTTTTGGTTGCAAGCATCGTGCTGTCAGCCCCTTGTGGTACAATTTTGCTGGTAGATGTAGACACTGGTTAAAAAAAAGTAGAAAGAAATTTGATATTAAATAATACTAGTGAAGACAGAGGAAAATCTGATAGCTAAAATGATAAATGTTCTCTTACAGGCTGCAGGAGTAAAGAATGAAGCACAAGAAATGTATATATTTCTAGGAACTTATGCAAAAGAATGTCTATGAGGCAGAGGCTGGAATTCTGAGTCTGTATTTCCCATAAATTCCACTCAGTCAATATCTTTCACACTGCCCTCTTCGGAAATGATGAAACTGAGGCCCAGAGTTATAAAACAGTCTACCCAGCGTTACACAACTAGTCAGTGGTAGAGCTAGGCTTTATTCTTGCTTCCAACTTCTAGGCCTCCCTTGATACCTCATGGTCTATTTCTTGACTTCTCCAGTGTTAGCTGCCCCAAGTGTTTTAGTGTGCATGTCCTTTTTAATTCATGGGAGCCTAATGATAAGGCCATTTCTATCAGAAGTCACCTGTAAGGATATTCCTAGCTGCAGCTGATAGTTTTGTTACAGAAGACAGAATGGTCCCTTTAGAAGGATAAAAATGAAAATATACACCTTGGCTTGCTCCTGAGAGAGCAAGTAACATGTCCATAGGCTACAACTGAGACATGCTAACACATAAGAAAGATATTCATGCACTCAAATTTGCCTGCTTTCTTTTCCTGAATGTTGACTGTCCTGTTTACTTCACTGGTTAAAAAGTCCTTAGGGTCAGCTGACACCAGAGGGTGAAGCAATAGGCAATGCAGCATCGCTGAAAGAGCAGCAGCTGCAAAGTTTCACTCTGTCATTTACTGGCTGTGTAACACTGGGTGATGTACTGTATTGCCCTGTCTCATCAACTTTAAAATAGGGACAATCAAGCCTGCCTTACCTATCTGCCAATGTTGTTAAAAGAGATCAAGTATGCAACAGCATTTTGTAAAAGGGGACATAAATGAAAGATACAGAATCAATAGTCTTAAGGAATTTGGGAATTGTAAATCAGCAGGGGTACAGTGTGACTAAACATCTCTCTATGTGATGACATGATATAAAAGACTTAATAGGAGAAAAATAAGTTTGATCATTGTTTACTTACTTAAACCTCCTACCAGACTAGGAGAAGAGCTGAGTGGCTGATGAGGTTTTGTGAATGGAGGAGCCTGAGGCAAGAGGGTGGGCTGGACAGAAGATGTGCGAACGACTGAGGCATGTCGAGGGACTTGGACATCCTCGTCTCTGTATAGAATCTGTGCATCATCATTCTCTGGAGACTGGGAAATGGAAGATGTGGAGCTCACTTCATCCAAATCTTCATAATATCTCTGAGATAGGAAGGCCGATCGGGAGAGACTGGCTGAAAAAAAAAAAAAAGGCCAAAACAAGGGACAATTTTAGGTAATTAAAGCAGGGCAAAAGGAATCTCCACTGATAAGAGTGAAAAATCTGATTCTTGAATCAAGAGACTGGGGTTAAAAATTTGCCATCTTAGGGCAAAACATTTTGTTTTAATTAACAAATTAAAAATGTTTCTCCTACTTACAATGTGTGACATTGACTCTCTGAGCCTCACTTTCCCCATCTTTACAGCAGGGCATTGGGGTGAACCAGGGAATCATTAAAGTCTCCTCCAGTTCTAGAGCATATGAACTATGTGTAAAACATTTTAGTGATGATTTCAAGTGGTAGCAGCTGCCGTTGTCATTTGTAAATTAGGCCAATTTTAGGTCTTAGCTCTGCTATGAAAGCCCCCTGTTGTGGTGGACAAGTGCATTGTGACTTTAACAGCCTGCAAACAAGGGGCTTCAAAAGTAAAGTTTTCATATGCAGAGCAGTAGTATATTAGCCAGAAAAGGAATAGATCGGTTTCCCTGGTATGTGGAGAGGCTTAGAGGATGTTTCCATAAGTTGGCAATGCTGCTTCTTAAGAATAGCACCATGCAGAGGTGGGGATCAGTGTCCTGAGCCCTGATTGTCTCCATTTATAGACAAAGTGAACTCACACAAAAATGCTTCTGTGGATATGGACCCTTTGAATCTGAGAAATGAATGAAAATCACTAACCTCAAGCTCTCAAACCTGCCAATCTGCAAAGCAAATACCAAACAACACTGGCCCTCTCTGGAAGCTACATCACTTGAACAATCAAGTTCAAACCCAGTGAGTGACACCTAGTAGAACTATACAAAGAAGCTGAATAGGGAGAGAGGCTAACTACAGATTTCTTTTTCATACATTTATTTAGTATTTACTGATGAGCTTTTGCCTCACAGAAGCACCACTCTGCAGTATCTCATTTGGGCTAGCATGTGCACAGATAGCACCACAGCTAAGCACTAGGTTGAAGGGACAGGGTGTGAATGCTCAGAGAGATCAAGAGAAGTGGCAGAATCTTCAGCTGGAGATCTGTTACCTGAGTAAGAGAGGCTCAGCAAAAGATCTAGGTTACAATGCTTCCAGCCAACATTCCTAACACCAAGGGAAGCAGTAGCAACAGCAGCTAATAACCTTAACTCATGACCTTCCACAAGTTTCAGCAGACCAAGGGCCACCAAGACTGCTTATCCAAAATGACAAAGGTCTATTCCTCAACTAGTCTCCTCCCTTTTTGAGTTTACTCCTCCATGACTGGGAGGAGACAGAGACATCCCAAAATGCAGCAGCATCTGCTTCTCAAGGGAGGGTGTGTTTCTGCAACAGAAAAAATGGTGACTGCTTCATGGAGACCATGGCTATGCTCCTCTCTGCTGTCACCATTGCCAAGGCTGCAGCCAGTTCTCTGACACTTGGATGGACAAAAGACCTCATGAAATGACTATCTACCTAAGTTCATCTGCTATGAAACATATAAAAAGATTAAGCATCATATTATGATAACTGTGAACTAAATCATCAAAGAAAACGGACTTTTCTCAGAATCTGCCACTTTTGGAGGGCAGCTTTATTTACACCCTGAAGCTGAAGCTGATTCTGGATAAAGTTCCTTCTCAACACAACAAAGAATACACATTTCACTCTCAGTAGAGAATCATAGAATGAGTAAAAGCCACAAAGTTTCAATATATCTGACTATCAACTGGATGGGGAAGATACCTTTACAGAGGTACCATGAATGATTCTTTGTTTAACGTAAGTAGCACATTCAACTTCTGACAGCTACTAGATGTGTGACCTTGGACAAGTCAGCTGAACCTCCTTGAACCTTGGTTGCCTCATCAGTAAAATGAAGGGTTTGGGCCACATGGTTTCTGAGGTCCCTTTGGATTCTAGATCTATGATTATATAAACAGCCCTTAATGAAAGACTTTTTAAATAAAAAATTGAATGATACTTAGATGAATCTCTAATATCATCTTTTGGTACTCCCTCCAAAGTTTCAGATCACAACTTAAAACAGGCTTCTCACGTGTGCCTCTTGTCTTTGTCACAGAATCAGTGATCTGGAGACTACTGCAGCTTAGAGGCCATCCATTCCAGCCTCCTAGTTTTATAAATGAGGAAACTTAGCCTGAGGCAGCTTAAGTGACTTGTCCATGGTCACAGAGACAGTAAGCTCTGAAAAGAGGATCTGAATCCAGGTCCTCTGGTTCTAGAGCCAGGGCACTTGTTCATTTCACCACTTGGGGTTTGTGCAATATGCTGGGATTCTGCTATATCTCTTAACATTGTGTCAGTTACAAGGGAACAAGGTAATTGTCTACAAGGTATCCCTTGCTTTCATTACACAAACATCCACATCCTTTTCTGGTCAGAAATCTCTCAGGTATCAATCCTTTATATTGTGCTTCTCCTCTGCAATTCTTTTTGGTAACAAGAAATAGCCTATTCATGTCCAAAATGAGCCCATCCATTTCTTTTAGCGACCTACTACTTTAATTTTTCATAAACAGAGGTATTCTAAGGTTCAATGGCTTGAAGAATCACAGTAATAATACTGGTGTTAAAAAACTAGTTTTGGGGGTGGCTAGGTGGTGCAATAGAGAAGCGTCTCTGGAGTCAGGAGGACCTGAGTTCAAATATGGCCTCAGTGACACAAAACTAGCCATGTGACCATGGGCAAGTCACTTAACCCCAATTGTCCTACCTTCCCAATCCTCCCTCAAAAAACCAAACAAAACTGTTTTTTGTTTCAAAGAGAAGTTTGGAATCATTAAAACTATTAAGTAATTTCCCAAAGGTCTAGTCCTCTTTTCTCTTTCTGTTCAATTCTGGAGTCAGTTCATTGTATATACATAATGTCTGCCTAAGAGATATGCACTGATGGACCAGACTATAATACACAATTGTATGAAGCTACATATTATAGTCTGAAAAATAGACATTCTTCATCCCCTTGATTTCCTGTGTGAATAATTAGGCTGAGCTCATTTGAGTAATCATGGCTCTCAGAGACTGTGAGAAGGGGAAATTATTTTTTTAACTTTATATCCCCAGCATTTAGAACAGTGCCTGGCAGGTGCCTAAATAAATACTTCCTGACCTTCACTCAATACGGAGGCTCAGCAGTGTTCTAGGGCTTAATGCCATTAACATACTATCTTCCCAAAAAGGAATATCTGGAAGTGCCCACCATCTATGGGGAATCCGTCTCTCAATTTGTACTCTGACCAAGACAGTCTCTGTAACAGCAGCAGACTACTTTAGTAAGTATCCGTCTTTCTCTTTTATTCTTTATATTAAGAAGTTTAAATAATCTATTGTTTCATTTTCAAAGGAATCTTATATGATATACACATGGGAGGTGCCTCCATTACTGGATTGTGAGCTATCTGATGGCAGGGACTGCCTTTGCCCCTTTTGTAACCCTAATGCTTAGCATGGTGCCTGGTACATGGCAGGCACTTGATGTTTATTGACTGATTGAGGAGGACAGCCTTTAGGGCAGTGTTTTGCTCTATTAAATAAAATTGTTTTTTTATAGTAAAAAAATATTAAATACAATGGAGTCTTGTATTCTCTATCACTTTCAGTCAACTGTGTAACAGTAAGGCTGCAGTCTTCTATAAAACACATTTTATCAAAGTCAGTTCCTTGCCACACCTCCAATAAGGATGTAGCCAACATTTCTGTAGATTGTTCCTATAAAGATTTTGTAGAGATGGGAAAGTAGGAAAATGGGTTAATAATTACTATTATTTCTTCAAGTGACTTTTTTTCTGGCAATAAGGTCTATGGTGTTTTTTTTTATGTTAATACCGTTTGTTTAGTTTGGAAAACACTTTAGCATTCTAAACATACAAAAAAAAAATCAACAAAATGTTCTAAGTATTAGGTACAGAATGTCAACTTCCACTGCTTCACTGTCCCTTTAATTTTTTTTCTAACTTTTTTTGGAGGGAGGAGTTCAGGGTAATTGGGGTTAAATGACTTGCCCAAGGTCACACAGCTAGTAAGTATTAAGTGTCTGAGGTCACATTTGAACTGAGGTCCTCCTGACTCCAGGGCTGGTGCTCTATTCACTGTACCACCTAGTCACCCCTCCCCCCTTTAGATTTTTTTAAAAAAGGTTCTTTTTAAAATGACAGCATTTAAGGTCTATGGTTTTTTTTCCAAGTACTGAATATGCTCTTTTCTTTAACATATCTTGGGAAGTGATCCCTCAACACCAGTAAAATTAGTTGCCTTGAGCACAAACTCTTCTGTGTATATTTGGCCTAGTCTAACTATTTTTCCTATGTTTTCTTTAATACTGTTTCTATCTACTTCCTTATGTAACACAATAAGGGGTTATGATATTTGAGTCAAAAAAATGGTAGTTTCATAGTCAATGATGAAGAAAAGAGTCTGTTATCATTATTATCAAAAATCTTTTCTATTTTTTTCACCTTTTCTGTTTTGTCCTTATTAACCATTACTAAAGGTTTTCAAGAGGATTTGAATTAAACACATTAAACTTTCTATAAACTTCTTGCTTCTTGTACTTTTTTGTTGTTTTATTAGGGATATACTGTTTATTACTTTCCATCCTCCTCCTCCATGATAATCTGAAAAGGAGTTCATATTCTAAACCAGTGTTACTATTCACTGCCATATCTCCATTTGGTAAGAAGATCAAGTATCGGCTGGCTAAGGCAGTTTCTAGGTTCTTTAGGTCTCCCTCTTATGAAGGGCAGTTTTTCATGGCTGATTTCCTTAGGAATTAGTGATAATCAGGGGCAGCTAGGTGGCACAGTGAAAAGAGCACTGGCCCTGGAGTCAGGAGTACCTGAGTTCAAATCCAACCTCAGACACTTAACACAAAAACTAGCTGTGTAACCTTGGGCAAGTCACAACCCCCAACTGCCCTCCAAAAAAAAAAATGGAATTAGTGACAATCTATCTAAGTTGATGAAGAAATCTTTTATCCACTATTCCATATCAGTAGAATGTTTAAATAGGTTAGAGCTACCTCAATTGCAGGTCACTGTCCCATTTTATTCTTTCTTCTAATTTGATATTAATTCTGATCTTTCCTTTAGCATGTCACTGACTGATTTCAAAATCATTCCCATGCTGATAAGCAGTTATTTCCCATTTGTCAGAATGCAGTCTCTTTCATTTTTGGAGCAGTTATTCAGTTTGTCATGTCCAACACCTTCTGACTCTCTTCCTGAAACACTGTATGTATAAGTTCTAGGTAAGAGGAGACTAGTCTATAAGTTTTTGACCTCTCATTTTTTACTCTTGAACTATGTTTTGTACTACATTTTTAACACTCTTTCTCTATGTTCACTTTTGCAATAAAGTCATAAAATATTAAACTCTATTGATTTAATGTAGAATGTTTTGTCCATCTCCTCCTTCTTTACAAATGATAATGCTTATGCATAGTTTCCAACTGTCTTTAAAGTGCCCTTTTTTTTGCAAATGCTTATCCTGAGTATTGCAATCTGAAATGACCAAACGTCCCATGAAATATTTCATGTCTGTAGATGGATAATAAAACCAACTCTACCAACTCTTTCATTTGTCATCTGCCTTTCAGATGTGAACCATCCTTTATTTCAGCTGTAATTTCCTTTTGTCTTCTAGTTTCGTTATGTGGAGACTGTCAAGATTGACTCAGTCCTTGGATAAGGATCCAGTACCACCTAGAATACCAATAGCTAAGATCACGTTTAAAGAGTCTAAAGTAAGGATTCTGAACTTGAGATTTGTGAAGTTGTTTTTAAAAGATTTTGATAACTGCATTTCAATATGACTGGTTTTCTTTGTAATCCTATATATTTTATTTTATTGACTTAAAAATATCTGGAGAAGGTTCCACAGGTATTATCAGACTACCAAATGAACCGTGATACACAGAAGTTTGAGCACCTGGTTTTAAGTATTTGATTCTTAGCACCCCCTGCTATCTTTTTCAACACTGCCATACTGTTACAAAAATGGAAGAGGACTGCACATGAATGAAGACTGGTTTACATTTTTCTTTTTATCACAGTTTGTTATTACAATAGAATTTGTAGCCATGTGGCCCAGACTACCAGTGATGGGCATCTGTCTCCTTACTTAGCTAGATACTTACACATGGAAAACAGTATGCTGTTAGCCAATATTTACTAAAACAATAAATGGACATTCAAGGGCGCCTAGGTGGTACAGTGAATAGAGCACTGGCTCTGGAGTCAGGAGGACCGGAGATCAAATCTGGCCTCAGACACGTAACACTTAGCCATGTGACCTTGGGTAAGTCACTTAACCCCAATTGCCCTCCAAAAGCAAAAATAAAATAAAATAAAAATGGACATTCAGCACTTATATGACAATTGAAATCACTATGCTCTATGACTTCAAAAAACAAGAAAATTTAAAGACATACTAACTTTTTTATGGATAGTAATTATATGGTTATTGAGCTAGATTACTACTAAAAAATAAATTAACCCAGCAAGTAAAATCAAAATTAGAAAATCAAAACTAGCTTCTTTTTAGTTTTCTTCACTTTCAATTACTGAACAACACTTGAAAGAATAAACAGGAGTTCTGACTAGAAGCAAGATTGTCAAAGATAATGGTAGATTTTAATTTCAGATCTGGAATGAAGTTGTTTTTGTATATACAAAGCAAAGCAAAATTAAATTATCCAGATAACTCAAAGGCAGGGAAAAGTTTTTATTTGATTATCTGTATTTTTAAGGTAAATATTTCTTCAGACTGAATCCTCAGTGGCTATCATTTAGCATATGTAAATTCTGTTCCTTACTCTGTCTCCAATGGAGACAAAGTTCTGTGCTCTACACCCTCCCTCCCCCCACAACAGATTCCTGACACAAACATTTCCTTTTTAGTCAAAATATTCTTCCCATCCCCTATACAAAGAACTATTCAAAGGACATTCATTAATTTCTATGTTTAAGGTCCTACTCTAAATCTATGCTATTTTGTAGTTCTAATTTTCTGATTTATAAAAAGCTGTGTCTACCTGGTGCAGTGGATCTTATTGGTGGGGTCTTCCTTTTGGCCAAAAAATTCCTCAGCTGTGCCTGTTTCACAGGGGACAGTTTAGCTGCAAGAAATCATATTAACTTGTAAATGCTCAAGAGTCAGTTCAAAAATATATGCAGAACATAAAAGAGAAGAAAAAGTTGAAAGAGGAATGACCTTACCTGGTATTTTGGGTAATGGTTTGGTGTGAGATTCAATGGTCGTTTTCATTAAAGCATTGCGCAGGCTTTCAAGATCACTGTCAAAGCTGAAAAAAGGCAGAAGATCATACAGAATCATACCATGCAGTGAAAAGTCAATTCAGCTTATAGTAGGCACCTAATCTGTGTCAGATATTGAGAATGTAAAGACGAAAACAATTATCTTCCCTTAAAGAATTTATGAAGAGATGTTACAATATGTACAAAGAAAAGTAAATCCAAGATTCATACAAAATATCAAGTAATTGGGTTGGAGGGGAAAAGCCTAACTATTAGGAGAATTAGAAGACCTCATGTAGGAGGAGGTAGTTGATCTGAATCTTGAAAAGATCCAGGAGTACCCAGAAATGGAGGTGAGGAGCAAGAATGTTCCAGGCACCAGAGATAGGCTTTTCAAAGGCAGATGGGAGATATAATGTATATGGGGCACTGGAATTCAAAGCGCATGAGGGAAAGTAAGGAGTGATCACCTAGAAAGAGACTGCAGCCTGAATGTGAAAGGCTTTTAGTGCCAAATAAATGTGTTTAAATTTTACCCTAGAGGTAACAAAAAGTCACTAATCCTGCTTGAGCCAAGGAGTGTATCTTCCCTTTAAGAAATTGAATGTGATATAAAGAGAACCAAAAGTGTAGAATTATCACAAACCTGGCCCAGATACCTGTAACAGTGAAGCTAGAGAGGTGGGGCAGCAGACATACCATGAGTTTTCCCTTCTTCCACCTCCAGTTTCTCCAAACAGATCTAGAAAACATACCAGACCTAACAATGATAGGAAAATGCAAGGAAAGAAAAGCACTTTTTTCCAGCCCAGGTTAGCATAGGGAGACAGAGAGGTCTGCACAAAATGGCAGTGTGGGATCTGGGGTAGCAGTATAGGGCAAAGCATTCAAGCTCAAGAAGAGACTGTAATATGGCAAAAAGAGGTCCTAAATCCAGGAGAAAGGGGGCAGCTGGTAGTTCTCACTCACTACCCACAACCCACTTACATACTGAGGATGGACTAAGAAGACTTGCATATAGGGATGGCATTCCAGGTTGAGAGGCAGGCACTGGCCCTTTGCTACATACTGAGCAAGAAGTAAATTTAGATGCAAGTGGTAGCTGCATGGTTCTGACCCAAGAGAAGAGGATAGTCTCAGTTCTAGCTTCTTGCCAGTCTGAAGCCTACAGAATAATAATCAGGCCACACATTCCAGCCCAAAGGGAAGCCTACTGCTCTGTCACTGAGCCAACAGTTTTCCAGCTAGATGCTTATGACTTTCTAGCAGCAGTCTACTGGAATTTCAACTGCAACAAGGTCATTGCTCAGATCCAAAACCCAGGCTAGGAAACTGAACAACTGAGGCTGCTGGGGAAGCAATCAGACTTTGCTCTGGATCAGAACACTGAAAGCATTGAAAACACAACACTCAATAACCCAAGAAGGAACCAGCAGAACTAGTAAAGACATTCCTTCCAGAAGGGTAAAAAAGCCCAGCCCCACACTAGAAGAAACATCAAACAAAAAAGAATCTCACCATAAAAATCTATTATGGTGACAAGGACACTCAAAACACAAAGAAGAGAATGACTTCAAAACATCTACAAGTAAAGCTGAAAGGAAACATGGCTTAAATATAAATTCAACTGGAATTCCTAGAAGGAGTTTAAAATTGTTTTTCTAAATGAAATAAGAGTGTTAGATGACAAAAAAAAAAAAAAGGAAATGGAAAGGTAATTAAGAGTTTAGCACAAGAGGTACAAAACCTTACCTAAGCAACACTGACTGACAAAACAGAAGCTAATGATGCCATTAGACAACAAGAAACATTAAAACAAAATTTAAAGACTAAAAAAAACCAGATTAATGTAAAGTATCTCATAGCAAAAAACAAACAAAAACAAACACCGTGCACACGCCCCACCCCCCCAAAGCACCCCCAGTCTAACTCAGAAAATGGATCAGGGACAAGTTAAGAATCATTAGAATTCTTGAAAGCCATGATGAGCCCCCTCCCTGCCAAAAGAGCCTAGACATCACATTTCATGACATCTTAAGAAAATTGCCCAGATCTCTTAGAACTAGAGGGCAAAGTAGAAAAAGAAAATCTACATCATTCCTCCTGAAAGAACTCCCCAAATGAAAACTCTTGAGAATTATAACTAAAATCCAGGGCTTCCACATTAATGAAAAAAATACTCCAATAGCCAGAAAGAAAGAATTCAAGTACTCAGGAGCCACAGTCAATAACAGGATTTAATGGCCACCATTATAAAGAAGGCAAGAGCTTAGAATAGAATATTCCAGAAGACAAAAGATATAAGGTTACAATCAGCAATAAATTATCCAGCAAAACAGATGGGTGAAAAATGGATTTTTAATGAAAGAGAGGAAACCCAACCATTCCTGATGAAAAAACATAAGCTATGTAGAAAATGAGTGAAAATAAGGACTCAAGTAAACATGAAAAAAAAAGTATACATGAATGAACTAAAGAAAGATAAAATGTTTATATTCTAATATGGAGAGATGATACCTAAATCCCCAAAGAACCCTACCAACACCAGGGTTCAAAGAGGGAGTCTAATTAGACAGAAGGCCTGGGAGTTGTTATATGAGACCTTGATGATATTAAAAAAGAATGGAAAGGAATGGAGAGAGGGAAAGAGAGTAAGGCTAGGGAAAACTGGCTCCCTTCAATGGGTTATAAGAAGTAGATTATAAACAAGGAGGAAGATATAGGAGAGCCTGATATCTGAGTCTCACTCATCTGAAGTACTCAAAGGACAGAAGAATACATACACATAGTTGGGTAAAGAAATACATTTTACTCAACAAAGAAAAAGGAGGAAAAGGGAAGAAAGGTTAGACTAAAGGAGGATCTGTTGCAAAACAAACTAAGATGTCCAAAAAATATTTATAACTCGTTTTGCAGTGATAAAGAATAGGAAATTGAGAGAGTGCCTATCAATTGAGGAATGGCTAAACAAGTCATAGTATATAAATGTGGTGGTTTCAGAGAATCCTAGGAAGACTATTATGGACTAATGTAAAGTGAGCAAAACCACAACAATTTATAAAAATGACAACAATACTGTAAAGACAAATAACTTTGAAAAACTTCAGAACTCTGATCGGCATAATAATCAACCATGATCCCAGAGGATTCATAATGAAATTTACTATCAATGTCTTGATAAGAGTTAGGATAAGGATTCAGATCCCAGAAAGAAACTGTCTTTGTTCAATAAAGGAATCAGTTCTGCTTGACTATTCACATCTGTAATAGGGGTTTACTTTTCTTCTTATTTAAGAGTTGGTGGTGGTAGGTAAAGATGGTAGATTTTTGTTAACTGAAAAAATTTTTAAATAAAGAGCGATTATCCAATCCTTGGTGTGTGTGTGTGGGGTGTGTGTGTGTGTGCACGCGCAAGCACGTGCATGCACACACGCGCAGTTACATAGTTCAAGAGCCTTAAGAATCCATATTCATAAGAAATTCTACAAATAAGCAAAAACGTTATTTGCCATATACAAATATTACTTTCTAAGTGTATACAGATGCGGTAGCAAGGTGGTGTCGTGGGTAGAGCACCAGATCTAGAATCAGGAAGATCTGCATTCAAACCTAAATCAGACACCTATTTACTATGTGACCTTGAAGAAGTCACTTAATCTTTATTTCTCTCAGTCTCCTTATCTGTAGAATGAGGATAATACTAACACCTGCCTGGAGGCTGTCCTACAGGATCAAATGGGATAATAATCTCATTATTAGAGTAATAAAGTAAAAAGAGTAAAGCTCTTAGCACAGCATCTGGCACATAGTATGCACTATATGACTGTGAGTTACTATAGTTAGCTATTAGATGCTTTTATGATGAAATACAAATCAATGTAAAAGCATTACTAAATTCATAGTGGTTTTTTGTAATCACATCATTTTATAATCAATAGATGTTAATATTATGACTACTGTCAAGTGGGATGAGGAAGGTGATCCACAATTTTTTTTGTAGTTTAAAAGAAACTCACTGGAAAAGGTTCAGAACTACTATTTCAGTTAAGAATGGTATACTGAATGAATGAAAATAGATTATTATAATAAATTCATCTATCACATAAAAAACCTCCACTAAATTCCTTAATCTGGTTAAAAAAAAAACAAAAGGAGCTACTTTGGGGGCTCAGATGCTATTTCTATACAGCAAGATATCAGCCTACTGCATAATCATGTTCATTTAAAATACAGAGTAATTATAGAACAAATGAATGCCATAAGAACATATAGGCTGAAGCCTTTGATAAAATACCTCTGGAGGAAGTACTATCTTCCTGTTAGCTATCTGTCTCATATAATCCTCACATAACACAATTCTGGAAAGATCACCCCAAAGACCCATTCCACTCCACTCCCTGTTTACCCACATACCTCTGAGTGCTGCTCTGAGAAGGGCTCTCATTAGGTATGCTCCACTGAGAGGTTTGGTTATAAAGTCGGAGCTGCTGTAAACTGTCCACCAGGTGATTCAACCTCTTCCTCTGCTGGTTGATTATTTCCCGGTTGTTGGCAAGAGTGTTAAATAGTGTCTCTCGCTCTGGAACAAGCAGGCGCCTGTTGACAGTAATAAAAAACCTTTAAAATTTTAGGGATGACTGGATTACTTTATGACAACCATGCACCAAATGATTTCATATTGCATTGTATCTTCAAGTCTTCTTTCTCTCCCACTCCTCCCAACTGCTTCATGCTCTCCCAAACCAATTATTCTTGAATACACTACAGCCAGCTGAATGTCTCCCTAGATAACAGTGGGTCAGTTATCATTTCCCAGTTGAGTGTTTCATTGGGGCACTCTAAAGACAAGGAAACTTTTGGAAAGGGGATGAACAGAAGTGCCATTCAGATTATCTGAAAGAATTAAGAGGACAGAGAAGGAACCATCACTAAGGGGAATAAAGAGGTTTGTCATCCTATCAACACGCACTTTTGTTTCTTCTTCTCTTCCAGATGTCTGTCCCACTCCAGGTCTAGAACATCATTCACATCTTGGACAGCAAACTTAACATACTGATGAAGACGCCGAATTTCCTACCAAGAAAAAAATTCTTAAAACAAAGACAGATGACTCATTTTTCAGCTTGAGCAACAGCTCAAATTAAAAGCAATTTTAAAAAGGAACAGTAAAATACCTATAATGTTTCCAAAAAAACAGTTGTCTGAATGTGTTGTATAGAGAAAAATCCCAGATTTTTAAATTTTAAAAAATCCAGATCTCAGGAGATCTCAGGAGGTATCTAGTCCAACCCATACCTGAACAAAAATCTCTCCAATAACCTCCTAACAAGTGATCATTTAGCCTTCATTTGAAAACCTCAGACTATCTACTTCCTCTCAAGTAAGCCCATTCCATTTCTGGATAGCTGTTATTGTTGAACAGCTTTCCCTTACAATAAACTAAAATCTCCCTTTTTGCAACTTCTCAATGCTTCTATTCTGCCCTCTGAGATCAAGCAGAGCAAGTCTAATTTCATGGAAGGAACAATACATAATGTGTATTAATTCAATTTAACTCAAAAATATTGAGCATCCATGCAAGGTATTATGCTGATGCTAAAGATACAAAAACAAAAAGTTCTGCCCCAACCCATAGAGCTAACATTCTACTGGGGGATACACAACGTTTACAGAAAAGAAACACAGAGGCAGACAGTGTAGAGGATTTTTATCAGAGTTTGACTATTCATACAAAATCTTATATAAGGAGGTGATCACACAATCTAAACAAGGTCCTATACCTAAGTTTCTTCTAACATGGAACAGAAATATGCAGATACAAATATTCAGAAGCAAAAAGAGCAGGTAGAAGCAAGTTAACAAGCAGGTCGCTGATGATGTGACCAATTTCAAGGAAAAAGTACTCAGAAGACAAGAAGAATGAAAAGCAGTCAGGCAGTATGTATGAAAAAGCTATTTTACCTAGGGTTGGCCATATGGGATAAATAAAGGACCATGATTTAAGAGGTGACGAGAAGACTTCTTGTCAAAAACACTCATACGTGGTCTTCTGGCCCAAATGCCTGGCTGAATGGAGGCAGACTACCGAGTTTTCCCTCACTTACTACAGGAAAACCTTGAAAGTCACATTAAGAAGATGGCGGTGTAGAAGCAGGAGAACTCCACAGCTCCCCCCACAACCACCTAAAAACCTATAAAATATGACTCTAAACAAATTTTAGAGCTCCAGAACCCACAAAATTACAGAAAAACACCTCTCCTGCTGGGGGCAGCCCACCAGACAGACAGGAAGGGCTTATCACAGACCGCTGGGAGCCTAAACCAGCCAGGCCTGAAATTGTGGCTTTGCACTGGGGCAGCCAGGACTGGTCATGGCTGGAGCACTTGGAAGAATGGATCATGAGCAGCTGTGGCAGTTTCCAGACTTATCAACCCATAAGAACCAAGGACAAAGTGAAAGGTCTGTGGAATGTGGCTAAATTTGGGGGAGAGAAGTGGATCCAGCCACCAGCCCCCAGGGCAAGAAAGCAGTGGAAGTAGCAGCAGCCTCCACTTGGCCACTTCAGAGCTGAAGGCCTACAGATCGGAGGGGGGCCAAGCGATCATTCAGAGGCTAAGTGCTCTTGCATTAACCTGCCTGGATCGGGATTGTGGTCTTGGGTGGTAGTCCTGAGGTGTGTGACCAGTGAGCCGAAGCTGGTGGGGGCTGCGGAGATGGCAGCCTCCTAATAGCTCTGGAAGCTGTGAAAACCCCAGCGATTTGGGACAAAGCTCTAACCTTGGGAAGCAGAGATCTACTGTGGCTCAAAAATCAAGTTAATTAACTAGCAACATGAGTGGGCAAAGGAAGCAAACCAAGCTCAGAAATCCAACTTTATATTCCTTTTTTGGGGATAAAAAGGATCAAAGCATGGAACAGGAGGAAGACAACACAGTCAGAACTCCGACATCCAAAAACTTCTAAGAAAAATGCAAACTGCTTACAAGCCATAGGAGCTTAAGAAGGATTTTGAAAACCAAATAAGAGGAGTGGGGGAAAATTTAGGAAGAGAAATGAGAATGATGCAAGAAAATCATGAAAAGAGAGTCAACAACCTTACTGACAAAAATAACATCTTAAAAAATAGATTAACTCAAAAGGCAAAAGAGGCCCAAAAAACCAATGAGGAGAAGAATGCCTTAAAAGGTCAAATTTGCCAGGTGGAAAAAGAATCTCAAAAGCTCACTGAAGAGAATAATTCCTTCAGAATTAGAGTGGAGCAAATAGAAGCAAATGACTTTATGAGACATCAAGATACTATTAATCATATCTAAACAAATGAAAATATAGAAGGCAATGTGAAATATCTCCTTGAAAAAAACCACTGACTTGGAAAATAGATCCAGGAGAGACAATTTAAAAATTATTGGACTACCTGAAAGCCATGATCAAAAAAAGAACCTAGAAATCATCCTTCAAGAAACTCTCAAGGAAAACTGCCCTGATATTTTAGAACCAGAGAGCAAAACAGAACTTGAAAGAATTCACCAATCACTTCTTGAAAAAGATCCCAAAAAGAAAACTTCTAGGAATGTTATAGCCAGGTTCCAGAGTTTCCAGATCAAGCAGAAAATATTACAAGCTGCCAAGAAGAAACAATTTGAATGCTGTGGAAAGACAATTAGGATAACCCAGGATCTAGAAACTTCTACATTAAGGGATCAAAGGGCCTAGAATATGATATTCCAGAGATCAAGGGAGCTAGAATTAAAACCAAGAATCACCTACCCAGCAAAACTGAATATAATGTTTCAGGGGAAAATATGGTCATTCAATGAGGTGGAGGACTTCCAAGCGTTCTTGCTGAAAAAAACAAGAACTGAATGGAAAATGTGACATTCAAATACAAGAAGTATGAGAAGGTAAACATGGAAAAGAAATCATAAGGAACTTATCAAAGTTGAACTATTTACATGCCAACATGGAAAAACGATAATTGTAACTTATGAAACTTTTCTGAGTATGAGGACAGGTGAAAGGAATATGAACGTGTGTGTATATATGTATGACTATATAGGAGGGCATATTTGTATATAAATGTATATGTAAGTATGTGTATACATGTGTGCACAGGATCAACTTAATAGGAAGGGATGATATTTTAAAAGGTGAAATTGAGAAGTGGGAGAGGAATGGAATGAGAGGAGACAGGGAGAGACAGAACGGGGTTAATCATCTCATATAGAAGACACAAGGGATAACTGTTACAACGGAGGGGAAGAACAGGAAGGCAAAAGGGAATGGGTCAACCTTACTCTCATTGAATTTGGCTTAGGGAAGGAATGACAAACACTCTAAATTGGGTATCTTGCCCTACAGGAGAGTAGTGGGGATGAGGATGAGAGCAGGTATGATGGAGGGGAGGGCATGATAGGGGGCGCTGTTAGAAGCACTCACTTCTGTAAATGGACAGGGACAAAGTAGAGAATAGAAGGGGGGCAGGATAGGAAGGAGGGAAATATAGTCAGTCTTTCACAATATGTCCATTGTGGAGATGTTC
Organism: Pseudocheirus occidentalis; assembly: GCA_028646575.1. Lineage (NCBI taxonomy): Eukaryota > Metazoa > Chordata > Mammalia > Diprotodontia > Pseudocheiridae > Pseudocheirus > Pseudocheirus occidentalis. The sequence continues at coordinate 108,548,492 of CM053595.1, read as the reverse complement.
TGCATAACTACACATGTACAGCCTGTATTGAATTGCTTCTCTTTCTAGTGGTGGTGGGTGATGAGGGAGGAAGGGAAAGAGTCTAGAATTTAAAGTTCCATAACAAATGTTAAATGTGTGTGTGTATGTATAAATATATATGTAAAATTATTATTAATTAAATTAAAATATATAATTAAAATATACAGGCACTGGGGTAGGGAGATCCATCTTGCCCTACCAGAAAGTCAGAGGAATGATGGGGGAGGACACGGGAAAGAACAGATTGGGGGAGAGGGTATACAGTGGGATCACTGTTTTGGGGTGGTGTGTAGGGGAAAGATGGGGGGAAAATTTGTAACTCAAAATCTTGTGGAAATGAATGATGTAAACTAAAATTAAAGGAAAGTTAATTAAAAAAAAAAAAGAAAGTCATGTTAGATCAAATGATCAAGAAATCTACTAAGAAATGACAGCCAGTGATTTCTTCTTCCCTAGAACTGGTACCAAACAACAATGGTGACAACAACAACACACAGCCAGCAGCCCATGGGAAATCGCTAAGAGGGCTGGGCCAGCACTGACAAACAAGCCTCTACCCTCGCATAGTTATCAGAGACATGTGTAATCTGGGGGCACTGTATTGGAAGCAGCAAGAATGGAAGTCTCCAAAAGAAACCTCAGGGCATCTGGGTAGTAGAAGTAACCAATGTAGACAAGGTAGGGAGCAGAGCAGCACAGCAGCACACAGACTAAGACATCTAGGACTCAACACTATGAATAACAGGCCATGGAGCAGTGGTTCTCAACCTGTGGGTTGACCCCTTTGGGCGTCAAACGACCCTTTTATAGGGGTCACCTAAGACCATCGGAAACCACATATTTCTAATGGTCTTAGGAACCGAGACACCGCTCATCTATCCATCTCCAGGTGGGTCCACCCATATGCAGATACGCCCACATAGGAGTATTAAAGGGTCATAGCATTAGGAAGGTTGAGAACCATTGCCATAGAGGAACCAGAAGATTCAGCATTCTGAACCTCAAAGACCAGGTTGGGGGAACCCCAACCCAAGAGGACATAGTTAGCATAGGAACCCAGGGCCAATCACTCCACCAAAAAGGCTAAGAGCCTGACCCTAGCACAAAGCCTTGAATCATGAACTAAAGCTGAAGAGGTAAGTAAATCAAACACCAACCTATAGAAAAAAAATATAGTGGATCTAGAGATGCTCAAAAATCTAGCATTAAAAGGAGAATAACTCTGTAACAACTACAAAGACTCAAAGGGGAAAAAGTGAATTTTCCACATAGACTACATAAATACTTAAGACACTTAGAAGAAATTAAGCAAAAGATAATTTAAATGAAACAAAAATGGGAGAAAAGAAGTGGAAAGAGAATAAAAATAGCTTAGGAAATGGTACTCTACTCAAGAAAGTTTATTCTAACTAAATAGAAATCAATGATTCTTTGAGTCAGATATATTAAAACAAAATCAAAAGATGAAAACAATTTTTAAATGTAAGAGTTGATATAAAAAATAGCTAGTCTGAAAAAACAGGTCAAAAGGGGATCATCTACCAATCACTGAACTCCCTGAAAATCATGCTTTTTAAAAAAATCCTAGACATTCTATTTAAAGAACTCATATGTGAAAAAAAAAAAAAAGATTCATACGTGAAAACTAATCTATTAGAACTAGGGGGTAAAGTGAAGATAGAAAAGTCTACCAATTGGTTCCTCCACAAAAACCCCAAAAAGAAAAGGCCCTAGTAATGTACAGCTAAAACTCACAATTCTCACATGAAATTCTACAATGATACAGAAAAAAGTGGTTCATGTATCAGAGGGCCAGAGTCAGGATCACACAAGATTGAGTAGCTTCTACTACAAACAAGAGAGATCTTGGAATACAATATTCCAAAACCAAAAGATACAGGCTTACAACCAAGAATAACTTACCTACAAAACTGAGAGGAAAAAATGAACTTTAAAGGTACAGAGGACTTTCAAAGAAACACTGCCATAACACAAGAGGTAAGAGAAATCTAGAAAGATAAATTTCTTTAAGCAAATTAAAGGATTTACATGATGATGTAGTACTAACATTTTAATAGGAGGAAAAGAAAAGTGTCCTTTTAGAGCCTTCAAAAGGTACTGAGGAAATTTAAGAAAAACAGAGGCCCTGGGGGAAGACCAATTCTATTTTGAGTATTTTAAGTGAAAAAAGAGAAAAGAGAATATAAGGAATATATAGTGTAGAAAAGAAGAAAAGGGAATGGAACATGCTATTCTTATAACTGGGGTAGGTGAGAAGAAGAGTACAGGATAAGGGTGAGCAGGTATCAGATTAACCTTACTCTTTATCTGAACCAAACAACAGTGGGTTGAACAAACACATACACAAATGAAATTTTAGCATAGAACTACATCAAACTCAACATGGAAAAAAATATGGATGGAAAGAGATTAATATTAAAGAGGGTAACACTAGGAGAGGGAATAGTTGTAAACAAAACAAATATTCTTATCTGAAGAGAGGAGTAAAATACCAAAAAAACAAAACTAGAATCTGAGGAGTTGCTTTAAACTGCCTCCAACACAAGTGGGGAATGGCTTAATAAATAACAGTATATTAATTTAATGTGATATGATTTTGTCATAAGAAATGACAAAAGACACAAATGTAGAGAATTCTTGGAAGTGATGGAAGATGAAAGACAGCAGAACAGAAGAACAATTTCTACAAAGAAAACAACACTAAAAAATATTTGTGAAAGATTTAAAAACTCTAATCAATGCAATGTCCAGCCAGGTTTCCAGAGGACCAGTGATGAGGTACGTTCTCACCTGACAATGACAGAGAACTGATGGACACAAAATGCAGAGACATTTTTGACGTAGCTACTGTGTGAATTCATTTTGTTTATCTAGGCTTATTTAGTATACAGGTTCTTTTTTCTTTCTTCCTAGTTTTAAAAAATTGAGGTAAAAGAGGAAGTTAGTAAAGATGATGCCCCCTCACAATTTTCGGAAGAAACCCGAGCTACCAATAGATTTTTAAAATGCTCTAAGTAACCAGACAATTAGAAAAATGCAAAAAAATTTTAAAACCCCAAGATATGATCTTACACCTATGAGATTGGTTAACATGACAGAAAAGGAAAATGACAAATGCTGGAGAAGATGTAGAAAAACAGGGACACTAATGCACTATTGGTGGAGTTGTGAACCGGTCCAACTCTTCTGGAGAGCAATCTGGAACTATGCCCAAAGTGCTATAAAATTGTGCACAACCTCTGACCCAGGAAAAACCACTACTAAGTCTATATTCCAACGAGATCAAAGAAAAAGGAAAAAGACCTGCTTGTATAAAAATATTTACAGCGGCTCTTTCTGTGGTGACAAAGAACTGGAAATTAAGAGGATAATCAACTGAGAACTTAACAAGTTGTGGCATATGACTGTGATGGAATACTATTGTTAAAAGAAATGGGGGGGGGGGAGGTGGCTAGGTGGCGCAGTGAATAGAGCACCAGCCCTGGAGTCAGGAGGACCTGAGTTCAAATCTCGACTCAGACACCTGACACATTTACTAGCTGTGTGACTTTGGGCAAGTCATTTAATCCCAATTGCCCTCCAAAAAGCATTAAAAAAAAAAGAGTGCCTCCTTATACCATTAAATCTAAATCTATAAATATATTCTTCTCAATACTATATAATTACATTTAACTGTTTGAGCTCAAAAACCACTTATTAAGTGACTTAGAGGCAGTATGATGAACAGGTACTGAACTTTCAATCAGGAAAACCTGGGTTCATATTCTGCCTCAGACACTTAGTAGCTATGTGACCCTGGGCAAATCACTTAACCTCTCTGGGCCTGCTTCCTCATCTATAAGATAAGGGGGTGAGATTCAATGGCCTCTAAGGTTTCTTCCAGTTCTAAACCTATAATCCCCTTGATCCAATGACTACTGAGTGCAACTGGCCTGTGTTAGGCATTGAGAATGTGACAAATTTGAAAGTAGGAAGATTCTGCATTCACAAAATTGAGAGTCTACCAAGAGGACAGATATATACAAAATTGCAAGTTTTTTTTTAAACAGAAAAGGTGTGATTGAATGGGAAAACACACTTTTCTTTCTGATTCAGATATGTACGTAGGTGCTTGGATCAGGAGGTCATAACTAACACAATCCATCTGCCTGATGGCATGTGTCCTAATTGCCCCTTAAGAAGAAGAAAATAGTCTCCAGTGTTGATCTCAGCAGTGTTAGAATTATTGTGATAAATTTATAATATACTTTTTCTAAAAACCCAAGTTGTATGTAAAAAAGATCCAGGGCATCTTTTTCCTGTTCTTTATATAAAGAAATGTCCCTATTTGTTGTTCATCAAGTCCTCATAATAATAACTTTTCAAGAAGAGTGCTAATCTTTATCTGTAGTGATAACAAACATCACATAAGAACAACTGAAAAGGTCCAGTTCTCCAAGTATTTCCTACCTGAAGCTGAGCTTCACTCTTAGGATCCAGGGGTCTCTTATAGAGTAAATGGAGATACCCAGAGTCATGGTTTCTTTCATTCTGTTCTCTTGCCTCTTCAACCCCTGCAAAACCCTCTAATAAGGTGGTCTTCAGGGTGCTAATATCTCCATGAAGAGACTAAAAAGAATCAAAGGAATATAATGATGAAAAAAAATGTTATCAAGATTTTAAAAAAATCTCTTTTTGGAATGAGCAGGGTATTGTCAACAAAAAGATTAATTAGGTTATTAGATTATTTGGTAAAAATATAAGAAAAAAAGAGAAGGAGGAGAGCTATTTGAAAAGTAACGGACTTTCAAACTAAAACTGCTGATCCAAATAAAAAAGGAAGGAGTCAAATGCATATGCAGTGTAGGGAAACAATGAATACTGTTCACCTTGTCTCTGAGGAGGTAAAGCATTAATGCCCACTAAACCAGTTCAACCTAGGGAAAAGATGAACAGATACATACCTCTGTTGTCTCTTTAATCTCCAGGAGAAAGGTGTGTAAGTCCTCTGATTCTGTCCGCAGTACCTTCATTTCCTCTGCAGTTCCAACTTGGAAACAGGCTTTGGAAGTTCGGGCTTTTAGCTCTTCCATCTCCTTTTGGAAGTGGGCAATCTACATGATCAAGCATTGAGAAAAACCAATCCAAAAGTGAGACAATGAGATATGAATGACTGCTGTTATTGTAGAACTGACTAACCTAGTGCAGAGTTGTGAACCTGCTTCCAGGGAAATGGGCCAAGGCCATCCACTAGGATGACGGTAGTGACTAAAAGCCTTTACCAGCCAAATTTCCTTGATGTGGTTGCATTAGGTCAATTAGAAAAAGAATCTGTAGGATATGACATTACCTCCTCACTGATCCCAGCCATCACAGGATCTGAATCTTTCCACTGATGCAGCTGCTTTTCCATCACAATGGCAGGCTGTGGTGATTTGGCCTGAAATGAAAAGTTTTGAAAACCTACTAAGTTGTGACCACTGAAAGCAGCCTGTGTATGTAGACATTTAATATAGTTGAAAAGCCTTGTGGAAGGTTTAACTGCTTCTAATTATACAGAAGAGTTAACAGGGGGTTCTGAAATGCAAACTCAGTTAAAAATGCACTATCAAAAGCATAAGCTCATGATTTAATAAGGAGTGACTCAACTGCTCAAGGTTCTCTGAGGTTTTAACTTAAGTCCCATAAGAAACAAACTGGTGGTGGAGGACCAGAAGGATAAAGCCATTAGATTCATTTCTTGCTTATTTGGGTGAAGGATAAGAAAAATTAGATGCTATCTTGCATTTAGAAAAAAGTAAGAAAAGCAGACATCCCATAATATAAAAAGGTATGAGTGAGTCAACAGAGAACATAAACCTATAATTTTTAGTTGAAGATAAAGTATGCATGCACTAAGTCAAAAAATCTCACTCTTTTTCATATTTTTTACTGCATTGCAGAGATTTAAATATGTCAAAGGGATTCTTCAAAAGTGATAATTCCAAAAGAAAATGTGAATCATAGTTTAAAAATATACACTTAAATGATTTTAATAAAAAGTATATATAATTTTGCTTGAATACAAGCATTTAGTACCTGAGTAGTACTTGACTTTGACACTGGAGCAGTGATCCTGGCCGATTTCTGCACCATTGAAGATACTGGACTGCTTTGGGAAGAGCGTCCTGTAATGACAATGAGCTAACTCAATCATAACATACCACATTTACATAATTTCCTCAACCCCAAATGTGAGAAAGAAAAAAGGTGTATAATTCTTCCTAAGAGTAGCTATCAGCCATAGCAACAAACGGAAGGCTGCCATAGTTACCATTAGTGGAAACATTCAGACAAGGTCCTGCTAGTCACAGGTGCTGGCCTAGGAGGTTCCAAAATAGCTAAGTGAGAATCAAGGTTAAGAATCGAAGATGGCTGCTGGCACTTCTAACAATGACAGTTCTGAATCACATAATGCCATTTCTCTCTGTTATTCCCTATACTTTCAGAGACAGAGGATTAGTTTCTTCAAATTGGGGGAAGGGAGGGAAGACAACATATAATGCAGGAAATAGTCAGTACAGAAATACTTCTATAGCTAAAGTAAAGAGAATCCATTATCAGAGGACAAAGCTAACCATGGTAAGCAGCACCAGGCCTTCCTTTCTCCTAGGTAACAGTGATTTCAGGGTAGGCTATTCTTGGGAGTTAAGATTTCAATAATTCTATATCCTTTTTTGGGTAAAACCAACCTGAGATAGCTAGGAGATACTATCGGTTTACTGAAAATGAAACTCTTTTTAGTACTTAAAGACACAACGAAAAGAGACTTGACTTCCTCATATCCTCAGTACTCAGGATTCTGCCTTAGTAGAGCAGGTGCTTAATAATCGCTCATCAACTGACTGACAAAATAGGGCTACTACCCCTTGCACTAACTCACAAAGCTATTTTGAAGAAAGGATTCTGTAAGATGTAAAATGCCATAAAAATTTAAACCATTATTTTAATTCATGAAAATAACTCAAGTTCTAAACAGAAACAGGCCAAGGAAATGTACTAGACACTGCCTGCACTGCCCTTCAGCCTGGTCCTCCTCAGTTGCCTTAGGCTGCCTCTGCTGCCCCTCTATGTGACAGATTGTTCATGGTTCTGACATCTGCATTCACTTGTGACTGCTCTGGGCTCAGGTGACAAGTATAAGTCACTACAGGACCATCCTCATCTCTGCTCTTTAATGAATCATTTTAGAGTCCACAAAAAGACAGACACTAGATGCAGATGAATGGCCAGTATACCCGCTATTTCAATCACCAAGTACACTCAGCTCTGTGAGAAATGGTAAGATGATAAGGAAGTCTGCCGATCACAGTATTAGGTCCATAACATCACATAATCTACAGATTCTCCTAAATAAGAGAATACAAAATCCATAGTAACTTATTCTATCAGAAGAGGAGAAACAAATATTTTTTTCCATTTACTTAACTGGTACCTCTAAGAACGCTGGGAAAAAAAAACCCCTAGGAAGACCTGTGTTCAGGTTCCACATATGACGCATACTTGGGCAAATTTCTTAATCTCTTAGTGGTCTAGGTAATTCCCTAAGAAGCAGAAACACTGACCTGCACTGGGAGAAGAAAATTACTGGAAATTACCAATGAAATTATCACTCCTGTCTCTATCCCATTCCCCATTGAGAATCTAAGACCTTTAAAGCCATCTGCTTGAAAGCATACCTGAAACAGAGGGAGACACAGATGACTTTGCTGATACTGAGCTAGATGAAGATGAGAGAGGCATGGAGTGACTAACAGGGCCGGCAGAAGCTGATTTGGAGGCAGAGGAAAATGATAGCATTGAGGAGTTGCTCTGGGAACTGCTGACAGGAGTAGATGACTCTCCAGCAGGAAACCTGCAAAGAAGACAGACTATTTCAAAAACGCCCATCGCAAATATTTTTTTCTCATGCTAGTAAAAAGTGACACCCCCAAAATGAAATTTATTATTGACAGAAATGCTCCTAACTTCATGCAATACAAATGTCTTGAATATTTTAAAAATTTTTATTGATTTATTTATTTTCTTGTTTACATCATTCATTTCCACAAGATTTTGAGTTGCAAATCTTCTCCCCATTTTTTCCTCCACCCCCCCCCAAAACAGCCACCCCACTGCAGACCCCTCCCCCAATCTGCTCTCTCCTATGTCCTCCCCCATCACCCCTCTGACTTTCTGGTAGGGCAAGATGGCTCTCCCTACCCCCGTGCCTGTATATCTTAATTCCCAGTTGCAGGCAGTTAATGATGATGATGATGAT
>CM053595.1:108522085-108539672 GCA_028646575.1 Pseudocheirus occidentalis | reverse complement strand
CCCTGCCCTACCAGAAAGTTAGAGAGCAGACCAGGGGAGGGGCTTTACAGTGGGATCGCAGTTTTGGGGTTGGGGTAGGGGAAAGACGGTGAGAAAATTTGTAATTCAAAAATCTCATGAAAATGAATGATGTAAACAAGAAACAAATAAAATTTATTACATAAAAAAAGAGTTGCCCTGAACCCCAAATAATAAAAATTAGTAAAAAGAAAAAAAAAAAGAACTATCATCACTCAAAAAATGCCCACTTCACCATCCACACAGAAAAAACAAGGTGTTTAAAGAATGTCTATTGTCCAGATTGGGATATATAGTGAGATCGGCAACCTGTAGAGTATATATCTTGGACAGACACTGTGAATGAACAATTAATTGAACATAAGGATGAAAGAAGGCTGAAATGCACTTGGAAAATATGCAGTACTTTTAATAATCACAAGCTTCTAGCTTAAATAAAGACCCATCTTGTTAACATCAAAATTCTTCCAGTGATGCTATATGGAAACTCCAAATTCTCAAAATAATTAAAGTCATAAGTCAATGAAAGAGCATGATGACCAAAAGCATGCTACATGAGAGAAGCAACATAAAAGATATTCTCAGAGTAAAGTATATCTAGAAAAAGAGATGGGCCAGAAATACAAGAGTGAGAGATAATCAAAGAACAACATAGGTACAGAGTCTATGTACTCCATTAGTATCCAAAGAAAGTCCAAAGATCTGTGTAATTGAAAACAAATAATATCCTCTATTTTATTAAAGCTTAATCAATTTACTATGTATTAGTGGTCAAGCTGCTATATATTAGTTATTCTCCTTTATTATGTGAACCTGAGTTCTCTCTGAACTCCTTAAGCTTACAGCTGTCATCTCTTTATCTGGCCACCTTCCACCCATTAAATTCTCCTCCACAGGACTCTCTAATCATAAAATTCTAATTTATATCCTAATCTATCAGAAATCAGTAACATGTATACCACAAGTTCCTTGTTCTCAGACATTGACAACCACTGGACTTTCCACAGGATGTTAACCTACCTTGTAAAAAATTGATGTAGCTTGTGTTTAGTAACCTTGGCACTGACCTATCAGAAGTGAGATATACCTCTGTAACACCAGACTGATGTCATCCTCTATTTTTGGGTACCTCTGTATGACTATAAAAGAGCTGTCTTGACTTTTAACTGCATCTTTGGTTACTGAGGAGCCTTGGACCCCATTTATTGGTATCTGCCTGCCCTACTAATAAACTGATTGTGCTGGAAGCTTTGGTGCCTCAGGTCACCATTATTTCAATCATAACATCTAAAGAGACCATATTTGTATAAAGTGCTTAGCATGGTGCCTGGCACATGGTAGGCCCTATATAAATGCTTATTTCCCTCCCAGAAAAAGGCCTCCCCACCCCTAGTATTTTGGGTAACCCCCAGAGAAGATTTACGGTAGCTCATGGACAAGAATAGAAAAAAATGAGAAGACCTAGATGACAGTCATAATCTGTGCCACTTAAGGGAATGGCAATATCAGCAATTTCACACAACTGAAAAATCAAAGAATACAGATACCTAGGAATAAACACTCAGTGCGCTTCCTTTATTATCAAATAATTACTGAGCCCCAAGTATATTTAGTTTCTAGATTAGCTCAAGTGAAAAATAAAAGGCAAATATTCAGAACTTTAGCTGGGTTCTTTCTTAAATTAATATAGGAATATCAATTAACAATCATATTAATAAAACCAGCGTTAAATAGGACAATATGAATAAAACAGTAACCACAGTGATCTACACAAGCTTGTTCCTTGGATTTATAGCTCAAACTCTCTGAAGTGAATTTTCAACATTATTTTACTTACTGCTTACTGAATTGACTTTTTAAAAATTATATTGGGGGGAAAGAGTATAAGACACACATGACTGGTACCTGGGTACTCCTTTACTAAGAATCGAAAGTAAAAGAACATAAAACATTCCAAAGAAAAAGAAAAAGAAAAAGACATTCAAACAAAAATAATTTATTAAAAAGACATCCAAATCAATGCTATTAAGTTCATAAGCAAGACATATAAATTAGTATACATACAGGTAGTACAGTCATCACCACATCTGGGGAAGTTTCCAAGGTCCCATCTGCTGCTGCATATACTATTGAGAAGACATATGTACCAATCCACAGCACATCGAGAACTGAAAAGGGATATACTTTAATGAATTCATCATTAAAAATAACAGATGAAGCAATGACTTATTCATGGTTGATGCTGACCACTTGAGACTACAAAATTAACACTTAAATATATGAAACCACATAGCTCTTAACTTTTAAAAACTTAAGAGAAGATTCCACTGACTATGCACAACTAACAGAACTCAAGGAGCCCAATTCAGATCAAAATAGTTATTAATTTTTTCTGGAGACTTAAAACAATGGACATTTCTAGGAAAAATTGACATGCATAATCTATAAAGACTGTTGAACAGTCTCAGCAATTCATCACAAACTGTTTTCCTATGTTGAACTGAAATAACATGAATATAAAAGAATCTAAAATTCACTCAATGATTCTGTAGATGATAAAATACAGCATATAGTTTTGAGAATTTTGTGATAAAACCTGGGCAATATGAATATACTTTAAAAACAAACAATTCATCAGGGACCATTCCAAATTTTTTTAAGCAGCCAGCTTTAAGCATAAGGTATTTACCTCTTACAGGATGATCTGCTTCATAAAATGGAGGGCAAGGAATTACTTTTTTCTCCTGCAATGTCTGTAAGATAAAAGGCCTTGTTTCAAATAATTAACACTACCCAGGTCAACTTCCAAATGGTCTTCCCCAGAAGCAAAGCAATTTATGCCAAATATAAAAGTCTCATATTGATTTTACCCATCTTCAGTGGCCAAGAGAACAAAGATAACAGTGAAGGACTTAAATAAATTTCACATACACAAGGATTATTATGAGAAGGAAAATTTCCAGGGGAAAATACGGTCATTCAGTGAGGTGGAGGCCTTTCAAACATTCTTGCTGGAAAAAAACCTGAACTGAAAAAAAAATTTGACACTCAAATACAAGAAGCATGAGAAGGTAAACATGGAAAAGAAATCATAAGGAACTTATCAAAGTTGAACTATTTACATGCCAACATGGAAAAACAATCATTGTAACTTATGAAACTTTTCTCAGTATGAGGATAGGTGAAGGGAATACAAATGTATATATACGTACACATACACATATGTCTATATAGGAGGATATATATGTGTGTGTGTGTATGTGTATGAACACATATCTGAATATGTGCATGCATGTGTACATAGAGGTCACAAGATCAATTGAATGGGAAGAGACTACACTTTGAAAGGTGAAATTCTGAGGTGGGAGAAGATTAGAATGAGAGGAGACAGGGAGAGACAGAATGGGGTTAATCATCTCATATAGAAAAGGCTAGGGATAATTTTTACAATGGAGGGGAAGAACAGGAAGGCAAAAGGGAAAGGGTCAACCTTACTCTCCTTGAATTTGGCTTAGGGAAGGAATGACAAACATTAAACTGGGTATCTTGCCACACAGGAGAGTAGGGGAGATGGGGATGAGAGGTGGGATGATGGAGGGGAGGGCAGGGATAGGGGGAGGTTTGCTGTAAGTACACACTTCTGTAAAGGGACAGGGACGGGTAGAGAATAGAAGGGGCAGCGGAATAGGAAGGAGGGACATATAATCAGCACAATATGTCCACTGTGGAGATATTCTGTGTAATTACACATGTACAGCCTGTATTGAATTGCTTATCCTTCCAGTGCGGGTGGGTGACGAGGGAAGAACGAAAAGAATCTAGAATTTAAAGTTCTATAAGCAATTGTTAAAATATATATATAATATTTATAATATAGACATATATGTGTGTATATACATGCATATAATATATTATTATATATTATATATGCATATATATTCTATTGTATGTTATATATCATATATACATATATAATATAATATATATTATATATACAAATGCACATATAATATATATAATTATTATATAATTATTAACTACATGCAACTGGAAATTAAGATTTATTATTACTATTATTATTATTATTAACTACATGCAACTGGAAATTAAGATATACAGGCACTGGGGTAGGGAGACACATCCTGCCCTACCAGAAAGTCAGAGGGGTGATGGGGGAGGACATAGGAGAGAGCAGATTAAGGGAGGGGCTATGTAGTGGGATCGCTGTTTTGGAGTGGTAAGTAAGGGAAAGATAGGGAGAAAATTTGTAACTCAAAATCTTGTGGAAATGAGTGATGTAAACAAGAAAATTATTATTATTTTTTTTAAAGGCAAATTAAACTTACAGGGAGATACTGGATCACAGTTCCATTATGTTTTCCTACAGCAAGCTGCTTCCCTTTAGGACTCCAACAGACTGAGAAAAGAAGAAAATTTTACTATGCATTTTCAAAAAAAGGGTTAACTACAGAGATTGAAGACAAGATAATTTACATACTCCTTGTTGCTTTATTAGCCAATTCAAACATCTTGTCTTGGAATTTATTAAATACAGTTAAAGACACAGAGAATATGTGTAGGATCCAACCAAATTGTATCATCTTAGCCCCAATCATCTGAGGGCTAAGAGTGCTTTTTTAAGTGAGACCTGCCCAGAGAGATTAAGGCTTTCTACTTCAGTTAAGCAATCCTACAAGTATCAGAAAATTGTTTTGTTTCTCACTATCATTTCTTACATGCTTTTCTGCAGAAGAAGCAAAAGAATGCACCAGAGTGAATTCATTTTAGAAAAGATATTAAGTTACTGTCAAATTCCAATACAGGACCAGCAAGCAGTATGAAAATGTTTCTTCCCTCAGAAAAAACTAAATACTCTTAGTCTAAATTATTTATGCTCTCTTGCTTCCAAGAAGAAAGCTATCCCCCTTTTCAGATTATTGTCACATATTACTTTTAGAAATTAATGTTTTAAAAGAATCACATAGCTGTATAGGGCCAAAGCTTTTATTAACCTACCAGATGTGACTGCCACAGATGGTGGAAGGCTTGCAGACACTTTCACTGTGTCTGTGACATGTAGAACTGCGATACTACCATCAGCCAGACAAACTGCAGCCATGGTTGGAATGGTAGGGTTCCACTTCATATCGACGACCACACCACCAGCATCTTTTGTCAGTTTGTGATAAGCAAATGGGCGTTTCTGTTGTTTGGCCTTTAAAACATGCAAAGAAATACCACATCCTTCAGACAAAACCAGTCTGTTCTAGCTCCCGCCAATTATAGACTCTCTTTTTCACAGAATTAAAGAGCTTTAGAATCAGAAGGCTTCTCAGTGATCCTTTTGTCTTATCTATTCATTTTATAGATTGAGAAACTAAGGTCAGGGTGGGGGGGAAATATCTTGACTATGATGCCAAATTTTAAGGCGAGGTGCTGAAATTGTTATCCTTTAGCTCAACATATTCAAAGTAACTTACAACACTTAAGACAAACTAAAAATACGTGGTAGGCAACAAGTGACTAAAACGTTTGCCAAAGAGCATATGGACTGGTGATTGAATAAGGACAGACCAAGAGACATGCATCAGACTTAAGTTCAAGTATCCCACCAACTGTGTAACCTTTGGCAAGCCACCTTTCTAGGGTCTCACAGTTCTCATGTGGAAAACAAAGCCACCATGTCAGGAGAAGTCACTGAAGCAGATCACCTCTTCTAGCTCTCAATTCTAAGGTTCTATGATTCAGTAGTGGATGAATACTACTGTTCTGTAAGAAAGACTGTAGGCAGGTGTTTCAGAGGTAAGTGTTCAACACCAGAAACTGTATGTTCACGCTGAATGAAGATTCCAAGATCAATTAACAAGTTCCTTACCTCATTTGAGAATGTGCGAACATCAAAAAAGGCAATGAGGCCAAATTCACTGGATGTCATACAAACAGATAGTGTCAGATTATCACAGCTCAAAGCCAAGTGGTACACTGGGAACTTCATAGGGATAAATACGTTTGGAACTTTCTCAACTATTTAAAAAAAAAGACAAACAAAAGTCACCATTTTATAAGCATGAAGACAAAACCTTTAATCTAGTGCTATGTTAAGTGAAGTATCTGTCTACATAAAAGATTCCCAGACACACACCCTCACTATTAAGATACAATTAAACCTCATTAAATTTTGATTCTTCTGTAACCTAGTCAGGATATCCCAATATAAAAAGAAGAGCCCCATGGAGAGGGCTTTTGAAAGCAGTGTTGTTTATGGTCCTAGTGATAAAATAATTCTATCATTAGTACATAATTTTCCCATCTTCTCCCTAACAAGAATATTGTTAAGATCAACTAAAATGTGATATAATAAACTCCTCCTAGACATTATACAACCAAGGCAGATTTTTCTCTACTTTGTGCTTGAAAGAATGAACAGATACCACAAAAGAAAGACCCACATGGATTATCTCCAACACCTCAGTGATAGCTAAGGTATCTCTGGGTGCTATGGCACTTACCTGGGAACCTCTGGTCAACTTAGTAATATTCTTAAAATCATAGTCTTCAGTGACCATGTCAGAGATTTTCTTTCGGAAAAAGACTACTTCATTAGTACTTCACTATGCTTCTCTCTCTTCTGCCTTACATAGGAGGAATTTAATAAAAGTGTGTTGAATTGTACTAACCAATTCTATTGGGATCCTCCCCAGGTCGATTCTGAATAAGAAGATTTTTAGTAGGAAAAACTCGAAACCCAGTGGCTCCTGCAGCAAACACCAGACCATACTTATTAGATACAGTAAGCATACTGCACCGCTCTTTGGATAGCTCTTCAGGGGCTTCAAAGACTCGAACCTTCTTCAGTGCCCTAAACTGAAAATCCTGTCATAAAGAATAAAAACAGAGAGTAATTCAGTACTGCATACGTAGGTCAAATAGAATTACAAAGAGAATCTTAACATAATACTTCCCACTCCTTCCTTGACTGCTTCTCTGACAAATTCAGCTCACCCTAGTTTTCTTACTCACTTACTGTTATATATTTACATCTTTACAGCTTTACTCTTTAATTATACTTAAGCATATATTCTACCTTCCCACTGAGAATACTGTAAATTCCTTCTGAATAAAGATAGCGCCTTTTATTTCTCTCCTATGATGTAGTGGAATGAATTCAAGACTTGAAATCAGGAAGACTGAATAATTTCAGCTCTAACACTTAATAGCTATGAAACTATTAAAATTTTCTTTCTTCATTACTTTTCTTCTGAGTCTTAATTTCCTCATCTGTAAAAGAGGGACAATAAAACTTGTGCTCCCTTATAGGGATGTTGTGAAGAAAATACTTTGCAACCTCAAAAGATTACAGAAATTTGACTTATTTTTATTATATTCCCACAATACACAAAGTCTACATACATAACAAGTACTCAAAAAATACTGACCAACAAGAAAAAGACGACTTAATTCTAAGTGACTTATTTCAAGAACTATTCCCCAACAATGACATTTCAGCATATCAAAATAATATCTTTTGCCCCCTCTCTAACTATATCCTACTTATATAAGTGCATGTGAGCCCCCTGAGGGCTAAGTCAATGTCATTCTGCAACTCTGTATTCTCAGCAACTATCTAAGGGTGTTCAACAGAGGAGGCACTTTTGTGAGTGGTTTTATACAAGGGGAGAATGTTTTCTGCTTTCCAGACAAAGATGAACTGGAGTTGAGATGAAATGGATTAAAAGGCCACCACTAATACTTAATAGCTATGTAGCCATGGGCAAGTCACTTAACCCCTCTGAGAGTCAGTTTCTAAATCTGTTAAATGGGGATCATACCTATATGATTATACTTAGAGAACAGTAGCCTCTGAAGCAGCAGTTACAAACTCAAAATGGATTATGAGAGTTCTTATGGGCAGTTTCACTGGTCCAGTGTACTACTATGAACCCTCCCAAAAAATCCCAGACTCACAACAAAATTTTCTCTAAGTATAATCTGGACTATTTGGGGGCCTCTGAGATCACAGTCACCCAACAGACTGATGACAGATGAATCAATGATGTAAATGGGCTCCTTAAGTCTGTACATTAGCATTAAGGATCACTATCCATAGTATTCTTGAGCTGATACAGAGCTTAGACACCATCTAGTCTCATTTTACAGATGGAAAAACTGAGCTTCTAAGGAGGAAGTGACTTGCCCAAGGTTATACAATGAGTCACTAGAAGATCTAAAAGTTAGTCTGTCAATAAACATTCATTAAGAGCCCACTATGTGCTAGGTACTGTGCTAAGTGCTAGGGATACAAAAATAAGCAAAAGCTATTCCTAGCCCTCAAGAAGCTTGTAATCTACTGGAAGTTAAACCCAGATCTCTTCACTCTCAATTCAGCATATTTCTCAATACAATGTTGACCTAACTTTGTCCAAGAGAGCCACTTCATTGTTGCTTCAACATTTAAATCCATCAAAGACTACTGAGCCAGAAACCATAGAATGAAAAAGACCAAACCAACAATCTAGTCCTATTCCCTAATTTTAAACATGATGAAAATGAAGCCCAGACAAGGGACAGGAGTGTCCCAGAATCTCACTATGACTTAGTAAATCAATGAATTGGAACTCATGGTTTCTAATACCCAGTGTTATTCCCTTCACAACAAGCCATATCAATTTAGTAGCAAATCAGTGACTAAGACTTCAGTTTTCTGACAACTATTACATAGTACACCATAGTACAATTCCCTTCACAACAACCTGTCAACCTAACACCCTGGAACATTCCCCTCAGATATATGTAGCATGAGACAAATTCCACCAAGGAATTCCATTGAAGCAAGAACTACATAAAGTCAGTACTGGAAAATGCTTCAGAAACAATTTAATCCACTTCCCTCCATTTTACAGATGAAGAAACTGAGGCATCGAGAAGGGAGAAGACTAGTCTATTATTCTTATTCATATAAGAAAACTTAAGATTTGGAGCCCCTCCACAACAGCAGATTAAATCGAAAGATAGTGGTGGTTTGTTCAATCAGGTTCAAGTGTACCTGTGTGGACCTTTGTGACTGAAGAAGATGGTGCCCTCCAGAGCCATTTCTGTGTTTTCCCATGATGCTAGAATTCTTCCACAAATCATTCACACTTTGGGTTTCTCTCTCCAAACATATGCAACATGAGGCCAAAGAATAATTTCACTCATTTCCCTCTGATTTTCTGCATATTTGGGAAGAGGAGGTTGTGTTGATTTATGTCCCGAAAAATGCTAATAATCTTCTTAAAGACCCTTTCTACTTTCTCATATTGTTCTGGGGAAACAATAAGGTTAAAAAAGGTGCAGATGCTGAATTTTTCCTTGTGTAGAAAAAAAGAGAAAGCACTGGGCTTTGGATGTCGGAACGATTTATAGAAAAGGGCAAAGAGTGGACCTGGGGTTCGAAAATGCTGGGCTCTACCACTTATGATAGAAAGCAAGTGATTTTTTAAACTTTTGTGGGCCTCAGTTTCCTCATCTGTAAAATGGGTGTGGAGGGCGAGTCGGACAAGATAATTTGTCCCTCGAGTCCCTTCCAGCTCTGTCTACGATCATTTGAAGAACAAATGCAGGGGTAGGGGAAGGTATCGAACCCAAGGGAAAACATCCTAGAAACTGGAACCGAACCCCAAATCTCTGGATTCCCAGTCTTTTGTGCACCGTAAGGTCTAAGCTCCACTACCCAGTGCCTCGAGAAGCTAAAAGCCGTAGGCAAAGGATGCTGGCTCTTCCAGCGCCTAGGCCCTCTCCAAGGCAACGTAGGGCCTGAAGTGACGCCCCCTAGCTCGGCCAGGCCTGACGCGGCGTGGCCTGTCCCGGTGGGACCTGTTCTGCCCCTCCCTGCCCCGGTCGCACTGAACCTGACCTTCATCTCCCGTTCTGGGATCAGCGCATCCATCTCGTCTCCCATGGTCTAGACTCCCTACAAGCGGGAGCCGGAGGAGCCTCCGCCCCCGAGGAGCCGGAGCTACAACGGGGCTAACTTCCCTCGCTGAGCTCAGCAGCAGGATCCGAGGTCCGCCATTTCCGGCGCATCAAAACTACGTCACACCCGTGAGAAACAGTCCTCTAGCAGGCTGGGAAAGAGGTCGGTCCGGCGCGAGCCCGCCGTGAGCCGCTGCTTTCTATTGGCCCGTCTGGTGCGAGCGCGCGGCGAACTGCCGCTTACGCTTGGTCAGTCAGCCTCCTGCTCACTGTCAACGGCCGCTTTCCATTGGCCTACCCTAGGAAGGGGGTGTGGCTTGTTGTCAATGGTTTCTGATTCCGTTTGGCCTAGCCTTTCTTCTTAACAAGTGGTCTTCTACCGTTCTAGGATCTTAGGGAGTGTTGCACATGGGAGGTTAGCTTCCAAAATTCTGTGGTTCGACTTTTAATTTTACTGATGTGACTTCACATGTATAATCTGTATCATATGGCTGGACTTCTCAATGAGTGGGGGAGTGGAGGGAGCAAGGGAGAGAATTTCGAACTCAATTTTTTAAATGAATATTTAAAATATATACATGTAATTGGGAAACATTTAACAAAATAATTAAAAGAATATTTAAATTTCTTTTATTCAAGAGGCGGGACTCTCTGCCGGGTTCCTTTCCTGGGGGGATGGAGAAAGAAGTAAAATCCCTTCCTGCCTTACAGCTTCTTCCTGGCTGGGAGAGGACATAACACAAGGGTGCAGATGACTGCTAGGAAGCAGACCCGAGTGATTTCTTAAGAGAAATAATAAAAAGCGCATGGCCCCAGGGAATAGGGAAAGGTTCTGGGAATTCTAATAAACCGGGTCTTTCAGTGTTTAGATAAACTTCATTGAGTTTAGGCCTAGTAAGTAGTTGAATGTGACAAATTACTACAAACCAAACTTAAAGAGTTACAAAGTGTTGAGTTATTGATAACTTCAGTAAAGATGTTATAAGAAGAAAATGGAATCTGAGTTGGACTTTTAAAGACTGAGAATTAGGGATAAAAATAACAACTGACATTTCTATAGAACATTAAAATTTGCAAAATCCTTTATCTACATTATCTTATTTCAGATCTGACAAAATCTAAGCAACAGTACAAGCAAATAAATGCCTGTAGATAAAAAAGTATAGACTGTATTCAGATGCTTGTTGTTGTCAAGTCATTTTTTCAGTTGTGTCCCAATTCTTCATTATCCCATTTGAGGCTTTTCTTGGCACAGATACTGGAGTAGTTTACTATTTCCTTCTCCAGCTCATTTTACAAAAATGGAAACTGAGGCAAACAGGGTTAAGTGACTTGCCCAGGATCAGTTAACAAGTGTTTGAGTCCAGATTTGAACTCAGGAAGGTAAGTCTTCCTGACCCCAGGTGTGGCACCCTACCTGTTTTACCACATAGCTGCCCCATTAGGGGCCTAAGAGATCACTTATTCTAACTCCTTAGTTTTCCAGAGGAATATACTGAGCCTTAAAGAGGATGCCGTTCCCAAGGTCTCATGATAGAAAGCATCAGTACTGGGCTTAGAACCCAGGTCTTTTAAATCCAACACTTCCCCCCCTTCCCCACACCAAACGTACCAGTGCAAGTAGTCTATTCTGACTGGTAAAAAGAATAGTATGAGAATTAAGACTGAAAAGATGGTGTTGCTAGCTTGTGGATGACATTGAGTGTAAAATTGAGTTTGAATTTGGGAGCTAGCAACCTTTGCAAGATTTTAAACAAGGTTTTGAACAGTGGTGTGAGCATATCTTTGGATAAGGAGGATGTCTGGCTGTAGGGATGGATTGGATATGGAAGAGGGATTAGGGAAGATTGGAACCCGGCCTTGATTTAAGTTTCCATAAGAGGCAGGCAGGAAAAAAAGAGGGAAAGGAAGCTCATCTAGGTGAGGGGAACCCTGTAAGCAAAGTAAGGGTGTACAAAGTACAAAGTACAAAGTGAGGTCGAAGGATAATGAATTGACTAGTTTTGCCTTTGTGCAGATAGGAGTAACAGTAAATATGGGAAATAAATTGTGGAGAACTTTGAATTGTCTGGTAACTATGTGACTATGGTCAAGTTAATTCACATTCTTTGTCTTCAGTTTTCCCTCTGAGAAATGAAAAGGTTGGATTTAATCAAGAATTCTTAACCTATGGTCTGTGGACACCCAAGGGGGTCAAAGGATAGATGGAGGAAGGAGATGGGATTGCAAACCTGAATGGAAAAAAAACTTTTATTTTCATTAACCTTTGGTTTCCTTTATGTAATACTTTGTATTTTACTTTAACATTTAAAAACATTACTCAGAGAAAGGATACCTAGGCTTCACTAGATTGCCAAAGGGATCCATGACAAAAAAAAAAAAGGTTAAGAACTCCTGCACTAAATGCTCTCCAGGGGCTCTTCTAGCTTTAAAATCTATTTTGTGAACAGTAAAGAATTCTTGAAGATTTTTGAGGAGAAGGACATCACCAAAGGAATATATTAGGAAGATTAATCTTCTTAATGTATTATATAAGATTGTGGGAGGAGGAGCATACAGTCTTGAAAAAGGCAAGCCTACCAGTCAGGAGTAGATAGTAATAGTCAATGGTAAGAGCACGGCATCATTTGAGAGACCTTGGAAGGGTTCCCTATGCCCAGATAGCTCAGAATTCCAGAATTTCATATTTGCATGGGGCCTCAAAGGACATTAGAGCACACCAGAACAGGAATTCCCTTTATAGTGGCCTCCACTTGAAGATGTCCAGGGATGGAGGTCTGCCTTTCAAGGCAGCCTATTCCACTTTAGGACAATTCTGTCAGGAAATTTTATCCTTGTGAAACAGAAGATCTGCTTCACCTCAACTTTCACCGGTTGTTCCTGGCTTCTTTGTCTTTGAGGCAACCTGTCTCTTCTACCTCCCACTCTCAATCAGTTAATAAACTTTATTAAACACCTACTATGTGCCAGATACTCTGCTAAGCACTGGAGACACAAGAAATAAAAGACAGTCCCTGCCCTCAAGGAGCTTACCTTCTAATTAAAACAACATGCAAACAAATGTAGACAAAGCAAACTATACAGGAAATATAAATAAATAGGAAATAATTAATATTAGGGAGGCACTACAATTAAAGGGGAAGGCTTCCAGTAAAAGATGGGATTTTTAGTTGGGGCTTAAAGGAAGCCAGGGAGAAGTCATTAGTTGGAGCAGAAGGAGAGCATTCCAGGCATGGGGAAGATGCAGAGAAAATGCTTGGAGCTGAGAAATGGAGGGTCTTGTTTGTGGAACAGTTACAAGACCAGCGTCACTGGCCCAAAGAGTACCTGTCTAGAAAGTGCAAGAAAACTAGAAAGGTAGTAGAGGGCTAGGTTACAAAGGACTTTGCCAAACAGAACATTTTTTATTTGTTCCTACATGCTGTAATGGTAATGGAATTTAAAGATCCTGCAGTATTGGCTTGGTTTTTGGGTTAAGTGTTAAAGCCCAGAGCTTGTGAATTCCACTTGTGGGATGGGCTTGTTGAAGTGAAGAGAGAGGGCTGAACTGAGAGGAGCTAGTGCTGTGGATTTAGAAAGAAGCCCAAGTAAAAGAGGCCAGAAGAACTTTTGGGGAGCAGTATCATGGAGGCAGAGAGAGAATTGCCAGGTGCCAGAACTGCTGAGAGAAAGACTACTGAGGGCCAGCTGGAGCTGCCCAGGACTTTTAAGAACTGCCATCCAGAGCTGAGGAGGCATAGCTGTGATGCCGTTATTTTGTCCTGTCTGTTTTGATGTTGTTTTGCCAGAACTGTCTGCTGGTGAAGGGCAGTGCTGCTGTTCCAGAGGTCCTGGAAACTTGCTGTTGGTTCAGAAGCCTTGAAGGATTTTCTTGTTGTATATTTACAGAAATCCTGGAAGACGGTCTTGCTGATATTTTCAGGGGTTCTGGGACTGTTCTGCAGGCAGAGACTGAATTAATGAGGACATTCCCAATGTATATTATGGCTTTGTTAGGCTTTGCTTCCCCAGGAACAGAGATTGCTGAGAACTTGCCTCATGTCAAGATGAAGGAAGGACTTTTCCTTTGGTTTTCAATGCTGTGATAAAATCTTAATCTTGTTGTAGCTTAAGGGTAGATGGCCTTTTTTACTCTCCTGCCCCTTTTGAGAAAGTGCTTGGCATTAATGCATGGTATTGTAATTCATTTGTGACCCTGGGGTGGGAAACTTTTGCCTTTTTGTGCTCTGTGACAGACCAAATGAATATACTTTGTTTATGATTGGAAACTAATCTCCATTTGAGAAGAGAGACTTTGATGGACTAAATGAATGTACTGTCCAGGGGTGGAGTAGTACTTGGATTGAATTGAGAACTTATTTGCTAAATGAATGAATTACACTGTATTTTTATTTTCTCTGTTCTATGAATGTTTTGCCTTAATCTGTCATTGAATAAATGGAGTTTGCTATGCTGGTATTCTGAACCCTGGAAGTTGCCTTTGCCTGGCATTACATATGCAATAGGAAACCACTGGATTGACATTGATGTCTTAAGTGCTTGTGCTTAGACCCAATTCCAAGATCACTCAAAACACTATCCCTGACAGTTTTCTCCCCAGCCCAAGGACATAATGCCTAGCAATAACTCATGAGTGGGCCTCAGTTAGGCAAACTATCTCTCCAGGTTATAAGAACAAGCTGATCTCTGTAGAATGTCCCTTGTATGAACAGGACTAGCAGAATTATCATGTATTGATTCCCACAGTTACCATATACAATCCAGAGGTCAAGTGATGGCCATCATATCTCAAAGTTATCTTGCTACAGATGTAACAGAGTAAAAGTATACCCCTTAAAAATGCCTTTCCCAATTTTCTAGTAGTGAATGATACCTATGACTAAATTTCTGTGTTATCATCTAATTAGCATATCTGTCAGATAATCCACCACTTTTCCTATAAAAACTTTAGCATCATTCCAGTTAAGTTACTAAATTCCTTAAGAAGTTCAGCCCACCATATTAGCAGTACAGTAAACCTTTGTCAACTTGACTTAAAGAATGCTTGAGTTCCTGAATTCGTTCCAGATGACTCTTTCTTGCCCTTGAGGTGTCCCAGAACCTCTCAAAACTGAATCAACATGATTGTACCTGCACTTTTAAAAAATCACTTTAGGGGCCAAACGATGGATGGATGGGAGAGGGAAGAGATTTGAGGCATGCAGACCAACCACAGGCTAGTTCAGCAATCCAGGTGTGTGGTGAGGAGGGCCTGCACTAGAGTGGTGGTGGTGTCAAGGAGAGTAGGGGTCATATAGGCGAGATTTTACAGTGGTGAAATTGACAGGTCTTGAACTCTATTTGGCAGGTAAGAAATAATGAGAAGTCTAGGATGATTCCTAGGTTATGAGCCCAAGGAACTAAGAGGATGGTGTTGCCCTCTACAGTAATAAGGAAGGTAGGAGGGGGGAAGGTTTTAAGGAGAAAGATAATGAGTTCCATTTTGGACATACTGAGTTTAAGATGTCTACTGGCCATCTAGTTCAGGAAGTCTGAAACACAGTTGGAGATAGGAGATTGGAGGCCAGCAGAGAATTTGGGGCAGGATAGTTATATCTGAGGATCATCAGCATAGAGACGGTAATTAAATCCATGGGAGCCAACAAGATCACCAAAGTGAAGTAGTACAGAGGGAGAAGAGAATAAGACCCAGGACAGACCCCCGAGGAACACCTTTAGTTAGAAGGCATGATCTTAAGGAAGATCCAGCAAAGGAGACAGAGAGGAAAAGATAAAACAGGTAGGAGAAGAAACAGGAGAGAGAATGGGGTATCCTGAAAACCAAGAGAGAAGAAAGTGTCAAGGAGGAGAGAGTGACCAACAGTGTTCAAGGCTGAGGCTACTAGTTAATGTAGAAATTTATAACAGAAGACATTAATGCCTTTACTTAAATACAGTATTTAGTGAAAATCCAGTTTAAACAAAGAAAAGGCATAAGAGAATGTGCATTTACATAATACTTATAATATGCTAAGCACTTTTTAAACTTTTTTTTTGGAGGGGGGAGGGCAGGGCAATTGGGGTTAAGTGACTTGCCCACAGCCACACAGCTAGACCGTGTCAAGTGTCTGAGGCTGAATTTGAACTCAGGTCTTCCTGACTCCAGGGCTGGTGCTCTATTCATTGCGCCACCTAACTGCCCCTGCTAAGCACTTTTTACAAATATTACCTCACCTTGATCTTCAGAACAACCTTACAAGGTAGGTGCTGTTACATCTTACAGGCATAGAAACTGAGGCAAACAAGGCTTGCCCAAGGTGATACAGCAGATGGTATCTGAGTCCATTTTTTAACTCGTCTTCCCGAGGCTAGGCCCAGCACTCTATCCACTGTGCCACCAAGCTGCCTTTGACTAAAGAGGGTAGCACATTAAGATTTTTCTTAATGATTAACATCTTAATGTGAATTAGTAGATCAAAGCTATTCCAAATCATAAAATGTTTCCCCTTGGCCTGTCCTACTGTTGAGGCTGAATGAAGGTTTGGGGGGGACGAGGGAGAGAGGTACAGAACATCAGTAGAGGACAGATCCAAATGTCAATGCTAGGGACTCAAGGTACCTAAGAGGTGTCATGAGGCCCCTAGCATCTGAGCGAGGAGAAGGAAATCACAAAGACTTGTCTGTTCAGTTGCATCCACTTTTTCATGACCACATTTGGGGTTTTCTTGGTAGATACTGGAGTGTTTTGCCATTTCCTTCTTCAGTTCATTTGACAAATGAGGAAACTGAAGCAAGCAGAGTTAAGTGACATGCCCAAAGTCACACAGCTAGTATCTGAGGCCAGATATGAACTTGGGAAAATGAGTCTTCCTGACTCCAGCACTCTATCCACTGCTCTACCCATCTGCCCTATGGGAAAGGCAGCAGGGTTCAAACATATTTGCTTAACTTTTCCCACAAGGGGCCCCTATTTCTCTTTCTATTAAAGTATAAGTTTTCCCAGGGCAAAACCCCTACATTACCTAAGCCTATTTCACTTGGCACAATGAATATGTAATTGGAAAGATTTGTGTGTACATCAAACTTTATCAGTTTAAGACCCATTTCAAGGTTTGATAAGAATGCTTGTTCTGGGGGGAGGGGGGGCGGAGCCAAGATGGCGGCATAGAAGCAGCAAAGGACCACAGCTCCCACACAAACACGCTAAAAAACTCATAAAATGGGATGCTAAACAGATTTTCAAGCTCCAAAACTCTCCACAAGACAGAAAGCACATCTGTTGCTATAGGCAGCTCTGCAGGTGGGGCTCTTCTCAGCAGTCTGGGAGCCGTGGCCGAAACCTGGCTGGCTCAGGCCCTGGGGCATCGGGCAGGGAGCCACGTCTATAGGAGAGCAGATCGGCTGCACTGGAGGCACAGTTACCACATTTATCAGGCCAGAAGACAAAAAGGCTAAGAGAAAGGTCAGTGGATTTTACTAACTGGGGAGGAGAAGAGCGGGCCTGGCCAAACTGCTCCCAGGGCAAGGAAGCAGTGGGAGGCGGCTGTAGCAGCAGGAACGGAGCAGCAGCAGCTTCCACCGGGTTGCTTCGGAGCCTTTGGCCTGCAGATAGCAGGGGGGCTGACGCGATCCATCAGGG
>CM053595.1:108426762-108521585 GCA_028646575.1 Pseudocheirus occidentalis | reverse complement strand
TACAATTAAATGCAATTGGGAAATAATACATACAGGGATGGGGGCAGGGAGGAGCTCCCTACCCTGCTAGAAAGCTAGAGAGGTGTTGGAGGAGGGCATAAAAGGGAACAGATTGTGGGAGGGGTCTTACAGTGGGATCAGTGTTCTGGACTGGGGGGTAGGGACAAAAAGGGGAGAAAATTTGTAACTCAAAACCTTGTGGAAATGAATGATGTAACCAAGAAAGTAAATTAAAATTTAAAAAAAAAAGAATGCTTGTTCTCAGGCAGCAATTCTTTACCTGGGGGGGGGGCTGTGAATTCTTAAAATAATATTTTGATAATTGCATTTCAATATAATTGATTTCCTTTGCTAATTCTACGTATTTTATGGATTTATAGATATTATTCTAAGAAGTCCAATGGCTTCACTAGATTGACAAACTAATATACAGCTAGGTGTCCCAGTGAATAGAGCAGTGGCCCTGAAGTCAGGAGGACTGAAATGTGATGTCAGACACTTAACACTTACTAGCCATGTGACCTTGGGCAAGTCATTTAACCCCAACTGTGCTGCCTTCACCCCTCCAAAAAGAAAGAACTTCCCTCCCCCTTTAAGGTAACACTTTGGTCTAGCCTTCTTGAAAACAAATAATTACTTCTAGTTTATATTATAAGAGGCATCATGATAATAGTAGAAGGAACACAGGACTTGAAATCAGAATAACAAGGTTAGAATTCTAGTTCTGATACTAGCTTGACTTTGCCATGCCTTCACACTAGCCTAAAATCTGTCATAGCCAAACTCTTGGAAGAAAAGCCTTCTGGGGCAGCAAGGGCACAGTGGCTAGAGCACAGGCCTTGATATCAGGAGGATCTGGGTTCAAATCTGGGTTCATGTGCTTATTAGCTATGTGACTCTGGGCAAGTCACTTAACCCCAATTACCTCCAAAAAGACAAAAAGCCTTATTGCCTCTACTTTGTGACCTCGCAGCCACTCATAAATCCTTTGCAATCTGGCTTCAGACATCCCTGTACAACTAAAACTACCCCCTCCACAAGGATCTCTTAAGGGCTAAATGCAAATACCTTTTCCTCACTCCAAATGTCTTGATATCTCTGTATCTTGGTATCTTGGGGTTTTTTTTTTGTTTTTTTTTTGCTTTTTGGAGGGGGGAAGGCAAGGCAATTGGGGTTATGTGACTTGCCCAAGGTCACACAGCTAAAAAGTGTTAAGTGTCTGAGGCTGGATTTGAACTCAGGTCCTCCTGACTCTAGAGCTGGTGCTCTATTCACTGAGCACCTAGCTCCCTCCATCTCTGTAGCTTTTGACATTGTTTATCACTCCTAGATATTCTCTCTTCCATCAGTACTTGTGACACTGCTCTTTCCTGGCTATCATCCTATGTAATTGTACCTTAGTTTCTTCTACTAGGGCATCCTCTATGTCCCACTCCTTAACCATGGGTGTCCAGCAAGACTGTCCTAGGCCCTCTTCTCTCAGTGATTTAATTTCCTCCCATGAATTCAATTATCATCTATATGCAGATAATTCACAAATCTCTATTTCTAGCTCTAGTCTTTCACCTGAGCTCTAGTCTCAAATAACCAATCTAATAGCCTACAGGAATTCCAACTCTCTATGTCCAAAGCAGAACTCAAAGTCTTCCCCCATGAAACAATCCATCCTCCAAAATTCCCCACTTCTCTTCTGGGTAGCACCATCATTCTCATCACCAAGGTTTGTAACTTTAGAGTCCCGTCAGCTTCTCCATCTCCCTTGTTCCCCATATCCAATCAACTGACAAGTCTTATCAATTCTACCCTGATGACATTTTCCACCTCCCTTTCTCTGAATTCACATAAGTGTAGTCCTCACAGTCCCTTCTCTTGACTGAGGTGGTAGCCTCCTAATCAATGTCCTTGCTTCCTGGGAGCAGTTTCCTCCCTTCCAGTCCATTCTCCCCCCAGTCGTCAAAACAGTCTTCCTAAAGCACAGATCTGACCACATCACTTCCCTCCTCAGTTCTTTTGCTTCTAGGATAAAATAAAAACTCCTTAACTTGGCATTTGAAGTCCTTCATAATCTGACTCCAACCTACCTTTCAGGAAAATGGAACTACTATTCCTAAATCAGCTGTTTTCTTTCTTACCTTGGCACGGGCTGTTGCCCATTCCCGGGAGGCTTTCCTTCTTTACCTCCCTCCATCTTAGACTCCCTGGCTTCCTTCAAGGTTCATCTCAGGTACCACCTCTTCCTGGGAGTCTTTCCTGTTTCCTGTTCTCTCGCTTTTCATATTATAATTATTGGGCATTTATTTCTCTGCATCCATTTGATATCCCCCAGGAGTATGTGAACCCTTTTACCACCAGGTCTGGTTTTCATTTTTATCTTCCATCCTCAGCATGATATAAAGCCAGATGGCAGAGTGAAGGGTCAGCTTTAGAGTTAGGAAGACCTGACTTCAAATCCTGCCTTTGCCACATGTAGCTATGTGACCACAGACAAGTCACTAAACCTCTCAGTGACCCAGTTAACTCTAATACTTATGTCAGAGAAGAGTTGCTGAATTGCATTGGGGAAATTTCCACCCCATTAGTTCTGCCCATTCAATTCACAGGTACAAGCACCTAGCTCACAACCTTACACTGCTTTGTAAATGCTTGTGGAATTGAATTGAATGTGACCATGGGCAATTCTCACCTTGGTGAGCTTCATTTCCTCAATGGGCATGACGTTTGTACTTCCTACTTCACAGAGTTATTGTGGAAGGAAGAGGGGCCTCAAGGTGGCTGGGGAGACAGAACATTCCAGAAAGTAAGTTGAACTGGGAATGAAGTAAACATGGCTGGGGCTTCTCAAGAAATGGTTACTCGATCCAGGAATGCAAGGTGATGAGACATCTCCCAATGGACAAGGTTGCAGGTGTGACTGCAGTTATGAAATTGCATCAAGGGTGTATAACCTAAGCCGTATGTTAGTGGGACCAGAATCTCCAAAATAAACAGGCCAATGACCATTTTGTCCAGTTTATTTTCAGTCTATAGAAGTGACCTTCCCCCTTCATTTCCCCCCTTCCCAGACACACAAACATACAGACACTTCATTCAGCTCTGGTGAACTCTTCCTTTTCAGTCACAAGAAAGGGCCCAAGCCCTTGGCAGAATCTGGTTGCTTTACAACTTGGTTAGACTTGTTCTTTCAAAAGTAAAAAGTCAGGATATAAAAGTCCAGCCCTTGTAAGTCCAAGGCAGAAAAGGTCGGCCGCAGAGGCAAGGGGCAGCTCCTCAGATCCATCCAAGGTATCACCCTTCCCAGAAATGGCTCTGTTTGGCCCAAATTTTTAGCTCTTTCTTCCACACTCTCCTCCTTCAATTCCAGGCAATTCCAACAAGTTCTGAGTCTCAAAGAGCCGTGGAGGAGTTGATGTTTTTTATCAGAGGAAACCCCTTTCAAAGAGTAATACTTCCTTCTCTGCCTTTTCTCAGAGCTTATGAGCAAACCATTTGCTCCCATTTCTTAGAGAAGTAGAAGAAAATGATCCCCAAGGCTTTCCTAGGGTCATAGAAAGTCAGAGAACCCACTGAAAGAAGCCTAGCTCCTTCTTTCTTTACTTCTAAGGAAGAATCATTATATCTGTATCTGATTGGGATGCCAAAACAAAATTCATCTTGCTCAAAGCACATCCCAGAGAAAAAGAGACAGCAGTTTAAAAGGGGGAGAAGGGATTTCAGGTCAGCTGCTAGCTCTGTCAGTTGTCTTAAAGAAATAATAAGGGTAGAATTTATAAGGAGGAATGTTTCAAAGGTTAAACTTCAACTGTGTCTGCACATGTTGGCAGCTACTTAGGCCAAAATTCAACCACTCATAGCCAAAAAGGTTTCCTTGCTCCTGAACCTGTCAGGACCAGGTAGGTTCACATAAAACAATGATGAGGCTCCCTATCTTAGCTCATTTACCCTGCCTCCTAGCGAATTCAGAAAGTTCTTTGCTTAGCAGCATCTATCACAATTAAGAATGGAGCAAGGCACAACACAGGCTAAGCTCTGATCAGAATGGAGGCCATCTTAATATTCATAGATAGGACTACTTACATTTTTTTTTCAGTCTTCCTCTCCCTCATAGGGCTGTTATTAACAACACCAAATAACCCAGTAACAAAATCCACCCTCACTCCACCAAGAGGACCTCAGCAGTGACAAAGTCCATTTCTGTCATGTTTTCTACAGAGCTCTAGTTACGCCTTTCTTGGTAAAGACGTCCACTCTGGCATTCCATGATCACTCGCCGCCCTGGGGCTCAGAGAGCCATCCTGTCATACTGCTGATGGTGAGTCAATATACAATAAGCCCCTTCCACAGACCCACTGAAATGCTCCTTCCAGAGGGAACTCCATTGGCTAGGCAGCTCAGACTTAAGGCCACTGCCTGTTAACTATGGATCAAGAGACTAACTTTGCAATTTCCTACAAAAATTTCAAAGATTTAGCTTTCTGAAGCTTGGGAGGACAGGAGGCAGAGGTCCTTTGAGGAACAGAGTGATATTTGGATAGCCCACACAAATGGATTCCTCATGCTAATGCTAGACTATAAAGATGTAAA
Source organism: Pseudocheirus occidentalis (assembly GCA_028646575.1). Taxonomy (NCBI): domain Eukaryota; kingdom Metazoa; phylum Chordata; class Mammalia; order Diprotodontia; family Pseudocheiridae; genus Pseudocheirus; species Pseudocheirus occidentalis. Next base: position 108,517,004 of record CM053595.1, on the reverse strand, counting down.
CTGAGATACCCAGTCATCTTCACCTAGTATAGGATTTACACAAAGCATATACCTAGAATTCCTTTCTGACTACCTCTCTGTCCATTTCTGCCACAAGAGACAGTTCTAGTCACAGCAATTTATTAACAATGAGGTTGGACCAGATGGTTTCCAATTCTAATATTCCACGGTCCAAAAACCCTTCTAGCTAGAATATTGTTTCTGTAATACAACACCTTAGGGAAGTGTCACAGATATCACACTCAGGGAAATCAGAGGGGCAATTTGAAATCAAAGGCCAGATGAGGTTTGCAGGAAGCTAAGCATTAAAGATTTCTGCAAGGAGTAAAAAACCAGCCAGGTCATGGCCAGAAGGGTTTCCTCCTCTCCCCTAGTTCGTAGAGATGTTCTTTATGTGCCAGTTCTTTACAGTGTCAGGTGTAACATTTTGGTATTGGGGTTCTCAGTTTCCCACTAGCCTCTGATGCTGTTTCAAGATCTTTCCTTGAAATGGGACTGAGAGACTGTACTGATTCCCTGTGATGCTTCCATTATCTACAGTTGGAAGGAAAACTTCCCAAAGCCCTCTCATCTTTTTCTCACATCTTGTTTGCCCCTGGAAGAGATAGTATCTAGTCTAGTCTAGCCTTCACTTCTCAGCCACCTAGGAATTATCTTGCTGTTCCCCTCAGGGTCATCATTGACCCCTAGATGTGTTCACTTCCAGAGAGCAAGGTCCCAAAGGTAACCTTCTGGTGATACTCTGTTGGGCCCAAATTTTTAGCTCTTTCTTCCATACTCTCCTCCTTCAATCCTGGAGGCTTGATTTCAGCACCTTCACCTTCCTTCACTCATGATGAAAGGAGTTGGGGCTTAGAGCTAGCAAAAGATTATAGGACACCCAGATCACACCAAATAAAAATGCTGATGGCAAGTTCTTTAGAAGACAGAGAGGTCTAGGAGCATCTGGGACCACAGAGTTGATGGGGAAAACCTTAGTGGTAACCAGCTGCTTTGCCTACGTGCCTGGGCTTCTAGCATGCTATCCAAGGACAAGGTATCTACATCATCAGGAAGCCAGGGTCCTGATGGGAACATTACAAGGCAGGTAAAGTGAAATTCTGGCTCAGATCACCCCAAAAGCTACTGGCAGAAGTGGGAAGCTAATTGTAGGTCCTAAATCTAAGTCCCTTATTTCACTATGGAGGGCACCTAATCTCACTCAGAGACCTCATGGAAAAAAGGAAAAGGTGGTCTCCAAGGATGGGTATTTGGTTTGACATCAATGATACCCCAACATTCATCTCAAGTCAGATGAGACCTTCTGCAAAAGAAGGGAGAGGACCAAAGGCACTGAACTCCTCCCATTTCTAATTCCCCTAAGGCAGATTAGTTTGTGCCATTAAAAAAAAAAAATCACTAAAACTTTCTAATGTAAAAAAAACAAGAAAAAACCAACAAGGAGCAAACAAAAAAACCACAAAACAATAAAGAAAAAATAAGAAAAGTCACAAGGAAAGAGAAGCAGCCCCACTGAGTGCTGGCCGGGGAAGCAGACAGGCAGGCAGAGCAGGGACTCTCAGGGCAGGCTGGCAATGTCTCTCTCAGGTGGGGGACCAACCGGCTTGGGTGCATTCTCATTGGCTTTTCCTTCAAACATCATGACTCTGTTGAGGGTAGGGAAGAGGGAGAAAAGAAAACTGGATTAGGTTGGAATATGCATTCTCCAACACTTGGAACATGCCTTTTATTTACAGAGCTTTTACACGTGATCTCATTGGAACCTTCCAACAACCTTAAGAAGAAGGCAGGGTATAATGGGAAAACTCTCATTTTACAGGGAAATAAACTGACACTCAAAGCAATTAAACAACTCATCCTCATGTGGTTAGTAATTGTTGGAAGCTGAACTGACCAGCTGGGTTTCATGGTGGATAGAGCACTGAAGTTGGAGTCAGAAAAACCTGGATTTGAATCCCATTTTAGGTACTTATTAGACATGTGAACCTTTTAACCTTTCCCAATGTTCCTCATCTGTAAAAGGGGGATTATGGGGACAGCTAGGTGGTGCAGTGAATAGAGCACCAGCCCTGGAGTCAGGAGGACCCGAGTTCAGATCTGGCACTTAACACAAAACTAGCCATGTGACCTTGGGCAAGTCATTTAACCCCAATTGCTCTCCCCTCCCCTCTCCAAAAAGCAAAAAGAAAAATTTTAAAGGAGAATAATGCAATGCCTGGGAGATTCCTAGCTGTGGCATGCTCATTAAGTTCCATGAAATTCCTGAGGTATCCAGGCATGGCATGCAATTGTGAGTTCCATGAAATTCACAGACTACCTAGCGAGCTTCAAGGTACACTGCATACCTTTAAGAACCACTGGTCTGTGGGGGAATGAAACTTCTGGCTCTGGCTCTTTATTTCCAGTAATCAATCCTGAGACTAGGAGCAACTCCCGTCTGGTTCTACCTGGGACAGCCTGGGGCTACTTGAGCCAAGGGCAGGGAGGCACTGAGGCAGTAGAGGTCAAAGGGACTTAAGTTATTTACGATCTTCTGATAATAAAAAATTGTCAATTTCCAGCCTTAGCTGCTTTGCATGGAGATTTAAGGAAATCAAAATTGGCAATGATTGTTTCAGGAGCAGCAATTTTACTAAAAGGATTATAGATTTTTTTTTTTAAGGAAAGTTCTATTCATCTTTACTAGGAACTAAGGCAACCTTTGACAATACAGTAGAATCACTGCTCTGCCCATGGAAAAATAGTGAGAGTCCCAGAGGGTGAAAGGACATGGCATGGGTGGGAAGAATACAATACCTGAGCTTCAGGAGACTCTAAAGGTCCTCTAGTCCAATCCCATGCTACAAACAAGGAAACTGAAGCTCCAAGAGGTTATGTGGGCTGCCTAGTGTCATACAGCTCTGAGTATCTGAGGCAGGATTTGAACCAAGGTCTTTCTGACCCCTAACCCAGCCCTCTATCCACTATGACACTTTGTTGTTCAGTCATTTTTTAGTTGTGTCTCCCTCTCTGTAACCCCATTTGGGGTTTTCTTTTCAAAGATACTGGAACAATTTGTCATTTCTTTCTCTAGCTCATTTTACAGATGAGAAGACTGAGGCAAACAGGGTTAAATGATTTGCCCAGGGTCATACAGCTACTAAGTGTCTGGGGTGGGATTTGAACTCAGGAAGTTGAGTCTTCCTGACTCCAGGTCACTATGGTGTCACCTAGCTGCCCACCATGCTGTACCGCTACCGCTACTTAAATATACATGTAAGCAGATAGAGAGAGGTACAGTATTTGATAAAGGCCTGAATCATAGTAATTCCCGTTTATATCATGTATGAAAGTTTCTAGGACCTTGAAAGGGGTATTAGGGTTTCGAGAGCACTATCTCATGGGATTCTCATCCCAAATGTGCCTCTAAGTTCTTATGTGACATTGGGTAAGTTGCTTCCCCTTTCTCGGTCTGTTTTTTCCTCCGTAAAACAGGGTCTGGGGGCTGAAGTACATAATCTCTAAGATTCTCTCAGATCTAACATCCTTCTGTTCTGTGATGTCACTCATGCACACTTCTTTAAGGAAGAGAAACTAGGGACTCCGTGGAGAGGATATTCAGTAAAGAGGTAACGAGGGCAAAAGCAGGAGAGCAAGGAAATCAGAATGCAAAGCTCCACATCAGGAAACATGCCAGCATAGAAAGGTTTTGGCTTTAAAGGCACGAGGAGGCAGATTCAGGGAGTGCTACTCACAGCTTGAGGACGGCTGAACGTTTCCCAAGCATCATGTTCACGAAGTCCCGGTAGGAGATAGTATCACTGACACCACCCGTCACCTCGGAGATTATCTTCTTCATCTCCAGGTGGGTCTTTGGGACACCTAACTTCTCCATCATCCTCTTCAGGGACATCAGGTCTGCCAGGGAAAAAGCAAAGTCACTGAACTTGCACAGATTATACATGCAGGGAAGCCCATCAGTCCGGGATAGACCTTTTCTTCTCTTTTTATCGCCTTCCTCTTCTGAATGACAACAGGGTTGAGCTAGATCAGATGTATCACCGCTCTCCAGGGAAATGTAATTGGGAAGTGTTTAACAAAATAAAAATACAGTATAGATAACGCTGAATCGTTTTCTAAGTCAATATGTGGTCTGCAGAGATCCTCTCTATTTGAGTTTGACATCACTTTTTGAACTCGATGACATCTAACGGCCCTTCCAGCTCTGACGTCCTATGGTCATTGTGTCTTCTAAGATCCTTTATAGCTTTAAGATGTTATGATTTGGGGCGGCTAGGTGGCGCAGTGAATAGAGCACCGGCCCTGGAGTCAGGAGGACCTGAGTTCAAATCCAGCCTCAGACACTTAACACAAAAAACTAGCCGTGTGACCTTGGGCAAGTCACTTAACCCCAACTGCCCTCCAAAAAAAAAAAAAAAGCAAAAAAAAAAAGATGTTATGATTTTCTCTATAAAGGTACTGATGAGTTGGAGAAGGTGATTTGGCACCCAAAGGACTGGGTATTAGTACCCTTTAGTGGGGCTTCTCTCCTAAGGAGCTGCTGAGGTAAGTTCCAGGGAGGGGGAGAGGTGTCAAAATTTGGTTTGACAAAGAAAAGATGAGAAAGTGGGACTCCTTCCCTACTTTCTTTGCAGAAGATGGAGGCTCTGGTTGTAGAACATTATGTATACTGTCAATCTTAGTTGAGGTACTGGTTAATTATACAGAACTACCTTTTTCCCCCTTCCTCTGGTTTTGTTTTCTGTTACAAAGCATGGCTCTCTGGGTAGGGAAGGGGGAAGGATACATATGGAAATGAAGATAATATACAAGATATAATGAAGATAATATAAAAGACATCAATAAATATTAAAAGATTATTTGACAATGTAAATGGGTTCAGAGTGTGTCTGCTCAAGAACCTTCTAGAGTTTACTCTTGCCTCTAGAATAAAATATAGACTCCTCACCCTGGAATTTAAGATCCTCTACAGTCTGGCTCCAAACCACCTTTCTGGCCTCAGTTCATCCTTTTAGTCACTATATTCCAGCTAAACTACACAGTCTTGTCCTGCACTGTTGCTTCTATGCCTGGAATGCACACCCTTCATATTTCTACTTGATGAAAATTCTTCTCTTCCTTTAAGGTCCAGCTCAGGACCCACATCCTCCATTAAGTTTTCTCTGATCCTGTGCTGCAAATTATTTTATTTGCCTCAAAATTTCTTTGGATTACCACATTGCAATTTTCTATATTCTAATCATAGTTTACTTTGAAATATACCCAGCAGAATATAAGCTTGAGAGTAGACTTCTTGCTTCATTCCTTTTTATTTTTGAGGCAATCAGGGATAAGTGACTTGCCTAGGGTCACACAGCTAATAAGTCTCTGAGGCTGGATTTGAACTCAGGTCCTCCTGATTCTAGAGATAGCTCAATCCACTGTACCACTTAGCTGCCCCCTTGTGTCAATTTTTTTATGTCCCCAGTACCTAGCACAGTGCTTGGCACATAGAAAGTCTTTGATAAATGCTAACAGACTGATCAATACTTATTTGTGTAGGTCTGAGCAACTATTAAAACATAAGTTCATCACAGGCTGAGACTGTCTTTACTTCCCCAGAGCAGAGCACAAGTTCTTGTCATTCAGTAGGTGCTTAATAAAGGTTTGCTGGAGTGTTGAAGGTTAGAGTAGGGGTCATTCCTGCTTCTGTTGCCCACTTCCTGCAGTAGAGCCAGGTCTCTGTTGATTGCAGCTTCTTTCTTAACTTCACGGTAGGGTGGGGGCAGCAAGCTGGCAAGCTGACTTGTACTTTAGGCAATTCAGCAGAACAGCTCCTCACAATGTCCCCCCACCCCATGGGGAAGTGAAGGGGCACCTCCCCAACTGGGAGGAACTGAGATGCCAAAAATACCACGCAGAGCAGGAAAACAAACAAGAAAAAAATGCAAGAAAAACAAAGAAGGCACACACAGGCAAAAACCCCCCACCCCTGTGGAGCTGGTGCTTTGGACAGAACCCCACCCTATTCCCAGCCCCTTCCCCTCCACCACCCTTGCTCTCCTTCGAAACAATGCATTTTCAGCCACTAGCAGAGTGCCAGGCTAGTTTCAAGACTTTGGGAAACAGTGGCTTAGGATGAGGTCAGAACAAATGGGAGTGAGACCAGCCGCCCCGGCTCCCTTAAAATTTTCAACATAAAATTTTATTGATATATTTTGTTTTTTACATAATTTCTTCTAGTAATCCTAATCTTTCTACCCCTCAGATAATTTGTGGCCACTTCCAGTCACCCTGATTTATATCTTGGAATTGGACCCAGATGGCTCTGGAGGTGAACAGCCTCACTTAAATCCAATTCACTTGCAAGTCATGGCATCACCTTCCTGATGCCATGGTTTTCTTTGAGAACAAAGAATAAACAACCACTTCTCAGAAAGCCATCCTATATGACAAATAATATATTTTTAAATGTTTACTTTTTCCCCCCAAAAGACCAGCTGTTTCTCTGCCTCCTAACTTCCTACCCTTGTACTTTACAAAGTGGCACTTTGCCTACCCAGCCTTGTACCAAAAAATAAATAGAAAAAAGCCACATTACCTTCCTCAAAATACATATTTCATCTATCATATCAGGGGAGAAAAAGGAGCAGCAGACTGAGTCATACATACATGTATGCATGGTCAGGACCTGTGATTTCATCAATATGGTGAACTCTCAACAAAGGCATTCTCTTGACTAATGCACACTGACATCTGCTTTTTTACAACTGCACAGATTTAAAGACTTTGTAAGTTGGCAGGGATCTCAGAAGCTACCTAGTTCAATTCACAGATAAAAAGAATCCTCATTCTTGTTTCTTTGGCTATTGGTCATCCAGCCTTTCCTTGAAGACCTCCAAAGACAGGGAGGCCATGGCTTCTCTAAGGCAAGCTATGTGGCCCATTCCATTTTTGGACAGCTCTGATTCTTAGGAAGATTTTTTTTTCCTGACAATGAGCTGAAATTTTTCCTTGTTTTGAGACATCCAGCCATTGCTCTTCTTTTTGCCCTGTGGGGCCCCACAGACCAAATCTAATCCCTTCTCCATAAGATAGCTCTTCAGATACCTGAAGGCAGCTCTCCTGTCCCACTTAAGTTTTTTCTTCTCTAAGATAAACACACCCAGTTCCTTCAACTGATCTTTGAATGGCATCCTCAAGACCCTTGAGTTCTTCTAGACACTTCTTAAACCATCATTCCCAGAAGTTAACAAAATACTCCACATGAAGTCTGATGAAAGCAAAGTACACCTTCTTGTTATGGAAACTACACCCCTCAAAATTCAGGACAAGATTGCAGATTGGAGGGTTTTTTGGTCACTGACTCTTTATTGAGCCTGCATTCTCACTAAAACTCCCAGATCTTTTTCAGAATTATTCATTCCTCCTCCATCTTATATTTGTGGTGTTGATTTTTTTTTTGTAACCAAGCACAAGAATTTACATTTATCCCTTATCAGATTAGATTAGGTTAGATTAGATCAATGCTCTAGCCTGTCAAGGTCCTTTTGGACATCATCTTCCCGATGACATAGTCCTCTTCAAGAATGAGCCACAACCACAACAACCCACCTCCATGGAATTTCCCAGCCCTACTTAGTTCTTAGTGAATTGACTTACCAATTTCTCCTTCATTGTTCAGGTCAAATTCCATATATTTCTCTGGAAGATAGAGTAAGAGTCTACGTTAGCTGGAGCTCGGGGAAAGCAGCAAACAAGAACTTCACAAAAGAGCCAGACTATATCTCAATGTCAGTTGGTTCAGAGAAACAGGAAAGGGGAGAAAAAGGAGCACCAGACTGAGTCAGAAAGCTTGGGTTTAAGTCCCAGCTTTAAGACTTCTTAGTTGTGTGACTGTGGGCAAGCTGCTTAACTCTGAGCCTCAATTTTCTCATCTGTAAAATGGGAATGATAATGATGATTCGCCCACATCTACTTCGTAGGATTGTTGTAAGGGAAACACCTTATAAACTTTAAAGAAGTACACAAATTATTATTTTCTTGGCAATCCACTCAAGAGAATCAGCATTTTCTTTCATCCTTACTCACGGTCCTCCACTGACATCCAGTTTATCTTGAAAGGAAGTGTTTAACCTCTCTGAGAGAGCGTTCCTTTCTGGAAAGTGGAGGTAACAGTATGTGCTTCCTCACTGTCTCTCAGTAGTACTATGAAGATAAACAAGAAATCGTGGAGAAACAAGTACATCCATTCATTACTGGTGGAATTACAAGCTTGCAGAATCTTTTTAGGGAACAGTCTGGCAATGTGGAGTCAAAGTTACAAAAATAATCACACCCTTCTACCCAATGTTTGGGAATACACCCTTAAAGAGTCATTTTAAAAAAGAGCAATCTGTTAAAAAAAATGTTCAAAGCAGCATTTTTACATATATGTGTGTGAGCATATGTGTGTATACGTACATGTATATACATATATATAATCGCAAAACAAAGACCAAAAAACAACCAAAATATTTAACAACAGGGGAATTAAGGGTTTAATTATGATATATCAATATAATTGAATTCTGTAATGCATTTGAGACCAATAAGTTAGAGGAATTAAAAAAAAACACCTTACAAGGAATTATGGTAAGAAGAAAAGAATGTTGGACTTTGAGTCGGAGGTCCTGGGTTTGAATCTTACCTCTACTACTTACTACCTAAAACCTTGGGCAAGTCTTTTGACCTCTCAGCTCCTGGTTCCTCATCTGCAAAATCCTGGGGTTGGACCAATGGCTGCTAAGTTCCTGTCTATCTCTAGATCTACGATTCTATGACCCTAAGACCTTTATGGAATAATGCAGAGACCCCCCCCCACCCCCAAAAAAAGGCAAAACTAGAAGAACAGAATACACTATGACTATAGGAGAGCACAATAGATGGGAAAACAAGAAATTCTCATGTGCACTTAGAGACTAAAAGGTCTTTTTTTTTTGCTTTTTTTTGGAGGGCAGTTGGGGTTAAGTGACTTGCCCAAGGTCACACGGCTAGTTTTTTTTTTGTGTGTGTGTTAAGTGTCTGAGGCCGGATTTGAACTCAGGTACTCCTGACTCCAGGGCCAGTGCTCTACTCACTGCGCCACCTAGCTGCCCCGACTAAAAGGTCTTTTGCAGAAAGTGGGATTTGAGTCTTTGCAAATTTTTCATTTATTTAATTTTAAATTTATGGAATAAAACAAGCATTTCTATAACATAATAAAAAAAAAGATGACTGCACATGAAACTGCAAATCCTATTATGTACAACTTGCTATTCCTTTTAAATATATAATAAAGTTGTCATGTAAATTTGTTTCTCTCCCCTTTTTTTTCTGAGTCTTGAAGAAAAGGAAGTTTAAGAGATGGAGGTGAGGTGGCTAAATTAAATTAGAGAGGATTGAAAAGTTTTTATGATACTTCACTGAAATTAATTAAGATGTAAATATGTACTAACCAAGTTTAGTTGGTTGTGTTGATTTTTAGTAATATTTGTAATAAAACATTTAATTTTCAAAAAAAAAAAAAGTGATCACTGAGATGACACACAGGAGATTCTTTGAACTACTTGGAAGAAAGGCAGCCTAATTATCTAAGAGATTAAGGGAACAAAAGAAATGCAACGAAAGGGAATGTTGTCCAACCCCTCCTCCCTAGTCTCCTTTGCTAGATTTCCATCTGTATCACATCAGCTAGCCATGGGCATCCTCTGAGGTTCTCTCTTGAGCTTCTTCTTTTCACTCTAAACTCTCTTATACACTCCTCAGCTCCCAAAAACTCAAGTATCATCTGTATGCAGATGATTCTCAGACCTACACATCCAGGCCTAGTCTCTCTCCTGAGGTACAGTCACCAAGCTCCAACTGCCTCTTGGACATCTTGAGCCAGATGTCCTACAGGCATTTTAAAGTCAACATTCCCCCACCTTCTGAAGTTTCCTGTTACTTGTTGAGGTGACTGCCTTAAGTCTCTCCTCCACTCAGCTGCCAAAGTGATTTTCCTAAAGGGCGAGTGTGATCATGATATATCCTATTCATTAAATGCCAATGGATCCCAATTACCTCCAGGATCAAATATAAGCTACTCTGTTTGGCATTATGCTTTTTATAACCTGTTCCCTCCACACCTTTCTTGCTTTCTTACCTCTCTGGATTTTGCCACCATGATCCAGCTGTCTTTTCACCTTGGAACATCCCTACCCCATGCAGGTCTCCCTTATCCACTAGTGTGTTCCTTCTGGGCCCTTCATTTTGGGAACGGGCACAAACCAGCTAAACTTCATTCTCTTCCTGGCTGTGCTTCTGACTCTCTGGATCACATCCCCTCACATAATACCTTCTCCATCTTCCCTTTTCACCTGCCTTTTCAGTTCTTTTTTTTTTGTATCATCTCCTCCATTAGAATGCAAACTCTTTGAGGGCAGGAATTGTCTTTGTTTTTACTTGTAATTCTATCCCCAGACACTCAGTTTTCTGTCCATGCCACGCCTTTGCACTGTCTCTCATGCCTACCCAATTCTTGTTTCCTTGGCTCCCTTCAAAACTGCAAGAGGCAGTTTTAGATCTTAATGATCTAAAGATCTTTAGATCTTTAATCTTAATGATCTAAGACAGCGGTTCTCAACCTGTGGGTTATGTTCAATTTGTAACAATGAAAATACATCCTGCATGTCAGATATTTACATTACGATTCATAACAGTAGCAAAATTACAGTTATGAAGTAACAATGAAAATAAGTTTATGGTTGGGGTCGCCACAACACGAGGAGCTGTATAAAAGGGTCACGGCATTAGGAAGGTTGAGAACCACTGATCTAAGACAACTCCAAAAGAATCATGATGGAAAATGCTGGCTATATCCAGAGAAAGAACTATGGACTCTGAATGCAGATTGAAGCAGACTATTTTCTCTCTCTTTTTTTTTCATTCTTGTGTTTTTTCCTTTTGTTCTGATTCTTCTTTTACAATATGACTAACGTGGAAATAAGGCTAATAGTATCGTACATGTATATCAGATTGCATGCTGTCTTGGGGAGGGGAAGGGGAAAAAACTTAGAATTCAAAATCTTATAAAAGCGAATGCTGAAAATTAAAAAATAATTAATTTTTAGAAAACTGCAAGAGGCCTTTCCCAGTCCTCTCTGCCACTAGCACCTTCTCTCTAAGATTGCCTTCCACCTATCCTATATCTATCTCGTATGTATCCAATTATTTGAATACAGTCTCCCCCTTTAGACAGTGAGCTCCTTGAGGGCAGGGACTGAGTTTTTTTAGTCTTTCTTCGTAATCCCAGAACTTAGCACAGTGCCTGGCACTTTGTAAGTGCGTAGTAAATATTTTTTGGCTGACTGACTGATATAGCATGCCATAAAGTTTGTGTGCTTAGGGTCATGAAGTTGTATATACTGCTTGTGTGTCCTGCCCAAGGACAAAGCTCCCTCTGCCCCATGTGTATGGATCTATCCAGAAAAGATTTACCCGCTCACACTCCTTACATATATATTTCCTCTTTGGGGGGGAATTGCTGGCTGGAAGCTGGAAGGCATGGTCTGAGACAGAAGAGTCTTTATGCTGCCTTTTTTCCAACATAGGCTCCATGTTCGTGTTTTCTTTTCATCCCGTGCTGCTGGGATTCAATGGGCAGAAATCCTGCCCCCCTGCCCCGGTGCAGCTACACAAATGCCCATTCTCCACAGGGGCTCCTGAGACGCTCTGCTTGGAGGGGGAGAGGGCAGCTCACAATGGACCAATTGTGCAAGGCTACAGAGAGCCAGTGGGGCTCGGGTAGCAAAACAGAAAAAAGCCAGCCCTGCAGACCTGAGGCAGGGGAAGAGGAGAGGAAAAGAAGGAAAGGTCCTGCCTAGGGTGGACTGTAGGGCAGGGAGCCCTAAAGGTGTGGCAAGCATCTTCTGGACAGGAAAGGACAAAGTGAGTGCCAGTCTGAGGGACCAAGAAAGGAATAGGAGGGCAAGAACTCTCCCTTCAGTGGGGTTCACTGAGAACCCCACATCTGGTGTATCCGACCTGGATTCTACAAAGAAACACAAAGGAAAAAGGGACAGGGTGAGTTCCAAAATGGATATAAGGTCATGGCCCAGACCCATGGGATAGATATCTGGCTGCTTTGTTTGCTTCCCAAGGAATGAATCCAAAGGGAACAAGGGACAGAATTAACAGCAACTGACCCTGGGCTTTCCCAGGACAGTGGGCTTCATCTGGAAGCCCTCCCAGAGGGGTCCCGGGGGCCACCAGCCCAGGCTTACCCTTGAAGGCTGTGAGCTTTTCTTCCAGGTTTTCTTCATCACTGTACTTCTGGTCACAGAGAAATTCCTGAGAGAGAGAGGAACAGTCCTCAGGGGCAGGGAAGACAAAGAGAGGGGGGCATTCATTGACACAAAAGTTCATTTGCCTCCAGACTCCCTCCACAAGCCAATGAGCCAAGGAGGGTTTCTGTGCTCCAGGGTGACACCAAAGGGAGAGGCCAGGCTCTACAGTCTACCTAGACAAGAGATATTGGTTGGATAAGCTCCATCACTAATTTATTCATTCAATAAACACAAGACTAGCACCTACTATGGTCAAGGGACATGCTCAGTGCTACAGTTAATTCACAGTTGCTCTCTGAAGTCTAGAAATGGAGGCAGATACGAAATGGTGGAGAGGGGTGTCTTTCAGCAAGGTCTGAATACTTTCAATTGTACCTGGCCAGACACATCATGGCTTCTGTGCCTCCTCTTCCCAAGACAGCCTGATGTAGTGCCAAGGACTCTACTCTGAGCTTCAGGTACTTCATTTTGTAATCCTGGGCAAGCTATGGGTTTGGAACTACAATTTGCTCATCTGTAAAATGGGACTATAAATATCTGATCTACCTATCCCTATTCCCTACAGACTACTATGAAGATCAAATGACATCATAGGATCACAGACCTGGAGTTCAAAGGACCTTGGGGCCATGTAGTCCAGCCCCTCTCATTTTTACAGAAGAGGAAAATGAGACCCAGAGAAGTCATACAAAAAGCCCCAGAGGTGGGATAGGAACCTTTCTGTAGCTCTCTAAGTTCCTCTGATAATTTATAGGAAAGTACTGCCACTTTGAACCTTTCAGAAGTAAGGAAGAATGATAGACCTCAGAGCTTAGAAGGCCTTTAAAAGACTGTCTGGTTCAACCCCCTGCCTTCAAGCAAGCAAAGTATGAGTAATTCAATTTTACAGATCAGACATAAATCTACTTAAATAAATACAAGAGTGTTGGGAAAATATGAAGTCATATGTACATATAAGGGATTCATATTCTTCGGGGACTTTGTTTTCTTTCTCACATTCCCTCAAACTTCCATTTTTTCTCTAGAATTTGGGTGGGGGGTATGGAGGTTGGGAGAAGTGACTTTGAGTCTACCTGGTGGGATGTGAAGGAAAATTCAGTCAGTTTTGCTCTATTGGAACATAGGCATCTCTACCCCACCCCCCCAAAAAAATAACCACACAATAAAAATCACAAAGCTTATAAGGAAAATGGGATCAGGGGCACAAAGCTCAAAAATTTAGTGACACATGAAACATGACACTTTTCCTTCCCAAAGTCCTAAAGTTTGCTTGTAGAAGTGGGTGCTGGAAAGGGTGCAGCTTGTGTTATTAGGCAGTGGTGCCATTTTCTGCTTTCTCGATGTTCTTGGAAGAAATCATGTATAAGTAAACTTGAAATTGCAGCTATACTCAAAATGTTCCCTAATATTTCAGTCCTGTTGGAACAAATTTGTGTTTTTGAAACAAGCGTCATAGCAGAGCTATACACTAAGCATTTCAGAGTATGAGTAGCAAGGGCAGGAGGGGGTGGTGTGGCCGAGTCCTGTCATTAGACACATCTCATGCACACTCCCTTCTGTCCCTCTGATACTGACACCACCCTAGTGCAGACCCTCACCATCTCATGCCAGGACTACTATAATAGTCTGCTCGCTGATCCGTCTACCTGGAGCTTCTCCCCATTCCCATCCATTCTGCAATCAGCTGCCAAAGTAATCTTCCAAAACATAGGTCTATAGAGCAGCAGCCATAGAATCAGGAAGACTTTGAGTTCAAATCCAGCCTCAGACAAGTCACTTAACCTCAGCTGCCTCACCAAATAAATAAATTAAATGCAGGTCTGACTATGTTCCTCTCCCACTAAACTAAACTCCAGTGGCTTCCTATGACCTCTAGGATCAAATATAAAATTCTCTGTTTGGCTTTTAAAGTCCTTCACAACCTGACCCCTTCCTACCTTCTTACTCTTCTTACTTAGTCTTCTTACTCTCCTCCACATAGGTGTATGATCCAGGGACACTGGTGTTGTTGCTGTTCCTTCCCATATAACACTCCATCTCTTATCTCTGTGCCTCTTTATAGGCTGTCTCCCACGCCCAGAATGCACCCTCTCTTCTTGTCCCTGCCCCCTGGCTTCCTTCAAGACCCAGCTCAAATGCCACCTTTTGCAAGAGGTCTTTCCTGGTCCCCCATCCCCTCAACTGTTGGTGCTTTCTCTGAGATTGCTTCCCATTTATATATGTACATAATCGTTTACATGTTGTCTCCCCCATTAGAATGTGAGCTCCCTCAGCACAGTCTGTTTTAGACTTTCTTTGTATCCTTAGCATTTATTAATAATAGCGTCTCCCAAAAAGTAACACTAACAATGTTTGTTGACTTTAGACGGTCAGTCAAGAAAATCACATACAGGGGCAGGTAGGTGGCACAGTGGATAGAGCACCCACCCTGGAGTCACCTGAGTTCAAATTCAGCCTCAGACATTTACTAGTTCTGTGCCCCTGGGTAAGTCACTTAACCCCGGTCACCTCCAAAGAAAGAAAGAAAATCACCTCGGTGGCAACTCTCTCCTCCTAGGTACCCACATCCCTGCATCAACCAACCAAGCCAGAAGCCAATGAGATTAAATGAAAAGAGCAAGAGCAAGCATAAGAGGGGGTGAGGATCTCTAACTCTTTGACATACAATCAGTCATCTGAACAGAAGAGCAGGCTTCTGCTACTGACTGTATGTGATGCTGGGCCTCAGTAAAATGAGAGGGCTACCCTAGGGTTCTGGGGTTCTTAGCCTGGGGCTTGTGACCTTTTTCTTAAAAAAAAAAAAAATCTTAAAATTATATTTAATATAATTGATTTTCTTTGTAATTTTGTGCATTTTTATTTATGCATTTCTATCGTATATATATATATATATATATATATTGTATTTACACATATATGTGTGTATATACATGTGTGTGGGTATACACAGTTATGTGTTTACGTATATACATGTGTATATACACATCATTCCGAGAAAGGTTTGTTAGGCTTCACTGGGCTGCCTAAGGGTTTTGTGCCGAGATAATGGTTAAGAGCTCCTCCATTAGAGGACCTCAGTGGGCCCTTCCAAAACCAATAGTCTATGATTATAACTGCATACCCTTTGTCAATGGAGGAAGCAAATGTGACCACCCTGACTGGGGTATTGGAGTGTGGCAGCTGTAATTCCCTGCCTTGGCCACCCAGGCACTGCTGGCCCTGTCCTAAGCCCAGGCTTGGCTGATGTGGCTGACTGCTGCGTCCCAGGAACCAGCCACGGCCACACCTGGGGCCTCATTGGCATGCGCCCTGGGTCCCCTCTTTCGTGTTCATTTTACTGTAAGCTGAATCTAGTTTTTGGTGGCTTCAAAGCCTCTCTTCTCTGAGGCCCCTCTCTTTCAAGATTTTCTACTTCCGCTTTTCCAGTCTTTTTTCCACCAGGGCCTTCCCTCTGGGTCTTAGTTACTGCCTCTCAAAAATGTAGTAAGTCATCTCCAGTCTGCCATCTTTCCACCTTTAACACACGGTGCTCTAAGGCCCCTTCCAGATCTGACATGTGATAGCCTATGGTCCCTTCCAGCCGCAAATTTCTGTGAAATCTTATAACAGTTCCTGACTCTATATTAAGTGTGGATGGATTAACTTAGCAATAAATTCATACAATTCATTCAATATTTATTTAACACCATCTGTATACACAATGTCTTCCTAAGTATTTGGGGAGTGGGGACAAAACAGAGTTAAGTACAGAACAGAGTCAGTTCTCTCAGAAATAAAACCTACACCCATGAAACAATTAGGGAAAAATTGCAAAGCTGGACATGAATAAATATAAGAAACAGAAACTGTATTCCCAAGTGCATATTGGAATGTGGACCAAAAAAATGATCAATATGGCTAATCAAGGAAGGTTTCTCGGATTGCATCTGATATAGATTTCATTTTGATCTCCTTAAACAAATTCCTTTGAAAAGAAAAAGATACAAGTGTGGTGTAGAGAAAATAATCAGACTGGGCGTCGGAACACCTGGCTTCCAGTCTCAACTCTGCCATTCTCTTAAGATGGGAGGGACTTGAGAGATCATCCAGTCCAAACACCTCCAACCTATTTTACAGATGGGGAAACTGAGGTTCAGAGAGGGAAAGTGACTTGCCCATGGTCACAGAGATAATTAGTAGAAGGGCTGGGATTTGAACTCACTCCTCCAACTCCAAATCCCACTTCTGCCACTGACTTCCTGTTTGAATTTGGGTTTCAGTTTCCTCATCTGTAAACTGAGAGGGTTGAGTCTCTTTCACCATGCACATTCTATGTTCTTCCTATGATACTATGCTATCAGCTCCATGAATTAGCTGTGTGACCTTGGTCAAGTCCCTTCCCCTCTGTAAAACATAGGGAGTTGAAAGAGATGGTCTCTAAGGTCCATTCTAGACACATGCTGTTTCTCTAGAATTCAATTTATGGAAAGCTGTGAGTTTTCTGCACTTCTTTCCTGCTGAGTCTAGAAGCTACACTACTCCCTGACTCTACCCTTTATTTCTCCAGTGTTGGGGTAGGAAGAGGTCCCAGAAGGGAGGTTAAAATAACCTCCTTCTCCTGCGGTCCAAAAAGCCCAAATGCCTTAGCTAACAGAGGAGCCAGTAAGGAAGAAACAGCCGAGCTCAAACTGCAGGAGAGGCTGACCCTCCCTCCTCCATGCCTCCTCCATATGGTCCTCAGAGCTGGCCCACAGCTCAAAGCAGCTGCTGCTGACTGACGTCCCCTCCCTCCCTCCTCCACAGCCCCCTCCTCTACGCCTCCCCCCACCCCTGTGAGACACACACAGAGGAGGGAGGGGCTCTTGGGCAGCTGAATGGCCAGTACTGGCTTCTCAGCTTCATGCGTCTGACTCTAACCATTTGACCTGCCTGCCTCTTGCCCTGTACTGTCCACAACTTCCTCCTTAAAAGGAGAGTAAAGAGAATACACATTTATTAAGCACCTACTCTCTGCCAAGCACTTTATAAATATCTCATTTATTCTTCACAACATCCCCATGAGGTTGAGTTTTATCTTCATTTTGCACTTGAGGAAACTGAGGCAGACAGAGGTTAAGTAACTTGCACAGGGTCACACAGTCAGTAAGTATTTGAGGTTGGATTTGAACTCAAATCTTCCTGACTCTAGGCCTAGGGCTCTATCTGGTGCACCACCCAACTTTCTCTGATCTTCTCTCTCTTTGGAGAGTGACTCAAAGGTATGTACTACAGTAGGAGCAATGGCCCTTGGCCCAGTTCTCGGATAAACCCTTTGCTACAGCACTGGGTTCTGAATTAGGAAAGTGGCTGGCATGGGAAGTTTCAGTGGAAACTGAAAAGCTGAAAAAAAAAAAAAAGAAGGCCCTCACAGCTATGAATAGGAGACATATTTTTAATCAAAGAAACAAAAGCAATTACAAAACAGATAACTTTGATTACTTGAAACTGAAAAGTTTCTGCAAAGACATTAATGCATCTAGGATAAGAAAGGAAGTGGTTGAATAGGGAAAATATCTTGTTATCAAACTTCTCTGATAAGAGTTTGGTATCCATATATATATAAGCAATAAAAAAATGTGTATACACATATATAGTGTATATAGATACATATGTGTGTATGTAATTCCCCAATAGATAAATGATCAAAGGATATGAACAAACAATTCCCAAAAGAAGAATTGCAAAGTAATTATAACTATATGAAAAAATGCTCCAGATCATTAGAGAAATGTAAATCAAAACAAACCTGAGATTTAATCTCACACCATGCAAATTGGCAAAAATGACCAAAAACTTGCAAGAATCAAAGTTGGAGGGGTTGTGGAATAATAAGCACACTAACACATTGTTGGTGGAGCTGTGAAATGGTACAACTATTTTGAAAAGCAATTTGGAATGATGCAAATAAAGTGACTAAAATATCTATACCCTATGAACCAGAGAATCTAGTGTTGGGCTTATTCCCCAAGACAGTCATCAATAAGAAGAAAGTCCCCATATACCCCCAAAATATTTTAGAAAAGCTTTTTTGTGATAGTTCAGAATTGGATACAAACTCGATGCCCATTGATTGGACAACACCTGAACAAGTCATAGTACCTGAATGTCATGGAATATTACTACACTACAAGAAATGATGTGTACAATGAACAGAGAAGCATGGAATTTATATGAACTGATGGAAAATGAAGTAATGCAATATGAACAATAACTGTAACAATCTAAAGGGAAAGAATAACCACAAACCAAAAAAACCCCCCAAAACTAAAGCAAATATAACAAAAGGATACTTCAGGACTTGAATCTTCTTTATTAGTTATTATATATTAGAAGATATCCCTAACCTATTCCTTCCTGGAGGTGGGAGGATGACAATGGGTACATTACACATGTTTTCAGACTTTTTCAATGTATTGATCAGTTGTGCTTTTTTTTTTCTTTGTGGAGGGGGAAGGCAGGGCAATTGGGGTTAAGTGACTTGTCCAAGGTCACATGGCTAGTTTTGTCTGAGGCCACATTTGAATTCAGGTCCTCCTGACTCAAGGGCTGGTGCTCTATTCACTGCCCCTGTTGTGCTCATTTTTTTCCTCTCTAAAAAAAACACCCAAAGTTCTTGTCTCTCTCTTCCTCCCTCCCTCTCTCTCTGTCGCCTCCCTCTCTCCCTCTCTTTCTCTGTCCCTCCCTCCCTCCCTCTCTCTCTCTCTCCCACAAACCCCCTCCACCCCCCCACATGTAGCCAGCCCAACTCTGCTCAACTATCATCAAGGCCAAATTCCATTCACTTTATCACCTTACCTATATACACAAATTCTCTCTCTCTCTCTCTCTCTCTCTCTCTCTCTCTCTCTCTCTCTCTCACACACACACACACACACATACACACACACACACATACACACACACACACACACACACACCTTTTAAGCTTCAAATTACCTTATTGCAAAGTGTTCTTAACCATTTTTGTATCATTTGCCCCTTTGGCAGAAAACTTGATGCCTATGAACCCTTTCTTAGGATGATGTTTTAAATCGTATAAAATACAATAGATTACAAAAGAAACCAATGATATTTAAAAGTAGTTACTGAAAAAGGAGTGCTCTGTGGAAGTCATGACCCCTGACTTATTTTCTCCTTGAAGACCACCCCTGGAATTCATTTTAAGCTGATTTCACCAGAATAAGATGGTTTCTTGTATCAAGGTGAGGGCATCACATAGTGTGACTTGCCCTGGTCTTGAACTCTTTCTAAAGAGAGTCAACATAGCGTGGCAGAAAGAACTTTGAACCTGTAGTCAGAAGCCCCAGCTGGGCTCACAGCATGTGTCCTGTCATAGATCTTGCTATGTGACCTTGGGCAAGTGACAACCTTAAGTGGAATCAATTTTCTTATCTGTAAAATAAGGATGTTGAAAAAAAAATTAATGCTAATACTCTACTCTGCAATTTAGGTTCAGGTCTGCTAAAAACAATCATTTGACATTTAAGCTATTTCTAACTTAGATGTCCAAATTGGCATCGTCTCCCGTGCGTCTGGACGTGACTTTCTGTTCCAAGATTTCCAGTAACACTTAGAGGAATCTTAAACTAGGAAAAGATAGCTTAAAATACAGTCTGGGTTAACATTTCAGAAGCTATTATCCAAATCACCACCCTCTACACCTCCAGGGCCATGGGCCTCAGTCTGAAGTTAAACAAGGGAGCCTCCTACCTCCAACAGACATCTCAAATCCCTTCCTAGTGCAGAAGGCTCAGCCTACCAGTCACTTCAGGTGGGTAGGCAAAGAAAGAGAAGACTTCCCTCAGATGCGTCAATAACCAAATCACTTCAAGGTTGGGAAAGGTATAGTTAAATTTGGTTGGCATCTTTACTCCATTTTTCTAACAAAAACCATGGTGTACATTTGTTCTGACCTATTGTCCTTTTTTCCAAGGGGTTTTCCCCCAAAAGTCTGGAAAGGCCTTTACAGAGATATATTGCTTCTTAAGAAACAAAAAAAGGCTTTTAATACACCTCTACAGGGCTAATAATCCCTGCCCTTCTTTTCTCATGGAAGTATTGCGAGGACTGAATGTGATATTGTATATGAAAGTGCTTTGAAAACTGAGAAGTGTGCTATACGGTATTATTATTAATATGAGCTTTCCCTCGACCTTCCTTTCTCCCTCAGTCTTAACCTTCCTTAAAGAGAATGACTTTCAAGGGCTGACCCTGGAGTGATGAGGACCTGAGTTCAAACTTACTAGCTGTATGACCTTGGGCAAATCACTTAACCCCAATTGCCCTGCCTTCCTCCCTCCAAAAAAGGTAAAGAGAGAGAGAGAGAGAGAGAGAGAGAGAGAGAGAGAGAGAGAGAGAGAGAGAGAGAGAGAGAGAGAGAGAGGGAGAGAGAGAGAGAGAGAGAATGACTACTACAGAGCAGGAAAATTTATCAGCCAATGATGGTGAAGCCTGCCTCTAGCCTCTCAGAAAGAAGGCGATGGAAGACAGGTACAGAGTGACACATATATTTATATATTTTCAGGTATGGTCAATATGTTGATTTGTTTCACTTGAATATTACAAAAGAGAGTATTTTAGTGGGGGTGGAGGGAGTCATTGGGAAAGGACAGTGATGCTAAAACATAGTGGGAGCAAAATGACTCAGCAGAAAATCCATTTAACTGAGTATTCTCAGGCTTGAACAATTAGTTGTCCTTGGGGAACTGAGTTCAAATCCTGCCTCAGGCACTTAGCTGAGTAACCCTGAGCAAGTCAGTAGATCTCTCTCAGGCAGTTAAGATGGAATAATGCTAGCACTTACTTTGCCTGGAAGCTAGGTGGCGCAGTAGATAGAGCACTGGGCTTGGAACCAGAAAGACTTCTCTTCATTGAATTCAAGTCCTGTGTCAGACACTTACTAGCTGTGTGACCCAGGGCAAGCCACTTAACCTTGTTTGCCTCAGTTTCTCATTTGTAAAATGAGCTGGAGAAGGAAATGGCAAACCACTCCAATAACTTTGCCAAGAAAATCCCAAATGGGGTGACAAAGAGTCAGACATGATTGAAATAACTCCAACTCGGCAACAACTACCTTACAGGGTGGTTGTGAAAATCAAATGAGCTAGCTTGTCTAAAATGCTCCACAAGCCTTGAAGGGTTATATAAATGCTAATTGTGTGTATACATATATATAATAACATTGTATATGTATATATTAACATGTATACATTGTATACATATAGTGCCTGTATATAAAATCATTATTGTCTAGTGGAAAAAATATAGAAGGGACCTATCTATATCACTGAGATCACTGGGAAATTATTCACCACTTGTACTCCAGCAGAATCTAAATCTGTCCAAGGCTCCAGCCCAACTTTTCCTTCTCCCAAAGCTCTGGTTTTCCAAATCAGTGCAGTTTCCCTGGCTAGCCACCACTGTTTTTTCCTTGTTCTAGCAGCCATGTTAGTTAGAAGTTAGCCCATTGAGGGCTGCAAGGACCACGGAAAGGAGAATCCTCACTCCAACGCATCCTAGAGAGGCTACATCTTTTAATGGGCTCCAGTCCTGCTTGAGGATCCACCTTCAAAATGAAAAGGAAGAAACATGGAGGGTTTTCATCTCCATGGACAAAACAGAAAGTTGGTATTGGAATACAGGAAGACTGCAGCTCTATTCTCCAGAGTTTCCTATGAGGACTAGCCTGTGACCATCCTCAAAAGTAGTCAGGGGGAGTTTTGGGAGCAAAGGAGAGTTACAGCCAGTATGAAGTATGGGAGAGCACAGAATATAGGAAGTTAGCTCGGGAAGGGCAGGCTAAGTGTCTCATTTTACTACAGAGGAGCAGGAGGTCCAAGATTATAAGTCACTGTGGTATAGTAAAAACAACACAGTAGAGATTTGGGTTTGAGCCCCAGCTCTGGCATTTACTAGTGATATGTCCAAGGAAAAGGAAATGGGCCTCAGTTTCTAGGACTGTAGCACACAGCCTATACCAAGTAATGAATGTAATATAAATGCTAGCTGGAAGAGTGGAGAGAGAGAGAAGGCTGGGCCTGGAGTCAGGAAGACTCATTTTCCTGGGTTCAAATCCAGTCTCAGACATGTACTATGTGTGTTCCTGGACAAATTACATGACCCAGTTTGCCTCAGTTTCCTCATCTGTAAAATGAGCTGGAAAGGAAATGGCAAACAACTCCAGTATTTTTGCTGAGAAAAACCCAAACAGGGTCACAAAGAGTCAGACACAACTGAAAACAACCAAACAACATAAGTGCTAGGTATTTTAATAATAATAATTAGTAGTATTATTTTAAAGAAGTATACCTGAAATCTGCAGAATTTCCAGAAGAGATCAGTTAACCCCTTGGGGGACTATCACAGAAGGCATTCAAACTCTGGTCAAGAGTTGAACTTCATGACTTTTGAGATCTCTTCTCAGAGTTTTAGGATTTAATGATTCTCAATAGGACACTATCTGATATGGAATGTGCTATGGGGACCTTCTGGGGATCCCAGCACCTTTGCTCTTTACTAGGTTTTAGCCATAATCCTCTGATCTCATCCTGGTGAAGATAAACATTGGGGAACACAGCAAGCAGCATACTATTGGGCATCAGAGCTTGCTTTGCTATTTTTATCGACTGATTCTACAACCTATTTATTACCAGACACTGCCAGCCCAGCTGCCTGTTCCTTCCTCATTTAGCTGACTTTTCTGGACCTGCCTGCACCTTCCATACCCTGCCTGGTCTTGTTCTATCCCTTGGAGGGACCTATATGGCAGAATAGAGTGGAAGGCAGTCGTGCCCTAGACCTCATCCAGGGGGGTTCAATGTCTCAAAGGACCAAGGAGGATTTGAGTATAAGCCCTGGGCCCCAGTTCAGCCTTATAGAAAGCTGCCAGAGGGACAGCTAGGTGGTACAGTGAATAGCCCTGGAATCAGGAGGACCTGAGTTCAAATCCAGCCTCAGACACTTAATACTTACTAGCCATGTGACCTTGGACAAGTCACTTAACCCCAACTGCCCTGCCCTCCCCCCTCCAAAAAGTAGAAAGCAAAAAAAAAAAAAAAGCTGCCAGTGTCTTTACTGGTGTAGCACAGAAGTTTCTACAAGGCCAGGACTGTACTATTTGTGATCTGGGTAGTGCTTGTCAAATTCTAGGAGCTGAGTAAAGGTGATCACCAAGATCAATGATCTCACATTCCTGTGGATGCTCTCTTTCCTTGAGAGGACTTCAGCCTCTTACTAATGATCAGAATGAGAGAAAAAAAAACAACTAATTATGCAAATGAGCCAAGCCCCAGAGAAATTCCATCTTCCCTTCCCCATGACTCTGGTCCCAAAGCAGCCAGCACCGGCTGAACCTTTGGTGGTGACACCCTATCTGGGGCTCACGTGGCAGCTTATCAGCCATCTCCTTTATAATATATTAAGGAAGAGCAAGAGAGAAGGTTGTTTTTGCAATGCCAACTGGGCACATTCACCCAGGCACATAGGTGGCACTGGGAGGCATGCAGCCTTCCCAGGTACAGATGAAGACCCTTCCCTCCCCTGTGACTGTAAACACACCCACAGTCAAATGGGTTGTGCCTAGCTTGTGTGTGTGTGTGTGTATGTGTGTGTGTGTGTGTGTATGTATACACCTAGATCTTCAATGTAAAATCTTCATTCTAAAGTGACCCTTCAGAAATAAGGTGGATGTAAAACTTTAAATGTCCTTTAAACCATGTGGGGGGGCCTAGGAATATGGGGCTGGCCTTGGACCAAAGATCCTTATCCTTATAAGCCAGAGAGCACTGTGTAAGGGCAAAGCTGCCACAGGCTGGTGAACCAGAGCTGGGGCAGACTGTCTCTACAACAGCCAATCAAATGCCACCCTGAAGGTTTTGACTCTCCTGAGTTCATAAGACTATCACAAAATGCTGGATTTAGAGCTGGCGGAGACATTAGAGATCCAATCTCCTTCCCTTCCCCAACTCCTTATTTTGCATAGAACTGGGATTAGAACCCAGATCATCTGACACCAATCCAATTACGCTTTCCACTCTACTACAATCTTCCAACACTAAGAAGAAGCAAGCAGTCCGGGCATTCTAAAGCTCTGCCCACACAATCCTGGGCCTCAGGGCCCCTGTGGGAAGTCGGAGCAATTTTCTCCCTTTCCCATATAAGGCTGGACCTGCCTGGCCTGGGGTCGCCCCTTTCCTGTCGTCTGGGTTGTGGAGAATGTCAGCTATGTGGGGGGAGTGGGGAGCAATGCTCAGGCCCTAATCTCCACAGTCCTTTAGACAAAATACACACAGTGAGAAAACAAAAACAGAAGGCTAGGACTGGACTGTCCCCGGCACCGACAACAGAAGGGAGGGTCCCTGACTTGCTCAGGAGAGAAGAGGAAGGAGCCATGGAATAGAACCAGAATAAGTGACCCTCTGATGCCATCCCCCAAATTAGGGGCCAGATTCTTCAACCCCAAAGTCCCCATGGGGAATGTTTCTATTTTTCTCTGTTTATCAGTTTTGTGACCTAGAGCCTTGAATCACTGAAACCCCAAAGGACCTTGGACCAAAGGAGGCTGGGGATGGAAAGGTACTTTGGAGAGCCTTCTTGACCTCAACACCAGGCTTACCCTCCATGGTACAGAGCAAAACAGTGTCTCCAAGCCCAACATGTTTGGTACCAAACAGAGACTGCACACGAGGATCTGAACTGAAGGTGCTTCCTCTCACAATGACCTCTATTCTTCTCCAGAGCAGGCAAGGGTGGCTGGATGCCACTTTCAGCAAGCAGGCCACTGGCTCAGTGTACACACACATATCCCCTTCTCACAGTCGCACCACCAATGAGATGGAGGACTCAGTTCTTAAAAGTGAAAAGGGAAGGGGACAAGTTTACACATTACTAGAATCTCAGGAGAGTTGGAAGGCCCTTCAGAAGTCACTGAGGCAAACTTGATCTTGAATGAAAATCCTTTCCACAGCATCCTTGAGGTCTATGTGGGCTTTTCTTAGGGAAACTGCCTCCATACTCATTTGGGTGACTCCCCCAGTGTAATATTCTGGCCCCTAGTAATATTGGGGCCAGAACAGCACAAACTGTTTCTGGGGCAACTGGCACAGAACATGTCCCCAAATCAGCTTTTCAACTGGCACAACACAAGGGTGCTGGTGGATAGGTCTAGGAGGAGCAGTCCTAGTGTTGGGGGGAAGCAGGCCAACCAGTAGCTTCATTTTTTAGTTAATTCTTTTTGCTCCTTAGTTGCTAAATTCTCTTAGCTCTGTGCTACTGAAAGATTTGTCTCCATGTAGTGCTATTGGTACCCTGCAGATTTGGTACCCTAAATATTCATCAGTGGGCAAACAAGTGAAAACAACTATAGTATATGAATAATAGTATATTATTGTGCAGGAAGAAACAATGAATCCAACAAATCCAAAGTAACATGGAAAGACTTGTATGGACTGATATAGAATATACAGACATAGAAAATATCTTGATACGGAATGAAATAAACAGACCCAAAGGGATGATATGGACAATAACTTCAACAATATACACAAAAAGCCAATAACAGTCCTGGAAAATTGATGATGAACCATAGCTCCCAACTCCTAAGCAGAGAAGGAAAAGACTGCCAAGATGAAATTGTATACACAATATTATATACGTCATCAGATGTAATATTAAATACATTATCCCTAGGTCAGGTGTTTTGTTTGTTATTTTTCTTTATCACCAGGGAAGGTTAGATCTGAAGCTAGGGCAAGAATAAGGTATTTCTAACCCCCAAGAAATTATTGTAATGGGAAAGACTTCAATAAACATTTAAAAAATAAACTTTGGTACCCTGAAACAAAACCCTAATTGCTTTGTGTTTGTTTTTTGTCTTTGGTGCCCCATACTGTCCATTCCCTGATGGCCCACCATATCACTACAACCATCCACAAGTGTGCCAGAGGAGATCTTAATCCATGGGAAAAGCTTTTGTACAAGCATCTCTTAGATTCTAATCTTCTAAATGTTGCCGCTGCTCATTTTGTCTCTAAGCACATTGCAAAATACAATATCTTTTAGGGGGAACACACTCCACCATTCCTGAGCCTGCCATGCAACTCACCACTGACCCTTGACTATCAACTCACCCTAGTCAAGTTCTACAAGGTACACAGAGACCTCCTAGCCTACATTCCTAACACAGTGGCTTCTGTGGCAGCAGAAAGCTGCTGTCACTTGTGGATATGTTTGGGGCTCAGGTGATGAGGGCTTGGCCCCTAGAATTACAAAACCAGATAGCTCCAGGTTAGGCTGAGACCAGGCCCCACCTAAGGGTCAGGGAGAAAGACAAATAAACACGGAATGGACTGTCTCCAGAGGCCCAACCAAAGATCTCACTAACAGATTTCCCCATTTTGACCCCATTCAAGGTAGAGTCCATATTGGTCACTAAAATTCAAAGCTCCTCCCTTTTCCCAAAGTCAGCCTCAGTCCCTCCCAAAACTAGTCCTCTACTTCCTGTTTGACCTTGGGCAAATTACTTAACCTCAGTTTCCTCATCTCTAAGATTCCAGGGGAAGAGGAAATAGATGATCTCTTAAGTCCCTTCTACTCTAAAATTCATTGTTTCTAACACTCCCACCCCATTCCATCCCATTCCACCCCATCCCACATCCCTAAAGGGTGTGGCTGGCCTAGGAAACAGCCAGCTAAGCCTGCCTTGCTCCATTGTTTCTCCAGGCTTGACTGAGTTCCCCAGTCCTGACTTCAGCAGCCAAATGCTCAGGGTCCTGCTGGCTTTGGGTGGACTCATACACCATGTAACTCAAGCCTGGGCTGGAGCGGCCCCACTGGGACCTGGAAGAGGTTAAAGCACCAGGATCCTGTCCAGTGGCCTCATAGAGAGCCAAGAATGAGTATGAGTCTGGCAGTATCTTCCTGATGACTTGCCAGGCAACTCCATAGCAGGGCTGACCTGAGAATGAACAGAAGCATCTTCCAGAAGGGTCTTGGGTACCCTTTCTAACTCCCCGTTCCAAGGAAGAAGGGCTGTGAGGGGCAGAGGATGTAGGATGAGTCAACTCATTTGGAAGACCTAGAAGACACAGGATATCTGGAAACCCTAGAAGTTCCTCTGCTTCCCCAAATCTCTAGTGTCTGGAGGAAGAACCCCTTACTACTAAACAAATAGCCTGGTAGAATAGGAAGCATGTTACTGTATTTGCCCCTCATGGTTTGCCTTAGCACACACTGCCCAGCTCCAATGCCACAGAGGGAAAGACTCTGGGGAGTAAACCCCAATGGTACAGTAATTCAGCATGAGGGGTAAAGGTATATCCTGGGAGGGGGTCAAGTCTTAGGGAAGAAGGATGGGAAGCCTGTGGAGTATACTTAAAAGACCTGGAACTAGAATACTTTTTCTCAAAACTCCTAGCTGGGTGGTCCTAGGCAAGTCAATTTACATGTCTAAGATAAGTCTTCTTATCTCTAAAATGGAGATGTTAATAACCAAGGTACTACTTGCCCTAAGAGGATTCTTGTTTAGAAAGCAGGCTGCAAACCTTAATGCACTATATAAAGCAGTATATAAAACTAGTTACTGATGAGGTGGAGGCTCTCCGACGTGCCACCCCCCTCTCCCCCCAGGTCTCCTGAGGTCATGGGCCTTAAGTTGTTGCTCTACCCAAGTCTTTAGCCCTCCATTGTCCATCTGCTTCCCACCCTGGAGCCTATAAAATATCAATCCACTTGCATTGACCTCATTAACTCCTCATGAAGACCCTTCCCAAACTCATTACTGGAGTCTAACCTCATTGACTCCTCCTGAAGACCCCAAGCTCCTCCTCTAGACCACTCCTAGATTCCTACATAAGATCCCATCTTCCCTCCCTGTGGCGTGAAAGCACCATAGAATGACCTAGCACAGACTTGCTGTGTGAGAGTGCTATAGAATGACCTAGCACAGACTTACTCTGTGTCAGACTTGCTCTGGCCAGCTTGCCCACTGCAAGCAGCACAGACACCTAGGCTCCTTAAAAGTCTACCCCATATGGTGAACTTTTAATGAACTTTGAATAAATTTTACTTTTCTTCGGCTGAGAAGACTTGAGTCAAATTCTTTGGGTAGGACCCGGCGTTTTGGCATTTTGAGGTCTCCAGAGCACCCCTAACCCTAACCTCTTCAGCTATTATTAACATCAAGGCAGAGTTTGAGAAGGCTTTGTTTTCCAAGTAAAAACCTTATTATTTCACTGAAATCATACATGTCAGGTACTGCCCCTCCAAGATTAAACTTCCCATTCTTCTTTAGGGTTAAAAGGATTTCCTTATATAAACTATGACTAAAAAATAAAAAAAAAAGAAAACCCTTTTTCTCTCAGTCCTAACATGTAAGATATCATTGTCTTTGCCTCCCCATGGGGAAGTTCGAAGAGCTGTGAAGGAAGCATAGAGGTGGAAAGCTTGGCAGTGGGGAAAAAAGTCATGAGTGGTAGCCCCTGGGGCAAGCTTGTGGACGAGGTGGGGAAGAAAAGGGACAGAACATGCATTTAGTCCATGAAGCCTAGAGAAAAGAGCCATGATTTGAGAGTAAGGAGACCTGAGTTCTTGACCCAGCCCTGGGTGACCTTTGTCAAGTCATCTGACTTGACTCTCTGGGCCTGTTTCCCCATCTGTTAAGTGGAAATGAACCAGATATCCAGTCCAGCTCTCACCTACTTTGTTCTACCTACTTTGTCCTATCCTGCGCTAACTTTCTATGATTTTATGACTTCTAAACTGGCCTTTAAATCATTTGCTCTCAGGTTGGAAGTCCCTGGCCAAGAGAAAGGCAGAACCACACTCACCAGCAATGGGCTATCCCTGTCCCCACTTTTCTTGGTTGGAGATGAACAATTTGGAACCTGAAACTTCAGTGACCTTGAGTAAATTGGGAGAAAGATCTAACTTGTTTAGTGGAGGGGGGATGGGTCAGTTGGGAGATATTCTTAGAAAAGAAGGTGTAGAAACTCGTGGAAGAGGAGAGTTTAAGTAGGGGGTGGGGACAACACAGATCTATTCCAATCATGGTCTCCAAGACAAGAAGAATAAAGGAGAGGAAGGAGGGAAAAGAGAGCTCAATGAACTTTTAAGCTGCAAATGTGAATGGAGGCAGATTCCCAACTTCTTTCTAGAGGGGACAGAAATATTTCCCAAAGAAGATAGAAATGAGGTGCGGGGAGAGGTTCCAGGGTGGCAGAGACTCAGGGGGCCAAAATATACTCTCCAATTCATTGTATTTGTGGGAAAAGACAGAAGCAAGGGGACCATCTCCCAACGTGAGCCTGCCCCGACTCATGGTCTGACCTACGAATCGATCAGAGAAGTTTTTCCAGCCACCTAGAGGCAGCCAATGGCTTTCTTACCCTGTTAATTTCCTCCAGCCTCCTCCCCTGCCGAGCTTTCAGCAAGCCGAATGCTTTCCCTCCTGTAGAAAACAAAGAAGAGGGGGTAGTTTTGAAGGGAGCTAGGAAGGTGCTCATCTCTTCCAAGAGGCATGATTTCCTCTCCCCAAAACTTCCTAAGTTGTAAAAAGTTAACTTAGAAAACCCCATGCGAAACTGACGGCTGGAGGACTATGGGAAGTGGTCTGGGGATAGGCAGGTGTCCGAAGAAGGATGGGGGGGGGGGGGGAAGGATGGAGGTAGATTGGAAGGGAAACGTCAGGGAAACGCGGAGGCAGAAAGAGATTCTCTTACCTTGGAATCTCTTGCTCAGGGATACAGACATGCCGAAGTCCATCTTTCTGGCTCTCTGGTGTGAAACCTCCAAAGGAGAGTCAGCGGAGTGGGCTGTGGAGTTCTCTGGCCAGAGGCGGCGGTGGCTGGGGGCAGCAGAAGGGCGGAGGGACCGGCAGTGCTCCGATCACACCCCCCCTCCCCGCCCCCTTCCCCCCTCCCAAGACAGCCCAGCCTCTCTTCAATGCAACTATTATGTAGGACAACTGAGACAGCCCAGACCCTCTGCTGGAGAAAAGGGAAGAATGCAGAAAGCAGCCCAGCCCGCCTCAACCTGTTGCTGTCCTCCTAGCCAGAGGGAAGTTTTAACCCTTGTGTGCCCCCACCCCCTCAACACCACCATCAGAATCTCCTGCAGAAGTCCCCTGGATATACTCAAGGGGAAGGCATGTATACTTTTTGAGGCCACAGATTCCCTGAAGGATTAAGGCGCGCCTGCCACGAGAGGGGCAGACATACAGTGTCGAGTAAGTCTAGGATGAAATGCTGGTCTGTGAATCGGCAAAGGAGCAGTGGGACGGGGGGATGTCTAGTCCAGACACTCCATCTCTGAGCCCTGGGCATTTTCTCTGGATGTCTCCCATGCCTGGAATGCTCTCCATCCTCTGCTCTGACTACTGACCTCCCCGACCTCCTTTAAGTCCCAACTAAAATTCCCATCTTCGACAGGAAGCCTTCCTCAATCCCCTTAATTCCAGTGTTTTTCCTCTGATAATTATTTCCTATTTATCCTGTATATAGCTTTTTTTTTTGTCTTTGCATATTGCCTTCCCAATTAGATTATAAATGCCCTGAGGTCGGGGACTGTCTTTTGCCTCTTTTTTGTGTCCTCAGTGCTTAGCATAGTGCCTAGCACATAGTAAACACTTAACGAATGTTGATTGGTTGATGTATTGATTGATTGTGACTTTGGGCAAATCACTTCTCTGAGCCTCAATTTCACTGACTGAAATTTTTGCTTGCCTGGATAGCTCTTAGAGATGCTGTGAGGACCAATGAAATAACATATGCAAAATATACTTGAATTCTTCTTTGGGACAAAAAGATAAGAGGCAGCCAAGTGAAGTGGGGAAAATATTGGACTTCAAATCAGGAGAGAGCTGTGTTCAAATTCTGACTCTGATATTCACTAGCTGGGTGGTCAAGTCACTTCACTGCTCTCTGAGTAGGGTGAGCCTGTTTCTTTATCTTTAAAATGAGAGAGATGCTTTCACTATCTGCCTGATTTGTCCCTTTTGAGAAAGGTGAACCCCAATTTCTTCATCTTCAAAATAATGTTGCTAATGCCTGTGATGCCTACCTCATGGGGCTGTTTGAGGAAAAAACTTTGTAAGCCTTCAAGTTTTATAGAAATGAGCTAATATTGAGGCATTTGGGGAAGAGAATGGCAAACTGCTCTAGTATCTTTGCCAAGAAAACCCCAAATTGGGGCACAAAGAGTCAGACAGGACTGAACAAATAATGAGGCATCACTATTTGAGAGAAGGCTCATATTTCTAGAGCTATGGAAGGGACCTTAATGGTCATCTAATCCAACTGAGGAAACTGAGGTCCAGACAAGACTTGCTTTTCAAGTCATACTATTTGTAAAGGTGGGAGTTAATTGCAATTCAAGTCCTCTGACCCCAGATTCAATCCTCTTTCCACTTCATAGTGATACTTTTGTAAACATCATTGACCTCTGGAGATAGGCTCTTGGATTTCTTGTCCTCATAGAAACGTTAGAGGCCAATGGTAAAGAGATCACTGTTTAGTAAGGGATGGGACTGGAAAAAAAAAATGATTTCTAGTCCCCAGTATTGGTAGGAGCAATTACATCTAAGGATTATGATGGTGAGAGGAAAGCAGCGGAAGCAAACAAAACCATAATATCGGGGTAGAATTCAGATGCTCAAAACCTGGAAATTCTGCCACATCCTAGCTGGGCTGGCTCTATATGGACCCAGCCTTCCTAAATCTTATGTCCGGTTCAGTGGCAGTAAGGAGTTCCTCCTTCATTTCCTGACCTCAACAATTATGTGGTGTTAAAAACCAGATGTTGAACAGCTGCCTTACTCCTCCCCAGGGTGGCAGGGACTGTGATTTCTTAAAGGAAATCAGATGGTTAACAATAGAAAGTCATGGGACTTCCAGTTCCCCATAACTCTAAGCTAAAAAATGGAACATAGACAGCTTTCCCATCTTCTTGAATGCATGGAGGGAGTCAAGAGAGACTTGAGCTAATAAAAAGTTGTAGCCTAGAGAACAATCACCAGAACCAGCTTCATCCCTGGAACCACATTCGCTATGATAGAATGTAAGGGAGTAAGGATTGTCCCATTCTTTGCATTTGTAGCATCAGTACCATGTGTATGTATCATCAGGGCCTGGTGATCAGTAGGTGTGTAATAAATGCTTTTTGACCGACTAACTGAATGAAAGACAATGACAAAGATCTGCTTCAATAGTTCCTAACCTTCCTAATGCCGCAACCCTTTAATACAGTTCCTCATGTTGTGGTGACCCACAACCATAAAATTATTTTCGTCGCTACTTCATAACTGTAATTTTGCTACTGTTATGAATCGTAATGTAAATATCTGATATGCAGGATGTATTTAAATTGAACATAACCCACAGGTTGAGAACCGCTCATCTACTTGACAGTCAAATTCAAAAGATCGTTATATATCAAGATTGATAGTAACGACTAATATTTTATGTAGCACTTTACAAATATCATGTCATTTGGTTCTCATAATAATCCTGGGAGGTAGATGCTATTCTTTATTCCATTTTTACTGATGAGGAAACTGAGGCAGGCATGTTATTAATAGCTTCAAACAGCTAATGAGTATATGAGGCTAAATTTGAACTCAGGGTTTCAAGGTAACTGAAGGTCTAGCATTTTCTTTAAAATACAACCCTAGCTTGACTCCTGCCCCACAGCTATCCTTTAGCAGCACCAGACTATACTGCAAGCAGCTGGTCTTCCTGACCCTTGTCTTTTTCTTATTCCAGTTCTATATATGTTGCTGGACTTAAATACCATTTTTATCAAGTCACTCTCTGACTCAAAACTTCCTGCATTTTCACAGGGTTGTCTTCCGTGTCTACATTTCTCTCCTTCCTCATTTCTGTCTCCTGGCTAGCCTTACTTCTTTCTAGTCTCAGTTTAAAACCCCGCCTTCTACAAGTCCTTCTGATTCACCTTAATGCTACTGCCTTCCCTCTGGTGATTCTCACCCATTTATTCCCCATTAGAATGTGGGCTCCTTGAGAGCAGGGACTCTTTGGTTTTTGTTTTTTTTTTGGCCTTTCTTTATCTCGCCAGAACGCCTGGCACACAGTTGGAGTTTTAATAAATGTTTGTGGGCTGTTTCCTACTAGAATCTAATAGGTTCTCAACCCATGAGTCATGATCCCTTTGTGGGTTGAACTACCCTTTCACAGGGGTCACCTAAGATCATAGGAAAACACATATTTCCAATGGTCTTAGGAACCGAGACATGGAGACATTGCTCCTCTATCGGTCTCCAGGTGGGTCCGCCCACATGCAGATACACCCACATACAAGTATTAAAGGGCCATGGCATTAGGAAGGTTGAGAACCACTGTACTAGATCAATTTAAGCTGTCTCTCTCTGGCTTTCCAGTGATTTGGTTTTCCACCAAATTACTTTGTATGCTTTTATTTGTTTTATATGTATTTTTAAATATACTTATGTGTACATTCACTCCCCCCATTGAATGTAAACTCTTTGAGGGAAGGTAATGTTTTATTTTTGTCTTGGTGTCCATAATGCACAGAACAATGCCTACTAATAAAAGGTGCTTCGTATATGTCTTCATTTTTTTGACTGACGGATATGTATATGCACATGTGTACCCTCCCCTATTTCCCCATGAAGCAGCAGTATCAGAATAAAACTCAAATACCCTTCTAAGGCCTTTGATTTCTAGATTAGGCAGAAGGGCTTTATGTTATTGCTCTATCTCCAGACCACATTTTAAGGTGTGCCTTCTACTTGAAAAACCTTTGGGGATCTGGGGACCCTTCGCTCCATATCTCTGTTTACAGCCAGGAATCTATGCCGCGAGTTGGTGGGAGGAGAGAGGTGGCAGCATTCAGAGAAGTGCTCAAACACCCCATCTCTCTGTTCTCTCCTACCCCATGCACCAGAATCTCTCATTTCTGTTTTTCCTTTTTAGTCCCTCAACACCCTTCCTGCACACATGCCCTGATCTATTCCAAGCCTGGAGGTCAGAATTGGAGAAGTGAGCTTTTGACTAGATGAGCTGAAGCAGGGAGATCTCCTCCAGGCTGAGATGCAGAAGTCAGCCTTTTGGCCTTCTAAGCTCCAACACGGACTCCATTCCTTTGGTTGCTTCCCTGTGTGGGCAGCGGAGGATGGCTAATAAAGTCCAACTGGAAACTGAGGTGCTGAGTCAGAATCATTCTAGTAGACAGAAATATCTGTTCTCCTGTCTACCCTCTGACCCAGGCCTCCAGTCTTCTTCCCTCCAAGGTGCATGCAATTTCGAAATGAATTCCATGTGGCATTACATAGTGAAAGGTCCTCAGTGCAATGCAAAGGGCTATCAGGGGAGAATTCCTTGAGACTGTAATTAATTCCAAGAAACAGACATTAAGCATCAGAATAAGCTAAAAGAAAGAGAAAGAGAAAACACTAGGAGGGAGAGAGAGACAAGATCCTACAGACCTGCCTAACTGGTTAAGCAGTGGACTCAGGAGCCATTTGGTTTCAAGTTCTACTGCTGAAAAACCCTATGTGCCTATTTGATTTCCCAGTCTGTGAAATGGGTATGTGGGGGGTGTGTGGGAGGTGGGGGTGGAGGAGACATTGATCCCAATCTGGATGGGAGCTACAGAGCCAGGGGATGAAGAACTGGAAAAGGGTAAGGTTGGGGAACACATAGATCCCTGGAATCCTGCAGCCCGAACTATGCTGTTTCTTCAGTGATTATCAGTAGCACCGACTAGTCCTCCCAGCCCAAGGGAGGCAAGAACTCTGTCCACTCCTCACTGGGCTCTTGAGAGCTGGTACAAGAGAACCTGTAGGCTGATAAGCAAAGGGCCTCCACAGCTCACTTGGCAGCATGAATGAATAGGAGTGGGATATGTGCATACCGGCAATAACATGGTGAGAGGTCTGTCTGTGGGTATATACCATATGGATGGGCGTGCGCACACATTGGTATGAGTGTGAGCACACATGGATGAGCATAAACACACACGCTTGTGTATACATGAGTTGTTACAGAAGAGGGAATTGTATTCCTGGAACAGGAATGTGTACCCAGGTAGTTATTTCTATAAGCACATGTTGGTATGGTCTGTGTATGAATAAATGTACATACACACATACACACAGTGGTATGGGTGTGAACATACTCAGTAAGATAGAGTATGTGTATATTGGTGGAAGAATGCCCACAGACATGTTGCTATGGGTGTATAACCATGTTTCTCTGAGTGTGTGTGCCCACATGGTGGTCCAGCTGAGGAGACACTTGTTGGCATGAATGGTTGTACAGATATGGGATGTATGTATAATGTCTGATAAGCATGTACACATGTGGGTATATGCACACACATGTTGGCATGGATGTGTGCCCACATACATGTTTGTGTGGCCACATGTTGGCATGAATACATATTCACATTGGGGCATACCTGTGTGTATGCACATGAGTCAGTGTGTACCCACAGGGGTATAGGCATGTGTTTGTGTGTGTGTATGTGTATGTGTATGTGCACATACATGCGTGGGGGGCTTAGGATGGATTCTCACTGCCAGCTGGCACAACCCTCAGGGAGGCTGCGCAGAATGTCTTCCAGGTTCTGTTTGTCTGCCTGGATCTCCTTGAGGTCATTCTCCAACTCTTGAATCTGGAGCACCTGCTCTTCTGCCTCCTGCTGCAGCAGGCTCAGTTTCCCATGCAAGGGCCCCTGTCCATCCAGGTGCTGCCTCAGTGGCTCCAGCTTCTGCTCAGTCTCATTCAGGACTGACATTAGAGCTTGGTGGGTATCCAGCTTCCCTGGGGTGGGGGGAGGGAAGAACAAACACTATCCCTCAGCTCTCCCAACCCAGATCCCCAGATCCCCAGATGCCCCTGATTATCATTCTGTCAGACCAACAGTTCCAGGATGGCCAAGATCATACCCCTGCAAAGCCAGGCACTCTTTAGCTGGAGTCCATTTTCAGCCTACTATGCTTCATGAAAGAACTTGCTTACTCCAGATGACACCTCCTTCTAAGAAACTTTCTCTGGTTCCTCTTCCTCCTCAATTTTTCCTTTGCTTGAATCTCTCTTTCCAGATAATCACATTCAACCTTGTATGTATAGGACATATACATGTCCTATCTCTTTGGGGAGACTGTTAAGGGGAGGGACTGTGCCATTTATCATCTGTGCCTCCCTAGTTCCAAGCTCAGGGCCTTGAATACGAATGGATGAGATAGAATGAGATGGAATTCAGCCCTGAAAAAAGATTGCTAGGCAAGAGACAAGCTGGGGTAGTGGGAAAAGAGCCAGTCTCAGAGTTACGTGGATCTGGGTGTTAGCCCTGTCTTTGGCTGTGTGACTCTGGGCAAGTCAGTTTACACGTCAAGGTTCTGTTCAACCCTCTGAGGCTAGCAGATGCATATCTGCCTTATGAGACAGTTTCTTTACCTGCAGCTTCTTGGTCCTCACATCCCCTACTGAACCATAGTATTTCTGTATGAAGTTTTCCCTGACTACACCAGCACACAAGCTCACTCCTCTGTTGTTGCTGTTCGGTCTTTTTTCAATGGCATCCCTCTCTTTGAGACCCCATTTAGATTTTTCTTGGCAAAGATACTTGAGTGGTTTGACATTTCTTACTGCAGCTCACTTTATGGAAGAGGAAATGGAGTCAAACAGGGTTAAGTGACTTGCCCAGGGTCACACAGATAGTAAGTGCCTGAGGTCAGATTTGGACTCAGGGAGATGGGTCTTCTTGATGCCTGGTTGGGTGCTCTATCCATTGTGTCACCTAGTTGCCTTATCTCCCTCCTCTACCCTCCTTCAATCATAAGTGTCTATTTAAATCACCCATTGGGCACTTACCTGGGTACACACACTATCTTGTGAATGATTTTGCCATGAGTCTTATCCCGTCTTTCCTTTAAACTCTAACTACAGTGAGGGCAGGGATTGAATCTCATCTATCTCTGTATCCTCAACAGAATTAAGCAGAGTGCTTTGATATAGCAGTTACTTAGCAGTTAATAAAGATATGTTGGTGGTGATGAAGTCTTCTATGGGAGACAGAGGGGAGAGTGTCCTAAGAGACACAGTTCTTACCCAATCTAGTAAGCAGGACAGACAAAATCTTGATGTCCATTTCCAAGGAGATCCGGGCTTCCCTTATGTTTCTTTCCACCTTGTTCAACCCAGTCCCTACCTTCCAAAAGAGAAAGATGAGGTCTATGAGCCAGCTAGTCAGCAAACTTTTATTAAGCACCTACTGTATGCCAGGCACTGTGCTAAGCCATGGGGCTACAAAAAGAAACAAAAGACAGTCCTTACCATCAAGGAGATGATAATCTAATTAGGGAGACAACAAGCAAACAAATGTGTACAAACAAGCTATAAAGGGGGAAAATAGGAAGTAATTAACAGAAGGAAGGTGCTAGAATTAAGAGGACTGGTGAAAAGCTTCCTGTAGGAAGGAGGATTTTAGTTGGACTTGAAGTCAGTGGAGATAGGGTATTTTGTTCAAGGGACAAATATGATAATAATATGACTGGATTGAGAAATATGTGTGGGGAGAAGAGGGAATGTAATAGGTAAAAAGACTGGAAAAGAATATGGGTGGGGGCTGGGGGGGGGAGCTGGTTTATGAAGGTCTTTGAATGCCAAATGGAGGATTTTATATTTGATCCTGGAGGTAATAGGGAGCCACTGTAGTTTACTGAGTGGGAGAGTGACATGGTTGAATTTATACTTTAGGAAAATCACTTTGGCAGCAATGGAGGAAGGATTAGAGTGGGGAAAGATGAGATAAGCAGACCACCAGCTGGCTGTTGCAAGAATCTAAGTATAATTGGATGAGGGCATGCACCGGGGTGGTGGCAGGGTTGGAGGAGAGGAGGGGGCTTATTCAAAAGAGGTTGTAATGGCGAAATCAGCAGGTCTTGGCAACAGATTGGATATGAGGGGTGAGAGATAGTGAGAAGTCAAAGGTGACATCTGGAATGGGAGCCTGAGGGGCTGGGGAGATGGCAATGCCCTCAACAGCAATAGGGAAGGTAGGAGAGGAGGGTTTAGGGAAAAGACTATGAGTTCTGTTTAGGACGCTTCGAGTTTAAGATATGCCTGTGTAATTGATTACAAAGAGGCCACCAACCAGGAAGAAATGAAGTGGGCTTTGAGAGCCGTCCACTTACCTGCTCAACTTTCTCCATCTCCCTCCTTCGCTCCTTGGACACTGTCACCTGCCTGGAGATGTCTCGGAAGGTTCCTTGTGCTTGGTTGGCAAGTTTGACAGCTTGTCGGTATTCCTGTTTACTTTCCCTCAGTAAGGCCTTGGAATCCTGGAGGAGGAGAAGAGGACAAGATACAGAGTGGCCTGAGTTAATTACCACCATTTAATGAAAGATGATTATTTATCAGAACAAAGCCCAGGAACCCTAAGCACCACATAAACAAGGTCTCATTCAATTGTCCCAAAGTAAGAATGATAACTAGGGGCAGCATTGTGTACTGGGGAGAGAGAACTAGTCTCAGAGGAAGGGAGACCTGGGGTTCAAAACCTATCTCTAACACATTTTGGTTCTGTGACTCTGGACTAATTATGTTTATATTATATTATAATTATATTATCTGGTCTAAAATGTGTGGACTTAATCTTCCAGCTCTGGATCTATGAATAGCACTCCCAAGTCATGACTCTTTCCACTAGCTTTCCACTAGTTCTTTGTCCAACCACTTTTCATGGGTGCTAAATAATGTTGGAATGGTTGGCACAATCAGGGGTGGGGAGAAAGAATACTTATCAGAATTGGGTCCCAACTTGAAGTAGGAAGGTCAAATCTGATTGGCACAATTCCCTTTCTACTGGCCCATGGGAAGAAGAGAAGCAGCTTAGGGACACAAGCAGCTGTTCTAACCTTTGTCTTCTCTTTAGCCAATAGTTCAGCTTCCTTGGCCTTCTTCTTAGCTGTGGCAGATACGGAAGCGGCATTTCCCAGCATCCTCTCTGCCTGCTTAGTCTTCTTCTGGGTGTCACCAATGAGTCTATCTTGGATGGTCTTTGCCTTTTTCCTTAGAGCTGCCTGGTCCTTTGGCTGTGGAAATGTTTTTCTCATTTCTGCAAAACGGCAGTGAGACAGACAATGCCCTCAGAACTTTTGGCTTTAGATAGTGCTTCTTCATTCATTCATTCAATAAATGTTATCCAAAATAAAAATGAAGGAACCCTGGAGTTGAGAGATCTATTTTCAAATCCATTCAAATTCAAGCTTTCTTGTTTCTAAGATAGATACTGCATCCACTGAACTAACCAGCTGCCTCAAATCTATAGAGAAGAGAGATTATTCCCATAAGGTAAAATCAAACACCATAAAGTATCTGCTTGTACAGATAGGACCTAAGACCTGTGTTTGATTTCTCTCAATAAGAGTTATTAATAAAATTTTAAAAAATAATTTCCGCAGAACAAAGTGAATTTAGCTCATCTTAGAACAAATAATAACAATGATAACAATGAACATTTATATATTTAAAGGTTTGCAAAGCACTTTACAAATATCATTTTGATGAGGTGTAGGCTCTGGGACCCCCCCTTGAGCTCCTTGAATCTTTGAGGTACAGGCTCTGGGAAAGAAAACCTTCCCAGGGAAGACATTTGCCTGAGGTCATGGGCCTTAAGTTGTGGCTCTGCCCAAGTCTTTAGCCCTCCTTTGTTCCAATAGTTTCCCACCCTTAATGTTCCCGTTCCCACCCTTGAACTGGCCTGGCCCACCATTGTCTATGGTCTCCAGGTAGCCTCCAGCAACTTCCCACCCTTAACCACTCATTACAGGAGTCTGACCTCCTCTGACTCCTCCTAAAGACCCTCCCCAATCTCTACCTCTGAACCACCCCTAGATTCCTCCCACAACCTTTCTGTATATAGAACTCCATCTTCCCTCCATGTGGTGTGAGAGCGCCATGGGATAGCTTGGCACAGACTTGCTCTGTGTGAAAGTGCCATAGACTAGCTTAGCCAGAGACTTGCTCTGTAAGAGTCTACCCCATATCTTTCAATAAACTTTACGTTTTCTTTGGCTGAGAAGACTTGAGTGGAATTTTTTCAGCAGGACCCGGCATGTTGGTATTTTGGGGTCTCAGGCAGCCCTAACCCTCTTTGGGTACCTCTTCAATTTCATTTTATCCCCAAAATAGGTGGGTGAATTTAATAGCTCCATTTTACAGATGAGGATACTGAGGCAATCAGAGGTTAAGTGATGTGCCTTGGGTCACACATTAGGAAGTATCTGAGCCTGGATTTGAACTCTATAAACAAGCATCAACTAGTAGTGGAGGAAGATCCCAGATGTAAGCTAAGAATTCAGAAATGTAAGCTTGGAATGATGTTTGTCCTAGAAAACGCACTTGGAAGCAATAATAACTGACATTTACATAGCAGCTCGAGGTTGATAAAGAACTTTATATAGTTTATCTCATTTAATCCTCGCGACTGTCTGAAAAAAGTACTAAAAAAGTCCTGGTACTTTCCCAGCCTTCCTTAATCTTTGTTCCTTCCTTCCAAGACTACCCCTATTTCTCCTGTATATATCTTTGTGTAGAGTTGTTTGCATATTGTCTCCCCCATAAGTCTGAGAGCCACAGGAGAGCTGAGATTGGTTTTTTTTTTGTCTTTCTTTGTATCCCTGGGGCTTAGCACAGTTCTTGGTATAAAGTAAATATGTAATAAATACTAATTTATCAAATGCTTGATTAATTTTAAATAAATGTAATAATTTATAACTATATAATTTAATAATATAGAAACATTAATTTAATTAAGCAAAAATGCTTAATAAATGCTGATTGGATGGCTGATCAAACCATTATCATCTTTACAGATGAGGCAACTGTGGCTGAGAAATAACCATTCTGTATTTCTTTTCTTTGTCTTACTTATGTCAGGGGTGGTGTCTGAACTCAAGTCTTCTGGACTCCAGGTTTAGAACTTAACCACCACACCAGTCTCATTCTGTGTATTTTATAGCTCCATGTAGGAAAAAAAATACATTGTGATATGAAGAAACCTAACTGTCCTCCACGTCCGGAATGCTTGCTCCCCATCCTTACCAGCCTCTTGGTTTCTCTGAATTCCTTCAAAAATTCGCACAAATCCTGCCTTCTCCTGGAAGACTTCCCTGATCCCTCCAGCTGCCAAGGTCTTGTCTGATATCACCTTCCCTCAGTTTGTCTATATGTTGCACATATCTAGTTATTCTGTAGTTAGCCTACCTTAGAATAGTGGCTCCTTTGAGGACAAGGACAGTATTTTTGCCTTTCTTTGCATCCCTAAGTGTTAGCTAAGTGCTCAAAGTTGAGTTTAATAAATGCTCTTTTTGGTTTCAGACCAAAACAAGAAAACTGAGAGAGGCCTTGTTCTTTTATCTCCAGAAGGTTCTTCAACAGTGATTTTATGATAGATGGGACAAGTCTGGATCCCCTCCATCCCCCTTTACTCACCCCAGCAGTCTCAGAACATCAAAAGGACTCCATATACATATGAAAAAGCTGGAATGTGGTTAGGTAAGGGGGAAACAATAACTATGTCCACTGGACTTAATTTTGTCCTCCACAGTCATCTCCCTTCATTTGCATGGAAAAGCAAAAGAGTTTTAGAAAAGAGAAAGTGAGTTGCCCAGGATTTGGAAAATCCTGGGTAATTTGTTGTAATTATAATCTCTTGACTAAGAAATCTCAATCTCCTTTTTGTCCCAGGCCCCTTCCCAGAATATTTTTAAAGACATACAAAGAATTTTAAAGATACATAGGATTTAAAGAAACCAATTATATTGAAATACAGGTATCAATTTTTCTTCTTGCTTTTTTGGAGAGGGGAAGGCAGGACAATTGGGTTTAAGTGACTTGCCCAAGGTCACATGGCTAGTAAGTATTAAGTGTCTGAGGCTGGATTTGAACTCAGGTCCTCCTGACTCCAGGACTGGTACTCTATTCACTGCACCACCTAGCCACCCCTATCAAAATATTTTTTAAAAACCCAACAACTCAGGGACCCCATGTTAAGAACCTCTCCTAAATAGATGCAAATGAGAATTTAGCAAGAAGAAATTAAGCATTTAATT
Organism: Pseudocheirus occidentalis; assembly: GCA_028646575.1. NCBI lineage: Eukaryota > Metazoa > Chordata > Mammalia > Diprotodontia > Pseudocheiridae > Pseudocheirus > Pseudocheirus occidentalis. Next base: position 108,474,572 of record CM053595.1, on the reverse strand, counting down.
ATTTGGAATTTTCTGCCCTCCTATAATAATACATATTTAATTGCTTTGTATATGTTTGTATTGATTCACTTTGTATTTATGCTGCATATGGATGGTCTTGTCTCCCTCACTAGAATATAAATTCTTGGAGAATAGGGATTGTTTCATTCTTGGTACTTGTATCCCCAGAGCCTTCCACAAAATAGGGGCCTAATAAATGCTTTTTGGCTGATTGACTCTAAGTGTGGCTTTTATAATCCAGGAAATACAGTTCAAAAAGCAGGCTGAAGATTTAAAGTACTAGGGAGACATTGGCATGTGGGGCCAGAAATTACCTTCTGGAGAGCCAACAGTCTTCCTGACAAACCAAAGCTCTGAGGAAGCACAGCATTTCATGGAGAGGGGCAGAGGATCATAAAATCATTAAGAACTAGAAGGGACAAAGCCATTGGAGGTTTTTTTCCTTGTTAGGATTGTTAGGACTTTTGTCTTTATAAAAGAGTTGTATCAGATAGAGTCTAGATATAGCAGGGAGAAATATAACTGAGGCAGTTTTCAGAGGAAGAAATTAAACTTATCTGTAGTCATATGAAAAAATGCTCTAAATCATTATTGATTAGAGAGATGCAAATCAAAACAACTCTAAGGTACATCTATCAGATTGGCTAACATGATAAAACAGGAAAAAGATAAATGTTGGAGAAGGTATGGGAAAGTTGGAACACTAATTCATTGTTGGTGGAGTTGTGAGCTGATCTAACCATTCTGGAGAGTAACTTGGAACTATGCCCAAAGGCTATAAAACTGTGCATATCCAGCAATACCACTTCTAGGGCTGTATCCCAAAGAGATCATAAAAATGGGAAAAGGACCCAATGTACAAAAATATTTATAGCAGTTCTTTTTGTGATGGCCAAGAACTGGACATTGAGGGGATGCCCACTGATTGGGGAATGGCTGAACAAGTTGTTGTATATGAATGTAATGGAATACTATTGTGCTGAAATGATGAACAGGTGGACTTCAGAAAAACCTGGAAAGACATATGAACTGATACTCAGTGAAGTGAGCAGAACCAGGAGAACATTGTACACAGTAACAGCCACAGTGTGTGATGACTGATTTTGATAGACTTAGCCCTTCTCAGCAATGCGAAGACCTAAAACTATTCCAAAGGACTCATGATGGAAGATGCCATCCACATCCAGAGAAAGAACTATGGAGTATGAATGCAGAGTGAATCAAACTATTTTCTTTTTTTATTCTTGTGGTTTCTCTCATTTGTTGTAATTCTTCTATACAATATGACTAATGTGAAAATATGTTTAATAGGAATGTATATGTAGAACTTATATCAAACTATATATCATCTTGGGAAGGAGAGGGGGAGAAAATTTAAAACTTTTGGAAGTGAATGTTGAAAACTAAAAATAAATAAATTAACATAAAAAAATATAACTGAGCTCCATCCCACAATATCTCCACAAAGCTCTAGAAAATGCCACAGATTGAGTTCTGATTGGACTCAGTAAAAAAAACAAACAAACAACAACGAGTCATTTCCCAGCCCAGGTCAGCAAAGGGAGAGTGGTCTGTGTATGTTAAGGATGAAGGAATGGCCTTGTGGAGTATTCCAGGGGGAGGGTTGGGCTCTAAGACATGAAGAGGTCCCAGATCCAACAAAGACAGGACTGACCATGTGTAGAGCACAGAGATAGGTGCCAGCTGGCAGTTCTGTTGCTCACAACCCATTTCCGAACTGTCCCTAAAATCCTGGAATAACACAACACTCAATATCCCAAGAAAGGAACTTGTATCTACAAGGTACAATCTCAGCATAGAAATTCCCTTCAGAAGTTTGCAGAGGCCAACTCTAACATAAATTCCAGAGTTAGGAAGTAATCTGGCAGAATAAGGAAGCAACAAAAAAGAATATTACCATAAAAAACTCAGAAGAAAGAATGACTCTAAGACATCTACAAGCAAAGCCTTGAAGAAAAACACAACTTGGGCACAAGTTTACCTTCAGTTCTTAGAGATGAATCAAGAGTTAAGAAAAATAATTTAAAATGTTTTTATAAATGAAATGAGAATGCTATAGGAAAAAACTGGAAAAGAAATTAGTGTTATGGAAGAAAGAATTGGAAAGGGAATTAACACCTTGGCACAAGAGATACAAAACCAAACCCAGGCAACAAATTCTCTGAAAATTAGAATGAACCAAACAGAAGCTAATGGCTCCATGAGACAAGAACAATTATTAAAGTCAAAAGACTAAAAAAATAGGAAAAAAAAATACAAGGTATCTGATAATAAAAACAACAGACTTGGGAAACAGATTGAGGAGAGATAGTTCAAGAATCTTTGCATAACCAGAAAGTCAAAAAAAAAAAAAGCCTAGACATAATTCAAGAAATTATGAAAGAAAACTGCCCAGATCTCTTGGAACCAGAGAGTAAAGTGAAAATGGAAAGACTCCACTGGCCATTTCCCAAAATGACAAACACTATACAAACATTATAGTTAAAATCTGTCAAGATCAAAGGAAAAAAATACTGCAAGCAGCTATAAAGAAAGAATTCAAGTATCCAGGAGCCAAAGGTAGGATCACACATGATTTAGCAATCACCCCTGTAAAGGAGCAGAGAGCTTGGAATATAATATTATTGAAGGCAAAGGATATAGACTTATAGCCAAGAATAATTTACCCAGAAAAAATTGAATATAATCCTACAGAGGAAAAGATAAACTTTTAATGAAACAGAGGACTTTCAAGCACTCTTGATGAAAAAAATCAGAGCTGAGTAGAAAATCTAAAGTCAATATAGGAATCAAGAGAAAGGTGAAAAAAGTAAACATGAACCCGAAATCATAAGAGACTAAACATAGATAAATTGTTCTCATTCTAATATGGGCAGATGATACGTGACATGTCCCTTCCAAATCCTATCATCATTAGGGGTCAAAGAAGGAGTCTAATTAAACAGATGACCTCAGAACAGTTCTGTTGCTTTAATTATCTTAAAAGAAGAATGGAAAGGGAGGGGAAGGAAAGGGAGGTGTGGAACCAGTTTTAACTAGATCATGAGAAGAGATTGTTAAATTTTCAATGTGAATAGCGACACCTTGGAAATAGGGAAATGTTATAAATCAGGAGTTAGTTTATTGTTTTGTTGATTTCCAAAAGAAGTGATGCTGAAATGTTAATAATTCATATCAAACTTAAAAGTGTGTTGTGAGTACATTTTTTTTCAGTAACTCAGTTGTTAAACATTTACCAGTCATACCACAGAGAAGAGGAATATAATACGGAGAAAAATGAAGAGGAAGGATGGGAAAAATGATCTTACATAATCAGGATGCCCAAGGAAGAAGGGGTAGGGAGAGTGGGCAACACTTAAAACTCACTCTCACATGAACTAGATTATATACACAGACATACAGTTTGGTACAGAAATAAATTTCAGGGTCAGCTAGGTGGCACAGTGAATGGAGCACCAGCCCTGGAGTCAGAAGGACCTAGGTTCAAATCCGGCCTCAGACACAACCTACACACACAAAAACTAGCCGTGTGACCTTGGGCAAATCACTTAACCCCAATTGCCCTACCTTCCCCCTCAAAAAAAAAAAAATACATTTCATTCAACATGGAAATAGGAGGGAGAGGGGAGAATGGAGAAGAGACAATAAGAGGGAGGGTAGATCAAGGAAGGTGCTAGTTTTAAGCAAAATAATCCTTAAGTATAAATAGAAAATCAATAAACATTTATTAAGTGCCTACTATGTACCTGGCATGGGCAGCTACCTGGTGAAGTGGATAGAGCACCACGCCTGGAGTCAGGAAGACTCATCTTCCTGAGTTCATATCCAATCTCAGAAACTTACATGTTTGACTAGGCAAGTCACTTCATTCTGTTTGCCTCAGTTTCCTCAACTATAAAATGAGTTGGAAAAGAAAATGGCAAAGCATTCCAGTACCCTTACCAAGAAAATCCCAAGTGAGATCACTAAGCACTGGACATGACTGAAAAATGACTCAACAACAATAAATGTGCCAGGCATTGGGCTAAGCACTGGGAATACAAGGAGGGGTAAAAGATAGGTCCTGCCTTCAAAGAGCTTGCACAAAAACATTTATAGCAGCCTTTTTTGTGGTGACAGAGAATTAGAAGCTGAGGGCATATCTATCAATGGGGGTGATGACTGAACAAAGTATGGTGTGTGAATATAATGGAATACTATTGTGCTGTAAGAAATGAGGAAGGTGATGGTATCAGAGAAATCTGGGAAGATTTGTTTGAACCAATGCAGGGTAAAGTAAGCAGCACTAAGAAAACAACATATACAATGACAACAACATTGTAAAGACAAACAGTTTTGAAAGGCTTAGGAACTCTGATCAACATGATAACCAACCCCAACCATGATTCCCGAGGACTCATGATGAAACATGCTGCCTACCTCCTTAGAGAGGATTTTTTGGGACGTGGTCAATGTGGAAATTTGTTTTGCTTGACTATACAAGTTTTTAACAAGGGTTTTATTTTTCTTTCTCAGTGTCAGAGGGGAAACTGCAGGAGAAAGTGGGAGGGAGAAGAGGATTTTTTTAATTAAAAAAAGTAATTAAAAAAAAAAGAATCGTAGCAGAAGTCTTAGTCTTTAAGCTTAAAGAGACATCGTGAAGCCATTCTCCCTACAAGGAAGAGATATCAAGAACCTTCTGCCCAGGGAATCTTGCTTGGCAGCAACCAGCAAGAACTATGGAACTTTTGGAATAGTTCTGAACCATATCCATCTGTGACCAGCACGAAGCAATGCCTGGCAGAGACTACAAAATGGTCAGAGACTACAGGTCTAGTAGGGATGACAAGTTGGGCAGTGACTACCTGTTTTGTAAAGATGATACTACCCAGGGAACAAAATCAGAAGAAGCCGTACAGTGATATCACCAGAAGATGTGGGGGAGATGGAGGGATTCATCAGTGTCACAGATCCCTTTACAAGGTGGCCCCTGGCCACATCTGCTCTTCATATGTATGTTCCTCATTGTGTGCATTCTGTATATACACCTTCACTACATGTGACCCTCTCCACATATATTGTTAATGTGTATCCACTCTTCCCCCTGATGGTCACGTGTATTTATTGAAGAGAATGTCCCAGGTTTATAAAGAAAATGATTTATTGCTACTCTCCTTGCTATGCTGGTTCCTTACTTTACTTAGAGTTAATTGCGTGCTCTGGTGGACTAGCAAAGGTATGATTTTGAGCTGTTATGGATCTGTAGGATGCTGTGGAACCAAGGTAGCCCTGCCTAGGGGACTCTCCATTCAAGTAGGGAGTGGTGCCTCAGTGTGCTACATTCTTTTTTTTTTTTTTTTTTTTTTTTTTGGCTTTTTGGAGGGTGGAGGGCAGGGCATTTGGGGTTAAGTGACTTGCCCAAAGTCACAAGGCTAGTAAGTGTTAAGTGTCTGAGGCCAGACTTGAACTCTAACTCAGGTCCTCCTGACTCCAGGCCCAGTGCTCTATTCACTGTGCCACCTACCTGCCCAATGCTACATTCTTAATACATAACCACAAAGGAAGGGAGATTCTCCCTGGAGGAGAGGTTTTCTCAGGAAACCTCTTCCCCAAGGAAGACAAAGCAGAACTGGTTGCCTAGTTCTAATAGGTACAGGTTGCTTGGCTTCTTATTCCAGCTCTATTGCGGCCCTGTGCTCATGTATCAAGTCCTTTCCTGTTTACAGATCATTTTTCTCATCTGCAGATCTTGGATTCTAGTCTTAATGTGCCCAGTGCCAGAGGGAGCAGCTTGGATAAAGCCCAGGATGGATAAGAACTTAGATGAAAGAACTAGGCGTCCCCTAGTGAAGGAGCTCCTATCTTACGGGGTAGTTGTACCTTCCAGATCGGTCAGCAAAGTCTTGGAATCACTGACCGTGACTCTGGCTTTGGCAATGGAGGAGGTGGCCAGGGTGAGGGCAGCGTCAGCACCATCCCGCAGCTGTGAAGAGAGAAGGGAAAGGGGAAGAACATTTCACTGAACCACATCTCATGGAACTGTCATCTAATATCAGACCATGGGTAGATAGATAACCCCACATCTTCACCTGGAAACGGGGAGAATGGTGCCATGGAAAAACTCAAAGGGCGGGTGAAAGACAGGAAAATGTAATGACCTGTCTCAGTTCCAGAGGATGCCCACTCGTCTCAGAGACAGAGTGATAGTAGCCTGCATGTGTGTGTGCACATGTGTGTGTGTGTGTGTGTGTGAGTGTGTGTTTGTTCCACTTACCTTAAATTTTTTTAATTACAAAAGAAAACTCTTTGAGGGTTGTAGGAGTATTATGAAGTGATAACAGTGTAAAAAATTGATAAAATCATTAAAAAAGAAATAGTCATGGAGTTAGGCAACCTTGTACTAGTACTAATTCTAGCACTAATTCTCTGCGTGACCCTGAGCAAATCATTTCCCCTTGGTGAGCCTCAGTTTCCTCAGTTGTAAAAATCAAGTTGTTGAGTTAGAGGTCCCTGAAGGTCCTCTCAACTTTGACACTCTGTGTTATTCCAACCTAAAAAAAAATTTAACTTTAACTTTTTAATGATTCTGCAAAAATGATGATTCCCTGGAAGAGCTGAGAATGATCATGATGCCATTCCATCCACTTTCCTCTCAGTCCTCTGGAGAGATGTCCCTTGGCTTCCAGGGCCAGGGTAAATGGGAGGCAGGGGTAGGGGGTGGGGAGTGGGAAGGACTTCACCTGCTCAAAGGGCTGGATCTTCTGTAGCTCTTCCTGGGAAGTGGCTAAAAGATCCTGGGATGCTTTGGTGAACACATGCTCCCTAGCAGCCACTGTCTTCTCTAGATCCTGTAGCTTTCTGTCCAGGTCCCTGGCAAGGTGTGTGAGAGGCTGGACAATGCAAAGACAAGAACTCAATTCCTTGGCAAGGATCTCCAAAGAAGGGTAAAAATCAGAACAAGAATAAGGGTGAGGATGAGAAGAGTCCCTCTGGCTGGTGAGTGGGGGAGCTATGGGGAGAATCCTTTGAGGCTAAGCCTTCACCTTTCAACTCCTGACCTGGCATCCAATCCAGAGTCTCCCCAGAAAACCCAAGGGAAAAAATATCCAGTGGGGCTTGTGCCAAGCAAACAGACACATTTCTAGTACAGGGATAAAGAGGGGTGAGACAAAACCTTCTGTGTTTAGCTGGATCCTTGCATATTCCCTCTTTAAAAGGAGCCCAATATCTGACTCCCCCCTCCCCATCAGAGCCAGGAAGAAAACCTGCTCTGACCAGTATTTCAGGAGCGGAGTACTTTGCTAGGCGCTGAGCCCCCTCTGAGCTGACACGCTGAACAGATGCTAAGGCGCTCTTGGCTTCTGTGGCTGCCTGGGCTGTAGATGTTCTGAGCTCCTCCTGGGCCTTCTGCACCTCCTGGTACCTAAGGAGAATGGAGCCAAGACATGTCATGAACCTGGGGTGCCCCTCCCCAGCTCTTTATCTTTTGAGGTCCTTTCTAGTGCTCACATTGTGGGATTCTTTGATTCTGTGTCTGGAATGTCTAGTCTGGAGTAACACCTCCCTCCTTTAATTATCTCTCCTCTCTTCTCCCTGTCCTGGCTTCCCCTCTCAATGCTAGGATCTCTCATATGAGATCACCTCCAATTTACCCTGTATAAATCTCGTATTACATAACTGTTTGCATGTTGTCTGCTCTTTTAGACTGGGAGCTCCTTGAGGGCAGGGAGAGTGGTTTTGCCTTTCTCTGTATCCCTGTCTCCTAGCACAGTGCTTGGAGTTTGGTAAGCTCTTAACTTGTTGACTGATTTCAGATCGAGTGAAGTAGTCTGGGACATTAATTAGCTGAATCATCTTGGACAAATTACTTAAGATTACATGACCACAGGTTCTGGAACTGGAAGAGATTTTGGATATTGTCTGGTCTAACCTCTTTTTTTTTTTTTTTTTTTTTTTTTTACAGATGAGAAGACATTTCACCTCCATGAGGCTCAGTTTATCTGTCTTCAAAAAGAGGGGAACTATGTCAATGAAGAGAGGGCAGCATTCATAAAAGACCATTATTAAGCACTTATTATTTGTGCTTGTCAAAATGAAAAGGTTTAGATAAGATACAGACCCTGCTCTCAAGGAACTTACAGTCTAGCAGAGAGCCTTGACACTAACTGTAAAGTATAACATAAACTCTGTAGCATGACATAAGCACATTAGTATTCCTCTGGGGGAAAAACCTGAGTTTCATCCAGGCAAACTACTTATTTAGCAATGTATGCAGTTGCAAAACAAATCCTATCCAAGGCTCTTCGTAGCCAAGGACTCCAAAGCTTGGTTTCTACACAGATAACATACAATTTGGAAGGAGTGAAAAACAGGATTTTAGGAATGGAGACATCTGGTTTCTAATTGGTGGAAGGTACTGGGAGGGACTGAGGTGTGAGGGAGAGGGGTAGTTTTGTAACATTCCTTAAGCTGGGTGACCTTTGGGAGGGGGAGTAATCTTGTGACTTCTCCAAAATCATGTGACTTATAAGTAGCTAAAACTTAACTTTACAAAATTGTGGATAAAGGCAAAATAGAGTCACTAAAGTTATTTTTTTTTAATGTAACATCAGAATTGTACAGAACAGAGGGCCATGGGAGGGCCAAGGTGAAGTATGCTTACCAACCTAGGGGATCAGTGAGGGCTTCACGGAGTAGATGGTGTTTTGGTTGGGTTGCTTGACAGTTAGTTGCATTGCTAGATGAGTTCTAAAGTCCATTTCAGGTCAGACATTCTATGATTCTATGTGCCACCACATGCTGGTTATCATGTTCCCTTCCCTGTCCAGCCATTCACTGGCTTAGTTTTGTCCTTTCATGCCCATAACTCCTAACCACAGTCTACAAACGTGCCTTTCTCTTTTTATGGCCATCCCCATCTCACTCTGGGTCTTCTTGTTTCCAGATTAGTATAGAAGATCAAGACATTTCAGAATACAATGAAATACAAAGAATGTCTTTGCAACAGGGTACCATCATGGCTGGAAAAATAGTCTTGGGGTAGATAAAGTCATTAACCAATGATTCCCACTTTTTCTCTCTTCCCATTAAATCCACAGTCTTTTTGGAGAAGACTTACTTGTCCTCTAGTTCCCGCTGCGTCTTCTGTGCATCTGTGCCTTCCACAAGACTCCACAGAAGAGTGTAACTGGTATTGGAAGCAAGCAGGGCCCTCTGTGCTGCTGCCTCGATCTTAGTGGCTGTATCTCTGTAACTGGGGGAAGAAGACACTCCAGTCAGTCCATGTCAGCAAGACAGACACCCAAATCCACATGTTCCTCTGGTCTCCCCAACTAAACTGTAAGCTCTGTGAAGGTTGGGACCAGGCTGGATATTTCTTTAAAATCACCACCAGAGCCCAACATAGGCAGCTTTAAGCAAGTCAGTTCCTCTCCCTGACTCTTGGTCTTTTTAATCTGTAAAATGAGATGTTTTGGGGTCTCCAAGTTCTTAAATCCTTATAGGCTCCTAAATTTAGAACAGAAAAGGGCATTAGATATCATTTAGTCCAACCCCCTCATTGTACAAACTGTGGCTCAGAAAGGTTACACACATACACCCACAGGCATGAGGATGTCAACCTGCCACAGGGACCCTAGGCTTCTTAAATACTCTAGTGACACCTCTAGGTGTGGGCTAGGGGGAGTTGAAGTATGAGTTTGACATGGGCAGAGCCTTCCAAGGGTTGATTTTGTTTGTTTGTTTTTTGAAAGTAAAAAAATATATTTCAATCTGTATTCAGACACCATCAATCCTTTCTCTGGGGATGGTTAGCATTTTTCATCCTAAGTCCTTCAGAGTTGTCTTGGATCACATATTGCTGAAAATAGCTAAATCATTCACAGCTGATCATCTTACAACAGTGCAGGTACTTTATACACAGCACATTTCACTCTGCATCAGTTCATGTAAGTCCAGGTTTTTCTGAGAGCATCCTGCTCATCATTTCTTATAGCATAATACTATCCCCTCATAATCACACAGCACAGATTGTTCAGCCATTCGACAATTGATGGGCATCCCCTCAGTTTCTAATTCTTTGCTACCAGAAAAGAGTTGCTATAAATATTTTTGTATATATATATAGGTCCTTTTCCTTTTTGTTTTTTAATCTCTTTGGGGATACAGATCTAGTAGCGGTATTATTGCTAGATCAAAGGGTGTACATGATTTTATAACCCTTTGGGCATAGCTCCAAATTGTTCTACACAATCGTTGAATCAGTTCACAACGTCACCAACAGTGCATCAGTCTCATTTTTCCTCATGTCCCTTCCGACATTGGTCATTTTCCTTTTCTGTCCTATGAACCAGTCTAAAAGGTTGGACCTCATAATTGTTTTAATTTGCATTTTCCAATCACCAGTGAGTTAGAGCATTTTTTTTTCATATGGCTATAGATAGCTTTGATTACTTCATCTGAAAACTGTTCATATCTTTTGATCATTTATCATTTGGGGAATGGCTCCATGAACTGATTTTGGAGCCATCAGTCTTTGTTGTGTTTTACCAACCTGCCCCTCTCCTACCAAATAGAACTTATAAGCCTTAAGGTTCTTATATACATCCGGTCAGCCCATAATCTCCCACCCTTGTGCCTCCAAAGCCATAGGGCCCACCACAGCTTGACAATATCTCTTTCTTCTCATCTACCCACACCCAGGCAGCGTTGGGCTTAATTAGCATTCATTGTAACTACATTTCACCAGGATACAAATGTGGTTTCCACCTCAATCTACCTGTTTCTTGTCCCTCAATACATACATAATATGGTTCACCCCTACAGCCTATGCTCCTCTTAGGGAGACAATCTAGCTGGGAGCTGGGAGTGTATGTACAGTGTGCCAGGAATGGCAAGAACAGGCAGGATCTGCATTTTGGGGCTTACCTCTTGGCCAGAGCCTGAGACTCAGTGGCTGAACGACTCCAATTGGTAAGCTGGTTGGGTACTTCCTGAGGGATCACCTTTTAATTAAAAAAAAAAAAAGAAGGTAGGAAGGAAGGAAGAAATAAATTGCACATCATTAAAGGCTTCACTTTTGTCCATGTCACTCAGAATTCTAGAAGTGATAAGTATTGAATGAGTCATATAATGTCAGAGCTGGAAGGGACCTTAGAGCACGGAATGTCAGAGCTGGAAGGGACCTTAGAGCACGGAATGTCAGAGCTAGAAGGGCTTTAGAGTACAGAATGTGAGAAATGGAAGGAACCTTAGACACCATCTAGTCTAGACACCTTTCTGTTACAGAGGAAATCTGAGCTTCAAAGAGAAGTGACTTGCTCCCAGTCACATGACTGGCACTAGACCCCCACATCTTCCCAGTTCCCAGTTCAGCATCTTTTCTTTTTTCTTTAACTTAGAAGCCTAAGGGTCCCAGAGGTACCATTGTTGTGAGGGCTCCAGATGCCTGCTGAATCTCCAGCTCTGTGGATAGCAGCAAAGACTCGATGTCCACCAGTTGGATGCAGATCTTCTCCAAACTACTCCTGGTGCACCTGACACTCTTGCTTGCTGCCCCCAGCTGATGCCGGGCAGCCCTCATGGAATGCTCCAGCTCTTCCATTTGCTCCAAGAAGGCTTCTCTGGCACCTATGTGACCAATAATCAAAGGATTAAAGAAGTCTTATGAGTTAGAAATGAAATGTCCTGCAACTTGGGTTCCTCCACCACTCTTCTCAGGCAATGAGACACTCCCATTCTGCCATACCCATCAGGTCTTCCCACTTATCCACTGATTTACAAACTAAGTGAAGGTAGCTAGCTGACTCAGTGGACAGAGGCCTGGGCCTGGAGTCAGTAAGACCTAAGTTCAAATCTGGCCTCAGACATTTACTAGCTGTATGACACTAGGCAAGTCACTTAGCTACCATTTGCCTTAATTTCCTTATCTGGAAAATGAGGCTAATGATAGTACCTACCTTCCAGAGCTGCTGTGAGGAACAGATAATGTAGTATTTGTAAAACTCTTTATAAACCTAAATGCTAGCTAATATTACTATATAAATGTTATTAAAATTTTTTTTTGTCCAAATGTGATTTCATTGGTATAGGAACCTTCTGGAGAAGAGACTGTATTTATCAATGCTCATTTGCAACTTAACATCTTAGAGTGTTGCCTTGGGTTACAGCTAGTATTTGAATCCAGGGCTTCCTGCCCCTAAGGTTAGCTCTCTAGCCTTACTATACTATTCAGCCTGCCTCGGAGTCCTTGGCATCATTGTCATGATGATCAGCCCCTAATAACCTCTAAGCACACTGAGGCCAGGAGTAATCTGACTCTGACTTCATAGCCTTCCTAAGGATTCCCTGATCTCCTTTACTTTGTGACCCAATTCTCTTATTGTACCTTGAAGCAGATAGTGACCCTGGTAGGTATCTCCTCTAGGTGACTCTCCCAGCAAGACATAGTCCCTCCAGGGGCTGTCACAATCAGACTTCTGCAGCCATTGCTCCATCACCATTAGCTTGGCCTTGAGTTTGGTGGCCTAAGGGCAACGTGGAAACAGATTTCAATAAGTGATGAAACTTAGACATTGGTGCCCAAATGAATTTTGTTATTATTTTTTCTAGCTCTATAAAATATTTTTTGTAGTGTGGTATGGCACTGAATAAGTAAATTAATTTAGGTAGAATTGTCATTTTTATTGTATTAGCTTGGTTTACCCATGTACAACTATTTTTCTAGTTATTTAGATCTGATTTTATTTGTGTGAAAAGCTAATATGAAGAAAATAACAATTCTACCTAATTTGCTTATTCAGTGCCATACCAATCAAACTGCCAAAAATATTTTATGGAACTAGAAAAAATAATAACAAAATTCATCTGGAAAAAGGAAAGTTCGAGAATATAAGGGAAATTAATGAAAAGGAATGCAAGGGAAGATGACCTAGCCATACCAGATCTTAAATTGTATTATAAAGTAGCAATCATCAAAACTACTTGGTTCTGGCTAAGAAACAGAGTGATGGATCAGTGGAATAGGTTAGGTACACAAGACACGGTAGTCAGTGACTAAAGTAATCTACTCTTTGACAAACCCAAAGACTCCAGCTTCTGGGACGAGAGCTCACAATTTAACAAAAACTGCTGGAAAAACTGGAAAACAGCAGAAACTAGACATAGTCCAACATCTTATACCTTATACCAAGACAAAAGAAGAGGCAGAGAATGTTATGAAATGCAAAACGGGTAATTTTGATTACATCAAATTGAAAAGTTTTTGCATGAACAAAGTCAATGCAACCCAGATTACAAGGAAAGCAAAAAGCTGGGAAACAATTTTTATAGCCAGAATCTCTGATAGAGGCCTCATTTCTTTCTTTCTTTCTTTTTTTTGCTTTTTTGGAGGGCAGTTGGGGTTAAGTGACTTGCCCAAAGTCACACAGCTAGTTAGTGTGTCAAGTGTCTGAGGCCGCATTTGAACTCAGGTCCTCCTGACTCCAGGGCCAGTGCTCTACTCACTGCGCCACGTAGCTGCCCCTTAAAGGCCTCATTTCTAAAGTATATAGAGAACTGAGTCAAGTTTATAAGAATACAAGTCATTCCCCAATTGATAAATGGTCAAAGGCTATGAACAGTCAGTCTGCAGATGAAGAAATTAAAACTATCTATAGTCATGTTAAAAAATGCCCTAGATCATTTACTATTGATTAGAGAAATGCAAATCAAAACAGCTCTGAGGTACCACATCACACCTATCAGACTAACATGATAAAACAGGAAAATGATAAATATTGGAGAAGATGTGGGAAAATTGGAATACTAATTCTTTGTTGGTAGAATTGTGGACTGATCCAATCGTTCTGGAGAGCAATTTGGAATTATGCCCAAAGGGCTATAAAACTGCATGCCCTTTGACCCAGCAACACCACTTCTAGGTCTGTATCCCAAAGAGATCATAAAAATGGGACAAGAACCTACTTGTACAAAAATATTTATAGCAGCTCTTTTTGTGGTACCCAAGAATTGGAAATTGAGGGGATGCCCATCAATTGGGGAGTAGCTGAGCAAGTTGTGGAGTATGAATGTGATGGAATACTGTTATTCCACAAGAAATGATGAGCGGGTGGACTTTAGAAAAACCTTTTAAGTAGAGACTTACATGAACTGATGCTAAGTGAAGTGAACAGAACCAGGAGAACATTGTACACAGTAATAGCAACATTGTACAATGACTAACTTTGAAAGACTTAGCTCTTCTCAGCAGTGCAAGGATATAAGACAACTCTAAATGACTTGTGATGGAAAATGCTATTCACATCCGGAAAAAGAACTACAGAGTCTTGAATGCAGATGGAAGCATACTATTTGCTCTCTCTTTTGTTTGTTTCTTCTTTCTCCCATTGGTTCTAATTTTTCTTTACACCATGACTAATGTGAAAATATGTTTAATACGAATGTGTCTAGGCGATATCAGATTGCATGCCATCTTAGGGAGGGGGCAAGCGAGGGAGGGGGAGAAAATTCAGAGCTCAAAATCTTATGGAAGTGAATATTGAAAATGAAAACAAACAAACAAATAAATAAATAAAATAAATTGGTGCCCAGAAGTAGTTTGTCTTGGGTCACATTAATCCCTTCCCTGAAATGCTCCCAGCCCTTATCTCCACGTTACACTTACCCCGGGGTATACCTCCTTTGTATATATTTACAGGTTGGCTCCCTCATTAAAATGTAAGCTGCTTGAGGGCAAGAAGTATGTTTTTGCCTTTCTTTGAATGCCCAACAATTAACATAGTACCTAGTACCAAGTAAAGGCTTGATAAATGTTTGCTGATTGATGGATTTGCCTACCTGCGGCTACTTTTTTTTTTTTAAGTTTTCAACATTCAGTTTTATAAGAGTTCCAAATTTTTCTCTTTTCCCTTCCCTCTCCCCTCCCCAAGAAAACAAGCAATCTGATATAGTTTATACGTGTACAATCGTATTAATCATACTTCCATCTTTGTCATATTGTGAAAGAAGAATCAGAAAAAAAAAGGAAAAATCACAAGAAAGAAAAAACAAAACAAAACCCAAAACCCAAAAAAGCGGAAATAGAACGCCTTGGTCTGCATTCAGACTCTGTCGTTCTTTCTCTGAATGCAGATAGCATTTTTCATCATGAATCTTTCGGAATTGTTCTAGATCATGGTATTGCTGAGAAGAGTTAAGTCAATCGTAGTCGGTCCTCACACAATGTTTCTGCTACTGTGTTCGATGTTCTCCTAATTGTGTTTGCTTCACACAGCATCAGTTCACGTAAGTCTTTCCAGGTTTCTCTGAAGTCCGCCTGCTCATCATTTCTTACGGAACAATAGTATTCCATCACATTCATATACCACAACTTGTTTAACCATTCACCAATTGATGGGCATCCCCTCGACTTCCAGTTCTTGGCCGCCACAAAAGGAGCAGCTATAAATATTTTTATACGTGTGGGTTCTTTTCCTTTTTTAAAAAAGTGATGTCTTTGGGATACAGATCTAGTAGTGCTATTGCTGGGTCAAAGGGTTTGCACAGTTTTATAACCTTTTAGGCATAGTTCCAAATTGCTCTCTAGAATGGTTGGATCAGTTCACAACTCTACCAACAACGCATTAGTGTTCCAGTTTTCCCACATCTTCTCCAGCATTTATCATATTGCTGTTTTGTCATGTTAGGCAATCTGATAAGTGTGAGGTGATACCTCAGAGTTGTTTTAATTTGCATTTCTTTAATCATTAGTGATTTAGAGGGCTATCCATTCTTATAGGCCCTGCTCAAGTCTCTCAGCTCACTCTGATTTGCAAAAGCTATGCTTTCCTCTACATATAAGTATTGCCCTCTACTAATCAATGCTAAGTGGGTTAATAGATGCCTTACTTTGTATCTTTGCACAGGCCTGGAATACTCTCTCCTTACCTCTACCACCTGGAATTCATAGATCTCTTCAAGATTCAGCTCAAATTTCACCTTCTACCTAAGGCCTTTCCTCATCACCCAAAGTGTTAGTACCCCACTCTGAAGTTACTTTGCTTATGTTTTATATTTTATCATTTGTATATAAGGTTTTTTTCTCCAACTAGAATGTAAACTCCTTGAGGGTGGGAATAAAAGTATTCCATCCCTTTATATCCTCAAAGCCTAGTAGAGTACTTATGCACACATATTATGCACACATAATGAATGCTTGTTGAATTGAACTGAATTCAGCTAAAAATATATATGGCCTAACTTCTACTTGTTTAGGCTAGAAGAATGAAGGTCACATATTTTGCATGACTTTCACTTGAATAATTTGGTGAAACACCAAAAGAAGAGGGGTAGAATGAAGCAGGTGAGATGGGATGGGGTTGGGGTGGAGGAAAATGTGAACTAGGGTGGTAGGAAATGATCAGGGAGAAGAGGGAGGTGAGTCACTCTTGTGTTAGGAGAGGGGAGGTAGGAGTGAGGAAATGGGGAGTCTGGGGAATTACCTCTTTCTTCACTAGGGAGAAGCAAATTGGGCACTCCTGGCACTGAGAGCCCTCAGCAGTGAGGAAAAAGTTCTCCTGGCAGCGATCACACTTGTAGCCCACAAAACCCGGCTTACACACACATGTGCTGTTCTCATGGCATTGGGTGGTGACAGAGCCCAGTGGGGAACAGTTACAGGCTAGAGACAAAGTACAGTTTATTAGGAGGCACCCAATCAGCTACTGATTTTTGTGTAAAGGTTGAAGTAGAAGGAGCACTCAGCCTGTATTGGAATATGGGTTGTGCTATGAATTCACTGTGTGACCTTTGGTGAGTCACTTAAGACCTCAGTTTCCTCATTATTTAAAATAAAGAGGATGGATTAAGTGATCTCTAAAGTCCCTTCTTGTGCTATAGCCTATTATGGCAGTTCCCACAGCAGTGCTGGGAGAGGCTTCTCAGCCACAGCCAGTACTTTAAAAGCCTCCTTGGAATGAAAAGGATTTGATGCTCTTCAAATTTTAGGTCTGGGTTGGTCCTTTAGAGGTTACCAAGTATAACCCTCTGTCTCTGTGCTAGACCATACTAGCCATTTTCTTTCATACCTTCTTCCTCCCTCCCTTCCTCTTTTACTTCCTTTCTTCTTCTACTTCTTCCCTCCCTTCCCCCCTTTCTCTGTTGCCTTTTCTCTATCTCTTCATCTTTCTTTTCTTTCTCCTTTTCTCTCTTCTCTTTCTCATTCATTCTTTCCTTCCTTCCTCTTTCCTTCCTTCCTCTCTTTCCTTCCTTCCTCTTTCCTTCCATCCTCTCCTTCCTTCCTTCCATCCTCTCCTTCCTTCCTTCCTTCCTTCCTTCCTTCCTTCCTTCCTTCCTTCCTTCCTTCCTTCCTTCCTTCCTTCCTTCTTCCGTCCTTTTCTTTCCCAGAATTATGACTTCATTAGTGTGGGGAATTCTCAGCATGGAAAACTCCCTCCACTGAAATAGCCCAGAAATTTATCTATAACTTATAGACTTAAGAGAGTTGCCTGGGAGTTATTTGAGAAATGAAGTTACTCATATATGGTCACATAGGTAGCCCATATCAGGGGTAGGACTTGAACACTGGTCTTCCTGACTCTAGGACTAGCTTTCTAATCACTATTTAGGACTGCTTCTCAAGAATCTCAGGTGTGAAAGGGCTTGAACATCATCTAGTCTAGACCTATCATGTTGCAGATGAGGAGACTGAGCCCAGAGTGGTAGTTTTTTGCCCAGGTCACCCATCTAGTTAGTAAAATTCCTGCCATTTCATTTCATGCTCAGAAAGATGACCAAATGTCACAGACCTTCACTATCTCTTGTGTTCACCTGCAGTTTGTAGTACCTGTTCTTAGAAAGAAGATCTGCCTGACTGCCATCCTGATCTAGGTACCCTTTGCCTAAGGATCTCAGTGCCCCACTGTCCAAGCAGACCTGCCCCTCCTCTGCCCTGGTGAAACAGCTTTGAAAATTGCCTGTCCCAATTCTGCAATTCTGAGATGTTTCCTTACCTCGGCAGCCCTTGGCAGAGAAGCCGAAGAAATCAGGTTGGCAGTGGGTGCATGCTACTCCACCCACCCCAGGAAGGCAAGGGCACTGCCCAGTCACAGGGTGGCACTGGTTCTCCCGAGAACCTACAGGATGGCACTTGCAGCTGAGATAAAGGAGAGCACCAAACATCAGATATGAGCCCTGTACCCGTCTTATTTAGACCAGCATGTGGGGGCACAGAAGTTAAACCTGAGCTTTTCCTATGCATACAAAGGCATACAAAGTCAGGAGCAGGGTTAGACAACTAAAAACAAACAAGCAGGTTGAGACATATTCTTTTGTGAATTAGTATGACAGAAGCAGGTTTGATGAACAATACTAGGATGAAGGACCATTGTTAAAGCTAGAACCTGACTCCCTTCCCTTCTTTGCAGAGGTGAGGGACTAAGGGTGTGGAATATTGCATATAATATCAGATGTAGTTGATGTGATGGTTGGTTTTGTGATTGCTGCTTTTTTTCCTCTTTTTTTTATTACAAGAGAAGGGAGGAAAGGCTACATTTAGAAAAGAAGATGATGTAAAAGTAAAAGAAAGCCATAAAATATGATTAGAAAAATAAACTAGAATATGGTCAATCTGGGACAGATAAATGTAAGTCCTCTTTTTGCAATGCATAATAAAATTACAAAGTGCGTTATTCCACCTTTGACCCTACAAAACCACACCTAGGCCTATGCACTGCGAAATTCAAAGAAAAAGAAAAAGGATCCATATGTATAAAAATATTTATAGCAGTTCTTTTTGTGGTGGCAAAGAACTGGTAGATAGGAGGATGCCAATTAGTTGGGGAATGACTGAACAAATTGTGGTATATGAATGTAATGGAATGTTATTGCACTGCAAGAAATGAGGAAGGGATAGTTTCAGAGAAACCTGGAATGGACTGATCAGAGCAAGCAGAACTAGGTTAACTATTCCTAAGATAACAATATTACCTAGGAAAACAACTATGACAGACTTGAGAGCAGTGATCGATGCAAATCTGGAGGCCTGATGAAGAAGATTCTACTCATCTCTTGAGATAGAGGGGATGGATAGAGGGTGCAGAATATGGCATGCATATTTGAATTAGACTAAGACAAGAATTTTGTGTGTTTGATTGTACATATCTATTGCTTAAGCTTTCTTTAGTTTTCTTCCTAGTGTGGATAGGTGGGAGGAAGAGGGAAAATATGGATAGGGTAAGGAGAGAGAGTCAGAGAGTGATAGTAATAGGAACAGAGACAGAGAGAGAAGAAAAGAAGGGGAGAGGAAGGAAGGGAGAAGGAGGAAAGGAGGGGAGGGGGGAGAGAGAGAGAGAGAGAGAAAATTGTTGAACCTCATTAAAAAAATCAACAGAAGAGAACAGAAAGACAAGAAGGAATCACAAACAGGACGGTTTTGAAAACTATATATTGAATGTATTATTTAATTAAAAAGAAGAATAAGCTTTATTTAGTGGTTCTCAACCTGTGGATTGCGACCCCTTTAGGGGTCAAATGACCCTTTCACAGGGTTCAGAGGGGTCGCCTAAGACCATTAGAAAACACATATTTCCGATGGTCTTAGGAACCACCGCTCCTCTACCTGTCTCCAGGCAGGTCTGCCCACGAGCAGATATGCCCACATATGAATATTAAAGAGTCGTGGCATTAGGAAGGTTGAGAACCACTACTCTGTATGATAAGAATTCACAGCAAAAAGTGGAATTCCTCTTTCCTATTCCATTATGTCAGGGGTTTTTCTCCTTTTGTGTGTGTGTATCATGGACCCATCTGGCATTCTGGTGAAACCTATAGACTTCTTCTCAGATTATATATTTTTTTTAAAAAAAATTTATAATTGAAGAAAATGCTAAATTTCAGCTAGAAGTTAGTGAAAATAAAGATGTAATTGTTTTCTCACCCAAGTTGACAGACCCCTTTGAAATCTGCCCAAGGTTTCCAGGTTAAGAACCCCTCTACTGTTTATACAGAAATGATAATTTTACTTAGTGTTTATTAAGTTGAGAATAAAAATAAACAAACAAATAAATAAATAGTTTTTAGAAACTTTGTTAGCCAAGCAGAATGTTGTAGAAGAATCCAAGACAAATGGAACTAAGGAAGGCTTGGACATATTTCTGAATGACAGAGTCACACATTGTCTACTGATAAAAACTGGGACAGACCCAACCAGGAAGCCTGGTGTCAGGGAGAACAGCCCCACCAACCCACGTGCTGAACCCTGGGCGTCTCTGCTGGCCAGCTAGACCAGGGGTCTGACTCAGTGTGGTAATTCCCATGTGCCTATTCAGTAAGTGACACCTGCCTGGCAGGCAATTGGCCCAGTGCAGCTGGGATAGATTTATTCACAACCACAGCTCCCTTCTCTGAATGACCAATCCCTTCCAGACTGGGCATCCACTTGCCGTCCTCCACCCACGGCCAACAAGAACTACTGGGAATGGGTGACACAGACTCTAGAAGTAGCTTGGAATGGCCCTACCCACCTCTGGCAGCCCCTCTCTGGCTGGAGGTCATAGAAACCAGGGCTGCAGTGACTGCAGTCTTGTCCTGTCACATGGGGGAGACAGGAACACTGGCCTGTCCCAGGGTCACAGGCCCCCTGCCCTCGAGCTGAGCCTGATGGGTTACAGCTGCAGGCTAAGGGATAGGAGAAAGGAGGAAGACATTAAATGTTTGGGTTCATGAGCCAAAGGCAGAGAAGGGCAGCTACTGTGGCTTTCTCCTTGGATTTTCCTCCCAGAATCATGCAATGGAATGTACCATGAGAGTAGTCCAATGGGGAAG
Organism: Pseudocheirus occidentalis; assembly: GCA_028646575.1. Taxonomy (NCBI): domain Eukaryota; kingdom Metazoa; phylum Chordata; class Mammalia; order Diprotodontia; family Pseudocheiridae; genus Pseudocheirus; species Pseudocheirus occidentalis. The sequence continues at coordinate 108,453,773 of CM053595.1, read as the reverse complement.
AGGACAGAGTCCTGGTCCTATCCTTTGCATTCTCCTCCCTCTTTCCACACTGGATCCCCTAGGGCCCTCCATACTCACCCATGCATTTGTCTATAGGGCGAGGAGCCAGGGCACTCCCATAGAAACCTTCCTGGCACTGTTCACAGTGGGCACCTGTTGTGTTGTAGAGACAGCGTAGACAGTGGCCTGTTGTGGGGTCACAGTTGCCCACAGCATTGGGGTCCACATTCCCATTGCATTGGCATCGTTGGCAGGGCTGGGGAGGGCCAGATCTTCCCAAAGGGTCTCCAAAAAATCCATCATCACATATCTCACACAGACGTCCTGAATGCGGGTGGGGAAGAGAACATCAGAAAAGGATTTACAGAGGATGGGACCTTACCTTGTCTACATGGAAAATCCCCTAGTAGTGTGGGGAGGTGGAAAGAGCATAGGCCTGGGAGCCAGAAAACTTGGGCTTTTATTTTGGCCCTGGAATTTAGGTGGCATGTAGAGAGATAGCTAACCATTTCTATTGACTGCTTATTACTGTATCTGTCAGTTATGAGGTAGGATGAGTTTCTTTACTTTCCTTCTTTGTTTTTTTTTTTGTTTTTGTTTTTTGTTTTTTGGAGGGCAGTTGGGGTTAAGTGACTTGCCCAAGGTCACATGGCTAGTTTTTTGTGTTAAGTGTCTGAGGCCAGATTTGAACTCAGGTACTCCTGACTCCAGGGCCTACTCACTGTGCCACCTAGTCGCCCCTTTACTTTCCTTCTTAACAAAGGAAGTGGCTGAGGTTGGAAAAATGACTTGACCAAGGTCATACAGCAAGCAAATGTTGGCTCTAGAATCCATGTCCCCTGCTTTTCAATCTTATGACCTCTTCTAGAACACTTCCTATTTCTCTCTCCATATTTTATTTACAGACTACCCATGGGGAGCCTAGGGGTTCTATTGTTTTCCTGGAACTGGTGGTTCCTTGGGGCAATGTCATCAACTTTATTTAGTTCAGTTGGGAAAAAAATAAAAACAAAACCAAAAACTGCTGAAGCTCAAAAGGGAAAGGGTGCATTTTGTCATACAATTTTCAAAAACTTTACTACATTTCTCATCCTTTAAAATTATCCTTCCTCCAACTTTTCCCAGTTCTGTTGAGGGCATCATCATTTTTCCAATCTTCCAGGTTTAGAACACGAGTCATTCTTGATCCCTTTCTCTTCATCACCCTCATGTTCAACTTGGTCACTGAAGCTTATCAATTTTACCTCTACAATTTCTGCTGTGTCTCCCCCCTCCCTTTTCCCACTCACACTCATGGTATCCAAATTCAAGCTTTCATAGTCTTTTGCCTGGAATATCAAATAACCTCTAAATTGGCCTTCTTCCTTCCAGTCTCCCCCAATGTAATTCATCCTCCAGATAGAAGCTTAGCTAATATTCCTAAAACACAGACGCACATTGACCTCCTTCCTGTCTTTAAATATCTTTAATGGCCCCCTGTTACTTCTAGAATAAAGTGCAAAATCATCAGGATGACCCTAAAGATTATAACAATGATTTCCAAATTGGTTTTCCTGCTTTCAGTCTCTCCTCTCTCAGATCCATCCTCCAAACTCATATTCCTACAACTAGAATAAAATATAAAATCCTTAGCCTGATCCTCCTAACCCTTCCAGGATTGTTTCATATTATTCAAGTCCATTCGCTCTATTCCATCCAAACTCACCTACTAGTACCAAATAAAATTCTACCTTTTATAGGAAGCTTTCCCCAACCTCTCTTAGTTCTAGTGCCTTCCCTCTCTTAATAATTTCCTATTTATTCTATATTCAGTTGTGCATCTTTGCTGTCTCCCCTGTTAGATTGTAAGCTCCTTGAGGGGAGAAACTCTTTTTCTTCCTTTTGTATCCACTATGGGCCTGGCACATGGTAGGTACCTGATAAATGCTTTGTTAACTGACTGATTGCTAGCTGTTTCCTTGATCCATCTGCCACCTCTGTGCCTTTGTATGGAAGGCTTACTAAATCTTCCCCCGCTTGGCCTCTTGAAATCCTGAGATTCCTTTAAAAGGCAGTTCAGGTACTACCTCTTATGCAAGGCCTTTATTGATTTCCCAGTTGTTAATACTTTCTCCCTCTTGAAATTACTTTGTTACTTGTCTGTGGATATGCTGTATCCCCCCAATAGAATGCAAGGTCCCTGAAGGCAGGAACTTTTTTAAATTGTCTGTGTATTCCTAGTACCTGGACCAGGGTCTTGCACATAATAGACACTTAATAAATATTTACTGAGTTGAAGTGAATTCCCTTGGATAGAGAATACTCAGGTTTCATAGCACTACTATTCTTGGCGAAGTCATTGGAGCAGTTTGCTATTTTCTTCTCCAGCTCATTTTACAGATGAAGAAATTAAGGCAAAGAGGATTAAATGACTTACTCAGGGTCACACAACTAGTAAGTTTCTGAGGCCAGATTTGAATTCAGGAAGATAAGTGTTCTTGATTCCAGGTGAGTCACTTTTCCCACTGTAGTGCCTAGCTGTCCCAGAAAAGACCTTAGACATTATCTAGTCTAATCAGTTTACAGAAGAAGAAGAAATCTAGGTTTTAGAAATGACAGTTTGGAAAACTGTAGTAAGGGCCAGAAGAAAGTTGGGATCAAGGAATGGTCTATTTCTGATTAGAAAATAAAATAGATCACTGTCTGTAGCATTGATGTTTTAGATACAATCTTCCAAAAAGGTAAGGCCCTTGTCTACTAATTAGCTCTGTGTGGGGCTATGCACCTTGGGAACATAGAGCTGATTTTGAAGATGATGAAGAAAAGCAGCAGATATGGAGTCTAGGCTCCCACTTGAGCTAATTCTTCCAGGATCCACTTTATTACTCCTGGAGGGTGTTCAGTATTCTCTAGATCGCTGTCAAGAGGGCCTCCCTTCCCAATCCTACATTCTATGAGCCCTCTCCTCTGGCCTGTTTTCTCTATTTCATCTCTAGTTCAGGCCCACTTGCTGGTCCCTTTACATGACAAAGTCATTTCCCACCTCCACACCTTTGTACAGGTTGTCCTCCATACCTAGAAATGTTCTTCTTCCTCATGTCTATCTCATTCCCTTCAAAGTTCAGTTCAAGTGATATGAGGTATTTCTGATTCTCCTAGATATTAATGACCATCCCGAAATTAATGGGTATTTATTTTGTATATATCCCATATTTACTTATGTTTAAACATGTTGTAACCCCTTAGTAGAATGCAAATTCCTTGAGGTCAGGGCATGCATTTTTGTAGTTGAAACTATTGCCTAGCACAATAAGCACTATTGTTAAACTTATCAAACAGTTACTGATTAATTGAAATACCTCTGTGCCTGTGAGAGTGAAGTCTTTAAAAAGCAACATACAAGTCTGAATGCAGATTGAAGCTTACTATTTGCTCTCTTTTTCTTGGTTTTCTTTTTGCTTTCTCATGCTTCCTCCCATATGTTCTAATTCTTCTATACAACATGATGAATGTGAAAATATGTTTAATAAAAATGTATCCTAGGATCTATGCCAGATTGCACACCGTCTTGGGGAGGGGGGAGGAAAGGGAGAAAATGTAAAACTAATGGAAGTGAATGTTGCAAACTAAAAATAAATAAATAAATTTGTAAAAAAACAAAAATTAGGCAGCTTGGGAAGTCAGAAAAGGTAGGGAGTGATAGAGCAGACTTTCCTGAGAAGTCTAGAGCCGTAGGAAAAAGGGCAATCTTCCCATTTTCTCCTGAGTCTCTCCTGAGAGCCCTCCCCATTTTCAAAACAATATATCTTTTCTTTATTCTAGAAGATGCTCCTTCCCAGGCCAGTTTGCTTCTCAAGGGAAGTAGTTTTGTCTTGTTTTCTTTTAAGGGAAGTTCTTGTGAAGCTCTATTAATTACCCTCCTGTGTCCCAAGGAAAGTGGTTTCAGAACTAACAGTATCAGAAAATCATAGACTTGGAAAGGGCTTCAAAAATCAACTGGTCCAACGTCTATGAATTTTGGTTAGGTGCTGTGGAGCTATCACCCTATCTCCCCCCTTCCCTTCTCAGCTAAAATCCTTTACAAAGCTGTCTACACAAGTGCCTCTACTTTCTTTCCACTCACTGTCTTCTAAACCCTGTGCAATCTGATGATCGAATCTCATGATTCAAATGAGATTTGAATCATCTGAATTGTGAGATTCAATCAAAACTGCTTTTTCCACATCTAATAATCTTTTCTTAATGCTTATCCCTCTTTATTTTTCAGCAGCATTTGACAACTGAGTCTATCTATCTGACCCTTCCTCAGTCTTCTTTCCTGGAACTTCATGTATCCCTGCCATTCACCATGAGTGTCCCCCAAGTCTCTTGCCTTGGTCTGCTCTTCTCTCTACTTTGTCTCATTGGATGATCTCACCAATTCCCATGGGTTCAATCTGGAGATGACTCCCAGATCTATATATCCAACCCTAATCTCTCTCCTAAAATATAATCCCATTTGACAACTGCCTACTGGACATTTTGAACTGGACACTCCATAGGCACCTCAAACTCAACATATCCAAAACATAATTCTTTATTCCTTCATTCCCCCAATCCACTCTTCTTCCAAATTTCCTTTCCAAACTTCCATTACTGTCGAGGATGCATTCTCCTTACAGATTTCAACTATGCAGCTAGGTGGCATGATGGATAGAACCCTGAACCTGGATGCAGGAAGACTTGGGGTCAAACCCAGTCTCAGATACTTACTAGTTGTGTGACTCTGTATTTCAATTTTCTCATCTGTAAAATGGGGATAATAGTAGTACTTACATGCTGGGGATGTTGTGAGCTTCAAGTGAGAAAATATATGTAAAGCACTTTATAAATCTCAAAGCACAATATAAATGCTAGCTCTTGTTGTTCTTAGTCATTTTGGATTCCAATTCTCAATGATATTCTGCCTTTACTTAAGGTTGACCAAATGCGTATTTGAATCTTACAACAGTCAACCTTCAAGTGCTCTATGAATAACAGCCATTATTACTATCCAGGACTCCTCCTGTCACTCACCCACGTGTCAAATCCATCGTCAAATCTCATCATTTCTTTCTCTACAACATCTCTTGTTCCCTCCAACCCTACCCTCGGGTTTGACTCTCATCACCTTCTGTCTGGAATTCTACAAGAAACTTGTCATCGATGTCTTTTGCCTGCCTCAAACCTTTCCCCACTCTAAACCATTGTCCATAATCTGCCAGAGATGCCTCCCTAAAGCACAGGTTTGACTGTGGCATCTCTCTGCTCAATAAGCTCCAATGGCTCCCTATTACCTCTGGGATCAAAGTAGGTTTGTCTGTTGGGCTTTTAAAGCTCTTTACAACTTTGCCTCTTTCTACCTTCCTATTTTTCTTATATATTACTCTCCATGCACTTTTCAAGGGAAGGAAGAAGAGAAGAGAATAAACATTTATTAGGTTAAGCATCTACTATGTGTGCTAGGCACTGAGCTAAGCACTTTACAAATATTATTTGATCCTCACGACAACCTTGGGAGAAAGGTGCTATTGTAATACCCATTTTTTGTTGTTTAGTGGTCATGCCTGACTCTCTGTGACCCCATTTGGGATTTTCTTGGCAGATACTGGAGTGGTTTGGCATTTCTTTCTCCAGCTCATTTTACAGATGAGGAAACTGAGGCAAATTGGGTTAAGTGGCTTTCCCAAGGTTACACAGTAAGTGTCTGAGGCCAGATTTGAACTTAGGAAGAGAGTCTTCTGGACTGCAGTCCCGGCATTCTATCTACAATGCCTACCTGCCCCTTTCTGTAGAAAAACTTGCATTTTAAAGCAGCCTTTCTTCCCTGTAGATATCTCTACCCCCAGGTCCTTTCCCAAGATTGGGAAGTTTCTAGCCTAGAATGCTAGTTGATGAGGGTACCCAACTATGTTCACTTAATTCCTCTCTCTACTTATTCTCTGGACCACCTCCTTGTAGGACACTTTTCCCATGTTGGTACCCCTGAATCTTTTAAATTCCCTTTTATGTGCTGTCTTCCTCAGTAAGAATATAAGCTCCTTGAGGGTAAGGAATGCCTTGTCTGCTTTTTTATTTGTATGCTAGACCCTTAGCACAGTGCCTGGCATACAGTAAACACTTAATAAATGCTCTATCAAAGTGTCTCTCTCTCTCCCTCCCCCTCTGTCTGTCTGTCTCTTCCTCCCCCTCCCTCTCTCCTCCCCCCTCTATCTCCCTTCTCCTCTCTCTCTCTCCCTCTCTGTCTGTCTCTCCTTCCCCCCCACCCCCCTCCATGAGAGATAGGAGGGGATAACAATCTGCTCCTTGTCCCTCCCTCATATGCTCCTCCAGGGGCATTCCTGTCCTCCCCCAGTGGCATGGTATTCTAGGAATCTGTCCATCCCTTTGAGTCACAGTGGCCCCACCCTTTCCTCCTTACACCCCAGTTGACCTTCATGCTGCTCTCATGAAGTCAGAACCAATGGGCAGGAGTACTAGTCTCTTACCTCTCTGGCCCTTGGGGCAGTGGGTGCATACCACTTCCCCACTCTCTGGGATGGTGGTACATGCTGATTGACCAGGACAGGGACACGGCTTGCAGTCGCTCTCATGACCCAAAAAGGGGTTGCCGTAGAACCCGGGTGTGCATCGCTCACAGTAGGGGCCCTCTGTGTGGTGCAAGCACTGACAGATCCCTAAGGGGTGATAATAAATCATCATGTCATGCCCTGGGTTCCTGGGTTCTAAGGAGTCCAGAGGACATTAGTGATGAGATCTCCTTATCTCCCTTGTTAGGAAAGATGGAAATAGGACATATTCTCAGTTTAGAGAAGAGAAAAAGAGGTTCAGAGAAGGGCATGAAGTGATTAAAAAACACACAGCCTTCTGTGGTCAGATAATGATAGAATTGTGGTCTAAATCTTAACCACAAGATTATCTTGCAAGTGTATGATTTCATTATTTCTCATGATACTCCTTCTCTCTCTCTCTCTCTCTCTCTCTCTCTCTCTCTCTCTCTCTCTCTCTCTCTCTCTTTCAGGTAGTTACCACCAGGTCACATACTCTCATATTCTGATAAACAAAAGTACACTAACTTATGGTTTGCCCCAAGGAAGAACAGAACTCAGGAATCTGCTGAGTGGCAACGTTAAGTTAGTGAACATTTAGAGATTATCCAGAACCAGCTCTTTCCCAAATACTCAGTTTCCCATGGAAGCAGGAGGGGGAGGGCAGTGGGGATTCTTTAGCTTTCTTCTCCAGGAATCAGCACAAAAATTTATGTCTGTATAACACAGAAATCTAGGGAGACATTGCACCTGACAAAGTGAGCTTGTCCTGAGACCCAAAGGAGATAGTCAAGATGGGCCTGGCCAACAAGGAGTAACATGGATTTCCACATCTGAGACCATTCCCAGGGATGCTCAGAACTCACAGACATCACGTAGCTGGGGTATGAGATTGATAGTAATGTGGAGAAAGAGCCCAGGGGGTGAACAGGGGGAGATGCAGCCTCAGAAGGAGACCTTCAGTGTTGAGCTCTGAGTTATTCATGCTATAGGGCTTCCTTTGAGCTGCAGAGACTTGGAAGTGGGAAGGACATCAGGCTTCAGGGTAGTTAGCATGTGAGGTCTGAATGTTTGCATTTCCTCCAAACCCAGGATTTCCTGGGGGTTTCTCTCACAAGGGCGAGATTCCCATAAAAGTAATGTCAGCCCATGTTCTCTCTCCTTCTGCAAATGTGATTGGTGCTAGAAGGTGAGTTTTTAGGATTTTTCCATTCAGATCTATGCAACACTTATAGGCTACCTGGCCACTCAGTTTGTAATCCCTGTTGACAGGAAGTCCATACTCTATGACTCTGGGGTGGCTTGGGTTATTGAGGAAGGGTGGGTGGTGGAGAGAGGGGGTTACTCTGACCATGTACCTAGTAGATAACAAGTCCAAGCTCACATGAAGGTAGGATGGTAGCAGTCAAGGGCTATGGAAAAATTCTGACCTGTTTCAGGGTCACAAGTGCCATGTTGATTACAGGTGCAGGGGACACAACTGGAGTAGGGCCCTCCCAATGGCGTCTCCCTTTTGTACCCCAGAGAGCAGGATTCACAGAACTGTCCCATGTACCCCTTGGGACATGTACATTCCTCTACCCAAGGGGCCAGAGGGGACAGACCAGGGCCTGCTGAAATGAGCTGGACCTCAGTCAGGGTCATTTGACCTGTAGAGGGAGAGAAAACAGAGACAGAAGATGAGTTAACACATGCTCTTACCCCATAAGATAATTCTTTTGGACTTTGACACTTCCAGGTGAGAGATGGTCAATACTCAATGTATCACAGGCTCATAGATTTAGAGCCAGAAGGGACCGCAGAGGTCATCCAGTCCAGTGGTGTCAGACTCAAATAGAAATGGGGGCCACTAAACTGGATATAAGGACTAACTTAGAAAACCACATGTCAGTATTATCTGGGTTTTATTGCATTTTTATTTATCTTGTTAAATATTTACTAACTACATTTTAATCTGGTTTGCCCAGAGCTTGGGAGTATAGTAGGCCGTATATGGCCCTGCTGTGGGTTTGATGCCTCTGACCTGGTCCATCTCCCTTCATTTTGCAAATGAGGAGACTGAGGATGATAGAGATGAGGTGACTTGTCCAAAGTCACATAGGTAATAAGTAGCAGAGCCAGGATTTGAACTCAGGTTCTCTGACTCCTAACACATCCACACACTCCTAACACTGGATCCAGTCATCTCCTACCTGAGAACACTGTCCTCTTAGGCAGCAGATCACTCTGTGGGGTGAGGTGGGGAGGTTCTTTGTGGAAAGGGAGCCCATTCCCTTGGAGAGACCCACTCACTGCCTGTAGCCTTCTCTCCTGGCCATAAAGCAAGCTGTTTCCTCTTCTTTGAAGTCTTGGGGATCCTCCTCCCTCATCCCACCCCCACCCCTCCACATACCCCCCCCATCCGACCCTTCCCCCGACATACCCCTCCTCACCCCTCCCCTTCCACATACCCCTCCCCCTTCATCCCACCCTCCCCTCCACATGCCCCTCCCCCACCAATCTAGATTCCCTCTCCCTTTGTAAAAGTGGTTGGTCTTAGAGGGAATATTTGCAAGACTTTCCCATTTGTGTCTTCATGCAACAGAAAAGTACTTCATTTCCCCAGGAGCTTATCTCTTGTGTCCTGGCTGTCTGGCTGGTTTCAGTCTTAAGCCTCATAGAGAGGGCATTGCTCTTATCCCCATTCCCCAGCTGCTGGCAGAATATTCTCGCCCAGTGAATGCTCCTCACCATGAGAACCATCTTTAATAGAGAAGAATTCAACACCCTGGGCTGGATGGCAGAGGGAGCTGCTAAAAGCAGATAGAAATGTCATGGTGAGGATAGATACAGCTTGCTCAAGAGAGAGTGCAGAGGGTGGGCTGCAGGGAGGGAGAGCTGTGGCCACCATCGCATTCTCCAAAGGTGGCGTTTATCAGTGGTAGAAAGCAGATCTGGGAATGCACCTGAATCAGGGAACTTCTGGGGGCATAACGCCTCCTATCAAGATAGCTCAGCACCTTCTCTCCAATCTATGGTCTCAGAGTTTCCTAGAACACCAAGAGGCTAAGTAACTAGTGCTCGGAGTCAAGGCTAGAGCCCTGAAGACTAGAAGACATTGGAGTTTCAAAGCTGGCTCTCTAGCCACTGCTCTGTGCTGCCACTTCCCTTCCTTCCCTCCCTCTTTATCTTCCTTCCTTCCTCCCTTTCTCCCTCCCTTCTTTCCTCCCACATCTATAAGATACCTGCTAGACCCTGGCAGGGGGTAGCTAAGCAGGGCAGTGGATAGGGCACTGGGCTTGTAGTCTTCCTGAGTTCAAATCTGGCCTCAGACACTTACTAGCTATATGATCCTGGCAAGTCACTTAACTCTCTCTGCCTCAGTTTCTCACCTGTAAAATGAGCTGGAGAAGGAAATGACAAACCACTCCAGTATCTTTGCCAAGAAAACCCCAAATGGGGTCAAGAAGGGTTGAATATGCTGAACAACAACAAAAGACCCTAGCAGGAAATCCCAATTTTAGATTAGATAGACACCATCCTTATGGAAGAGGGGAATAAGAAACAAAAACATATTATAAGGCATTGTATTACATAATGAGTGTATTAAAGAGATCAGAGAAGGCTTCATGGAGAAGGTGGTAACTGACTCATTTAAAATGTTTGCAGGGGATTCAAAAGGCAAGGGGTGGCAGGGAAGACGTCTCACCCTTAGGAAGCCTCGCCCTTCTTACTTCTCTGCCTCCTAGAATCTTGTCTTCCTTCAAGTCTCAGCTCGAACATCACCTTCTACAGAGAGATCTTTCCCAGTCCTCCTTTATCTGCTAAAGTCCTTCCCTCAAAGATTACCTTCCATCAATTCTCTGTGTATCTTCTTATTTACTTGTGGTCTTCCCCTTGGAATGCACACTCCTTGAGGACAGGACTGTTTTTGCCCTTCTTTCTATCCATATCTATTAGCAATGATCCTCACATTTAGTAGACACTCAAAAGTACTTGTTGACGGATGGATGGATGAACAAAGGGCTAGAGGCTGTTTGGCAAGACTTTAACAGTTGGCAAAGTTAGGAAAGAGAGAATGAGGTAACATCTAACTATGAAGTAAGTGCATCTAAGGAGTTATTAGAAGGAAAGAGGAACAAGAAAGAGTAAAGAACTGTAATCTTGGGCATAAAGACTTAGGTAGCAGGAATGCTGAAGTGGAGTGATACTGAAAATAATGGAAGGACTAGGCTAGGAGGTAAAGCCCATTGAAGAGGAAAAAGAGCTAACTGTGTTGATAGAAAACTGATATATGATTAAGCTTGGTGGTGGGAAAATGTGTAAGTACCATGGACAATTTTTTTTTAAGCTCTGTGGAATTCCCTTGTTTGGAAAAGTTAAAAATCAGATTTATCTGTTTAGGGTTATTCCGGACACAATGAGATGGACCAGAGGAATTCTCAAAGATATTTCTAGCCCTGGATGCCAGGGTTAATCCATAAATCTGTTTTAGAGTGTTTTCATTGAGTACAGAGTAGTTCATTAGGTACCATTCAACTTCCTGTCCTTAGACACCCCCCTCCCCCATTTTCCCTCCTGCCCTTCACCTGTGGCCTGTCTGCCTCCGTGACCTGCAACCTGGATCTGGAGTGCCGTCAGATTGGCCAAGAGCCTCTGGAAGTGAAAGGCTGGGAGCAGAAGTCTTGTGTCCTCCGAGGTCTCCTGCAAGCTGTCAGGGTGAATGGAACACAGAAAGGGAGGGATGGCACCCTGCCTCTTTTCATGGGGTCTGAAATGCTTGGGGTCTTTTTTCCTAGCTGGGTGGGCTGGAGCAGAGAACAGGCTGGGTTGCTTACTTGTTCCATTAAGACAAGATGGAGCCCAGGAGATTTCTTCAGGAAAAATTGGGAAGACCAGTTACTGTTTACAGGTTTTTTTTTTTTCCTTTTTGGAAGGCAATTGGGGTTAAGTGACTTGCCCAAGATCACACAGCTAGTTGTTGTGTTACATGTCTGAGGCTGAATTTGAACTCAGATCCTCCTGACTCCAGGGCCAGTGCCCTATTCACTGCACCATCTAGCCGCCCCCATGTTTGCAGCTTTTTGATAGGATGTAGGGGTATGGTACTGGGATCCTAGACTAGACCAGACTAGATTGGATTAGACTACACTGGGATAACAGAATTGGAAGGGAACTCTGAACTGCCTTATTTTACAGATGAAGAAACTGAGCCACAAGTGAAAAAGTGACTCACCTATGGTTACACACAGCAGGTTATGGCAGAGATGACATTCAAACCCAGGTCTCCTGACTCCCCATTCAGTGCTCTAATCTAGAATATAGGATTTGACATCAGGAAGACCTGAGTTCAAATCCTGCTTTGGACAGGATTATCCTGTTGGCTAGCTGTGTGACTCTGGGCAAGGAACTTAACCTTTCTTGGCCTCAGTTTTCTCATCTGTAAAATGGGGCTAGAGTAGCACATCTCTCTCATAGAGTATAAAATAAAATATTTAAAGAGTTTTGCAAACCTTAAAGCATTATATAGGTTTTAGTTATGCATTATTATGTATTCTTGTTAGTATTACCCCACATTGACTTTGATCAGATAGAGGATGAGAAAACACAGCAACCTTTTTGAAGAAGGTAGGAGGGTTTGTTTATAAACAGCAGAGTCCTAGAAAGAAAGTCCAAGTATATTCTCTTTGGTAGTTCTTTGCTGGGAATCTCCACTACAGCATACCTGGTGCTTAGCAGGAGCATGGCTCCCAGGAGGAGCTTAGCAAATGTTTATCATGGTGACTTGGCCAGTGCCTGTAACACAGTAAGCCTTTAATAAATACTTGTAAATGGACTATGGAACAATTGGCCATCCAGTCTCTGCTTGAAGACCTCCAAGGAGGAGGAACTCACCACCTTTAAAAACATTCTAGTCATTTCATTTTTGGACAGTTTTAGGGAGATTTTTCTGGAATGGATCCTAAATGTTCTTCTTTGCAATTCTGGACCATCGTTCTTGGTTCTGCCCACTGGGGCCAACCTTCCCAGAGCAGGTGATCAGTACACCATTCGTCACCCCCACTTACCTGAACTCCAGCAGGTATTCCTCAGGCCGCCCAGGCCGTTGGGTGCCTGATGGGCTGGAGGGTTTCAGAGACAGGGATAGTCCTGCCCCTTCCAATTTCAGCCAGGCTGGGAGGAGAGAGCCCCCGAGTGGTACTCGGAAGGTCAGAGAGAGGGGCTGCCCATAGCTGAAGCGCTGGTCTCCCAGGAATTTCTCTAAGGAAGAGTGAGAAGAAAGGGAAGCCCAGTAGAGATGAATAAATGAATGAATGACCTAGCAACCTGTTGTTCCTGCTCTGGGGTGTTTGAGAAGTTGGAAAGGATGACAATAAGATACCGTCTGAGATTCCTGCTTGGTGGGAATCCCTGGAAAGAGGATATGGAATAAGAAAGTCTCAGGCTGCAAACCATGGGGCCTATGGAATACCTGGTGCGATGAAGTCCCACAGGTCCTCTCTCTCTGACTTCATGAAGATTCCTCTCTGGCTCCACTGTGCAGGCTCTTCTCTGCCCCCCGGACCTCTGGCTCTCCAGCCCTCAGCCCCTTTATACCAAGCACACAAATTCAGAGAAAGAAGGTCACTGGGGTGGGGGCAGCGCGGGAGGGGTGGGGGAGACTGTCAGAGAAGTATGAATGATGTTAGAGGCCACTAGAGGGAGCAGCAGTGCGTTGGGGAGACCTGAGCTCAAATTCTACTTTGACACTTAGTGGCTGTGACCCAGGGCAAGTCACTTGATCTCTCTGTGCCTCAGTTTCCTCATCTGTAAAATGAGAGGGTTGAGCTTGATGAACTCTAAGGTACCTTCCAGCTCTAAATTTAGATTGTATGGTGTAATAGAAAGATCACAGGATTTAGAATCGGATTTAAGCTCTATCTCTATCTTTCTATCTGTGTGACATCGGATAAGTCACTTATCCTCTCCAGGCTTCTTTTTTGTTATCTGCAAAATGATGAGATTGTACTATATGATCTTTGCTTGTAGCTCTAAATATTATGGTAAATTCAATACATGTTAAATTCCTACTATTTGTAGGGCGCTCATCCTGGGATCCATCAAAGGGCATGGATTCTGGCTTTTCTGTGTGCATCCACGCCCTCTCTTTAGTCCCAGGAATAGCACAGACAGAGTCTCTGCTATTAGGGGAGATGGGCCCGGCTTCCCGTGCCTAAGTACATATCACCCAAGGCAGTCCTTCAGCAATTAAATGGAACACATGGAATCAATAGAAAACAATGGTTTTATTTCTAACAATGAAGACAACTCCCTAGAATACCAGCAGGGAGAGAAGAATGAGCAGGAATGTTCCGAACCTCTTTGGACTTGCACATACCCTGGATCTGTTTTTTTTCCCCAAGCACAAATCATGCATGGTCATTATTAGTGTCTTCATTTTCAGTAAACGCCTACTATGTGCAGAGCCGACTGCACAGGTGTTGGAATCAGTGTAGTAATCTTTCATTCTGCTCTTTCATACATGTAGCTTTAATTTAGTAACAATAGCAATTATTCAGTATTTAACTTAATAACAACAATAGTATTTATATAAGTGGTTTAAGTTTTGCAAAGTGCTTTACAAATATTATCTCATTTTATCTCCGCAACTGCCTTGGAATTATTATCCTCAATTTACAGATGAGGAAACTATGGCAGGTAGAAGTGAAATAATTTGCTTAGGGTCACAGTCAGTAAATGTCTGAAGCAGGATTTGAACCCAGTCTTTGCGACTCCATATCCAGCATTGTACCAATTAGCTGCCTGCAGTAGTTTACAAAGAGCTTCCATCACAAAAGCCACATGAAGTAGATAGAATAAGTATTATTGTCTCTAATTTGCAGATACAGAAACTTAGTCTCAGAGCAAATGTCTCCAGGAAGCTCTGGAGTCTCCTGACTCCAGGTACAGTACCCTTTCTCCTGTACTGTTCTGTCACAAAGAGACTTAAATTATTGAGCTGGAAGCAATTTGAAATCTGTGGCGCCCTAAGAAGTCTAGGTTTAAGGCAGGTTGGAGAATTCTAGATCAGTGGTTCCAAACTGTGGGCAACCCCTGGGAACCCAAGGACTTGGTGCAAATCCATAAGAAAACACTTTTTGTAAGATATAAAAAAAACAAAAACAAAAACCTCATCTCTATCTCTTACAAAAATAAGACCAGGATTAGAATCCAATAGAGTATTTTAATTTTCAGTCCAAAATTTCTTCCATCTTACCAATCAATCAACCCATAAAGGCCTACTATGTGCCATGCACTGTGATAGGCACTGGGGACATGAAGACAAAAATGAAGCAATCCCAGACCTCAAAGGGCTTACACTCCATTTAGGGAAGCAACATGTACATTTATAAATCCATATAAAACACATTTTCTGATCCTGATCTGTGATTTCATTAGGTTTGAAAATAGTGTGAAGAGCATGGAATAGCCACCGAGGAAACTTTCTCTACCAATGTTTGTAAAGCACTTTGTAAAACTTAAACCACTTACGTAAATATTATTGTTGTTATTAAATTAAATATTAAAGAAATACTATTTTTATTAAATTAAATACCAACACCTGCTTCTGCAACTTCTCATCTTGGAGACTTGACTTGGGACAAAGTAACTGGAGGTCGGGGCAGTGATGGCTACTTGGGCGTCCAGAAAGGCAGGCAGAGCAGAGCTGAGTTTTGAAGGGAGCTAGGAGATTCTAAGATGGGAGACACCTGCTACTCAGAATGTCCAGCAGAGGGTAGCATTTCCCCACATTTGGAAGCTCTCAGCTCCAAGTTCAGAGTGGCTTTCCAGGACTGAATGTTCTCCTTCCTTGGTGGGTGGTAGGGTCAGCTCAAAGCTTCACTCTCAAGCGAAATTTTCTTCACAGAATGCAAAGGTCAAGAGGGAGGGAGCAGCTGGGGTCTTTGGTTTCTGATCAGGGTCCCAGTTACATCCCCCAGAGTTGATGGTGAGAGTGGACTATTGCCTTGAAGGAGACAGTTTCTGGTTCATGAAGATGTAGGCTTGGGTGGGAATGAGGTGGTAAGAAGGTGGACAGCAGGCAAATATCGAAGCTAAGGGATAGTTCAGGGCTCTTTAGAGTTAACTGTGGAGCTTGTACAGAGGGAGAGAGACACACAGAGAGAGAGACACACAGAGAGAGAGACACACACAGAGAGAGAAGAGAGAGAGAGAGAGAGGGAGGGAGGGAAGGAGGGAGAGAGAGGGAGGGAGGGAAGGAGGGAGAGAGAGAGAGAGAGAGAGAGAGAGAGAGAGAGAGAGAGAGAGAGAGAGAGAGAGAGAGAAAAGGAGAGAGAGGCCTTCAAAGGATGACTCAGAACATTGAGTGTCTCCAGAGCTGAGCCCACATTGCCCCCCACCTGATTAACAGAGGAGGCTCAGTGAGCTGCAAGGAATCTTGCAGTGCAGATTGAAATCCATGGCAATCTTAAGATGACAATCTAAAACTATGATCTGCTCTCAGCTATCTGACCCCCCACTCTCAAGCCTCAGAGGCCATGTTGTTCAGTTCTATAGTTTTACACATGAAAAAGAAAAAAAACAACAACTAAGATCGAAGGCAGTTAAATGACTTGGCCAAAGTCAGATAGAAAGCATCAGTGACAGGATTTGAACTCAGGTCCTCTGACTCCAAATACAGCCCCACCTTTCCCCTGCACCATGCTAATTATTCCCCACTTCCCCAAGTTAGAGGACCTGAATTCAAATACTCTCTCTGACACTTACTGCCTTAACCTCACTTGGCCCTAGTTTTCTCATTTGAAAATTAAGGAAGTTGGACAAAATGACCTCTTATACGCTTTCTAGCTATAGGTCTGTGATCCAATGATCTTTTGGCTTGGAAATTTTTAAGAGTAACATCAACACTCATTCACTCAGCACCCAGAGGCAATCTTCTAAGAAATAGTTTGGGAATTACTGCACCCAACCAGCTAGGGAAAGCACCCTGAAGTTGGATCAGGTTTGAGCTCAAGTCACTTAGACTCAATTTTCTTATCTGTAAACTGGAAAGGGTCATGCTTATGCCATGTAGCTTGCAGAGCTATGGTAAGGAAAGCACTTTGTAAACTTTTGTAACGTAAAAGCACTTTGATGACTTTTGTACAATGGAGCTATCATTACTGTTGTTAGCTTTAGAAGACATTAGCACATAAAGCTGGATATGGGCATACAACTGTCTTTACCCAGTCAAGCCTGTGTCTTCCCCCATCCCAGGATTAGTAGAGCTTGGAGGGACACGGAGGACTGGGGGAGGGGAACCCCTTACCCTGGAGGAAGTCAGAGATGATACGGCGAACACCATAATGGGCAGAAGCTGCGCACACCATGGAGTGGCCATAACAGAAGCAGCTGGTGCAACCAGCAGGATTATGGGGCTGCAGGTTAAATGTTCCAGGTTGGCATCTAGAACACAGAGAGGACAAGACAAGCAAGGACTGATGAGGGAGGGAAGGCCTGGCCAGCAGTTCCAGGTCTCACACCTTCTCATTTCATCTTTTCTATTTCCCTTGCACCACTGATCAATCCATAAGCATTTACAAAGTACTTACTATCCGCCAGGCACTGAGCTAAGGGTTGGGGATATAAACACAAAAATGAAACAGTTCTTGCCGTCAAGAAGCTTACATTCTGATGGAAGAACCAACATGTATGCATCTAAGCATATACCCGAAATACCTAACGTGTTTATGAGAGGAAGGGCACTGGGTGTAGGTCACAAGGTAGGGGATCAAGAAAGGTTTCGTGTAGAAGGAGGTTCCTGAGCTGAGACTTGAAGGAAAATAGGGATTCTGAGAGGTCGGAGTGAAAAGAAGTATATTCTGAGCATGGAGGACAGCCAGGACAGAGGTGAGGAGGCTGGAGATTGAGAGTCATGTGTATAGAGCAAGCAGTAGGTGAGTGTGGCTAGATTGAAGAAGAGGAGGAGCAAAGTAATGTGCAAGCAGCGCAGAAAGGTGGGCGGTGGGGTGGGGACAGGTTGTGAAGAACTTTCAACGCCCAGAAGAGGAGTTTCTATTCCACTCTACAAGTGAGTGGATCTTGGGTTAGAAGGACAGATAGGAAGAGCTGACCTTGGTACTGCTGATGGGCACATGTTGGCTGCAGATCCCTCACCTATCACATAAATAGCCTTCCACCTTGTCCTTGCAGGGGCACCGTCCATTTCGAAAATCACATGGTCCTAAGCTGCCAGCAGCATTGCAGGTGCAGGGTCTGCCAAGAGAGGGGAGAGAGAGCGGATCTTCTGTGAGCTCCTCTACAGCCAGACTCAACCCTCAAGCCTTTCCCTCTCGCCTCTGTGGGCACCAGGAGGCAGATTGTGCCAGGGATCTGGCTCTCAACTCACAAATATCCCCTCCCTTTTATTTCCCATTCCCATCTTTTCCACATAGAAGCATCCCTGGCTAGTTGGACACTCAGTTGTAGGTAGACGTAGGCAAGGTCAGACACAACAAGGGGGTGAACAGAGCTGCTCAGGCTAGTTAGGGGCTGACTTTTTCTTTTCTTTTCTTTTTTGGGAGGGAAGGAGGTTTACGACATGAGCAATTTCGAAGATCTAGATAAGCTGATGAAGAATGAAATAAGCAGAACCAGGAGAACAATATATATGATAAGGGTAATACTGTAAAAAGAAACAACTTTGAAAGTCTTACAAATTCTGATCACTGCAATGCCCATCCGCGTTTCCCAGGGATAAATGGTGAAACACGCTGTCTGTGACAGAGGGGTGATGGGTATATGGTACAGAATAAGACATAATTTTGGGGGGACACGGTCAGTGATGGAATTTGTTTCACTTTGCTTGACGAGCCATATTTATCATAAGGATTTTGTTTTTCTTTCTAGTTTTGCTTAGTAGAATGGGAAAGAAAATAGATTTCTGTTAATTGAAAAAAAACAATCCTGGAACGAGAGGATGTGGGTTCAAGTATGACATCTAATGTTCACTATCTATGTGACCTTGGGCTAGTCACTTATTCTCTGAGACTCAGTTTCCTCATCTGTAAAATGAAGGGATTGGGTTGGATGGACTCTGAGGTCTCTTTTATCTCTAAATCTGTATTTTTTTTTAACTTCAGAGATTGTTACTCATATAAACACAGATCCACAAACATCAACACACACACCTTTGTCTGTGCTATTCACTTTTCCTACAGCGTCCTCCCCTTCCCCATCCTCGCCTGTTGAATCCCAATGCATTCTCTAAATCTCAATTCAAATGTTACCTCCTACATGAAACATTCTCTGCTCTCCTGCAATGACTCTTGCCTATTCTCCATCATCCTTTAACTTCATAGCATTTGGTTCAACTCTCCAATGCACGCATCATGTAATATTGTATATTAGAGCTACTTGTATTTGTCAGTTAAGCAATCAATAAGTTTTTTTTTTTTTTTTTGCTTTTTGGAGGTGGGAAGGCAGGGCAGTTGGGGTTAAGTGACTTGCCCAAGGTCACACAGCTAGTAAGTGTTAAGTGTCTGAGGCCAGATTTGAACTCAGGTCCTCCTGACTCCAGGACCCTTGCTGTTTTCACTGCGCTACCTACCTGCCCCTCAACAAGTATTTATTAAGCACCTTCTTTGTACTAGGTATTTTTTGAGCTCCTGGGAATAAAAGTACAAAAAAATGGAACAAGTCTTACTCTCAAGGAACTTATTCTGCCAGGCTGTAAGCTCAAGGAATGTCAGGGCCACATTTTATCAATATATCTGTTTGTGTCTCTGTCAGCCCTCTAATATGCCAAATTGCAAATGAGATGCGGACTGCATCAAAGAGGGAAGTTTCCATATGGGTAAGTGTAATTCTGTGTTCCATATACTGATGGTTTCTCAAGTCTGGACCGCATCCCCCACTCCCCCAACCCAGACTAACACTATGCTGCTCACATAAAAATACATTAAAGATCTTAAAGTATGTACATTTATTCACACCTATACTGTGTATTTCTCCCCACTAATATTTATTTACACATATACATACATTCATTCAAATCCATTTGCACCCATTTACACATATACATATACATATATACACACACATATACACATAATATAAAGAGGTGAAGGTGCATGCACATATGTGTATATACCTATATCTACTAATTACACAAGTACTGGGGGTAGCTAGGTGGTGCAGTGGTTAGATCTCTGGGCCTGGAGTTAGGAAGACCTGAGTTCAAATATGACCTCAGGCACTTACTAGCTGTGTTACTCTGGACAAGTCACTTAACCCTGTTTATCTCCATTTCTTCATCTGTAAAATGAGCTGGAGAAGGAAATGGCCTAATATTCCAGTATCTTTGCCAAGAAATCCACAAATGGGGTCACCAAGAGTCAGACATGACCGAAAAACAACTGAACAGCACAAGTACCCAAACCTCTGCCCCTACTTACCTGCATCCACCTTCACTAAGGGAATGGAACCCTGTCAGACAGCGATCACACTTCCAGCCAGTCACACTGGGTTTACACTCACAGGTGCCTGAGCTGTCACACTGCAGGCTAAGGGATCCTGGGGGGCAGAATGAGTAGAGAGAGCAACATGAAGTTGGGCTTGGGGGCCAGGGGATGGGGCGAGTAGGGATAGTAAGGGATGATGGAGATTAGGGAAGAATCATTGTAGGAGAGCAGGAGGGACAGGAGGCAGTGTGGCATTTTGGGAAGAGTGTGGGATTACATGGCATTGGGCAAGTCACTTTATTTTCTGAGCCTTACTTACTTAGAAAATGGAGTTTGACTCAATGCCCTCAGAGTCCTCTTCTGGTTCTAACTAAGCATCCAACTAGAATCCTATTACTACGGCCTGAGCTGGGCTGGAGGAACCTCACTCCCAGACAACTCACCTGCTCTTGGACTGAGTGGGAGTTTCCTAAGCCCTTTTCTCCCAGCTACCCTAGGAGATGGTAGTGCAAGTCTGATTATCTCCTGGCTTGTCCTCTTACTCCCGCCCCACCAGCTGTTTCTAAGTACCTGCTGGATGGCAATCACAGGGCTGGCATGGTTGCTGCTGATCCCAGCGGTAGAAGTTCTCTTGGCACTGCTCGCAGTGGGGTCCGGCAGTGTGGTCTCGGCAGTTCTGGCAGTGACCACCATGACCGGTGCTCCGGTACAACTCCCAGTCATAGAAACATTCTTCAGAGAGGCCACTACAATTGCAGGCTAGGGGAAAACATCAATATTATATACAGAAATAGTATGTATGATATGGAGATATTACATATAAAATATATAACATACTCTACATTACAATGAAGTATAGCATATTTAATATATTGATGCATAATGATTAGAAACCATATAACAATACTATAATATTGTTATCTAAAATTAAATTAAATTATATTTTGTTATTGTTGTTTAGTTGTTTCCGACTCTTCATACTTCCTGGATCATAGCATGCCAGGTCCTTCTATTCTCTACTATTTCTCAAAGTCTGTCCAAGCTCATGTTCATTGTGTCCATGATTCTATCTATCCATGTCATCCTCTGCCTCCCCCTTCTCATTTGGCCTCCAAACTTTCCCAACATCAGGGTCTTTTCCAGTAAGTCTCGTCTTCTCATTATGTGACCAAAATATTTAAGCTTCGGCTTCCCTATTTGACCTTCCAGTGAATAGTTTGAATTAATTCCTTTTAAGTACTGACTGATCTCCCTGCTGTCCAAGGGATTCTCAAAAGTCTTCTCCAGCCCCACAAATTTGAAAGCCCCATTCTGTGGTGCTCAGCTTTCCTTATAGTCTGACTCTCAGTCATATATTGTTACTGGAAAAACTATAGCTTCGACCTTTGTTGGCAAGGTGATGTCTCTACCTACAATTATACAAGTAATAATATAATACTACAATAGACCTCTCCATAGCCTGTTAGAGTATAGAGTGTTTTATTCTCTTTTTCAAGCCTCTCAACAACCTCATCAGGCAAGTTCTATGAGTATTATCATCTCCATTTCACAGATGAGGAAACTGAAGCTTAGAGAGTTTTTTTAAAATTTCTTCCTAAAATTTTAATTGACAAATTTTGTTTTTACATAACTTTCATTCCCAAATATTCCTGAAGAGTTTAAGTGATTTTCCCATTGTCACAGAATGAAACCTCTTCCTAAAATTTTTCATTGATAAATTTTGTTTTTACATAACTTTCATTTCCAGTGACTTGCCCATTGTCACAGAACGAAAACCTCTTTCTAAAAATTTTCAATGATATATTTTAGTTTCACATCACCTTTATTCCCAAATATTCCCAGAGAGATTAAATGATTTGGCCATTGTCACAGAGCTAGTAAATAACGAAGTTGGGATTTGAACTCAGGTCTTCCTGGGGCAGCACTCTTTCTACTATGGCATGCTATCTCTTGAGAAGATTGTTCAGGAAGTTGAAAGGAGATAGGTATTGGAAGGTTGGGGGTCAGGGGAAAGGAAGTCTAGGCTTCTTGTAGTGAAGGCCTGAAACCACCTTCCTTTCATGGGGAGGAGCAGTCTGATAATGGTAGAAAGATGAACTGGTATGAAGATACCTGGGCTTTAGTACCTGTCCTACCCTAGGTGACCTTGGGCAGGAGACTTGGCCTCTCCAGGATTATTTCCTCAACTACCAAATGTAGCAACAGGACCAAATGGTCTCTGAGGTTCCCAGCAGTGTTAAAATGTTTGTTTCTATGCCTACATTCTCTCCCTAGAACCTTGTAGGCCCTATCTCACTCAGACTCAGTTCCCCCAAGTTGCATATCTGTACCCATTTCATACCAAGGCATAGAGAAGCAGCTAGCTCATATGATCATAATCCCCTTTAAGGCAGAGATCTGATTTTATTCATCTTTCTGTCCCCCATGATACCTTATGTGTGGTAAGTGCCCAATAACTATTTATGGAATGAATGGATCATTGTGGGGCCCTGGCATCAGAGTCAGGAGGCCTCACTGTGGGTACAGCCCTAAGGAAGTCATATAACTTCTCTGGACCTCAGTTTTCTCATCTGTAAAGTGCTGGGGATGAGGGCAGTAGAGCGATCTCTGCATGAGTCCATTCTAGCTGTAACAACCTATGAGGGAAATCCTTTACAGAGATTCCACAAAACAAACCCAGCCATCTCTGGTTGGTTTCACTCTATTTTCTTTACTTTGCTTGGACCCAGGTAACCGACAGTTTGTGCTTTTGCTCACAGGCTCTTTTATTTTCATGACTTCTAGCTGGAGGCTGGGGAACAGAGGATCCCAGCACTTTGAGGGGATGTGTGGGGGAGATATGAAATGGACGTAAGACAAGGTAGGGTGGACCAGACCAACAGGAAAGCCAAAGTGCTCTAGAAAAATTGGGGAAGAGGACACTGTCAAACCAGGATGGGTGTGGGGGGAACAGAGTCATGGAAGGCTTCGTGGAGGAGGCGGCATCTGGACTGACACACAGGAAGAAGAGGATTTTTCAGTGAAGAGAGGGGCACATTCCAGGCATGGCAGACAGCCTCAAGAAACGTGCAGGGCCAGGAGACAACGTGGGGAGCTCTGGGAGCAGCTTAGCTAGCAGGCCAATTCGGCTGGATATTAAAATGTGTGAAGAAGAGTATGATTTCATATGCTTAAAACGGATGAAATAAGTTTGGAAAGGCAGGCTGATGCCAGCTTGGGGCTGCATTTGAGATTTCAGGTCCTTTTGTCTCTCTAGCTGGTAAGCTGGGGCCTGGGGGATGGCTGGGCCTCAAAATTCTGATCATGTTCCACATGGGCCTCCTCCCTTTCTTTCTTCTTTGATAATAATAATAATAACTCACATTTATATGGAGGCTTAAGGTTTGCAGAATAATTTACATACATTATCCCTTTTGATCCTCATAACAACCACGGGAAGTAGGTGCTATCATTATGACCATTTTTACAGATCACTTAACCTAGAAGTCAAGTGACTCGGCCTGCGGCAGCACTGACAGGAGTCGTGCTGGAGGCTAGATTTGACCTTTGCACTAGTCATACGGTAATATTTCACTCTTCCTTTCTTCTCTGGAACCTGCTCTCCAGACCCTTTCCCCACAATTCATTGTAACCTTCTTTTCCTGGTATATGCTTTTGACATCAGGATCCAGGAGCCTTCTCTGGTTGGGACATCTGTTTACCTGTGAGCCTCTTCCTCTGATGGATCAGTTCTCTTCTGCATAGCTTCCCAAAGTGGGTGATACCAGCCCCTAGGGAGTGCTGGAGAAATGGGGGGGAGGGCAGTAGCAGCCTCAGGTGCCACCGGGGGGCATTGAATAAAAATAAGGGGGCCGTGGAAGCATGAAGAAAGAAGAAAATTTTGAAAAATTGTGCTTGTTTCATCTGCTGTGTAATAGAGTTGAAGTCGTAGCCATTATATTATTTTCCAAATAAAGACACGGAATGCAAGTTACAACTGATTAGTGGTCAAGTCCTCAGATAGGTCCTAACAAGAAACCAGGCAAGGCTGTCATGTGTTGCCGGGAAGCCCGGCATGCATCAGCAGGAGGATGTGAATGTAATGACTTGTTTACAATATGATACTATACGGTTACATGACACAATATTGCATCATCAAAATTTCAATGCAGGAAAACTCCCACAAATTAACACTAAATTATTAAATTTAAAAATTAAAATATATTTTTGAAATTATGCAAATTTAAAAACCAAAACATTAAAGTGTTAAAGAAAGTAGATTTCCAGGGTGGTACTAAGTAATTTTTTTTTTGAAAAAGCGATAGTAGGCCAAATAAATTTGGGAACCTCTGATTTAAATGAGAGGTCCAGGTCAGTCATGTTCATGCTTATATATTCCTCTCCAGGCTACAGTTAAAAGTTTTCATATTTCTTTCTCTATGGTGCCCCCTGTGTGGGATTTTCTTTCCTTTCTTCCTCTCTTTAAGCTTCTTTTGATACGGTGTCTTTCTCCATTAGAACATAAGCCCCTTGGGGGCAGGAACTATTTTATTTCTAGTGCAAAGCACAGTACTTAATCAATACTTGTCAATGATATGATTTCAATGGCTCTATGAGTTCATTGATGTGATTACTGCCTCCTGTGCTATAGATTCTATCCCATCCACATCTCATCCTGTTCAATATTTGTCCATATCCTCCTATGAATCCTTCCACGGGGATATGGAGATGCATCCAAAATGCCAAAGGAAGGCCTTCCTCCCAAAGTCTCAACATTGCACAAATATTCGTGCTATACTCACTGAGATCCTGAGCTGCTGATGTATGACCAGTCCATCTCCTTTTCCCATGATACATCTCCTATATGTTATCTTTTATGATACTTCTTATGATCAAGTCACCATTGGAGAACAATCTGTAGCCGATTTGATGGAAATTTTATTTCCTGGGTCACCTGAAATTTTGGTTCTTTGGAGATTGTGGTGTTCCAGGATGGATGCCATGATGCATGAGTCCTGTCTGGATTTGCTTCAGCAAACATTCATTAAATATCTACTATCCATCAGGCACCATGCTTAGCAATGGGATTATAAATGTTATATTCACCTTCAATACTTACTATATTACTTTGGACAAATCACTTCATCTCATTTTTCTCACTTGTAAAATGAAATGGTTGTACTATGAAGTTCCTTCCAGGTCTATGTTGCTATGATCCTTGGAGTACAGTGCCTACTTTCAGGGAGTTTACATTCTACTGGTTGGGAAAGGGTAGAGTTAGAAGCCAGGCTGAGGTGTTCATGTTATCCTTGTTGTTTGTCCTTTGTTCTTGAAGAGGATCATGACCTCAGGAAGATCCCATGAAAGTGAATTGGATTTAAGTGAGGCAGCACTGTACAAAGTCACCAGCCTTACTTTCTTCTCTGAAGCCATCTGGGTCCGGGGGCTAGATACAGATCAGGATGACTGGAGATGATTCAAGATGCATGCTATCCTAGAGGCAATAGGGAGCTACTATAGGGCTTTGAGCAGAGGAGGGGCATAGTTGGGCTTTTGCATTGGGAAGATGATTTTGCCAGCTGTGAGAAAGGTAGACTTGAGACGTAAGCAAATAAAGGCAAGGAGACCAGTTAGGAGACTATTACAATAGTCTTAATGAGAGGTCATAAAGGCCCAGATGAGGGAGACAACATTGTGAAAGGAGAGAAAAGAATGGAAATGAGACGTGCTGGGTACATAGCATCAACAGGACTTGCAGAGATGGTTGTGGGATGAAGCCGGCCCCTGTCCACTCAGCAATTGCTCAATGACCCAGCTGGGGGCGTGAAATTCAGAGTAGGGCTATACAGGAGGAAGGTGGGAGGACTCCCTTAAGGAGGCCCCAGGATAGAGAATAGCAGGAGCCCGTTAGGGCAAGGTCAGGGTTCTGCAAGGCTGTCATCCTGCGCTGGGGAACACAGTGTTCTGCCATTCTTCTCCAAGAGCTGGAGTCCACTGCAGGCCAAGCCCAGGGAGACAGCCTGGCTCAGGAGTTCTGTCTGCTGAGGAGTTTGTCTGCTCGGCATCCACAGCCCAACAACAGCTGGCAACAAGCAGGATAGGCTTAAACACAAACCGATGGTTGTCTGGCTAGAGGAAAAGGGCAGAGCTGAAAAGGGGGAGGTGGGCGGATGGTGGCAGCGGGGATCCTCACGCTAGGCTTCGGGTGGACAGGGGATGAGGTCGCCGCTGATTAGCTAGTGCTTTTTCCCTGCTGGCCCGAGACAGCCATCCTTGCTTCCTTTGTGTTTCTGAGGTTACATGGGGAAAACTACCGCATGGACCCAGACTCAGAAATGAGGGGGTGAGGGGTGAACATCAAAGCACGGCCACAGGCCTATTGGGAAAGATTGAGTGGGGAGGTTTAATCCTTCTGCCTTTGATTACCAGCTGGGACTTGAATGGTTAAATCCAAATAAGGAACTACAAAGCCTCTCCCTAATTTCTGACTTGCCTCCTATCCCTCAATGAAGTCGATCACTGACACGCATCACAGGCTCTCAGACTTGGTCAGGAGTCTAGGACAAACCAGCTAAGACAAACTAGGACTTGGCATCCCTTCTGTGGCATGGCAGCCTAGTAAAGGTTCATCCAGCCTCTGACTGGAAGAGGGGCTCACCATCTTGCAAGGCAGCCTATTCTGTGTTGGGGTAGTTCTAGTTGTTAGCAAGTTTTTCCTTATATCAAATTGAAATCTTTCTCCTGGCAGCTTCTTCCCAAAGCTCTAAATTTTTCCCTCTGAGGCCAAACTGAACAAGCCTGATCCTTCTTCTGCCCTTCAAATGCTTGAAAACAGCAATTGTCTCTTTCCTAAGTTTTCTTTTCAGCAGTATAAATATCCCAAGTCCTTTCATTTGATCCTCATGGGGCATGGTCTCCAAATCTTTCAATGTCTTTGTAACTCCCTTTTGGATGCTCTCCAGCTTGTTAATGGTTTTTTCTTTTTAAAAATAATGTTAGTTGATTATCCTTTATTTTTACCCACCCCCCCACCCACAGAGAGCTATCCCTCATAACAATGAATAAA
>CM053595.1:108399419-108426262 GCA_028646575.1 Pseudocheirus occidentalis | reverse complement strand
GGGGGGTCAGGATGTATAAGTTTCACCTATACCCTTCCTCAACAGGCTTCGGGCGTCCCTGGCTCCCGCTTTCTCCAGGAGAAACAGCTGCACAGAAAACTCAGGACACAGGACTTGCTTCTAGCTACATTCTCTAAGCTTGGCATGGCTGGACCTCCCTCTGCCTCTGGGTAGTCTGTATTTAAGTCCTTTCACCAGGGTCCCTTAGGGACCCTCCCCTGGCTATGCCCTCAGCGAGCCAATCAGCCAATCGTGCATCACCCTGAAGGTGGAGAGATAATCCTGCTTATTGCAAACAGGCCAGCCTTTACATTCCACCCCCAGGTGATCACGTGCACTCCTGTTAGCTGAGGACCAGTTCAACCTATTACCAACAAGAGACCCAACAGCCAAGCCATTTCCCAACTGATGGGAAATCAGTGTCCTTTCTAAAATGTCTTTCCCAGACCAGTTGGTAAATAAACATTTCTTAAGTACCTACTATGTGCCAGACACTGTGCTAGGCACTGGGGATACAAAAGGAAATAAAAGACAGTTCTTGCCCTTATGGAGTTTACAATCTAATGAGGAAGACAACAAGTCACAACATATATGCAAACGCAGGACAAATAAGAAATAAGAATGAGAAGGCACTGGAATTGAGAGGGGTTGTGAAAGGTTTCCTGTAGAAGATGGGATTTTAGTCTTGGCTTCAAGGAAATTAAGGAAACCACGATAGAGATGAGGGAGAACATTCCAGGCATGGGAGATAGCCAGAAAAAATGCTAGGAGCCAAGAGATGGAGAGTCTTGTTTGTGAAACAGTAAGGAAGTTAATGAGACTGGACTGAAGAGTATGTATTGGGAGGAGAGGGAGTATAGTGGTAAGAAGACAGGAAAGGGGGCAGGGCCTAGGTTATAAAGGGCTCTGAATGCCAAACGCAGGGTTTTTATTTGATCCTGGAAACAACAGGAAGCCCATGGACTTTATTGAGTAGGAGGAGAAGTGACATGTGCTTTAGGAAAATCATTTTGATGGCTGAATGGGGGACGGACCCGAGTGGAAGAGAGACCCGACGCAGATCCATCAGCAGGCTACTGTGAGCGTGAGGTGGTGAGGGACCGCGCCAGGGTGGCGGCAATGTCAGAAGAGAGAAGGGACATATTATAGAGATGTTGCAAAGGTGAAATCCATAGGCCTTGGTGACAGATTGGGTTTGTATAGTACATGAAAGAGAGTAAGGAGTCAAGGATGTGAGCCGGGAGACTGGGGGGATAGTGTTGTCCTTGACATAACAGGGAAGTTAGGAAGGAGGGAGGGTTTAAAGAGAAAGACAATGAGTTCAGTTTTAGACATGTCAGGTTTAATATGTCTACTGGAATCAACTTCAAGATATCTGAAAGGCAGTTGGAGATGTGTGACAAGAGGCAAGATGGGTAGATTTGAGAATCATTACTATAGAGATGGAAATTAAATCCATGGGAACTGATAAGACCACCAAGGGAAGTAGAATAGAATGAAAAGAGAAGAGGAGCCAGGGCAGAATCCTGAGGGACACCTACAGGTAGAAGGAGTGATCATGTTGAGGATCCAGCAAGAGACTGAGAAGGAGTCTTAGACCAGGAGAGTGGTGTCTGGAAAAATTCTAGTGAGAAGAGAGACTTATGGAGAAGAGAGAGATAAACAGCATCAAAGGCCAAAGAGAGAGTACCTGAGTTCAAATCCGGCCTCAGACACTTAACACACACACAAAAAAAACCTAGCCGTAGGACCTTGGGCAAGTCACTTAATCCCAACTGCCCTCCAAAAAAAAAAAAAAAAGCAAAAAAAAAAAAAGGCCAAAGAGAGGTCAAGGCAAATGAAGATCGAGAAAAGACCATTGGACTTGGCAACCAAGAAATCACTGGTGACTGTGGAGAGAGCAATTTTGGTGGAATAATGAGGTCAAAAGTCAGATTATAAAGGGTTAAGGAGAGAGTGAGAAGAGAGAAAAGTAGAGGCATCTATAATAGATGGCCTTTTTGAGGGGTTCAGTCACAAAGGGCAGAAGAGATCCAGGACAACAGTCCCATACGGAAGGATCAAATGAGGGGTCTTTTGAGAATGTGAGAAACATGGATATAAGTGATAAGTTGAAATGACAGAAGGGGCAGTAGGGTGAAGGAGACAGAATGGAGTGGGATTGCTTGTGCAGGTAGAAGGATTGGCCTTGGCAAAGATTAACGTCACTTCTTCATGTGAGACAGGGATTAAAGAGGAAATAATGGTAAAGACGGCTGAGTGATATAAGATGAGGAAGAGGGGAGAAGAGGGAGCTCGTGATGAAGGGTTTCAGACTAGACTTGAGGTAGGGGAGATGAAGCTTCTTAAAGGCCACAGCCAGAAGAATTGTAGAATTTTAGAGTTGAAAGGGATCTTAAGGGGAACCCCCAGATATGGGTAATAGTCTACCCTAATCATTTTACCACTGAGGAGACTGAGGCATGGACTGACATGTCTTGCTCAAGTCAGACAGCTGACCTAGGAGCCCAGAAGCCACTCTTAATTACCCAGAGGAGGTCTTTTGAGCCTTTCATTGGGCAGCATGGTATGGTAGGAAGAACTACTGGGTTTTGAGTCAGAGGAACTAAATTTGAACCCTGCCTCTACTACTTTTGTGACCCTGGGTAAGTCACTTCACGTCTAGGCACCTCAGTTTCCTTAATTGAGAGAACTGCCCAGGATGGTCTGGTCTATGGCTCTATGGTTCCTGGTTGTCCGAACCCTTCATTTGCCAGGTTTCCAGTTATTCTTAGGGTCAAAGATTCAGAACTGGAAGAGACCATAGAGATCGTCGAGTCTAATCATAATTACCTTTGTGACCTCAGGCAAATTGCTTGGCTTCTCTGGACCTCCTTTTCCTTACAAATAAAATGAGAGTTGAACTCAATGACTTTTTAGGTCCTTCCCAGCTCTAAATTTATAGTCCTTTGATTTCTAAGGTTTCTTCTAGCAAAATCCTGTGATATTAAGACCTAGCCAAGAGCCACCTACCAGTGAAGATATTCTGTCCTGTTTCTCTCAATTGGAGCTTCATTGAGAACTCAGGCGACAAGCTAATTTTCCCAACCGTGCCGTGCCTCCATGGCATCTCCCAGAATGCGTAGCAGCAGAAACAGACATTTGTCAGCTCACCTTCTTCCTCCCCCACCTCCAAGGCTGATTCCTCCCTAAGATACCTACGCAGACATTCATTGGCAGCTTCCGCTGTTCCCCGAGCCCAGGGCCGGTCTTGGTAGAAGGGTAGACACTTCTCACAGTCAGTTCCTGTGGTGTTGTGCTGGCAGCTGCAGACCAGCTGGCCTCCTTCATCAAGGACACATTCACTAGCATGCCCATTACACTTGCACCTGGAGGGAAAAACAAGGAGGTTAGAGTGGCTGGAAGCCCCCTAAGCCAGTAGTAGAGGCAGCCTCATGTGGTAGATAGAATAGTCAGGATGAACTGAGTTTGAATTCTGCCTCAGATGTTTACTTC
Source organism: Pseudocheirus occidentalis (assembly GCA_028646575.1). Taxonomy (NCBI): domain Eukaryota; kingdom Metazoa; phylum Chordata; class Mammalia; order Diprotodontia; family Pseudocheiridae; genus Pseudocheirus; species Pseudocheirus occidentalis. Next base: position 108,422,767 of record CM053595.1, on the reverse strand, counting down.
TTGTTTGACTTTGGGCAAAATATTTATCATTTCTGGGCTGTATTTTTTTCATTTGTAAAATCACAGTATAGACTTGATGACCTCTATGGTCTCTTCTAGTTCTGAATCTCTGACCCTAGGAATAACTGGAAACCTGGCAAATGAAGGGTTCAAACAACCAGGAACCATAGAGCCATAGACTAGACCATCCTGGGCAATTCTCTCAATTTAGGAAACTGAGGTGCCTAGACGTGAAGTGGCTTACCCAGGGTCACAAGGATAGCATGTGTCAGAAATAGGACTCAAACCTAGGTCTTCTCTCTTCCAAGCTGGGACTATGCCTATGGTTCTAAACCCTTTGTACCAGACATAATAGCCTGGATTCTATTCCTAGTGTACATAATACTACTGAATTCCTCCCAAGCTCCCAAAGGTGGCAGCTACCCCCAGTACAATCTACTTCTTTCTAGACAGAAATAAAAATTCAGGTCATCACTAAGTAGGACCAAAGACAGCAGCTTTACCAGATACTGCCCTCCCTACTCCTGCCCCTAGTAAGGAGGCTCTTGTCCCTTTGAATTAGCTCCCCCACCCCCTCTTACTACCATCACACTCTCCTTTTTTTTTCTTTTTGGAGAAGGGAAGGCAGGGCAATTGAGGTTAAGTGACTTGTCCAAGGTCACACGGCTAGTGTAAAGTATCTGAGGCCAGATTTGAACTCAGGTCCTCCTGACTCCAGGGTGGGTGCTCTATTCACTGCACTATCTAGCCGCCCCCATCACACTCTCCTTGAGGGCCTCAATAGTGTTTTTTTTTTTCTAGTTTCTTTAGGTCTCTCAGTCCCTATCTGTCCTCGTCTTCCTTTCCCAAAAACTGATTAAATTCTCCCGTCCTCATTTTTGCTCAATAAATACTGATGACCAGTTAAATGTAGGGTCATTTTCATTTCAACGGAACTGGGTTGGGGTTGGGTGGTGGGTAGCCATTATTCTATGGTTTAGTTCTTTTCATTTGTAGAGGGGCGTACACCGAGGCATGTATACATACATCAAATGAACACAAGACACAAAGTCTCTCAATATGCTGCTTTGATCTCTATATAACAGCAGGGCTTAGTCAAAAGCCAACGTTGTCTATTTCACGGTTGGGTGTCAGGCTAGTCATGGGGAGAGGGATGGATTCCCTGCAGAGAGCCACAGGGCGCCTCCTAGTGGAACCACCTGTCTAGGGCCTGGAAGCATCACTCTAAAGTCAGCTGCTGATCTGAGGGTGGTCTGGACTGATGTAAATTGAGTCCAGATGTTCTCTGCCTCAAAACCCCTAAAGTGAAGGGGGGAGGAAAAACAACTGGAGACCTCTGGTCTCCCCTAACCCACCAGGCTGCTCTCCCTCTCCTGGAGGCTTCAAAGTGAAGCCTGAGTGGGGATGAAGTAGGAGACAGAGAAATGCAACTGGTCTCGCCCACCCCACTTTCGGAGGGCTCTCCTCTCTCCTTTCTTACCTTCATCCATGTACTCTCAGCAAGGAGGGGAATGGGACAATGCCCTATCTTGTATTGCTCCCTAATGGTTTGCGGTGGGCTCCTCTTGGGTCTCCAACAAAAGTGTAAACTACTTAAAGAAAAAACAAGTTTCCTTTAATGTTCTACTTTATTTTTTGTGTCCCACACTGTGTCCAGCATAGTGCCAGGGAAACAGAGTTTGTGGATGGACTTTCCTGGCTAAGGTACTGGAATGGTCCTGGGTTCTGGGCTGAGGCAATCTTGGTTAAGGGAACAAGGAAGAGACAGGAATGGCTGGCACCATCCTGTGTCACTACTCTGTTATAGACCAACCTTTAGAAGAAAGTCCTCCCTTCTCCTACATGGTCTTCAGCTCATGGACCGGTTGTTCAGGGGTGGAAAGACCTGTCCCTACTTCAAAATGATTATTCCCTCTGTCTCTCCCTAGATGAGTCCCTACTAGCATCATCCTCACCATTATTATCATCATCAAATCACAGATGGTTGCACCTGGAAAGGCCCTTATATTAGGGAATGTTAGAGTTGGAAGGGCCTTTAGAGATTAATACAAACTCCTCCCTTTACAGATGGGGAAACTGAGGCTCAGAGAAGAGAAAACTTACTTGCCCAAAGTCACCCAGGGAGTTAGTGGTAAACCAAGACCTGAATCTAGTTCTCTAGACTCTCCATCCTGTTCTCTTTCCTGTACTCCATGTTATAGTATCCTCTAGAATAATTCTGTGTCACGCAGGGAAGTTTTTCCATTCATTTTCAGCTATGTGGGGGCAGGGGTGAGAAGTGTTCTTTCAGCAGCTTCCAAGCCCAGGCTAGGGAGTGTGCAAATTTAGACAAAGTGGAAACAGATTGAGTTTCACAAGAGCCCATTGGAAAGAAAGCTGGGGCTACTAATTGGCAGGATCAGCTTGTTGCCAGTGGCTGGTCTGGCTGAGGCCTAGGAAAACCCAGACTGGAAATCAAAAGTGATTTAAGGCAAGTCATCCTACAGGGATGCCTGTGGAGTCCAATTACAGCCCCAGGGTCTGTATGGACACTGGTCATTTTCCAAGTCTAATGCGATCTCTATTTAACACTGGCATAAGGAGTACAGTATCAGAAAACATGATTCTGTCATTGATCTGCTATGTGACAAAAGGCATGTGCTTTCTCTCTTTGAGACTCAGTTTCCTCCTCTGTAATGTGTGTGTGTGTGTGTGTGTAAGACTAGATGATATCTAAGGTGTCTCTCCAATGTTCTATGCTCTATGTTCTCATGTTCTTTCTAGTTCTGATAACCTATAATTTAAGGCCCCTTTCAGCTCAGATATATTATATTCTTAGGTAGCTTCCAGATCTGTCACTCTGTGACTTAAGGAAGTACCTTTCTAGGCAGCACGTTCTATATTCTCAGGTTCCTTCCAGCTCTTAAGGCTCTTTCTAGTTTGGACAGTCTATATTCTCAGGTTCCCTCCAGCGTTGACATTCTCTATCATAAGGCCTTTCGCAGCTCAGACATTCTTTCCTGTTTTAACATCTGCTTCCATAATTCTTATTCTGCCTACTCATGTAGAAGTTGGCATTTGGAGTTAAATATGGGAGTAGGGAGGAGAGACAAGAGGAAAGTCTGACTAAGTTCCAGAAATGTTGTTTTCCCTTCTTCTCTGTTCTCAGGGGAGGACTGTACAGGAAGGAGGAGTGATTTGATGGAAGGGGGATCGATTGCCTGATCCTGCTGGGCTGAGTTACTTGGGGCAGACTTGCTACTCTAGAGGGGTCTAATAAGTCCTCATCGCATCCTGCCTTTCTGTTTTATCCTGAGATCATTCCTAATAGGACGGTCAAAAATCATTGTTTAATTTTCTTTAATGATACTCTTTGCTCCCAATTCTCTCCACCAGCTGCTCCCTCCCACTAGTCGCCTTCCATTCTGTCCCTCAGCTGCCTTGACTTCCTTCCTAGTCAATCAATAGCAGTCAGTTGTGCTTAGTGGGGGGAAGAGACTCCCTCACTTGGAGAAGTGCTGAGCAGGCAGAAATGGAAGAGGAAGGAGATGAAGGGAATGGGCCAAAGGGACTTGCTGAGAAGATCAAATCAATGAGATCAGAACAGACCATTTCCCCTCATTATTTTTACCAGCCTGCTAAGTGTTACTCTAAGTGTCCAAGAATGTTATTGCTGGTAGGGACCTTGGGCAGCATCTTGTCCAATCTCTTCTTTCTATAAAAGGGGAAGCTGTGTCTTAGGGGAAGTGACTTCACCAAGGTCATATAGCTAGACCTGGCAGAACTGTGACCAGGGAGACATGGATTTCTGATTCTTGGTTCAAATGATGACTGATGGTAATAGTGAGAAAGATGACTGGGCTTCTATTTTCCTTTTGTCAGGTTATCAAAATGGGGTATGGGGAATTAGCTGAGCACAAAAAGCATGATGGATAAGGTCCCTTCCAATAATATGATGCTAAGTAATAATGATAATAACTCATTTTTATTTTAAGATCTATTTAAGATTCACAAAATACTTTTCTCACAGCAGTCCAGTGACAAAACTGGTGAAAATATGATTATCCCTACTTTTCAAACAAACAAGCTAAATCTCTGAGATGAGAAGTGATTTACCTGTAGTAAGCAGAAATCCCTTTTAATAGGGTTTCTAATTAGAGGGCATTCCCCAGCAGAGACACTATGTAATAGAGGATATAAGGTCAGCTTTGATATCATTCATGTCTTGCCTCTGACACAGGCTACCTGTGAGACCGTGGAGAGGAGCCCAGGTGACTCCCTAGGACTGTAAATTATAGACAGAGTTGCTCCCAGTTCTCTCCACCAGCTGCGTGAATGGAAGGAGTTTCTACATTGGGAGCTCCCTCCCTGTTTAAATCCCAGATCTGGACCAAAGAAACCTCTATTTAATTGTCATTGAGAAAGGAATGGAATTTAACTCTTCATTTTGGAATCTGAAGTCAAGCCTCAAGCTTGACTTTTTTTATTAGCATATTAGTCATATGGTGAAAGAAGACAGACCCAAAGGAAAAAAGACACACACGCAGAAAGTGAAAAACAGAATGCTTCAATCTGCATCCTGACTCCATAGTTCTTTCTCTGGAGGTGGATGGCATTTTTCATCATGAGTCCTTTGTACTTGTCTTGGATCATTGTGTTGCTGAGAATAGCTAAGTCATTCACAGCTGATAATCTTACAATATTGCTATTACTGTATACAATGTTCCCCTGGTTTTGCTCAATTCACTTTTCATCAGTTCATATAAATCTTTCCATTTAGCTTGACTTTCAAAAGCTATTGCAAGACTCAGGTGTCCCTTACATTCAACTGTGGTCTGAGACTTCCCCTACCTCTTACCTCCCTCACTGTGCCACTAGAACCAAGCAGCCACTTACCTGCCCCCTACAGAGAAGTCAGTGATGGCATAATAGTAGGACTGTAACACTTTGGGGTCCTTAAAGATGTCATCCCCGAATGTATTGAGTCGATTCAGGGAGATGAGTAGCTCTGTGCTGGTTACCCATTCCTGTGGGAGGGGAGGAGGGTCACACACATCAGTGGTATTTTAGGCATTCACCCCTATTCCTTGGCTGTCTCTCTACCTGCCATTCTACATTACTTAGGCCAGCTTTGGCTAAGGACATAGAGTCACAGAATCCTGTGACTTGAGAAGTTACCTACATCATCTCCCTGCTTTTAAACAGTGGACTTTCTGTGAAGTTTTCTACTTCCATCTACTTCTCTGAGGCTCCTCAACCTGAGATTCATTATTAAATAATTGATTCAGCATTGGAATGAATGCTAGAGATGATAGCTCAACCCCTTCATTTTACAAATGAGTAAACTGAGGTTTCATAGAAGTTGGCTTGGCCAATGTCACAAAGAAGAAACTGAAGCAAGATTTGGACCCAGGTTCTTTAAATCTGTATTCAATCAATCTTTTATCAAGCATCAATTAAGTGTCTACCATGAGTCAAACAGTATTCTAAGCACCAGAAATACAAAGACAAAACTAAAACAGTCTCTGCCCTCGTGACACTATTGCTTCTTGCCATCACCCCATCTGATAGCAGGCTTGTGTTCTGCCCTTAGAAATTCCTTTTCCCTGCCAAAACCATTGTTCACTGTTGTTATGATCAATGGTTCCTAAACTAAGCAATATTCTCCTTGTCCATCACTCACGCTCTGGCTCAGGGGTGGGGAACCTGCAGTTTCAAGGCCACATGTGGCCCTCTAGGTCCTTAAGTGTGGCCCTGTGACAGAATTTGTTCTGTGAAGTTTGGATTCAGTCAAAGGACTTAGAGGGACACATGTGGCCTCCAGACTGAAGGTTACCCACTCCTGGCTAGCCAAGGGATGGCTAGTCTGACCTTACTTCCTTCACTCCTTTGTCTTGAACCAGTGTTCAGTTGAACAAATACCTTTTCCTTCACCTTGATCCCTCCACCTCTAGACCTTCTGCCATTCCCATCATGCTGATCCCCTGGGTAGGTCTCACAGTCCTCTTCCTTCGTACCTACTTCCACATAGCAAAACATTAATGGAGGTAGTTGAGAAATCATTCTGATTAGTTCTGTCACAAATTCATGCAAGCTAACTCTAACTGAGCCCTTCTGACTGCATGGCAAGCCTTTTTACTTATCTCTAATTGACTCCTTTCAGCTGCTGAGGCTCTTTTAAAACCTTTTTTTTTCTCCTTTAACCAATTCTAGTTCTTCCCCCATCTTTCCTTAGCAGATTACTGTGACCCTGACTTGACTGAGGAAACAAAGATCATCCAATCTGAATGTCTTCCATTCTCCAAACATTCAGTTTAATAAATATTTATTGAGTACTTACTATGAATGGAACAAGACACTGTGACAGGCATTGAGGACATAGAGATGAAAAATGAAATAGCCTCAGCCCTCAAGAAGCCTATAGTCTAATGGGAGGTGGGGGGTGATGACAAACACAGATAAAATGTGAAGACAGGGATTGTTACTTTTCTTTCCTCCTTTCTTCCTTCCTCCCTCCCTTCCTTCCTTCTTTCCTTCCTTCCTTCCTTCCTTCCTTCCTTCCTTCCTTCCTTCCTTCCTTTTTTTTTAATCTTTCTGTAACACTACCCAGCATAGTACCTGGGACATAATTAGTGCTTAATAAATTCTTGTTGACTGATTAACAATTCTGATACCTGCTGCAAAATAATTACAGCCAGAGATGCTGATTGGCTCTGGGATGATTTCATGGTGCTCTGCTTTCTGGAAGAGTGAATCTGCTTATGGTCTCTGAGGTTACAACCAAACTCAGTTCTCAGCTAGTGAAATGGGACCACCTTCCCCTCCCCCTCTCCCCTGGACAAATCTCTCCCTTTTTTACAAAGATGGAAGCAAGATTCCTGTTAGTTTACATTAGCAGGGACATAGTTTAAGACCAAGGTGATACAATTCCAAAACATTTGCTCCATCCTCCTGTTTAACAGTTGGCCAGATGCCAGAACCACAGAATATGGAGCTAGAAGGAACTTTAGAGAGATTATCTAATGCAATCACTTCAAAACGTATAGATGAGGAAACTGAGACCACAGAGGTTAACTGATTTGCCCAGGTTCATGCAGTTAGCTATATGAACATACCACAAACAGAGCTGGGTCCCTTGATTCTTGGCCTAGCTCTTTCTCCACTAATTCTAGTTCCATGACTTTAAGAATTATGGTTTGCTGGAGCTCAGACAAAAAGTCTGGACTGAAGTTCCTCGGTCTATCGAATCCCAGCTCAAACCTTTTCCCCTGAGCCAGACTGGGCCTCTCTTACCTGCAGGATGGGGCTCTCATCAAAACTGTAGGCACTGGGCCGGCCTTCCAGGGTGGAAAAGGCTACGTTGCCTCCACTCAGTGGAGAGATGTCGCTGAACTCATCAGTGCAGAAGGCCACTCTCTCGTCCTCGCCTGGCCGAAGATACTGGCCTTCCTGTTTGCCATATGTCTTCTCACAGGAAGCGCTGTAGTACTGGTATGGCACCCAGGGACCCCCAGCCCAGCTGCGTTTGTAGATGGCAAAACTCTCAGGACGACTGGTGTGGAACTTTAGCCTCACATAGGTGATTTCATAAGCTTTTCCTGCAGTCAAGAAGAAATCAGCCCTGTTTGCTCAGAGTAGGAAGAACCTAGGAGACCATCTAGTTCAGACTTTCTATGCCACAGAAGTCTGTCCTCTTCAATATCCTCAATAGTTGGTGATCTCTAGCTGCTGCCTCATCACTTCTAGGGAGGGGAGATGTAAGGCAGTCTATCCCACTGATGGCTATCAGTGTCAGAAAGTTCTTACAGTGAGCTAAAAGTCGCCTCCCCAGACCTGGAACTAGCATGGGAAAAGTAGGACTTTGCCCTAGATGCTGACGTCTAGGCTAGTAGAAGTACACTTTCTCCCTGGGCTCTGTCTGTGTTTCCACTGCAGGAAGGCATCCTCTTTCCTGTGGGGACAGATCGCCAGACCCTTACCTCACCTTTTGGTCTTCTGTCAGCCCACATCCCAGCACAGTACAACTGCCCTTGGGTCTGCACAATTGTGCCTGAAGCCAGACTGCCCTCTGCACCAACTCTGCTTTGCTCGAATGGTTTTGCTTCCGGTGAAATAATTCCTTATTAAAATTCTATATTGCCCCTATAACTTCTACCCACTGATCCTGGAAATGGTCTCTGGAGCCAAACAGAACAAATCTATCCCCTCTTCTATATAAGAGGTGGGGAAGGGAGAGTTGTTCTGTTTCTGGGTTGTATGTATTTGACTCTTTGTGACCCCATGGACCATAGCACACCAATACTGTCTGTGGGGTTTTCTTGGCAAAGATTCTGGAGTGGTTTGCCATTTCCTTCTCCAAAAGGAAAACTGATTGATTTCTGTTTATGAAGTCTTTGGTTTTTAGGACACAGAGTACACCTCCCAATACCACTATCAGAAAAAAAAAAGAAAAAGAAAAAACCCCAAACTTAAGAACATAGGATTTAGGACTGGAACGGACCTTAGAGATAATTTAATGTTTTTTAAATTAATTAATTAATTTTTATTGATTTGTTTATTTATTTTAAGTTTACAAGATTCAGTTCCAGAGTCCCTTGAGTTTCAAGTTTTTTCCCCTACCTCTCTTCCCCCCCCCCCACCCTCCCTCCCGCCATGGTGGCATGCAATCAAGTATAAGGTTTGTAAATACTTTCACGTTGGACATTAATCTGGTTGTATAGAGTGAACAATGGGAAAAAGGAAACAAAACCAAACATGGAAAAGAGTGACAGCATGTAGATCTCTTCAGTCTCCATTTAAACTCTGTTCTTTCTATATCTTTCTTTGAATGTAGGCATCTCCTTCCATCCTGAGACCTGTAGAGTTGTCTTATAGCTCTGCATTGCCGAGAACAGTCCAGTTTATTAAAGTTGGTTGCCACACATACGATACGTGTGTGATTGTGTACAAGTTTTTCCTGGTTCTGCTCTTCCCACTTAGCATCAGTTTGTATAAGCCTCTCCAGGTAAATATGAAGTCCATTTCCTCCCCATTTCTTATAGCACAATAGTATTCCACTACATTCATCTACCACAACTTGTTCAGTCATTCCCCAATTGATGGGCATCCCCCTAATTTCCAGTTTTTTACCACCACAAAGAGAGCTGCAATAAATATTTTTGTGCGTATGGGTCTTTGTCTCACTTCTATCATCTCTTTGGTACACAACCCCAGAAGTGGTATTACTGGGTCAAGAGGTCATTTACTGTTAAGTTCCACATTTTACTGGTAAGGACACTGAGGCCCCCCCAAAGGCAAGCGCCTTTCCCAAAGTTGTACGAGCAGTAGAACATTAAAGAGTCAGCTGGGTGATTCAGTGGGTAGTAGGAGGCAGAGTCAGGAAAAACTGAGTTCAAATTCTGCCTTAAGACACTTACTAGCTCTATGACCCTAGGAAAATTATTTTGCCTCCTTAGTCTTACTTTCCTTGTTTCTGAAATGGGTATGTTAACAGTATCTACCTCACAAGGTTGTTGTAAGCATCCAGTGAGATTGTCTATAGATTATTTATAGCTCTAACTGTAGATAATATGCAGGAAGTATTTAATTGACCTTAAATAAATGCTAGCTATTACTGAACAGGGGTCTGAAGTCAGATCTTTCTGCTATTCCATAATGTCTCCCTTCATTATGTGGAGTGGAAAAATAACTCTCTACCTTTGTTTAAAAAAACCTTGCTGTGTTCTATCTAAAACCCCACGACTCTGAGCTAAATTCTGGCATAGCTGTTTACTGCGTTCATACCAGGGCTTGCTGTAAAAATGCTAGTCGGCTTTAATGAATCAGAGAACAATGCAAGACAGAGGAGATCTGGCCTGAGCTGCGGGCAGCAGACTCCAGGGCTTAGAACTTTAATTCCACATTTGCTAATTTCACATTTGCTATGGACATGCTGTGTGACCTTGAACCACTTCCTTGCTTCCCCTGGGCCTCTTTGACTCTCCCTCCCCCCACCCCCACACTAAGATTAACCTTCCTTCAAGGGGTGCAGGGGCCATAGGAAGGGAGTGGGGATCATGATTGCAAAAGCCCAAACCCTGTAGGACAGTAGTGGCCTGCTAACATCCTGAAGCCCAAGACATCAGTCCAAATGCTGGGATGGAGGTGACTATGCTGAGACAAGGACGGATGTAGCTGCCAAAAATCCAAGCAGCTGACTCACCCCCATCACCTCTGTGTGTTTTTCCTATTGCGCTTGGAAAGCTGTGTGCTGATTTCCTTGGCTTGTCAGGACACTCAGGCTTTCAGAGAAGCAACCCAGTGACCTGAGGCAAGGCCAAGAAGGGAAGCCTGGTTTCAGGGAGACAGGACCACCCTGAGGGTCAGTGCTCCTCCAGTGTGATGACCCAACTGACCTGGGTCAAACAGCGCCATTGGTCCAGAGAGAACACAGGACTGACAGGTGGCCCTAGGGACCTGAGCACTGGCATTGGGTTACACTCCTGTCTGTGAAGTCAGGCTGGGCAGCTGTGATGGGGAGAGTTTAACTCTTTCTGCATGTGATTCTGGTACAAGTTCTGTCTCCACTCGGGCTCTCTTTTGGGTTAAGTTTCTGGGGACACCTAACAAGAGGGTAGCCCATCCTGCATCCAGATGGCAGAGAAATGAGCTGGTGTCTCCCAGCAGGCTGGAGCCTACTCACATTATCTACAACTCACCTCCACAAATGTTTGTTAAGCAAGCATCTACTGTGTACAGAGCACTCTTCTTAGCACAGGGGAAAATGCAAAGTTTAGACAAGCTGGGATTTCTGTCCTTATGGAGCTCACAGTTCAGAACTGGACTAGACAATGGGATACAGATCTCAGCATGCTGGGTGACCTTGCTGTCTGGACCAGACACTGTGCCCTGGAGGACTTCACCCTTTTGGTTTCAAACCTCCCTCCCCTCCTCTCCTCCCTTACCATTGAGTAACCCTCTTGGTTTTAATTGGCCCACGTTACTTGAGACATAATAAGTTTTTTCATTCATTTATTGATCATTCATCTATATGCACAAATATAGTACAAAACAATAGAGGGCAAGTGTCAAAATATGCAAATTGATCAGTTCTCCAATCTCTTAAAATTTTAGCTATCTTGTTATTATTCCTTTTCTCTGTATCCTGATACTGGCAGTGATGCCTGTCAGCAAGCATTTAATAAGGGGTCACCATACACCAGGCCTAGCATAAGCCCTTAATAAATGTTTATTGACTGACTGATGTCACTTCTAGTTACTGTTATACCCTTCCATTCACCTTACTCAGAGAACTATCACTTAGTTTTATTTATTTGCCTTTTTTTCCTTTTTGGAGGGGGAAGGCAGGGCAATTCAGATTAAGTGACTTGCCCTGCGTCACAGGGCTAGTAAGCGGTAAGTGTCTGAGGTTCCATTTGAACTCAGGACCTCCTGACTCCCGGGCTGGTGCTCTATTCACTACGTTGCCCATGAACTATCTCTTTATAATAAAGAATAACCTCCCCCGTTAAGTAAAATGAATCCAACCCAACAAGCAAGTCTGACATTATATGTAGTATCCTATACTTAAGTCCTCTTTCTCTCCTTTGCAAAGAAGGGATGGAGGGAGGTACATTTGCACATCTCTTTGGGGAGGGGCAAACTTGGTCATTATAATTATACAGCATTCAGTTAAAGTATTTTTGATGTCATTATTCTTTCAAATTGCATTGTTGCATTCACTGTATATGATGTTTTCCTGTTTGTTTCATTTTATTTCAGCTGATATTTCTTCCCCTGGTTTCTCTATCCTCTGCATGTTATTCTTATTTAGTCAATTAGTTATGTCCAACTCTTGGAGTTACCATTTGGGGTTTTCTTGGCAAAGATACTGGAGTGGTTTGCCGGTTCCTTCTTCGGTTCGTTTCACAGATGAGGAAACTGAGGCAAAGAAGGCTAAGTGACTTGCCCACAGTGCATATGGGACCCTTCTTGTTATCTTTGACTTCTTTGGCATATGTGCTAAGCAGGAGGCTTTCTGGGTGAATGGGATGAACATTTTAGTCACATTCTTAGCGTAACTCTGTGGGAATTCTACTATAGGCAGCTGAGTGGTGCCAACAGGCATGCTCCACCTAAAGTCCTTTAGACCTGGCTTTGGATCTGTCCCTTGATACCTATTAGCTTTGTCATCCTTGGCCACTCACTCTGCGGACCTTTTGTTTTCCTCAGTTTCCTCACCTGTAATATAGGGATAATAATGATGTCATTTGCCTCCCAGGGTTATTGTTAGGATAAAATGAGAAATTCATAAAGCGCCTTGTAAGCCTTAAAGCTTTTGATAAACAGTATCATAATTACTCCAATAATGATGATAATTGTTATTGTTACTATTCTAAATTGTTTCTCAGAATTGTTCCAGGTGTGAGGAGCTTTGTGGCCTTGAGGTCACATGTGGCCCTCTAGGTCCTTAGGTGTGACCTTTCAAGTTTTACAGAACAAATCCTTCCATTAAGGGGATTTGTTCTGTGAAATGTGAATTCAGTCAAAGGACTCGACTTGAGCACCTAGAGACCACATGTGGCCTTGAGGCTGCAAGTTCCCCACCTCTGATCAATTCTCAGCTCCACCAAGAGTGCTTTAATGTGCCCATCTTTCCATAACCCAATCAGCATTGATTATTTCCATCTTTTATCATCTTTGCCAATTTTCCAGGTATGAAGTAAAACCTCAATTTTATGTTGATTTGCTTTTCATATTGTTCGAAATTTGGAGCAATTTTTATTTTGTTGTAAACAGTTTCTGATTCTTTTGAGAATTAATTGCTCACATATCCTTTGACTGTTTATCTATATCTCCAAGCAACTTGATGAGATTAGAGGATGTGTACCTCCATCCTGTAACATCTGTAAAATCTCTATAGGGGTAGGCAGATGCACTGGAGTCTTGCTGAAAGGAGCTCCTCTGATTGATCCATAGTGATTGATGATCCCTCCAAGATAATTGGCAGTTGAGAGGCAGTACACTGATTCTTTGTCAGAGGCACTGTCCCTCTTTATAAAGTCCTCTTGGTCTTTTTCAGTATTTTCCTTTTGCTTTTCTTCTTCTTCTTCTTCTTCTTCTTCTTCTTCTTCTTCTTCTTCTTCTTTTCTTCTTCTTTTCTTCTTCTTCTTCTTCTTCTTCTTCTTCTTCTTCTTCTCCTCCTTCTTCTTCTTCTCCTTCTTCTTCTAGATTATAGCAAGGGGTTGGTTTGGGGAGGAGATTTCTTGCCTTCACCTCTAGGAGCAATTAGTAACTACTGGCAGGAATTACATGGCAAGCTGCATGAACTTGCCTGGCAGCCCCAGAATGGTTCCTGCTACCTTCAACCTTGGCATTTCCTTTTTAGTACGCAGTTCTGAGTCTAGATTTCCTGAGAATGGACTTTCTCTGCCTCAACATAAGGCAGCCACGAAGGCATTGATAAGAGTTCCAGCAAGAGCATATGGCCTAGGCTTGCAAGGCCTTATAGGAAGGAACCTCAGAGTGAACTTTCTCAGATTTGGAAGTTATCACAAGTTTGTGAGTTCCCGGGTTTAAAAGTTTCCCAGGCCAGGAGGAGTGATCTCCAAGAGGGAGTTTTCATCGATGATGTGCTTCTTGGAGAAGAAGTAGTTGTTTAGTTGTGCCTGACTCTTCAAGATACCGTTTGGGGTTTTCTTGGCAAAGTTACTATCTTTCCATAACCACATCAGCACTGACTGTTTCCACCTTTTATCATCTTTTGCCATTTCTTTCTTAAGCTCATTTCACAGATGAGGAAACTGAGGCATATAGAGTTAAGTGACTTGCCTAGGGTCACACAGCTAATGTCTGAGGCCAGATCTGAATTCAGGAAGATGAGTCTTCCTAAAAGCGGGGCTACATGTATCCCCTAGTGGGAGTGGGACCACCGATGTAGCCCTGTTGCTGGAGGGTTGCATGCCTCGTCACGGGGTGCCAATAGACCCTCCCTGCTGTTGTCTTTAGTTGTTTGAATCAGGCAGATCTGACAGGCTTTTTCATCAGCCCCCAAAGTGGGTCTTCCTTCCAAGGGGAATCTAGTGGGCTATTGGAGTACTTCTGCAGGTTTCATAGTTGGTAGTAGGTGCCTATGAGTCCTTTGCAAGTAATGTCTTTTTTTGTGAAAGTGAAATAAAGGCTGTCTCATATTCAATCTACATTCGGATCTTTAAATACCTATGCAGAAATTGGAGACATTTTACTTTAGTAACATTGATATTTTCTTAAAATGTCTTATCAACTAAATTAAATTAATTTACTGATAAATTAATAAATATGTAATAATATAATATAATAATATAAAATAAGACATATAAGATCATATATAATGATAAATTAATAAAATAATAAAATTTTTAAAAAGTTGATGTAAATTCATAAAATATAATTTGGAGAGTATTTCTTAGCCCCAAATACCTGGAATTTGGGGTAGCTAACTGGGCCCAGAATGAAGTCCATGGGCTCTATGTTGTTATCCCAAAGACGGCTCTTTGATTAAAAAACATGTTTGGGATCACACATACTTACACACACACACACACACACACACATACCCACACCTACACACACAAACAAGCCTTTGCAAATTTCCAAAGGCAATCCAATGGCCATTTTCCTCTTGTTCAATTTTGGGTCCAAATCATTGTCCACTTGTAGTGTTTATATAAAATATATTTACTGTTGCATGAGCTTAATAGTTATTCTTGCAACTACATGCTGTGATCTGCACAGTAGGCATTCTGCATTATTTCCTGGATAGATGGTTAGTTCACACTTTGCAGAAAAGTTATGGATCAGGGCAGCTAGATGGTGCAGTGGACAAAGTACCAACCCTGAAGTCAGGAGGACCTGAATTCAAATCCAGCCTCAGATACTTACTAGCTGTGTGACCTTGGACAAGTCACTTAATGCTGATTTAGCCACAAACAGAAAACAACAACAAAAAAGAAAAGTTATGGATTCAATTCAGGAGGTTCTACAGGAGGTTGAACAAAAGAAGTATTTGTAAGGTGCTTACAGTGCCTGTCACATAGTAGGCTTTTAATAAATGTTTATTCCCTTCTCCTTCCCTCTGCAGTATACCAACACTTGATGTACTCAGAACAATGTCATTGGTAAGCAGGTGTTTACCAATAATGAAGGGTCTCATTAAGTATAGGGAATCCCTCTTCAATTTGGACTTTATGCTGAATCTCTTCCTTAATGATGACAAACACCCTTGGCAAGCACATGTCTCCCTGTTTTATGCTTCACCTTTATTTTTTTGGAGGGGCAGTTGAGGTTAAGTGACTTGCCCAAGGTCACACGGCTAGTTTTGTGTTAAGTGTCTGAAGCCGGGTTTGAACGTGGGCCCTCCTGACTCCAGGGCCAGTGCTCTATTCACTGGACCACCTAGCCATCTCTCACTTACTATTAATAACAATGTTAGCTAGCAGCTAACATTTAAAGAAGTCTGAGGCATTTTGCCTGTGTTATCTCATTGATCCTCCCAACTGTGAAGCAGGTATTATTACCAGCCCCATTTTATGGATAAGGAAACTAGAGCTCAGAGAGATGAGTGCCTTGTCCAGGGTTACCTAGCTAGTAAGCAACCGAGGCAGGATTTGAACTCAGAGCTTCCTGACTCCAAATCCCATACACTGTGTCACTTAGCTTCCTCTTATTAACAATCAAAGGGTTGTTGAACAATTTTTTTAATTAAAAAAATTTTATTGCAAAATTGAAATCTTTTATTTTATAGTTTTTGACAGATGCATGGAAAACACCTTGATGGAGGAGAGCCTTCCAGGCAGCATTTTGCTGTGTTAAATTAAATGCTTTTGGGGGGAGTAGTCAATAAACAATAAACACAGTGGAATCTTGTGTTCTCTCCATGTAATTCAATTGCATGATAATAAAGAAGTCTATTATAGAACATCACTTGTAAAAACCTTCCTGTTCCCTTCTAATATCCTCATCAAGGATGTTCTTCATAAGCATGTAGATTATTCTCATAAACATTTTATATAGATAGGAAATTAGAAATCACCATAATAATACTGATAATAAATGATACATACTAGGTTTGCAAAATGCTCTCCATGTATTATTTAATTTGAGAATACTGAAGGACTTGGCAATCACACACACACACACACACAGACCCTAGCACAACGCCTGCCAAATAACAAATAGGTGATTAATAAATGCGTGTTGACTGACTGATACCATATGAAGGCTGGTTGAAGAAACTGGTGATGTGTAGGCTGGAAAAATGAAGATTTTAGGGGTGAAATATTCAAGTGTTTTGAAACTATCGTTCAGAAGAGGGATTAGTTTTTTTCTGCTTAGCTGCAGAGGACAGAAATAGGAAAAATGAGTGAAAGTTTCAGAGTCAGTGAATTAACTAGCCTTTATTAGACATCTGCTACACGTCAGGCATTGTGCTAAGTATTAGAGATACAATGAAAGGCAAAACACAGTCAGATTCAGGCTCCACAGAGAAGAAAAATTACGAATAATCAGCCACTAGGCTAGACTGCGCTAGGTTCAACATACTCTGTGAAGGTGCATCTACTCAACCATAGGTGACAAGCCCCCACTGATGTACTCACCTTTACTAATCATCCAGAGGACACAGCTGGTTCAAAGCTAAGACATTTAATGAAATAACCATAGCAAGAAAAGGGACTAGGATGAAGGAGGATCAGTAAAGGCTTGTTGAAGAAGATGGGATTTTAGGGGGGACTTAAAGGAAGCTAGGGAAGCCAGAAGTTGGAGATGAGATTAGAGACATGTATGACTAGGAAAAAGGACATTGGCCAGTCATTCAGTAAGGCTAAGACACACATGGGAAGTAGCTTAATGTATTGCCATAGTGAATAAAAGCCTGTCATGCATTAGTATGTCTTCTGTGAAGGATTTATGGAAAGACATGGAGAAGTTGAAAAGAATGAGAAGGTGTGGATAGGTTTCAGATCTGTGTCAGTGGTTGGAATGAATACATTGATGAGATCCCAGACCTACTGAAGTCCACATAAGGAATATGAAGGCCAGAGGTGAAGCGATTTGTCTGAAGTCACACAGCTTGTTAGAATGTGGACTAAAACTCAAAACCCTATCTCTTGCCTCCAAATTCAGGGTTATTTTGATTATAGCATGAAGGCCTCTGGTAGTCTAGATTGCCATTTGCAGATATCATACAGGTTTGAGAATGAGAGGGAGAGTCAGAAAAAAAAGAGGTAAGACAGGAGAGAAAGTGTAAAGAGGTAGAGATGATGGATTGTAGAGGGAGGGTCAGTACCAAAATTCTCAGTGGCTCCAGGTGACCTGCCCCAACACAGTCTCAGTCGACAGGCATCAGCCATCCCATGCCCTTTGTCTGGGTGGTCCCAGCATGAGGGGAATCATGTTCTGGGGCAAGGAATATATAACCAAGCTCAGACTTCCCTCTCCTCTCTATTTCTACTCCTCTCCCCCTCACCCACCTTCCCAGAGAGTCTGGGCCCAAGGCGACTGCTCCCCAGATGGCTTTAATTACAGGACTTTGTTTTGTTTGCCTTTTCCCAAAATAAGCCTCTCCCACTTTGAACTCATTATTTGCTTGGACAGAGCCAGGAAGTGGGGCTGGCTTTGTTTTTTATTAACGGCCCCAAGTGTCATTCTAGATGAGTTTCATTTCCCAGCTGGTCCAAGGAGATGGCCATTGGCCCATCTGATTCTCTTATTTGGAGTTGTTTGGTGGGATTGGAACACAGGTGATGGACTGCAACGCACTGGGAATTCCATGATTCTAACAGGCTGGCCGCTTGATGTCTTTCCTGTGCCAGCTGACAGCACAGCTCCCTGGTCAGGTGATAGAGTACAAGCTCTAAAAAGGAGATGACCAAGTCATCAGTCATCACAGCCCTTCCTATCTGTGCTGCCCATTTGGTACTTAGCACCTTACCAAGTGCCTCCGGTGTTCTGTGTGAGTGCTAGCCCTAGACCTACAAAGATCAGTAAGATATGGTCTTTGCCTTAAAGGCTCTAACAGAGAAGACAACACACGGCTACGAGTATAGTCCCTGTGTCTGGGCACAGAGACCAGAGCTGTGATTGATAAGGGGCACTCCCTCTCTCAGTGTAGGCCATTACCTTCTCTGAAACTTGCAGGCTAAGAGCAGTGGGTCTGAACCTATTTTGTGTCATGGTCCCCTTTGGTAGTCTGATGAAGTCTCTGGACTCCTTTTCAAAATAATGTTCTTAAATAATTGAAATCAGAAATAAGTAAAAATGAAGTTCTACTTTTTCCCCATCCTAGCTCCCAGACTCCCTACAATCTCTCTACGGACTGGTCCATGTGCCCCAGGCTGATTCTTTCCCTTACAGAATTTTCTGGAACTTGGAAGAGTTAGGGGACTTGTGTAGACTCACCTAACCCATATGTGTCAGAGGGAGCCCAGATTTTCCTGGCTTGAAGGTCAACCCTTGGTTGGACTTCAAAACCCCTCTAAGTAACTCTGGTATAAATTATAACATGGTAAATTTATAGGAGAAGCCCAAACCCAGTATGATTTTCTTTTTATCTACTTCTTGAGGACTGATTCATCTCTGTACACCCACCAAGTGCAGTGTTCTTGCAGCTGTGGGATAATAGAATTGACATCAGAGGATCTGAGATGGAATCTGCTGCTTATAACTGGTGTCAGCTTAGGTTGATTACTTAAACTCTTTCTGCGTCAGTTTCTGCTAACCTATTGATGAGCATTTACTAATTAAGCACCTATTATATGCCGATTAAAAGATAGTCTGCCATAGTAAGTAAAATACTGGCCTTGGAATCAGGAAGACTGTGGCTTCAAGTCCTACCACTGACCCATACTGGTTGTGTGACTTTGGACACAGCCTTTCAATGCACCAGGTAATTCTCTAAGATTTTAACTTGCAAAGTGCATGGAAATCTGCATTGGTAGGAGGAGTTCTCTAGAAGAGAGGTCTTTATATGAATGAAATAATAGATCCAGCTAAAAAAAGAAAGAATGGAAGGAAGGAAGAAAAGAAGGAAAGAAGGGAGGTAAGAAGGAAGGAAGGAAGGAAGGAAGGAAGGAAAGAGGGAAAGAAGAAAGGAAGGAAGGAGGGAAGGAAGGAAGGAAGGAAGGAGGGAAGGAAGGAAAGAAGGAAGAAAGGAAGGAAAAAAGGAAGGAAGGAGGGAAGGAAGAAAGGAGTGAAGGAAGGGAGGAAGGAGGGAATGAAGGAAGGGAAGGAGGAAGGAAGGAACAAAGGAAGGAAGGAAGAAGTACGAGGCACCATGCTAGATGCTAGGGATACAAGTGTGAAAACTAAACTGGTCCTGCTCTTGAGAAGCTTCTGTTCTATCTATGATATGCTGGGATTGGATTATATGGTCTCTGAGGTACCTTTCAACCCTAAATTCTAGGTTTGCATAATTCAGAACCTTAGAGCTAAGAGAGACCTACCTACCTGCAAGATCTTCTCATCTTACCCACCCATTTTACAGGTGGGGGAACTGGGGCCCAGAGAGGGAAAGTGACTTTTTCAGATGACAGCTAGCGGTAGAGCCAGGACTGAAGCCTGTCTTCCTTCTTCCCAGTACCACGCCCTCTTTTCACTCCATCACTCTTATTTCCTAATTTAGCACCAGCTCCCTCCCCACTTCCTGCACCCTGCTAGTCCACAGGGACCCCACCCTTACTCAACTTTAGTTTTGCCCCAGGTCAGACCTAGTTTTTGTTGAAATTGGACAAATGTTTGGGCTCTTTTTATTCTCATCTGCTAATTGGGTACAATAATCCCTGCCCTTTCTTCACAGAATTATTGTAAGGCTCAGAAAGTATGTTTTGCCCATATTGAGCATCATGCCATTACTACTGATGTGATCTTGGGTAAGTCACCTTCTGAGCCTCAGTTTCCCTATCTGTGTAACAAGGGGTTTGTACTGGACGACCTCTAAATCCCTTCCAGCTCTAGGCCTAAGAGCCAGTGAACCCAGGACATTCCTTCCCTGTAGTATCTCAGTCCTCATATCGCCAGTTTAGATGAGTTTTTCTTGCTTACCTTTCCACGTCTTTTAGCACATTAGAATATAAGTTGTCTGAGAGCTGGAACCCTGGTTTTGCTTTTTCTGTATCCCCAAGAGAAGGGGAGGGGATAAGCATCTATATTATACTGACTATAGACCAGGCACTGTGCTGAACACTTTACAATACTTATAGCATTTAAATCTAATAAACTTGTGAGGTAGGTACTGTTATTATCCCTGTTCTACATTTGAAGAAACTGAGACAGAGATTTTTTTTAAGGGTCTTGTCCAGAGTCACATAGCTAGTAAGTGTTTGAGGCTGGATTTGAACTCTGGTCTTCCTGACTCCAGGTCCAGTGTTCCTTCTGCTGTCTCACCAGTTACCTCAGCCCAATTTAGCACAAGTCCTAGCACATAGTTGACCCTTAATAAATGCTTGTTGACCAGCTGACTGACCATTTCTCCAATGACACCATAAGTTTCCTGAGAATAGGGACCATGTCTCTATTCCCTCTGCATTTTATTTCATATCAAGAAACACTCATTAAGCACATGCTTTATGCTGTGTCTTACTTAGGCCTGGTGCTAAAGGAGACTGAAAGTTTCCATAAGATAAAGTCCCTGCCCTCAGGGAGTTTGCAGTCCACTATGGGGAAGACATAAACAGAGAAACAGAGACCATCGAGGCAGCTAAATGGTACAGGGGATTGAAAACTAGATCTGGAGTCAGGAAGGCCTGAGTTGAAATCCAGCCTCAGACACTTACTAGATGCGTGACCCTGGGCAAGTCACTTAACCTCTGTTGGTCTTAACCCACTGGAGAAGGAAATGGCAAACCACAAACCCCATAATGGGGTCATGAAAAGTCAGATTCATGAATGACCGAACAAAAAACTAATATACCACATTACGGGAGAAAAACATTTGACTAGGGTCACACATGTGACAAGATGTTATATACCCCGTATCCTTGCTCTGTTAGAATGTCTCTTTGATCAAGTTCCATACTGGAACAATCAATTGTGGGATTTGAGTGTAAATGAGGCTTAGACTTTATTGACTAAATCAATCTAAAGCATAAGCCAGGTGTTGGTTGGCAAAGCAAGTGTATTGGGATTGGATGAATCCCACGTATCCCGTGGGTCGTGGATAAAAACAGCAAGATACCGGTGGAACAGCTTCAGCCAAGGCCCTGAGAGAGATCTGGTCTGTGACAAAGGTGCAGAGACCAGGGACAGACTGTAACGTACACAGTGCAAGGATAAGCCTCATATGATAATACTGGTAATGATATAGCAATCAAAAATAATTAGCAATAACAATAAGCCTTGAAGTACCAAAGAAATATGAGCTATCCTCATGATTGCCTGAAGTCAAGCAAATAATGAATGTCAGAGCCCAGCTTCTCTTTCTCCTATATCCTGCTGCCTCAAGTCACTGAGCTCTGAGCTCTGAGCGCTGCTTCCCCTCAGGGCTTTGAAGAGCCCTTCATACATTCACTGTGGTTGGCTGACTCTCTTCCCAGGCTTTCTCATTCCTTTCTAGGGGTGTTGCTCGTGGTTTTCCTACAGGATCATGTCCCCCTACTCCACAGGCCCCCAGACCAGCTGGGTCTCTCAGCACAGCAGGTCTAGATGGAGGAAGAGTGAATGGGTTTGTCCTGGGTGATTCCCAAAGCCCCTTGGAGCCCCCTGTCCTGCCTGGGGAGGAAGGGAAGAGCAGAGGCAGCCGGCCCAGGAAGGGCCTCTGCTGAGGCCAGGACAAAGGAGGAATCAGGGGACAACCGGCTGGGCTATTTCCGCCCACTGGGCTGGAACCACTGGGGGGGTCATGTCAACAAACAAGCCCAGATCCGACCCAATAGACCTGCCCAGGACCCAGCATTCCAGACCAAATCTGGAGGGAGCGGAGATCAGGGAGCTTGTCCCCTGGCCCCCCACCAAGTTTCCAAAGCAAACAAAGCTAGACTCTAGACAAAGTTTGGGGGGGGGGTGGAGTGGAGGCAGGACGGGAAGAGGTCTCTACCAGGCATTGGGGCTTCTCTAAGGCGACTCAGCTCCCTATGTCTGGGACTCCATTTACCAGATGTATACATAGCCACTTCAGGGTGGAGTGGGGTTGGGTGGGGGGAATGCCAGTCCTTCACTGTCTGTCCTGGGGTATCCTAGGCCTTCTCCTAGGAAGGTGAGGAGTGAGACTGGCTGTTCTGGGAGTAAAACAATCACGGGCTGTTGCTTTCCCACTGTCTAACTGCCTTTTCTAACATGTCTTAGTTTACTCCACGACTTTCTGGGAGAGGAGAGGGAGGAGGTGGTTAGGTAGGCGAGTCAGGAACTTTTCAAAGGTTCATGAGACAGTGGAAAGAGACTGGTTCTGAAGTTTGTATCCTGCCTTATCAGCTTATTTTTTGGGAGACCTTGAGCAAGTCACTTAACTTTTCTGGGACTCATTTTTCTCAGCTGTAAAATGTAGGGGTTGGACTAGAGGGACCCTAAATCTCTTCCAACTCTAGGTCTATGAGCCTATGATTGTGTGATTCCAGGGCAGTCTAAGGTCAGATTTAGCAAAAACAACAGATTTAGCAGATTTAGCTTGGCCGGCAACACCCAAACCAATAAGGCCAGCAGATGGAGCAGGGGCCATCTGGTAGAGATGCGTAGGGGTCAGTTGACTTCTCCCAAGCAAAGCCTTGGGAGTCCCTTTGGAATCTAGGGCATTTGGCTGTTATTACTCAGTCATGTCTACTCTTCCTGACCCAATTTTGGGTTTTCTTGGAAAAAATAGTGGAGTGGTTATCCATTTCCTTCTCCGGTTCATTTCATGGATGAGGAACTGAGGCAAACAGTGCTTAAGTGACTTGCCCAGGGTCACACAGCTAATGAGTCTGAGGCCATATTTGAACTCAGGAAGATGAGTCTTCCTAAGGAGACACACCCTACACTCTATCCACGGTGTACCTAGCTGCCCAACATATAGAATAGATACGAGGTAACCTCTGAAGGGAAGGCACTGGCAGGTGGGGAGCAGGGAAATGTCTCCCTTTACAAGGTGGGATTTGAGCTGAATTAGGAAGGAAACCAGATATTCTAAAGGTGGAAATGAAGTAGGAAAGTATTTAAGGCATGGGGCACCACCAGTGCAAATGCATGGAGATAGGAGATAGAATGTTATGTGTGAGAAATGGCAAATGGTATATGGCTGGACCATTGAGTGCCTGGAGGGGTACCAGGTGTGAGGGTGTGTGTGAGAGAGAGAGAAAGAGAGAGAGAGAGAGAGAGAGAGAGAGAGAGAGAGAGAGAGAGAGAGAGAGAGAGAGAGAGAGAGAGAGAGAGAGAGAGAGAGAGAGAGA
>CM053595.1:108356196-108398919 GCA_028646575.1 Pseudocheirus occidentalis | reverse complement strand
CGGCTTCTCCCCACTGCCCTGGGCTCAGGCCGTGTTTGCTGGCCTTGGCTCCAGACCTGCTGCGATGGGTTCCTGCTGCCGAACTGCCTTCAGCAGGGACGTGTTTTCTGCAGTTCCGTGGGTTTTGGAGCTGTAAAATTTATTGATTTTATGTGTATTTAAGGTGGCCGTGCAGGAGCTGCTGATCCTTGCTGCTTCTATGCCGCCATCTTGGCTCCTCCGATTTATATTTATTTAAAAGAGGCCATTCTCTGCCTCCTTTCTTACCTAGCCTTGATCACTGAATGGGCATTGCCTCAGTCAAACTGAGACCTGTTAAAGACCTTAGCTTGAAAAGGCCAAGATCCCCCACTGCATACTGGGCCGTCTCTAGGTATCCTGATCCATTTCTGGCTCTGGAGGATAAAGTGAGGCTGGCAGCTTTGCACAGCCCTCCCTCACCTAAACCCAGGTCACTCACATGTCATGGCATCACCTCCCTGATGTCACGGTCCTCTTTGAGAAAGAAGGACAAACAGTAGCAATCTATGAACAATGGGTTTGGATCTCTCCCTTGCTCCCATTATTAAAGCAGCCAGGTGGCCCAGTGGATAGAGCACTGGACCCAGGTTCAGAAAGACCTGACTTCACTTACTAGCTGTGTAACAGTAATAAGTCGTATAAGATCTCTCTGCCTTGGTTCCCTCAACTGCAAATTGGAGAAAATAGTAGCACCTGCCACCCAGGACTGTTGTGTGTATAAAATGGGGTAATATTTATAAAGCACTTAGCACATTGTAGGCATTCAATAAAGAGGCAGCGAGATGGCTTAGTGGGTAGAGTGCTGGGCGCAGAGTCAGGAAGACCTGAATTCAAATTTGACTTCAGATACTTACTAGCTGCGTGACCCTGGGCAAGTCACTTAATCTCTGTTTGCCTTAATCAGCTGGAAAAGGAAATGGCAAACCACTTCAGGATCTTTGCTAGGAAAATCTCATAGGGGGGTCACAGAGAGTCTGACACGATGGAACAACAACAACAAGGCACTTGATAAATATTTCTTCTCTTCCCTTTCTTCCCTCCCATCATGCTCTGTATCAAGCTGTTTGTGCACATGGGATGCCTTTTTTGTTAGATCATCAGCTTTAAGAGAGAAAGGACTGGGATGGTTTTCATCCCTGTAGTCCCAGTCCTCAGCACAGTGCTTTCTCAGAAGTTTCGTGAATAAATATATGTTAAATGCCATGATTCAGACAACCTCTTACTTTCTTTCATAGGCACTTCCTTTTTCATTGCTCTTTCTAATCCTCTGATTTCACTGGGGAGAAAAGTCTCAATTAGATGCTAACGAAATGTTCTTTTCATTTAATTCAAACGAACAAATATCTATTGAGAAATCCAGCCGTCTAGTTTAATAGATGTTAGGTGTCACAGTGAATAGAGCTCTGGGCCTGGAGTCAGGAAGAACTGTGTTCAAATCTGGCCTCAAACACTAATTGCGTGATCCTGGGCAAGTCCCTTAACACTATTTGTCTGTCTTAGTTTCCTCATCTGTAAAATGAGCTAGAGAAAGAAATGGTAAACTACTCCAACATCTTTGCCAAAAACCCCTGAAAACAAACAAACAAAAAAGCCCAAATAGGGCCAAAAGAATCAGACGCAAATAAAAAAGACGGAACAACATTTTATTATTTGTTTCCTTTGCTTTTTCTGTGTCAAAGACAGGCTTTCTATGTGACTGTTGTGACTGGGTGTGCCTACAAAAGACCCTACTGACTCAGTCTCCGCCTCTTTTCCTCTCTCTCTTCTTTCAAATAAGAAGGCAATAACTACTCTGAGATTCTAATTGGGGAGGGTACCAGAGTCAACATAAAACTGTGAATATGTAGCTCTGCTGTTACCTGTCTCTATTATGCTTATCCTTTATTTTTATTTTTTGCTTTTTTGCGGGGTGGGGAGGGCGATTGGGGTTAAGTGTGTTTGAGGTCACATTTGAACTCAGGTCCTCCTGATTCCAGGGCTGGTGCTCTATTCACTGTGCCACCTAGCTGCCCCTATGCTTATCCTTTAGATTTAGAGGGAGGAGTATTGAGACACAAAGGACTAGGCTGAACCTCTGTGAGCTTAGAAAGGTTGGAAGAGTACTGAGGGTCCAAGACCTGGAGCCCATGCAGTTTGTGGGCAGCCAACCCTCTGTGTGAGAAGCCCCCAGGGACCTTTTGGACCTAGCCTAGTACTGCACGACATTGAGATGCTGGCTTCTGGAAGCAAAAGGATGCTTTTATCCTTCTGCCATGCCTCATTTAGAAAATAACTTGGTGGAGCAAATGCTTGGTAGTGGTCACTTTGAGTTTGAGCCCACTCTCCCCAGGGGCCAAGGCATTAAAGAGAAAATTAGTTTCTGGTTTAGAGAAATATATTTGTTTGTCTGTTCTTGCTATCTCTTCTCAGTAAATATTCCTTTTGCAGGAGGTAATTGACATTAATTAGTTGAATGACAATGGGAAGCTAATCACTGGGTCAATTAATTATATTAGGGAGGTACTAAGTATAACTAGTGATTGATAGTGGGGAGAATACACCAGAAGGGTATCAACCCAAAGAATTAGAAAGACATCTCTCTTCTCCTTAGGAGTATTCTTAGAATCCCTAAAGGGGAGATGGAGCCAACTGTGATTCTTCTAGAGACCCAACTCATCAGTGAGAGTGGGAGATGGGATAAGGACCTTTAGTGTGAAGTAAGGCTAAAAATATTTACATTTCTGAGTATCTATGTTAGCTATCTGTATCCCTGTTTTACTATGTGAAGATGTCTCTTTTAAAAGGCATGGGTTCGAAGAGGGGTGAAGTGGCGTAGAGTTGCCCTCTAGGTACTTTCTATTCTGGTACTTTTCATAGGGAGAGAATTCTTCATTTTTCAAAATGCTTTCACTTCTGTTCCTTCTTGTGAGCAAGCAGAAGGATGTGGAATGAAAGCTTGACCCACTTGGGGGCTGTATCCTAAAGGCAAAAGTTGCAAATGGGTCAGAAGAATTGAATTTGCATGCAAAGAATTGAATTTCTTAGTCCTTTAGAGCAGCTCCTACATATGCTACATACCACCTCCTTGCCCCCACACTGGGGCTGTTAGAGTTTTAAAATATCATTTCCATTTGTCATTCTCCTGCTTAAGGCTTGGGATGATTCCTTATTTCATCCACTAGCACTTAACTCCTCAATAAATCCTTTGAAGCCTTCAATAATCCAGCTCAACCTAATCTAACTTTTTTTCCCATCATGTATTCTGCCTCAGTCAGTATCCCATGAGTGTACCAGGCTCATTCCCACCACTGTAACATTATTTGTGCTGTGGTCCACACCAGCAATAGTGGAGACAGTGGGAAATCAAATGTCGAACTTTGAATCAGGAGACATCTAGTTTGAGTCCTTTCTCTGTTAACTGGGTGACCAAGGATAAGTTGCTCAATCTCTTTGAGTCTCAGAGTCCTCATCTGTAAAATGGATATAATAGTGCCTGTAGTGCCTATCTATACCAGTCTGCTTGAAGTTCATTGGACAGATCTCTCTAACTCCTGTCTCTGTGCCTTTGCCCAGGCTGGCTTCCACATCTAGAATGTTCTCCACCTTTACTTCCAACTCGTAGTTTCTGTGGCTTTCTTCAAGAATCATCTCAAATGTCACCTTCTGCAGGGGGCATCTCCCAGTTCCCCAAGCTGCTAATGCCTTCTCCTTTTGGTTTACCTTCATCTACTCTATCTCTAACTTGTATATACCTGGCTGTTTATATGTTTTCTCCCTCATTTATACCATGAGCTCCTTGAGAGAAGGGACTATTCCTCCCTGTACTTTTTTGTATCCCCAGATATGTACTATGTACACCGCACATAGTAAGCACTTAATAAATGGTTGATGACTCATTAACCTCACAAGTACATTGTGAGAATCCAATAATATAAAGAACATAAAGAATTGAGTAGGAGGAAGAGGGTGAGCTGAATTGTATTTGGAAAATTCAGTGGTACTAAGCTACTCCCTCATACACATAAAACCCCAGCTTCTTTTAACAGTAATATTCTTCCAGGCATTCTTTGTGACTGTGAATCACACAGCTACAGAGTCTTGGAAGAAGTGGAATTTCGTGGCACCCCCAAACCAGAAACAGCCTAAAGGCCTGGGCCTCACACAGTCCTGACGGGTGAGGGGCTCACATGGTCTACTTTATCAGACTAGGTCTAGTGATGTTTTAGATGCATCAGGCCAATTTGCCTGCTGCTGCTGTGTCTCTATCAAACTCCTCTTTTTCTTCTAGCTCTGGGACCATAATCAAATCAATATTGCCATTGCTGCTGGAAAGGATATGTGCATCTACTTCCCCTGTGGCTCCACTTATCATCCCACTGACTTTCCAAATCAAAGCACCCTTCCCTGCTCACCACCCTGCTGCAGCATGATCTCCCCCACTGGAATGCAATCTTCTTGAGGCTGGGGAATGTCTAACTTTTGTATGTGTGTCCACGATGTTTAGCACAGTGCTTGGCACACACTGAGAGCTTAATATAGGTTTTCCCCACATATATATGTAATATATATGTATACATATACACATATACATATATACACACATAGATATATATGTGTGTATACATATATTATATATATGCTTTTTTATACAATATATGGTTTTTCATCCATTCATTGGGGGATTCAAAGAACAAAGAAGAATTGGATAGTAGGCATAAGTAGATGATAGTATATTAGCACCAATAACTTGAATGCAATAAACAAATAAATAAATAAATAAAGGACATAATATAATAAACATATGATTAGAAAAGAAGGTGGACTAGGTTGGTTTAAAAAGTGAGGGAAAATAAATAGGCAGCCCAAGTGCTTCCACGGTGCCCACAGAATGTTAAAAGACCCAGTAAAAGGTTTCCAGGGTATTGGATGTCCTCTAAGAAGGATTTATGGGAAGACAAAGACGAGACTCACACAGGGTGAAAAGGCATGTGTGCATTGCACTTTGCAGTGCCTTCATTGATTGGATAGATCTGTTGCACAGATCTTTCGAAGAACTGAAATATAACATTTGAATAGGTCCATGCTGGTATTTTAATATCAGCTCTAAGGCTCCTCTCTCTTACCTTTCCTAGAATTTCTAAGCAGCTGCTTGCTGGGTGAACATAGAGCTTCCATATCCCTCCCCACCCAGACATCTTTTCTAAATCTTAGGGCCTCTGGCCACCTGGCCATCAGCACTGATGCTTAGAATGGGCAGTAGGCATAGGGACTGAACGTTCAGTAGTTCCCCCAGCTTTATTATTCTGTGTCTACACTGCCCTTCTCTCCCTCCCCTTCTCTACCCCCAATGAGTTTTAATGCCATCCTTCCAGTCTAGGTAGCAATAGGCTGGGAGACAGTACAGTCAGTATGACACTCATTATGGACAGGACAGAAATGTAATGCTTTTCTTTTTTCCTTTTTGGAGGGGGGAAGGCAGGGCAATTGGGATTAAGTGACTTGCCCAAGGTCACACAGCTAGTGCTAGGTGTCTGAGGTCAGATTTGAACTCAGGTCCTCCTGACTCCAGGGCCAGTGCTCTATTCACAGTGCCACCTAGCCACCCCTGAATGTGATGCTTTTCAAAGTCAGTATCTTGTTGATGGATGAGAGATTCTCTGGTTCTAAGGAAGGCTGGGTCCAAGGCAGAGCCAGGAAGGTGGCCTAGAGAGGGATTAGGAATAGAGGGGCAATCCTGGGAGGACAGAAGGAAACCATAATAGGGGAGGCAGAAAGGGAGAATGGAGAAGGACATCACAGCAAAGCTTTGGGCAGGAGGCGGCCTTTTCAAAAGCTTCTTCTTCCCTATTCATGTCCCGTTCTCAAATCTGGTCAGCAAAGTAAAGGTTGTACGTTCCCTAGAATCAAGACTCACTGATTTTAAGAACAATCTGACCTGAGTGGGCTTTCAGTATTCCCTGAACTTCGGTTCCCTCATCTGTAAAATAAGGTGGCTGGATTGGATATCCTCTGACAACCATTCTAGATCTCCTCCCCTACTACTTCACTGCCAGGTAAGATCTATTTCTATATTCAACTCATTGTGTTTATTATTCCCTCTTTGAGCCAATACTGATGAGAGTAAAGTCTGAGTGCGGCTCATCACTTACCCTCCTATTTTCCCCTCCAGTGTAATAGGTCTTTCACATCTCTTCATGTAAAATAATTTACCCCACTCTGCCTCTTCCTCTGACATCCCTTCCAGCTCTGTGATGCTATAATCCCCTATGCTTGCTGAATGAGTAAATGACAAGAATGAGTACTAGGTGAGCTGAAGACTTGAGTGCAGCTAGGTGTGAAGACCTTAAGAGTGTGGAATCTGTGTTGGAAGGTCTGGAAGCCTGGAGTTTTGTGGGAAGACCCTTTGCTCCCTGGCTCTGGACTAGGCAACTTCCTAGCCTCCCAGGAGTGTGAAGCACGCACCTAGGCATTCTGGCCCAGGTGGGAGCCATGTGTGGTCCAGGACCCTGGGGAGATCAGAAGGGAGTATGAGTGCATGTGTACAAATGCCCCAAGTGTGTGAGAAGTATGTGTACATGCATGTCCATGTGCGTGACGTTTACATGTGTGATGGGTGCACGTGTGTGAACACCTAGTAAGAGTTAACATTTGTTTCATGCTTTTTGGTGTACAAAGGGTTCAGAACAATGATGTGAGGGAGGTGCTGTAAGGACTATTATTTTCCTACAGTGGGCATGTACTGAGAAAGACTTCTTTTTTTTTGTCCTTAATTTAATTTAACTTAATTTAATTTTTTGTCCTTAATTTAATCTAACTTAATTTAATTTTTTTCTGATTGAGTCTCCCTATCTCACTTAGGCTGGAAGTACACTGGCTACTCATGGCCTGATTTGCTTGATCCTATGACTTAGCAATACTGAAGAACATTTCTGACCTCCTCCTTAGGTCAGGCAGTCAATAAGCATTTGCTAGGAACCTACTATATGACAAACACTATGCTAGGTGTTAAGGATACAAATAAGAAAAATAAAGAAATTCCCTGCCTTAAGGAGTTCACAGTCTAATGGGAGAGGAGGGGCAGGCAGCTGGGTGGTGCAGTGGATAGAGCTGGAGTGAGGAAGACCTGAGCTCAAATCAGGCCTTAGACACTTGACACTTACTACCTATGTGACCCTGGGCAAATCACTTAACCCCAATGCCTCCCAAACAACAGCAACAACAAAAATTAGTCTAATGGGGGAAGATAGCACACAAAAACAAACTGAAAAGGGTGGGGATAATGAGGGGAATGGACATGGTAGAATGCAGTCCAAGAACTACAGCTGAGGGAAAAGAAAGAATTGGCTGGTCTATAAGCTCTCTTTAAATAGAGGCTTTGGGAGGAGTTCTTTGCTCTGCCCTCCAGATTTCCAATCAGGGCACAGAGGGTACTGTGGGTACTGAAGTGGCATGAGTACCAAAGTTGATACAATCTCAAAGAATGATGAGTTTCCCGGTAAAGAAATTTTCTGGGAACATGATGATGGTGGAGTCCAGTCCAGTCCAAGGATTGCAGCTAGTGAGAGGTCAGGATACCTCTTTAGGTATTCTGATGGTTCACTTGTTGGATTTCCTATGTTGGTGCCAAACTTAGTGCAGATTCCCAAATGCCTTAGCCCTGCTGCAACTCAAAACTCCTGAGCTCAAGTGATGATCTACCAACCTCAGTCTTCCCAGTAGTAAGGATTACAAGCATGTACTACCACATCTAACTATCTTATTTTTATTTTTACAGGTATTTATTTTATCTCCTTCCCTCTTCCTGCTTGTCTAATTGAATAATTTTTTTTAAAAGAAGAAAAAGAAAACTCTTATGACAAATATGCATAACCAAGCAAAACAAATTTCCATGTTGTCAATGTTCAAAAACACATGTCTTGTTTTAATCTTGAGTCTATTACTTCTATGTTAGAATGGGTAGTGTAGTCTATCATGGGTCCTCTGGAATCATGGTTAGTCATTGCATTGATTAGGGTTCTTAAGTTTTTTAAACTTGTTTATCTTTATAATGTTGTTGTTATTTTATAAATTGTTTTCCTGGTTCTGCTCACTTCACTCTGCATCAGTTTATACGAATCTTTCCAGGTTTCTTTGAAATCATCCCTTTCATGATTTCTTATAATACAACTATATTCTATTACATTCATATACCATAATTAGTTCAGTTATTTCTTAACTAATGGGCATCCCAACCTAGTTTTCAGTCCTTTGATACCACAAAGAGAGCTACTTTAAATACTTTGTACATTTGAGTTTGTTTCCTCCTTTTTTGATCTCCTTGGAGATATAGGCCTAGGAGTGGTAAAGCTGGGTCAAAGTTGAGTCAAAAAAGCTGGGTTAAAATCTAGTTGAGTAATTCAGTGGTACATAGTTCCAAATCGCTTTATAAAATGGCTGCACCAGTTCAGTCTCCTCTAACACTGAAAGACTTCTTGCTGAGAGAATCTGAGCAGCTCTGAAAAAGAAGGCAGCCTCTTTTTTCCCACCTGGTCATACTAGCCAGGAGAGGGCCCAAGGACACACGCCGTGGTTATTATTGAGAAACCTTGATGCAAAACAAAGGAGGCAGAAGCTGGGAAACCACGTACACAGTAACTATGACACGGTAAATGGAAAAACAGCCACTACTGCAAGGAAAAAAAAAAAACACTTCGAATGCTGCTAAATTATAATGAGAAAATTTGGCTTCAAAGAAGAAATGAGAAGATTCCTCTCCCTCTTTTTATTTGCTGACCTAAGAAAAACACCACATAACGTTAGGCTTTTTTGATATGTTGATTGGTTTAATCTGTTGATTTAATTTCACTTAACTTTTCTCTTTTTTCTTCTTTATTACAAGGAATGGCTCTTGGAGGAAACGGAAGGAGGAATACAGTGGGAAAAATATTTCAAAAATAAAATTTTATTTAAAAAAAAATAAAAATGGAACTGGTCCGTTGCACCTCTATTTGCTTCCCCCCACATTGTATTTTACTTTCATTTGCAGATTATCTTCTTTTCCCTCTCCCCTCCCCAACCCCACCCATTGAGAAGGAAAGAAATAGAAAAAAAAGTTACAAACATCTTGTCACGCAAAACAAATTTCCACATTAAGTAGGATCCTGATTTTCCAGAGGAAGAAACTGAAGCTAAGAAGGTGGGATGATTTAGTAAGATCATGTATGTAATGTCAGGTATGCACATGATGAGATTTATGCAGGGGATATGGGTACAGTAGAGTTGGAGGTAATGAGTTCTTAGGGATTAAAGACAGCTTCATTGTTTTTGTATAAGACAGCTTCATTGTTTTTGTACTTGCATCTCTCATTGTACAACATGGGAGACATTGGCACAGAACCACTCAGTGTGGGGTGCCCTCATCAAAGAAGGTGCTGTGCTCTATGAACGAAGCAGAATTGAAACAGCTCAAGAGATGTGAGATGCACAGACTTAGAGAATCTACCCCAAATGTTCACATGAACTACTTATGCCTAACCTGTGGTAGAGCATTCCAAGTTTGTATTGATTTGCTCAACAGGAATCTGGCCAAATGCAGTCGTCCAGGGAGGTGGCAGAACAGAACCTGATCTTCAGAAATTTCCAGCAGGCATCAAGATCATCAACCATCCCATCATGCTGTCCCCCAAGTAGTGACAGTTGTCACCAACACAGATATCCAGAACATCATTGCAGCCCTGACTGCCAAAGGGAAAGAAAGCAGTAGCAATGGGCCCAGCAAATTCATCCTTATCTGCAGTGGATGGGCCCCTGCTCATCTTTCTGGATCCCGGCCCCCAAACCAAGGAGATGAAGTGGCCAAGAGGGCAGAAATGATAACTGAGATTGTGGGACCAAAACCTGCAACTTGAGATGGGACCTTACCCAGACCACTAGGGGCCTATTCCAATCGGCGATGGGAGCTAGCGGGTTGTGCTGTAATTGAGGCAGCCTAACCAATATTCAGCGGTTAGGAAAGATGAGTTCTGATGGAGTGGGTTGCTGCAGCATTAAGTAAGAGACAGAGGAGAAGGAGAATCAACATCTGGAGTAAAGTCAAGGTGGAGGAGCCCCTGGCTGCATCAACCTCCTGGCAGGATTCTGTATTGGAAAGACCACCTTATTCCTACATGGCCATGATCCAGTTTGCCATCAACAACACTGAGTGGAAACACGTGACCTTGAAAGACATCTATACCTGGACTGAGGATCACTTTCCCTACTTGAAGGACATGACCAAACTGGACTGGAAGAATTCCATCCACCACAGTATTTCTCTACATAACATGTTTGTTCAGGAGACATCTACCAATGACAAGGTCTCCTTTTGGACCATCCATCCTGATGCCAATTGCTACTTGACTCTGGACCAGGTGTTTAAGCCACTGGACCCATTGTCTCCACCATCACCTTAGCACTTGAAATCACGATAGAAACGGCCCATCTCTGACCTCCTCAGTAATTGGACATCAAAGCTGATGGAGTGTACAATGGAAGATGATGC
This sequence comes from Pseudocheirus occidentalis, assembly GCA_028646575.1. Classification (NCBI taxonomy): domain Eukaryota; kingdom Metazoa; phylum Chordata; class Mammalia; order Diprotodontia; family Pseudocheiridae; genus Pseudocheirus; species Pseudocheirus occidentalis. The sequence goes on along the minus strand of CM053595.1, from coordinate 108,388,400 downwards.
CACTACTCCCATTGGTCTGATCAGTCATAGTCAGACACATTGTAACTCGACTCTAACACAGTGATGTCATTTTGATCCTCTTCCAAAACAAAGGAAACCAACCAACCAACTTGCATCTCTAAAGCCGAGCCTGTAGCAAGGGCTTAATAAATGATTATTGATCGATTAGTAGATATGTATACATGTATTATATAATATAAATGCTCCATATTTACAGGGCAGCTAGGTGAAACAGTGGAAAGAGCCCTGGACTCACAGTCAGGGAAGACTTATCTTTCTGAGTTCAAATCTGGCTTCACTGGCTGTGTGACCCTGATAAAGTGATTTAACCAGTTTGACTCAGTTCTGGAGAAGGAAATGGCAAACCATACCAGTATTTTTGCCAAGAAAACCTCAAATAGGGTCACGGAGAGTGCGATTGAATAACACAAACATTATGTATGTCATTTATGTGTGGCATCGTTGCAGAAATTTGAATAAGGGCTCTGTGAACGTTGAGGAATTTCAAAATGATCAGTTTCTCCTCCCCATTTTAATGCCAACAAGGGTCTCTCCAAATGAGTCATTATGTGGTAACTCAGTATGTGAAATAAGAAATGGAAAAGTGAAAAACCCACACACAAAATTTACATATCCAAATGAGATTTATGAGAGGAAAATCTTTATAGCCAGCTGGAGACGGGAGGCCGTAGGATGCTGTGGTCCTCCCTCTAAATCTGTGCCTAGGCTGGGGTGATGGTGTGGCAGCCTCTAAAGGTGACTTTCCAACTCCCCCCTTTTGTAGAGGATAAGTTCCATTTCTGGTGCATGGTAAGGATGCTCCTTCACTTTGGGGGGGTTTCTAGGATGACGATTGATAGGGAACAATTATATCTGCTTTTGGTTCTATATTTTGGGTTATTTGAGCCTAGTAACTGTTGAGGGGGTTCATAATATGGTATTGGCATGTTTGCTGTTCTCCTTGAGGTTGGCTATCAAAGGAGATGTAGAGGTTCTTATGTATGACCACAGGTGTTGGGGGGCATCTGAGTTAAGGTGGACACTTGCCTATGAAGTTATAATTGGAGGAGTCAGTAAACGTTTATTAAGCAACTGCTCTATGCCAGGCACCATGCCAAGCCCTGGGGGCACTACTCTCAGTGTGCTTACAGTTTAATAGGGCAAACAATATATAAGTGACTATATACGATATAGCTAAATACAGGATAAATTGAAATAATCAACAGAAGGAAGGTGTTAGAATGAAGGAGAATAGGGAAATGCTTTTGTGAAAGGTGGAATTTTAGCTGAGACAGCAGGAGGACCAGAAAGTGGAGATGAGGAGAGACAACATTTCAGGCATGGGGGCAATGCCTGGAGTTGAGAGATGGCAGGTCTTTTTGAGGAGCAGCAAGGAGGCCAGGGTCACTTCATCACAAGCACCTGGGAAGAGTGGGGTGTAAGGTGTAAGAAGATTGGGAAGGTGGTGGTGGGGTCTACAGGTCATGAAGGACTTTGAATACTACATGAAAGCTTTTCTATTTGATCCTGGAGGTTATAGGGAGCCTCTGGAGTTTATTGAGTTGGAGCGGTGATGTGGTCAGACCTGTACTTTAGGAGAATTAATTTGACAGATAAGTGAAGGATGGACTAGAGCAGGGAGTCCAGTGGCAGGAAGACTGACCACTAGGTTATTATTGCGATAATCTAGGTGTGAGGTGATGAAGGTCTACACAGGGTGGTGGCAGTCAGAGGAGAGAAGGGGACACATTCAAAAGATATTATGAAGGGAAAATTGATAGGCCTTGGCAACAGATTGCATATGAGGAAAGTAAGGAGTCCAGGATGATGCCTAGGTCATGAGCCTGAGAGACTAGGAGGATGATTATACCTTTGACAGTAGCAGGGAAGGCTGGGAAGGACAAAGGTTTGGAGGAAAAGATAATAAGCTGAGTTTTGGATGTGTTGGGTTTAATATATCTACAGGGCATCCGGTTTAAGATAGGTAATAAGCAGTTAGAGATAAGTGACTGAAGCCCAGCAGAGAGGTGAGGCTTGGATAAGCAGATTTGAGGATCATTAGTACAGAGATGATAATTTTATCCATGAGACCACCAAGTGAAGTAGTATAGAGGAGAAGGGAAGGCTCCATCCCTGTGGGATGACTGTGATGAGCAGGTGTGATCTGGATGAAGGGGAAGACCTTGGACTATTTAAAGGGTTAAAGCAAAAGAAATAAAGAAGCAATTGTAACTACATGCACATATAAAATAGGAGTCAATTATTTTGAATACAAGTGTTCCCAGGAAGTATTACCTCTAAATCGACTGGTCAGTGCCAGGAAGCTGGCCTTTGGTTACTCTCTCAAGTGAGTGTCAAAGAGAAGTTTATGGGTTCCCCCCACCCAGGAGATTCTATATATGAATGCTATCTCTGATTCTATAAAGAAGAGATTCTATATAAACCTCCAATAACCAAAGATCCTAAGATGATGAGAAAAGGCTGCATTTTGAATATAACTTTTTTTTTCTTTTTGGAGGGCAGTTGGAGTTAAGTGACTTGCCCAACATCACACAGCTAGTTTTTTTGTGTTAAGTGTCTGAGGCTGGATTTGAACTCAGGTCCTCTTGACTCCAGGACTGATGCTTTATTCACTGCGCCACCTAGCCACCTCTGAATATATAACTTTATGCAACTATATAATAAATTATATTACATATAACTTTATATAATATAAAATTTATATATATAATAACGTTTAACTTTGTATAATAATTGCACATGTAATATCAGCATATATACATTCCTTTTCATTTTGCATTTACTTTTGTTACTGGGTCTTGCAATTCCAAAACTCTAAGAAGTGAACATAACCTTATATACATCATAAGAAAGGTAATAAACTCCACAAATGAAATACTATGACTTGTAATGGTCTTAGTTTGAGGGGCCCTGTGATAGCGAATGAGAGGAGAAAAATGGCTGTGACTTAGAAATACTTGCTCACTTTTTGGATTGTGTCCTTGGGCACAGCCCTTCCCATCAGGGAAGGCATTATTCTTGTCTGTCTCAGACAGTCTCTTTTCCACGAGGTCCACCTACTTTATTAAAGTTCTTTTCCTTTTCTTCTAAACCATTTGTGCTCTTTTCAAAAATCTTAAAGACCTCTAATTTCCTAGTATCGGAGAGCTAGAGGTGGAAGGGATTTTGGAGGCCATCTAGGACAAACCCAATATTTAACAAATCAGGAAATCGAGGTCCAGGAGGTTCAGTGTCTTGCCCAAGGTCACCCAGCTAGTAGGCATCAGAGGTGGGATATGAATCTATGTCCTTTGCCTCCCAAGTCAGAATGTGTACCATTATATCAGAAGAGTCAAATACACAGTCTTCTGCCCTCAACATTCCCAAAGTGCTACTTGAACCACATTTAAATAGAACTGGCAAATATTTAACAAAATAAATAAAAATACATTAAAATATAGATGGTGTTAATATATAGTTTTCTAAGTCATTATGTGGCCCACAGGGATCCTTATATACAGATTAGTGGCCACCATTTCTATTTGAATTTGACAGAGCACTGCACTTTACCATGTTTCTTCTCTTGCTTTCTTGCTTTCATTATGAAACTCCTCAAATACACATAGCTTCACATACTTATTTGAATCTCATTTTCTGGGATAAAGCTGTAAATATCATGACATCAGTCCTTTCTTCTGGAGATCTCTACATGCCAGGCAATGTGCTAGGTGCTAAAGCTAAAAATACAACAATGAGATAGTCCTTTCCCTCAAGGCCCTTACATTTTTTCTCTTTCTCCTTCCAAAGTGCAGTGGCCACTTACAGATATTATTCCAGTGTTGATTGGTGTAGAAGCTTCAACCTATTCTGGTTTTCTGACCTGTGCTGGTTCCCCACTCCTCAGGTAGCCTGGTGGCCCTTAGCTGACATGGGCTCACCATATTGGTGCCAGACTTAGTATGAAGACTAAACCCTCCTGTAGCTTAGAACTCTTGAACTCAAGCAGTCTATCAGCTTCCCCCTCTCCCAGCAGCAGAGATTACAGACATGTTCTACCACACCTGGTCAGAAACTTATGTTTTAAAAGGGGAAGACAATACATTTAGGGGAGTGGTAATCGGGGAAAGAGATTTTGCTCTTGGAAGGTCAAAATGTTAGAAGTGAAGCTGCTGGTTAGTTGGTTGTTATGCCTTTTCCAATAGCAATGACTTGATTTCTATTTCCAGAGCAAAAGCAAGAGGTGGGGATATGTGGTATGTACACAATGACAGGGCAAAGTTAGCAAGATGCCCACATTGAGCAAGTCATGACATTTTGGAAGATGACTGGATATAATGTGTAGCATGGCCTGTGGCCAGCTAGATACACTCAATCAGATGAGTCTTCACCTAACCACTAAGTGGCATTTGGGAGATGAGAAGAATTAGGTTCTAGCACAAATGGCATATCTTGACTCAATGTCCAAGTCATCATGTAAGGCCTTCATGGTAAAATGCTTTGGGTAGCAGCAACTGCTTCCTGATATCATGTGTGGGATCAATGACAGTCAAGTACAGTCAAGTACTCTACTCTATGGCTTATTTCTGCCATTGTCTCAAAAGTGGGATGTCTTCTAGGGAGTGGAGTCAGTTCCCAAAGGTCTGCTCTTCTCTTCTTGGCTTATACCACCTCTCAAAATCCTCCATCATGAATCTGCTCTCATCACCAGTCTTTCAAGAACAACTGAGCAAAAGGGAAAAGGGATTGGTTCAGTGTGACCAAGTTCACATAGGCCAATGTCCCATCTCCTGGTAGAAGCCCCAGACCCTCTATTCTATTTCCACTTGACTGTGTTACTGGGCATCCCAGATAGTCCTCACTCCCTCCTTTAGTTGGCAGCACGATTTCAGAGGCACTTGCATCTTCATCCACATTATTCTTCCTTCACCATTGCTGAACTCTTAGTGCTACTCATCCGAAGATGGTGTGTCAGGTAATGCCCAAATCTGACACTGATCAGAAATACAAGCTGATAGACTGTTGTCCCTCCATTCCATTGTTCTGTTCACATTCTTTGGATTTCTCACTGACAGCCAGCTTCAAAGCCAGGAACTAGTTTTTGTATGGGATACTATGAGTCTCACTGGCAACAGGTCCTCTAATGGCCAGTGCAATAGGTGGTTGGTCTAGAACAGCTCCCAGGCTTTTTAGACTAATACTAATGTACAGGGCAAAGGGCTGGAATGAGTCTGCACAGACCAATACTGGCACTTGGGTGAGGCTATGGACTATATCCTTAAAAAGGTGCTTGTATTTCTCATGCCAATAATCTCCATGTTGGGGCAAAGGGGTCAGGCTTTTCTTGTCCTTCTGCTTTTGGGTCTTCCTAGTTATATATCCATGTGTGAGAACATTCAGTGGTTTATTAACAACAACAGAGTTCTTTACATATTTAAGATAACAGCCACAACATCCTAGAAAAGTACTTAATTCTAAGAGGTTCTTTGGACATAGCTGGCTGATGAGCATTGCTATTTTCTCTGAGTCAATATGCACTCCTTGTTGAGATACAATATAACTCACATACTCAAATTTTCTTTAGAATTGGCGCTTGTTAGCTGATAGAATCATACCAGATTCTTCCAGCTAATCCAAAGCTTTTGCCTGTCTTTCCTCATGTTTTCCAATGTCATTTCAAAAGCAACAAGATCATTCAAATTAATCAATATTTCAATATAATTCTTGGCTCCAACTTCCTTCTCTAAAAACTGCTGAAAAGTTGCAGGGGCCTCTGAGTTGCCCTGGAGCATATGCTCATACTGGTTAGAATCAAGGCACTCTTTTGAGAGGCAACATGGTATAGTGGAAAGAATTCTGGCTCTGGAGTCAGAAAACCTTGGTTTCAATCTTTCTCTGATCTGTACTTTCTACCTGTATGACCTTGGGGAAGTCACTTTGCTTTCCTAGCTTTCTCACTTTTCTTACCTGTAAAAAGAAGGCTTGTATTAGAATGGGGGTGGGGAAATTGTTGCCACAGGTTCTCCCCACCCCTGGGATAATCTCTGCCATCCCTTTCATTTCTAAAGCTATGATTCTGTAATGCCATCATTCTGTTATAAAGGGTATTTCCTCTTTGTCTTCCTCTTTCATTAGGATCTATCTGGTAGTATCCTTTGGTTAAATCCAATACAAAATACCACTGGCTACCTAACAAATGACCCTGAGTATCCTGAACTCTTGGCACAGGGTACTGCTTATATATATCTGGATCATTACTCAACAAATTATTCATTAAGCACCTACTTTGTGCACCATACTAGGTACTGTGGGCATACAAGTACAAAGAATGAAATAATTCCTATTCATAAAGAGCTTATACTCTAACGGGAGTGAAAGTCCATGTATATGTAGCGTTAATATGAAGTAAATAAATGTAAACACATAGAAAGTAGTTAAATGCAAGATAGCGTGTGATTTGTCCTTATTGTTGTTAACTCCTCATGAGCCCATTTGAGGTTTTCTTGGCAAAGATACTGGAGTGTTTTTTTTTTTTTTTTTACCATTTCCTTCTCCAGTTCATTTTACAGATGAGGAAACTGAGGCAAACATGGTTAAGTGACTTAGAGTCACACAATTAGTAAGTTTCTGAGGCTGGATTTGAACTCATAAAGATGAATCTTTCTGATTCCAAGCCCAGTACTGTATCCACTGGGTCACCTGGTTGCCTGTTTGTACCCAGAGAGTTATCACTTAAAACAAAGCATTTTTTTAAAAGTAGAGAAAAACCCCAGAAAAATGAATCAATACATTTTTAAAAAACCACCTGATATATGCAATGTTCCACACCTGTGGATCCCCATCTCTGCAGAGGAGTAGTAAGAGATGCCTTCTCATATTTCTTCTTAGAGGCCAAGCTTAGTCTTCATAATTTTGCAGTATTCAATTCTATCATTTTTGCGGGTAATATTCTTTCCATTTATACTGTTATTATCATTGTTCATATTGTTTTCCTGGTTCTTCTTACTTTGCATCAGTTCATAGAAATTTTTTCATGTTTCTTTGTATTCATTATATTCATATAAATAAAAATAAACAAAATGTAGTAAATGTAGTAAAAATAAAATATTCTTATTCCTCATATTCATGTAAATATTTCTTTACATTCACATGTCACAATTTGCTTATCTATTCCACAATAGATGGGAGACTACTTTGTGTCTAGTTCTTTGCTCCCACCAAAAGTGTTCCTCTAAATATTTTGGTATGTATGAAACCTTTTTTTTTTGTCATTGACCTCCTTGGGGCATATGCTTAGCAGTGGAATCTCTGGGTCAAATGGGGTGGATTTTTTAGTCATTTTCTTAGTATAATTCCAAATCATTTTCCAGAATAGTTATAACAATTCACCACTCCACCAACAATGAACTAGTATGCATGCATCTTTCCACAACCCCTCTAATATTGGTTATTCTCCTGTTTTGTCATCTTTGCCATTTTGTTGGGTGTGAGGTAAAACTTAAGGATTGTTTAGGTTTTCATCTATCTTGTTATTTGTGATTTGGAACATTTTTTTTCATTTGGTTGTTATTATTGGTTTTTTTTATTATGGTAATTTATAAAGCCATCTGATGCACAGAGGCTTGTGGTCTTCATTGGTGTCCAAAGAAATTGATGTGGGTGCAAGATTCTATGCCTTCTCCCTGACTACCCACTTTACCTGGAATGTTCTTTTTCCTTACCTCTCCCTCCTGACTTTCCAGATTTCCTAAAAGACTCAACTCAAATCTCACAAGTGGGGCTGCTCTCAGTGAATAGAGCACCGACCCTAGAGTCAGGAGGCCATGAGTTCAAATCCGACCTCTGACACTTGACACAAAAACTAGCCGTGTGACTTTGGGCAAGTCACTTAACCCCAATTGCCCTCCAAAAAAAAGCAAAAAAAAAAATCTCACGAGTGTTTTCTCCTTTCCCTTCTGTTTCTATCCCCCAAAAGTACACTCCCTCTGTGATTACCTTCTATTTAACACTGTGTGGATCTTGCATGTGCAATTTTTTTGCGTGCTGCCTCTCCCATTGGAATGTGAGCTCCTTGAGGGTAGGGACCATGTTTTTACCTTTCTTTGTATCTCCAGACCTTGACACATAGTAAAGGCTTGCTTTTGAGTGATTAGATTTGTTTAAACAACAAAAGACTTCACTTTTGTTGCTAAAAGTAACATTCTATTTTCCAGGATTTTCCAAGTAATGATATAACAACGCAGTTTTAAAACCTGTAAATGCTTAATAAATGCTTGTTGCCTAACTGACCACAAGACTGGAGCCAGAGGAACTGAGTAGACCAATTCCCATCCTCTTATTTCTACCTGCTTGACCTTGGGAAAAATCTAGGATCCTAGATCAAGAGCTGGAAAAGACCTGAGAGGCCATTGAGTCCAATCCTCCCATTCTACAAGTGAATAAACTGAGGCCCAGGGAGGCTATGACTTGCCCAAGATAACATAGGTAGTCATCATCAAGGGTGGGATTTGAACCCAGATCCAGAGACTCCAAATGTAACAGTCTTTCCACTGTGCTACACTGCTCCTCTCTGGACTTTAGTTTCCTCATCTGCACAACGAGACTTTCCAGACGTCTCTTAGAAAAGATCTCTAAGCTGCTTTTCCAGTTTTAACTTTTATGATTCTTATGGTTTTGAAATTCTTCATCTTTTGAAATGTTCTGAAAGCCTGAGCCTAGGACATGTAATACCAGTTGTGGCCATAAGGTGACAGCAAGAGAAGAATTTAATCCTTGATTGAGGATTACCCCAAAAGGCTAGAGGCCTTCTATGTCAGCTCCCTTGGGTTCACAAAAGGCAGTATGGTATAATGGACAGAGGAGCTAGCCTTGGAACTAGAAAGACCTGTGTTCAAGTCCTCCCTTTGACATCTACAGGCTCTGTGACTCTGAGCAAAGCACTTAGCCTCTCAGTGTTCTAAACAACTTTCTGAAACTCTAAGTTGCGGAGAAGGCACTGCTCTGCCCTGGTAGAGGGAGTTTCCTAATGCCAATGTCTGGTCTCTATCCTCTGACACTATGCAGAGGACTTCCATATCTACATATTCAGCTCTTGAGCTCCAGTTCTGAATCACCAGCTGCCTACTGGACATTTTGACGTACTTCCTAGGCATCACAAACTCAACACATTCAAATAACTGGTTATAGTATTTTCCCCTAAAGCTGTTCCTCTTCTGTACTTCTCCTGAAGGCACCACCCTCCTTCACGTCCCTCAGATTAGAAACCTTTTTATATTTCCTTCTCTCTTCCCTCTTACTCTCTCCACACATCCAATTAGCTGACAAATATTGTCATTTCTATCTCACAAAGATGTCTCCCATTAATGTCCCTTCTTCTCTGTTCCCACAGTCCTCAGCGTAGCTCAAGACCTTATCACCTCTCACTGAGCTATTACAAGGGACGCTTGTTTGGTCTCCCTGCCTTAAATCTTTCCCCACACCAATCCATTCTCCATTTTCCAAATGCCCTGGTCCCATCTGGTCATACCACTTCACCCCCTGGGCTCTCACTACTTTCTGGTGTGATGATCTGAGACCATGCCCTGGAGGGAGGAACTTCTGCCCTGGGGCCCTTGTTCTTCTGACTGGTGACTGCCTCTCCTAGAAGACTATTTCAGCAAAGTCCCAGACCCGCATTTGACTTCCCTACCTCTTTTCCAATTTCCTTCTTCTTCGTGCAGTCTCTGGGAATCCTAAACCACCTTTGGCATTGTTCCTGTCAATCTGCTCTCCTATGAGCCCTCTTGCCCTCACCATCCTCTAGTTTTTCTGACCAAAATTCCCTTCCTTGGTCATCACTCTTGTATGTGTGCTGTTCCCCCATTGGAATGTAAGCTTCTTGAGGGCAGGGACTGCATTTGGATACCTGGTGCTTGGCACACAGTAAACTCCAGTGGCTCTCTATTACCTCTAGGATCAAATGAGATTGCTTTTATTTGACATCTATAGTTCTTCCCTATCTGGCCCCTTTCTCTTTCCAGCCTTCTTACACTTTAGCCCCTTCATGCACTTTGCATTCTAGCCACACTGGCCAGCCCCCTGCTGTGTACTCCATCTCCTGTTTCTGCCATCCTCCATACCTGGAATGTGACCCTTCCTCTCCTCTTCCTCCCACATGAAGTCTTTCCTGATGCCCACAGCTACTATTCCCCTTCTTCCCCCAAATTATGTCATATTCATTTTGTATATTTAACTTGGATTTCTCTGACAACAGAGGTTACATATCCAAACTCTGGGCTGACAAGAGATTACAGTCATGATCTTTGTCCTTCGGTCCCCTCTGCCTCAGTTTCCCTTCTTTCTGGGTCTCCATTTACCCTTCTCTCACTTTATAGATTTATAAGCAGAATATTTAGAATTTTGGACATTTAAGGGCTCTCATTTTACAGATGAGGGAACTGAGGCCTGGAGAATTTGAGTGACTTGGCTAAGGTCATACAGATAATAAGGAACAGAACCAGGGTTTAGTACGGGATAGTGGAGGCAGTGATGGATTTGGAATCAGAAAACCTTGGTTTGAATTCTGGATTTTAATCTAGGTATCAGTTTCCCCATATGTAAAATAGAGGGGTTGGAGAAGATGACCTCTCGATTCCCATCCAGCTCTAAATCTGGGAGCCTGGGATTCTAACACTGGTCCTTTCATCCCAAATCCAAGGCCCTTTCATGTAGGTCTCAGACCACCAGATGGCCCTCTTGGCCAGCACACCTTGGTCGGCCTCCCTCTTGCCACCTCCTGGCCCAGCGTGCTCATGGCACTTTCCCAGCTCTCACAGCCTCACTGTATCTGATAAAGGCATGAAACTTTAAATTGCGGGACTCAAGGGAAACAATCCAGGAAGAGTCTCCATATTTTCTATTCAATTGCAGAGATCATTAGTTTTCTGGGCTCCTCAAAATACAGCAACTACTTGGGGAATACACATTTATTCATTCAATAATAAATATTAACAACAGCTCTCATTTCCATAATGTTTTAAGGTTTACAAAATACCTCCTTTATTAACCTTGTAAGGTAGGTAGTACCAGTATTACAATTCACCCTCATTTTACAGACAGAGAAATTTAGGCTCTGAGAATGAAATGAATGGTCCAGAATAATATGGCTAGTAAATCTTAGAGCCTCATCACTTACCCAGCATCTGAAGTGAGATTCAAACCCACATCTTCAGGGCTTTCAGTGTGGCCCTCAAGCCACCACACCATGTTGTCCGGCTTACTGATCACCCTCTATGCACTAAGTACTTGGAGGAGGAAGAGGGGTTGGAAGTGATGCCAAGAAGAATAAGCTCCTTTCATAGGATCATACATTTAAGGCTATGACTTTATAGGTCATTGAGAACAACTCTGTATTTTTATACATGAAGGGACTAAGGCCCTGAAAGTTTAAGTTACTTGTCTAAAGTCCCACAGGAAGTAGTAAAGCCAGGGTGATAGTACTAACATGTACCAGTGTTTTCCCACAACATTGATTAGACCCATGCCTCCCCTCCCATCTTCCCCGGCTCTTCCTCCACCCTTTACAGATTGGTTTTTTCTAAAAGGAGACTTGCTTGGCCCTTCTTCTTTTTTTTTAAACAATTAATTAATTAATTTGTTTTTAATTTTCAACATTCACTTCCATAAGATTTTGAATTTAAAACTTTTCCCTTCTCCTCCCCCCTCCCCAAGACAGCATGCAATCTGATATAGGCTTTCATACATTCATACTAAACATATTTTCATATTAGTCACGATGTAAAGAATTAGAACTAATGAGAGGAACCATGAGAAAGAAGAAACAAAACAAAACAGCAAAAGAAAAGGAGAGCAAATAATATGCTTCCATCTGCATTCAGACTCCAGAGTTCTTTCTCTGGATGTGGACGGCACTTTCCATCATGAGTCTTTTGGAGTTGTCTTAGATCCTTGAATTTCTGAGAAGAGTAAGTCTATCAAAGTCAGTCATCACATAATGTGACTGTTAACTGTGTACAATGTTCTCCTGGTTCTGCTCACTTCGCTCAGCGTCAGTTCATACAAGTCTTTCCAGGTTTTTCTGAAGTCTACCTGCTCATCATTTCTTATAGTACAATGGCATTCCATTACATTAATATACCACAACTTGTTCAGCCATTCATTCCCCAATTGATGGATATCCCCTCGATGTCCAATTCTTTGCTACCACAAAAAGAACTGCAATAAATATTTTTGTACAAGTGGGTCCTTTCCCCAATTTTATGATCTCTTTGGGATACAGACCTAGCAGTGGTGTTGCTGGGTCAGAGGGTATGCACTTTTTTATAGCCCTTTGGCATAGTTCCAAGTTGCTCTCCAGAATGATTGGATCAGTTCACATCTCTACCAACAATGCATTAGTGTTCCAATGTTCCCACACCTTCTCCAACATTTATCATTTTCCTGTTCTGTCATGTTAGCCAATCTGATAGGTGAGATGTGCTATCTCAGAGTTATTTTGATTTGTATTTCTCTAATCAATAGTGGTTTAGAGCATTTTTTCATATGACTATAGATAGCTTTAATTTCTTTATCTGAAAACTGCCTCTTCATATCCTTTGACTATTTATCAATTGGGGAATGCCTTGTAGTCTTTTAAATTCAACTCAGTTCTCTCTATATTTTAGAAATAAGACCTTTAGTAGAGACCCTGGCTGTAAATTTTCCCCCCATTTTTCTGTTTCCCTTCTAATCTTAGTCACATTAACTTTGTGCAAAACCTTTTCAATTTAATGTAATCAAAATAATTCATTTTGCATTTTATTAATGTTCTCTACCTCTTGTTTGATCATAAATTTTAAATCTGACAAGTAAAATTCCTTGCTCTCCTAGTTTGTTTATGGTATCAGTCTTTATATCTAAATCATCTAAATCTAAGTCATTTTAATTTTATCTTAGAATAGGGTGTAAGATGTTGGTCTATACCTACTTTCTGCCATGCTGTTTTCCAGTTTTCCCAGCAGTCTTTGTTAAATTGTGAGTTCTTATCCCAGAAGCTGGAGTCTTTGGATTTATCAAATAGTAGATTACTATTGTCATTGACTATTTTGTCTTGTGTACCTACCATATTAACCTGCCACTCTGTTTCTTAGCTTAGGTTTCATCAAACCACTTAGGTTTCATCAAAACCAAGTAGTTTTGATGATTGCTGCATTATAGTACAATTTAAGATCTGGTACAGCTAGACCACCTTTCCTTGCATTTCTTTTCATTAATTCCCTTTAATTAATTCCCTTTTAATTAATTCCCATTAATTCCCTTTTTGTTCTTCCAGATGAATTTTGTTATCATTTTTTCTAGCACTATAAAATAATTTTTGATAGTTTGGTAGTTGGATTGGTATGGCACTGAATAAGTAAATTAATTTAAGCAGAATTGCCATTTTTATTAGATTAGCTCAATCTACCCATGAGTAACTGATATTTTCCCAATTATTTAGGTCTGGCTTTATTTGTGTGAAAAGTGTTTTGGAAGTGTATTCATATAGTTCCTGAGTTTGTTTATAATGTCTACAGTCACTTTAAATGGAATTTCTCTTTCTATCTCTTGCTGTTGGACTTTGTTTACCCTTCTTCCTTTGACAGAGCTTCCTGGTCACTTCACACCCATTAAAAAGTCCAGACCCCTCAGACTTGGAGGGTGCCTGATACCACAAGAGTCACAACACCTGACCCTTCTGACCAGACCAATGTCCTAAGGATGAGAGGGAGCTTATGTCTACTGAAGTTATGTCTACTGAAGCTAAAGTTAAGTGTGCATGTATCCTTGTTACCAAATCCTCACTGTTTTAAGGTAAAGCAGACCATCTTTCATTACTTGTTTGATGTCTTTCAAGTACCTCTTTTCATCCTCAAATTGAACTTGAACTAGGAATGTGCTTGGGTGTTAGACCTGCCACTTAGTGGTAGGATTCAAACTCAGATCCTACAACTCTAGATCAATTGCTCTTAGCATTATAAGTGTTCTGCTTTCAAGTAACTTATCGATTCACAGAGAAGGAAAGCCAAAAGACACGTGAGTCAAGGCGAAGGTGTAATTGTTGTTGTTGTTGTCTTTGGTTCTCTAATAGAACCAATGACATCAGGAGGGTGATGTCTTGACTTGCAAATGAATTGGATTTAAGTGAGGCAGAGCTATGCAAAGTCATCAGCCTCACTACTCTCCTCTAGGGTCTTCTGAGTCTAGTGGCAAGACATAGGTCAGGATGACTGACAATGGCCTAGGATGCAGTGGGAGACCATGGCCTTTTTAAGCTAAGGTCTTTCTCACTTTGTTTGAAGCAACACCCATTCAATAGCTAAAGACTAGGTAAAAATTGAGGTTAAAGATGGTCTACTTTGTTTTGACAAAAGAATCAATCAGGGAGGGAAAGACCCTCAGAGTTTCTGGCCAGAATAGTGAATATGTAAACAAAAAAAGAAGGAAATGTGGGATGTCCCAAAAGTCTCAGTGCAGTTTTAACCTTTGATACAAAAAATATGAAAGGTTAATTATTTAAACATTTAAAACTATTACCATGTTTCTTACTAAAATTCAACATAACCGCAGTTTTATGGTATGCATAATATCACCCTAGTCGATTCTGAAACAAGGTAAACAATCCATCAGTTGCTGCTCAGTAATCAAAAGGAGTGCATTTGTAACCCTAACATTAAGATTATCCAAAGAACAAGGTTTTAATGCATTCATGACAGTTATGATGTGACCCCACAAGAAAAAGTCTAATGGAAATGGATCAGGTGAATAAGGTAGCCAACCAAGAGGACCTCCTGTACTAATCCACCGGTCTGGGAAAGTGTCATCCAGAAATTGCTGAATACACGATACATAATGACAGGGTGCCCTGTTGTATTAAAATTAAAAATGCATTACAGGGTCACAAGGAGTCAGACATGACTGAACAACAACAAATTATTCAAAATTCAGAAAGCTAAATAAATAGAAAAGACATTTAAAAAATAAACTTTCAAATGATTTTCTATATAAGTTTTGTAGTGTTTATACTTCTGAACTTATTAAAGCTTAAAACCACACTAAGATTTTTGGGATACCCTGAAATAGACCAAAAGCCATTTTACATAGGTAAGCAATCAAAAGATATAAGCATAACAGTTCCTAAAATAAAAATTACAAATTATCAACAACCATATAAATGGTTGTTTCAAAACATTAACAAGAGAAACACAAATTGAAACAACTCAAGTTTCCCCTGGCAACCCCCAAACTGGCAAAGATGACAAAAGATGGGAGTAGTTGAGGTTTGAAGGGTTATGGAAAAACACTGCTGGTGAAGCTGAGAATGAGTTTCACTTTTCCCAAAAACAATTTGGAACTTGGAAAGAAAAGGTAATAAACTGATCATACCCATTCACCTTACATATACCTCAAGGAAGTAAAAGACAGAAAGGAATCATCATGCACACAAAATTCTTCATAGCAGTACTTTTCTGTGGCAGCAGAAAACTGGAAATAAAGTTGGGAGTGGTTGACAAATTCTGACACGTGAATGCAACGGAATAGCATTGCACCATCAGAAATGACAAATATGGGAAATTTGGAGAACCATAAGTCTTAAACTATGGACTGATAAACTGATACAGAATGGAGTAAGAAGAACTAGGAAAATAACAAGGGCACTGGCTACTACAATAAATATGAAAAGCACACTGAAATGAAGGCAATTGTAATAGTATTTGCAATTGTAATAGTACGATTTTGGTACCGAGACTAGGGAATGCATGTTCCCTCCCTTCTGTGGGAAGGTGGGAAGACAATGGTGGCAGAATGTCGGATGTGGTTTCTGTGTAGGTTGATTTTGTATAACTGTCTTACTTTGTTTTGAGGAAAAGTGCACTGGGTGGGTGCATCTGGAAATGAGTGAGATGGGAAAACAAAAGACAGCAATAAAACTTTCCAACAAATGGAACTAAAGTGAGAGGTAAGAAGAAAAAAATGTCAAACCATATTGAAAAGTAAGAGGTGGGGGGAAGGGAGGCAGGAGAGAGACAGAGAAACAGAATGACAGAGACAAATGGAGAAAAACAGAGAGAAGGAGAGAAAGGAAAAAAGAAGGAGGAAGAAAGGGGAGAAAGAGGAAGGGGAGAGACAGGTGGAGAAAGAGAGAGAGAGAAAGAGAGAGAGAGAGAGAGAGGAGAAGAAGAAGACAAAGAAGGAGGAGGAGGAGGAGGAGAGAAGAGAAGAGACAGACAAATGCAAAGTGCTTTGAGAGCTCAGAGTGAGAGAAAGCTGCCAAAGGCCACGGTCCTCACTTGTTCCTCAAGGTACTTTGTCTTTTTTTAGGACAGACCTTATCCCCAGGAGTCATTTTGCCCTTAACAAGCTACAAGTTTTCAGTCAGGGCAGGGTGCAATTGATGTCGGGGCCAGAGGTCAGTGCAGTGGGCTGGCTGAAACCTTGGAGGACTCTAAGAACAAAGGGGGCCTGATCTTCTAAAAGCAGAGCACTATGCAGGTCTCTTCTAGCCTGGAGGCTGCTCCGATCCACAGGGAGGCAAACTGGCTGGAGGCGTGGCCTTCCTCTCTTCTTAGGGCCCCCCCCCCAAGTCTCCATGCCTGGAGGAAAAAGACCTGAGTCTTCTATAACCTGCAATTGGCACAGCCCCCAAACCCAACCAAGCTGGCAGTTCCCTCCCCTACCCCTCCTTCCAATAACTGACAAAGGGCATTCCAAGACCAAGACCCCCAGATGGCAGTTTTGCACAGGATGCCCTTGCTTTGCTTCTCTTCCCCCAATCCACAGCTGAATGAGCACAGGAGCATATTTCTGGCATTTACCCAACCGTAGGCCCTCATAGTGGGGAGGCAGCTTGGCCTAGAGCTGAGATGGGGGAGGAGGCACTGCGGGTCTCAGCCAAGGCTGTTCCTTCATCATCTGCTGGGCCCTAAGTTTCAATTCCAAAGCCCAAAGAAAAGGCTTCTTTACTCTCAGTGCCATGTGAGGTCCAGCTGGGGTGGAAGATAGGAAAGGTGAGAACACTAGTATGTGTAACCTATTTCTTGCATCCCAGGCCTGCTTCTTAAACTTTCCTTTCCTGGTGTCCCTAGCATAGGCATGCATAGAACATGGGCAGAGTGAACCAGAACCTCCAGCCCACACTCTATGCATGCCCATGGACCCCACTCAGGAATGTTTCTCCTTGGGAACGGCAGGATTTGGCTGATTTGGCTTCCATCCAGTTCTCTCCTGGGAATAGCTGCATAAAGCTGATGTTTAGGTGTCCACAGAGGAAAGCAAAAGGGCTCCTGGCTCCCAAGCAGGTGCCTGAGCTAAGTCTCTCTTTTGGAGATGGAATAGTCTTTTTTTCAGTTACTAGAAAGAATGCAGAACACATTAAAAAAGACATCTCAGAAGAGCCTATGAGTATGCAAAGCATCTTTCCTTCCCCGAGGGGCCACAGAGTCACCTTGCATTAGAGAGTGCCCAGAAAGAGGCTGGTACTTGGGGCTAGCAGAGAGGTGACCCCTTTCCTTTCAGAATAACTAACAGGAGACCAAGGTGCCAGCTTGCTCCTCCACCTAATGGCTTTTTTTGTTGCTGTTTCTCCAGTGTTGTGACCACATAGTTAAACTGTTCCTCTTTTCTCTAGGAGGTGTTTCCTAGAAGCTGCCCTTAGACCCAGAAGATGCTGCTCAGTTTCTCCCTTTTAATGTCCTGTTGGTTCCAGAAAACTGCCACCACGATTTCTCCCTTGTTTAGATGTCAGGGGATGGGTATCAAGGGAGGTTTTATTTTACGGAGGATTAGACACCGGAACCACACTCTGCAAGCATGCTCTCTGAGGTTAGAGTCTGTAGGTGATGCAGTGGTCCATAGATCGCTGGGGCATGTTTCGTGGGGCATTCGAGGGTTCTGAGGTCACTATCAATATCCTCTGTTAGACCAACAGCAGTAGTTGACACACAGCTCCTTACAGCGGGGCTTACTGGTTGGTCTCCCGGATCTCCTTCAGTTTTAGTAGCAGTTACTCTAGGGTGTCATGGAAAGAAACCTGGCCTAGGAGTCAGGAGAACCAGACTTTGGGATTCTAGCCTCACTCAGCTCTACCACTAACTCCTTGGGGGACTTTGAGCAAGTCTATTTCCCTCTTCGGGCCTCAGTTTCTCTATCTGTAAAATTTCGATGCTAAGATCCTTGCCAGCTCTGACATTCTCTGAAAAGTTCTGCTCTGGATAGCCTAGGAGTAAGTATAGATGTGGTGGGTGGTGGGACAGTACCTTGTTTAGGTTTGGAACCCAATGAGACACAAGCAGGTCATTCAACAGTTAACAAGAGGAGGTTTACTTAGCCATACATGGAAAGGATATTCCACAGAGCACAGTAAAGCACTTAGCTTGGTCAACATGTAAATATCCCCGGTGAGAAGGGTATGGTGGCTGCTGTGGTATTGGCACATCCAGCCTGAAGGGCCAAGACACTGCATGAATGGACTTTTTTGTTCCCTAAACTGACCAGGAAGCCACATCAGTATGGCCAGAGGCCACCAGGAAGCTGTTCTCAAGGGCAGTAGAGCTTGAGTCTTAAGCCCTCTGACTGAATCAATTCCTGGGCACAGCTTTGCCATCCATCAGGAAAAAAAATACCAGCCTAATTCATACGTCAGAGGGAGGGGAACCCATGAGAGACTGTGTCCCTGTTAACAGAGGGAGAGAACAACAATGGCTAATATTTCTATACAACTTTAAGATTTACAAAGTACTTCACACATGTGATCTCATATGATTCTCTAAATAGTCCTAGGAGTCAGGTGTTCCCATTCACTCCCATTTCACACGTGAGCAAACTAAGGCTGACAAAGTTAAAGGACTTGCTTAGGGTCACACAGCTAAGAAGTAATTGCATTCAAACTTAGGTCTTCCTGACCCTAGCTCCCAGGCACTAACCATTTGGCCATGACAGACAATACAGGAAGGAGAATTCCACCTTTTTCAAGAACAGAAGGACCAGAAACCCTGACCTGACTGGTTCTTGTCCTGAGCTTCCCCTGTCAGGATTTGTGTCCTCTAGAAAGTTCCATCTGAATACACCAGCAGAGTTGGGCAGGGTATGGGAATGAGGATGGGGAAAGATCAACATCTGTAATATTTGTCCAGGACATGGGGGTTTCCTGTCTCCTCCTGTTCCTCATGGATTCTGCCATAGGAAGGACCAGCTCCACGAACACCAAAGTCCCCATGACCAATGACCCTTCTGGGAATTTAGGGATGAAGATGTAGAGACAGGCAGGAGTTACTTGTCAGCCTGCCCTACTATCGGGTGATCCAAGCCATCAGTCCTAGCTTGGGATCTGAGTGCATCAGACCTAGTCTGAAGAGGTTCTGGGGAGGAAGGAAAAGATGGTGAAAACCAACTACCTTTTTGACCCAGCTCTAAAGAGCGAGGAGGCCTGAACTCTCCTTGGGCTTTGAACATCCTCAAGAGGAAAGTCTAGGTAGCAGAAGTTATCTTAAGTTTAGTCTGGCCACTTCATCTCAAAAGCTTTAGGGGTGTAGTTTCCAGAGATCCTGACTGTAAGAGAACAAACCTAGGCAAGATAGGAGACTGTACTTTACAGATGGGGAAACCAAGGCACTGAAAAAGGAAAAGACTCTCTTAAGGTCACCCAGGGAGCTAGTGTTAATGCTGAAGCTAGAATCTAGTTCTCCTGACTCCCAGACCAGGCTTAATTCATAACACCCTATAGTAGTTACCACTGAAATGGAAAGATCCAAGAGACCAAGAAGGAAGTCACACTGTGAGGGGCTGTGCAAAGCTCCTGCCCCCTCCACTCTACAGCCAATTGAATAAAGGATATTGATAACAATCTCAAGGCTCTCTAATGTTCTATCAAACATACTGCTTTAATCTGTGAATCCCCACATTATCTAAACTCAGAGGAGGCACCTACTTGTAGGGGCCAGCTTCTGTGCCCCGTCTTCTATGAAATGAAATCTCCATCCCCTGACACCTATGCAGAGAGGGTAGCAGCCAGCTCCAGGTCCCGTGAAAGGGCCCCCTGTCAGGACTCTGCTCCTCTTTTTTTGCTTTTTTTTGGAGGGGGGAGGGCAGGGCAATTGGGGTTGAGTTGCCCAAGGTCACATGGCTAGTAAGTGTTAAGTGTCTGAGGCTGGATTTGAACTCAGGTCCTCCTGACTCCAGGGCTGGTGCTCTGTTCACTGTGCCACCCAGCCACCCCATTCTGCTCCTCTTTTGACCCTCCAATCTTGAAAGGTGGGAAAGGATACTGAGAAAGAAGGGAAGGTTGAATCTATAGAGAGCTTTTCTTAAGAAAATTACATTATTGCAATCTTTACCATGACCTAGTATATAAAAAGGACCTGGAAAGAGATGTTCTCCTCCAATTGCTTAAGATCTCTTCTTCCCCTGGGGAAGGGTCCTCTGGAGACATGTGCCCCAGCTCTTAATCATTAACAAAATACTTGACATTGCTATGTGGCTTTCTGTTCTTTGTAGGATTTTAATATCTATAACCTCATTTGATCCTCAATAACCAGGTGAAGGAGAAAGTAAAGGACTTATTATACCCATTTTACAAATGAGGAAATAGATCAAGTGGCTTTTTCAGGGTCACATAATCAAGAGTTGTAAATTCAGGGGTTACAATAGCCCTGAAGGAGAAATCATGAGTCCTGGCTTGTTGACCTGGCTCCCTCCATTAACTCACTATTTGATCTTGCACAAGTCCCTTCTTCTGCTCTTTGGATCTCAGTTTCCCTCTTTGTGAAATGAGGGGTTCAGACAATTGGCATCTGACGGCTCTTCTAGTTTTGACATTCTCAGATTCTAACTCGTGTCTTCAAATTCCCAGTCCCCATTCTCTTTCTACTGTCTCTCAAAGACCAGCCACTTTGAAACACCCTGTGTTGTTGTTCAGTCACGTCCAACTCTTTGTGACCCCATGGACCATAGCACTCCAGGCCCTTCTGTCTTCTACTGTCTCTTGAAGTGTGTCCGAATTCATGTTCATCGTTTCCATGACACTATCCATCTTATACTCTGCCATCCCCTTGTCTTTTTGCCTTCGATCTTTTCCAACATCAGGGTCTTTTCCAATGAATTCTGTCTTCTCATTACGTGGCCAAAGCATTTAAGCTTCAGCTTTATTATTTGACCTTTCAGTAAATAGCCTGAGTTAATTTCTTTGAGTATTGACTAATTTGACCTCTTTGCTGTCCAAAGGACTCTCAAAAATCTTCTCCATCACCACAATTCAGAAGCATTGATTCTGTGGTGCTCAGCTTTCCTTATAGTCCAACTCTCACAACTATGTTATATATTATTAATAAAAAAACATAGCTTTGACTATATGGACTTTTGTTGGCATGGTGATGTCTCTGCTTTTTAGTACGCTGTCCAGATTTGTCATACCTTTTCTTCCAAGGAAAGACTGCCCTTTGAACTCCTTCAGTATTTTTTAGCTGCAGCATCATGGTGGGAGATAAGTAAGACTCTAGGTGCCCCTTCCCCCAGGGCCATTTCAGGCTGAGTTGGAGAGAAGAGGCAAGAAGACCATTCCTGTTTCCTCAGTTACTGCTCCCTCCTCTTCTTCCCTATCCCATGCAACTCCTTGGGCTCCTGATGGCTTTAGAAGGGTTCCCCTGAGTTTGCCCTCATTTATAATTGGGAATCCCTTTATCTGAGGGCAGTAGACAGCAGCCCCAGAATCAAGCTGACAGGCTTAGTGGGGCCAGTTCCTTTTTCAAAGGAACATTATTGACTTAAAGTACCAATGGTGGGAGTAAGAGAAGCATATGGGAAGAAGAGGAGGGGGTTGGAATATTCTATATAGGCTTGTATCTAAATAGCTATGAACCCCCTTTTTTACCCCTATTTGAGAATCATAGAATTCTAGAACAGTAAAGCTGAGTGGGATCTTATAATAAATATACTAACAATATAATAATTATACTTTAATACTACATATTACCTTTGGCATGTACTGACAATGTGACTTTGGGCAAGCCACATAACCTCCCAAGCCAAGCAAGTCTCTAAGACTATAAATGGCAAAGCAGAAAGCAATCTGCCCTGGTAAAGGGAGTTTCCTCATAGGGAATTTCCAATACTGATGTAATCACAGACCCAGCCCTCTGCCCCTGCCATTATATTTATTCCGTGTTATAACACAATAATAATATTTTGATGTTATATAATAACTTAATAAAATAATAATAATAATAGAATGTTAGTGCCAGAAAGAAATTTTGAACTTGACTACAAAAGAAGGGTTTTCAATATCTGATATAGAACACAGAATGTTAGAACTGGAAGAAACATTAGGACTGCCTCATTCTAGCACATTTCATAGATGAAGAAATGAAGGTTCTGATATCCAGGTTTATTTGTAAGGTCAGATTAGAACCTAGGATTCCTGACCTCTATTCTAAACTCTACTAGTTTCAGCTAAAATTAGTGGCTCCCCAGGGACCTCATACCACCAAATTTCAGGGCCCGCTTGGAGCCAGTGACATGAAGGGTCCTTCCAGGTCACAATTTGATCTAACATGGTCAATCTGACAAGCTCCTGTGCTATAAAGCTGTCCCAGCTTCAGGACCCAGGTCAATACCATGTTAGCTGTGCTCCGCCTGGGAGGGCATGGTGGCTACCCCCTCATACTCTGAGTCCTTCTTCCACTCGTTCAATGTGACTGGCACCTTGGCAAGGAGCCCTGGATGTGTCCTGGAAATGGTTTCATGGTTTGTCAGCCGCCCTGAGGCCAGCACGTTGGCACTGTGTAGAGAACATGTCCCTAGAATGGGCTGTGTCAGGCAGAGGTTGGTTGATAAGCACCCTGGCACAGGATTCAGTGAGGCCCAGGTTCCCAAAGGGCCATCAGCATTTACCATGCATCCTCTATATGAGCATACAGCACCTGAGAGGGCACATGCCAGCAGTGGCAGCCAGAGTGGTCTGGGCAGCCGGACATTCCATGCCTGTGTCTCCTCAGGAAGTAGCTTCCCCTGGGCTGTTGTTCCTCTGCAATGCCTCTTGCATCTGTCAATGGCCCTTTCTGGCTGTGTGACCCTGGAGATCACCTGACCTCTATTAACCTTGATTTCCTCATTTGTAAAACAGAGATCAAACTTGTGTGACCTCCCTTGCAGGACTGATAGGAGGAAGGTGCTCTCCAACCTTAATGTCTTCTATAAACGTGAGCTGTTAATTTTCTATTCCTTCCTCTTTACTCCCATGGCCTCTGCTGTAGTCAGGGCCCTCATCATCGTGCCCCTGTACTATGGCCACAGCATCCCAACCAGTCTTACTGCTTCTCCTGCTTCCCTTCTCCATCTGGTGTAAACTGCCAGATTAACCTTTTTTTATTTTTGGAGGGGGGACGGTGAGGCAATTGGGGTTAAGTAACTTGTCCAAGGTCACACAGCTAGTAAGTGTGTCAAGTGTCTGAGGCCAAATTTGAACTCAGGACCTCTGACTCCAGGGCTGGTGCTCTATTCACTGCACCACCTAGCTGACCCCAGATTAACCTTCTTAAAGCCCACCCCAGATCACATCTTATGCTCAAGTCTTTCAGCCTCTTGCTTACTAAAACCATCAATTTGGTATTCAAGGTGTTCCCCGGTTTGGTCTCACTTTCTTCTCTAGTCTCATCTCTCCCTACATTAGCTTCTGTTTCAGTCAAATTAAACTCGAGGTTGTCCATTCCTTCCTTGGTGCCATCTTTTTTCTATCTCTGTGTCTTTGATCACACTGTAGTTCCTATTCCCTCAGCCCCCAGACCATCCACCTCCTCTCTGTCTAACTCAATCCTTCAGTGGCTCAAACTCACATTCTCCATAAAATCATCCACAATGATCTTTCCCTTTCTCAGAGGTCAGTATTTATTGACTGGTTTGGAAGTCAATCTATCCAACAGATATTGAGTGCTTAGACCCAGTCTATCCAAAAGGGGTATACAAAGGAATAGAAGAGACGGTTCCTGCCCTAAAGGAACTCACAAGGCAGTGGAGGGGATCTAGTTTATCATTGTCGTTGGTTCATTTATTAATAAGACCATAAGCAGGTTGCTGTTGTTTATTGGCCCATTTCCTTATCTGTCATATGATGAGGCTGGTAAATTAGAATATAGCCTGAGAAGAGTAATCTGGGTGATGAGAGTATTGGAGACCATATCATACAGGGATTTTCTTTTTTAGCCTAGAAAAGAGAAGGCTAAGGGGAAACATGATGTGTGTCTTGCATCTGTCAATTCAAAGTATTTGAAGGGCTGTCACATGGAAGAAGGATTCAATTTGCTCTGTTTAGCCTCAAAGGCAAGGACTAGGGGCAATGAGCAAAAGCCTCAGAGAGGTTTAAGGACACACCCTAACAATTAAAATTGGCCAGAAGGAAGAATTGGAAAAGGAAGCTGTGAGTTCCCCATTCCTGGGGTTCTTCAGGTGGAGGTAGGAAGATCACCTCTAGAGAGAGTTCCTATTTGGATACACATTGGAATAGTCACCTCCAAGACTTTTGAGCCAAAGACTTGGCTTTGAGATTCTGTTATTCTATGATTCTGTGAGACAAATGGCAGAATGGGAAAACCAACTGATCAAAGAGTTTGGGTTGAATCCTGTTAGAGACAGTGTGGTCATTGAATTGGATGTGGAGTCAGAGGGACATGGGTTCAAACCTCAGCCCTGCTATTTGCTACTTGGGGGATCTCGGATAAGCCACTCATTTTTCTGAGCCTTGGCTTCCTTCCCTGTAAAGTAAAGGTGTTGGATTAGTTCCCTCAACACTTCCTGCTAGCTCCTATGAGCAGGTGAAAAAATAATGAACAACCCCAGGCAACGTGTGTCTTTTGAATCTCTCTTCTTATCTTTGTTACTTAGGAAACCTCTCCACTGGTTTGCAGGACCTGGCTCAGAGCGGGCATCTGCCCCTTGGACATCCTTCTCACCCTTGCTCTTGACCACTGGTTCAGGGCCTGAGCATGACAGGAGGTCCAAGCAGTTTCCCATAACCATTACTTTATTCTCCACACATCATCAATGTGCTTAGCCAAAACAATGGTGGCTCAGCCCTTGTGCCCATCCCCAAAGCCAGACTGACTGCTTCCATTCACCCATCAAGGGTTAAAACCTTCTACAGCAGAGGAAGGGGGGAAAAAACCCAACCCTTGTTCTGGTTTGCTTAATGAACGTTAATTAAGAAGACAGAAGATAGCCGATTGCTTCAGGGCAGAGATGAAAGGCCCTTTAATTAAATCTGGAGAGAGAGAAGGGGCAGGGTCCACTGATACTCCAGTTGATCAAACTTGACAATATAGGCATCAGTGCCAAGCAGGGGTGCAGGAGCAGAAAATCATCCTCACCGTCCATCCCCACATCCCAAAGGCCCTCTGGCCTTTCTCTTTCCTCCACTAATGCTGGCTGAAAGCAAGGAGCTTAGAAGGGAGCTCCGGCTGGGTCTTGTAGGGAGGTGCAGAAAGATACCCGGACTGTCAGCCTGGAGTGAGTGACATAAATGGTGAACTGGCATTTTGGGGACCAGGGTTGTAGTCTCACCTCTGCCGAGGGCAAGTACTGAGACCTTGGGTAAGATGCTTTGGGCCTCAGTTTCCTCATCTGCAAAATGAGGATAAGAAGGACACTTCCTGCCTCCCAGGACCTCTGTGATGATGTGATTGGATAATGAATTCAATGCTCCCTATAACCACAAGACACCACGCAAACTTAACTAACTGTTCATTAGACTTTTTTTTTTTTTGGCTGTTTAAAGGGTTTATTTCTCTCTTTAGAAATAAATACAGAGCCCTACAACGTGACAAGGCACCAGGAATCGGAGCCCATTTTTGTATTTGACATGATTCAGGGTAAAGAGAAGTTCAGGGAAGCAGCTGCAAGATGGGGGGCTGATCTGCCCTCCTCTTGGGCTCTAAGGCCTGGGTGCACCAAGACCGGACGGACATAGATCTGTCCTCAAACAGCCCAATGCTGTGAACAGGGTCCGAGGTCTGGACAGCCAATGTGGTTTGTGTAGACTTTTGTTTTCTCATTTGAAAAAAGTGGTATTGATAACTTGTTTGAAGCCTGGACCAAACGATTCCTTAAGAAGCATTCCAGTTCTAAGATCTGTGATCTTACAGAATTGTTCTCACTGTCTGAGGCTTTCTGGGGTTTTGGAAAGGAAACGCTGGACATCCCTGCCAAAGTGGGGCTCACTGTTGGTGGCTGGTCCCCTTTCTCTTTTTCAGAGAAAAGCAACCAGGCTGATGAAAAGCCTTGGGATCATGTCCTAATGACAACCAGCTACAGGAACTAGGGACACTTAACATGGAGAAGAGAAGGCTGGGGGATGTGGGGGCAGGTTGTGGTGGAAGAGACGTGACATCTGACTTCACGTGCTTAACGTTGTCCCAAAGGAGAAGGATTGGATACATTCTGCTTGCTGCAGGGGAGAACTAGAAGCCAAGGGCAGAAGTTACAAAGAGGGATTTCTATAGCCCTTTAAAGTTTGCAACGATCTTAACCTGTTATCTCATTTGATCCTGAAAAAGACCTTGGCAGGTCTTTTACTAAGAGCCTTTGGGAAGGTTATTATTATCACTATTTGACTGATGAGGAAACTGAGTCTGAGAGAGGTTAAGTGGCTTGCCCAGGGTCTCACAGTGATGCCTGAGACAAGATTTGATCTCAAGTCTTCCTGACTCCAGTTCTGACACTCTATTTATCACACCCCCTAGCTTCCTAGGTATGGCATATCTACATTTGCTGTAAGGAAAAACTTCCTAACAATCAGAGGTACCACATCCCCCAGGAGAAAGGACTGTTTCTGGAGGCAGTGAGTTCTCCCCTATTAGAGGTGTTCAAGCAATACAGTACCAGATAGAATATTAGAGTGTGGGTACCTAGGTGGTACAGTGGATGGAGTGCTGAGCCTGGAGTCAGGAAGACTCATCTTTCTGAGTTCAAATCTGGCCTCAGACACTTATCAGCTATATGACCCTGGCCAAGTCACTTAACCATTTGCCTCAGTCTCCTCATCTGTAAAATAGGCTGGAGAAGAAAATGGCAAACCACTCCAGTACCTTTTTTTAAAGTTAATTTATGTATTTCAACATTCACTTCCATAAGTTTTAAATTTTCTCCCCTTTCCCTCCTTCTTCCCTCCCCAAGATGGCATGCAATCCAATATAGACTCTACACACACATTCTCATTAAACATACTTTCATGTTAGTCATGTTGTATAGAAGAACCAGAACAAATAGGAGGAGCCACAAGAAAGAAAAAACAAAACAAAAAAAGAAAAGAAAAAGAAAATAGTCTGCTTTGCTCTGCTTTCAGACTCCAGAGTTCTTTCTCTGGATGTGGACAGAGTTTTCTATCACGAGTCCTTTGGAGCTGTCTTAGGTCCTGCTAAGTCTATCAGTCACCGCACATTGTGGCTGTTACTATGTACAGGGTTCTCCTGGTTCTGCTCGTTTCACTCAACATCAGTTCATGTAAGTCTTTCCAGTTTTCCTGAAATCCACCTGTTCATTGTCTCTTATAGTACAATAGCATTTCATTACATTCACATACAACAACTTGTTCTGCCTTTTCCCCAATTGATGGGCATCACCTCAATTTCCAGTTCTTGGCCACCACACAAAGAGCTGCTATGAATATTTTTGTACAAGTAGGTCCTTTTCCCATTTTTATGATCTCTTTCATATATATATGAAAGCCCTAGAAGTGGTATTGCTAGGTCAAAGGGTATGCACATTTTTATAGCCCTTTGGACCTAGCTCCAAATTGCTCTCCAGAATGGCTGGATCAGTTCACAACTCCGCCAACAATGAATTAGCGCTGCAACTTTCCCACATTTTCTCTAATATTTATCATTTTCCTGTTTTGTCATGTTAGGCAATCTGATAGGTGTGAAGTGGTGCCTCAGAGCTGTTCTGATTTACATCTCTCTAAGCAGCAATTTAAAGCATTTTTTTCATAGGACTATAGATAGCTTTAATTTCTTCCTCTGAAAATTTCCTGTTCATATCCTTTGACCATGTGTCAATTGGGGAACCACTCTGGTATCTTTGCCAAGAAAATCCCAAATAAGGTCATGAAGAGCCACATGACTAAAAACAACTGAACAACAATATCACAGAGATCCAGGTTCAGCTAAGGGGCTTTCGAAATTCTGGGCTTCCTCCGGCAACCTTTCTACCTTGTCTAAAAGACAGTTAGGTTGCTCAGTGGGTAGAGTGCTGGGCCTGG
Organism: Pseudocheirus occidentalis; assembly: GCA_028646575.1. Classification (NCBI taxonomy): domain Eukaryota; kingdom Metazoa; phylum Chordata; class Mammalia; order Diprotodontia; family Pseudocheiridae; genus Pseudocheirus; species Pseudocheirus occidentalis. The sequence continues at coordinate 108,360,151 of CM053595.1, read as the reverse complement.
AGTCAGGAAGCTCCAATTTGGCGTCAGACATTTATTAGCTCTGTGATCCTGGTCACTTGACCACTATTTGCCTCAGTTTCCTTAACTTTGGTTATAATAATAGGGATAATATAAAATAAAATATAATGTAATGTAATATAATGCAATATAATATAACATAGCATAATACAATACAATATAATATAATATAATACAACATAATATAATAAATATAATATAATAATAGGAATAATATAATAACTCCCCTCTAGGGAAGTTGTGAAGCTCAAATGCAATAATATTTGTAAAGTGTTTAATACAGTGCCTGGCACAGTAGGCACTTAGTAAAGGTTTGTTTTCATCCTTCCATTCTTGCCACCTATGGTGGGGGCAAGGGACGTATCACCAGTTTCAGGAGGGCATGTTGGATGCAGCAGCACTGAGCTGGTCAGCTCCTAAGGGAAAAGGAGAGTGAACTCAGACTCAGAGAGTAAGATGAAGGAGGAGGATGGGACAAGGGCTCCCCCGGTTATCTCCTTTGCTCCACAGAGGTTCCAGTTCGGACTCCAGCTCTGGAGGACCCAAGGTATTTTCCTGAGCTGTTTGCTTTGTTCTACACGAGAGCCTGGCTGATGGGGTAGAAAGGGGCTTCCCCAAGGAAGTCTGAAATAGCAGGGCTTGGGAGAAACTTGAGATTCACACAGACACCTGGCAGGGTGGTCAGAAGGCAATCTACCCAGTGCTGTGTGCTCTAAGAGCTGACTGATGAGATTATGCAGCTGGTTAGTGCATGGCAGTGAGGAATATGCTGGAGCTAGCTCTAACCACCTCACAAGATCTGACTGTTAAATTGTCAGCGTGAGCTTTTACACCTTGGAAATCAGGAAGCTCTACACATCAGGGTTTGTTTGATTGTTTTGCTGATTGCTTAGACATAAGAAAATGATGGAGGAAATGTAACCAATGTAGATAAAACTCAAAAGTATGGTTTTTTTGAGGGGGGGGTAGACAGTGACAGCAGTAGTGGTGGTAAGCCAGTTAGTTGTTACACTTACTAACATATTCCTGGTACACAGTTTTGAGATTCAGGAGTTCTGGCCGAGGTACCAGGTTGTTAGGAATCCTGAGTTCTTGTCCAGACTAACTTACCCTTTGATCGTGGTTACATGGAGGCTTACGCTCATGGAGTTCCTACTCCTATAGATTATGATCAGCCTATAAAGAGAACACAGAGTCACCTAGATATTACTGTATAGAAGCAAGAGACAGATGTAGGTCTTGAAATTTCCACTTCTCCACTCCCTTCCCACGGCCCTCACCCTGAAAAGCTATTCCCCTGTTTGAGGGAGCTGCTAAGTCAGCAGTCGCCCCAAACTATACAGCTGATGAGACTCCACCAATGTGTTTGATGTTATTTAGTCATTTGGGGTACATTTGACTCTTCTTGACCTCATTTGGGGTTTTCTTGGCAAAGACACTGAAGTGGTTTGCCATTTCCTTCTCCAGCTCATTTTGGAAATGAAGAACTAAGGAAAATAGTGTTAAATGACTTGTCTAGGGTCACACAGAAAGAAGTATCTGAGGCCAGATTCGGGTCAGGAAAATGAGTCTTCTTGACTCCAAGTCTGGCACTCTATCTATTTATTATGCCACCTAGATGCCCTGGGATCAGAATGATCTGAATTCACATCTGGTCTCAGATACTTATTAGTTGTATGACCTTGAGTAAATAATTTAACCTCTCTCAGACTCAGTTTCCTTATCTGAAATATGGGGATAATAATAGTATCTACCTCTGAAGATCATTGCGAGGATCAACTGAGCTAATACTTATAAAGTGCTTTGCAAACCTGAAAGTGCTGTAAACATGCTAGCTATATTATTATTGGAAGCTAGTGGCTCAGTAGATAGAGTCCTGGACCTGGAGTCAAGATGAGTTCAAATCTCAGTTTCTTCTTGTATAAAAATGAAGGATTGGACTATATGGTCTCACTGGGCGTAGAGTTCAAATCTGGCCCCAGATACTTACTAGCTATGTGACCCTGAGCAAGTCACTTAACCATGTTTGCCTCAGTTTCCTCATCCATAAAAATGAGCTGGAGAAAGAAATGGCAAACTGCTTCTAGTATCTTTGCCAAGAAAACTCCAAATAGGTCATACAGAGTCAGATATGATTGAAGAACAACAACAACAAATATTGTTATTATTACTTGTGGAAATCCAGTGACTAGAAAGTATAAAACAAAAACATTTTAAGCAAATTTCAGACCTAATCTCAAATCCCCGGATCTTAATGATGGAGAAAACTACAATTCTTTTATTATGTAGCTGAGAGGTGCATCAACACACTCAACCAAGCTGTCAACAGAAGGTAGTAGGATGTCCTAAGTCTAAGATCAGGTCAATTCTTTTAACAGCCTGTATCTGCTGGTGATTTCCACACAACTATCTGACTCTTTGTCACTCCTGTTTAACTACTGTTCCACTGTGAGTCGGGATTCTCCCAAATCTATTCTGGAGACTATTCAAAAACCCCACAGAAGCTGGGTGGAATCTGGGGCACCAAAGTGAGTCTTGTTCCCTAGATTATGTTTGATTGGGATAAAAATAAAGTTAGGGCAAGACGGAAAGTCAAGTGAAGAAAGAAGACCGTTTTCCTCTACTCCTCACCCTCACTCCTTTCCACACTCTTGGCTTTGTTATGGGTGTCCACCTACAACAAAACATCTTTTGTTTGCCTGGTCCTCTTTCATTTTGCTCTGCCCAGTCATGTGTTGTCTGGCCACACAAATAACAAACAGCTACTAAAAGTCTAGCCCTTCGGAGCCAGGCTTTCCAAGAGAAAGCTCCATCATTCTTAAGTACATCATCAATGTCCCCAGTAGCATCTGCAGGGCTTCCCCAGTCCAAGAAGATGAAGAACGGCAACAGGAAGAGATGGATTGGAAGAGTTTACAGTTGGCTTCCAGGATGTCCCTTGAAAAGTTAACACTCCTCTGATACTCCAGTTTCTCTTAATCACCTCCATTGGACCCATCAACCAGGAGTCCAGGAATTTGTCAAAACCTTTCTTCAACTCATCCCTGAATCATAAAATTGTAGGAAGTCAGAATGGGATGGGAATATAGAGCACAGAATGCTCCTTATACTTTAAACCCATCCTACCAATACTCTGAGATATAGTGATACTGGCCTCCTTGTTGTTGTTCAGCTGTATCTGACTCTCTGTGGCCACTTTTGGATTTGTTTGGCAAAGATATTGGAGTGGTTTGCCATTTCCTTCTCCAGTTCATTTAACAGTTAAGGAAAATGAAGCAAACAGAGTTAAGTGACTTGGCCAGGGTCACACAGGTAGTGTCTGAGGTTGGATTTGAAGTCAGGTCTTCCTGACTCCAAGTCCAATACTCCCCAAACATGACACTCCATCCCCTGACTTGAAGCATTTTCCCCAGTTGTCGCTCACTCCCAGAACTCTCCTACCTCGTCTCTTTCTCCTTCCACTTCTACAAGAAGGCTTTCTTGATCCCCCTTAATGCTAGTGCCTTCCTTCTGTGGTTAGCTCCAATTTATGCTGTATAAAGCTGGTTTGGATGCAGCTGTTTGCATGTTGCTCCCACATTAGACCATGAGCTCATTGAGAGCTGGGACTTTCTTTTTCCAGACTCTGTATCAGCATGGCTTGGTACAGTTCCAGGTGCATAGTAGGTACTTAATAAATGTCAGCTGACTGACTGATTGAAAGGGATGAATCTTTAAAATATGATCAACTGCTAAGGAAAAATTTGTACACAGTCACAGACACATCATATGTGTGACAACTGACCTTGATAAACTGGACTCTTCTCAGCAACACACAGTTATAAGACAACTCTACAAGTCTAAGGATAGAAGGAGATGTCTACATTCAGAGAAAGATTTAGAAAGACCAGAGTTTAAATGGAGACCGAAGCAATCTACATGCTATCGTTCTTTTCCA
>CM053595.1:108311473-108355696 GCA_028646575.1 Pseudocheirus occidentalis | reverse complement strand
GATCCTATACTTGATTGCATGCTGTCATGGGGGGGGGGGAAAGAAGGGGAGAAAAATTGAAACTCAAGGGATTTTGGAACTGAATTTTGTAAATGAAAAGTAAATAAACAAATCAATTAATAAAAAATAAATAAAATATCATCAACTTCAGCACCATAAAATCTAAAATTTCTGTAGTACTTTAATGTAGTGATGTCTACAGTATTTTCATTGTTTTTTGATAGCCCTTAACATACATAGTCTTATTTGAGCCTCACAATAACCATGTGTAGTACATACTATAGATTAGCGCTCTCATTTTATAGATAAGAAGCTTGAGGCTCAGAAGTTACGTGACTTGCCCATAGTCTCACAGAGGTGGGATTCAAACCCAGTGTCAGTGTTCAAGGCTTCTTTTTTTCTTGTTGATTTGTTTCAGTCTTGTCTGACTTCATGACCCCGTTTGGAGTTTTCTCAGCAAAGGTAGTGGTTTCCCATTTCCTTCTCCAGCTCATTTTTACAGATGAGGAAACCGAGGCAAATAGGGTTAAGTGACTTGCTCAAGGTCACACAGCTAGTAAGTGTCTGGGGGCAGATTTGAACTCATGAAAAGGAGTCTTCTTGACTCTGGGTCCAGTGAGACCAGCTAGTCCAATCTTTCATTTTTACAGAAACTGACCAAGGTTTGATGAGATGAGGTTGCTTGCTTAAGGTTGCACAGCTATTTGTTTACATTTTGAGGGACCTCTAGGGAGAACGTTTGCTTATGTTTGCTTCCTTAATGTTCTTTTCTTTATGACAGAGTTAAAGAAAACCCTCCCAGCACTTTAAAAGTCACACACCAACCCAGAGACCCTGTCTTGCTCCTCCTCCTGTTCCTTCACTAAGAGTCTACCAGGTTTGTGTTGTTTGATCCAAAGCCAAACAGTAGCCCCTGTGGTCTTGAGGAGCGCAGCCACCTGCCAGCCCTCTCTTCTTTGTCCAGTGGTCTTTCATGAGCACTGCACCAGGCCTCTTGGATCTCTAGCCTTGGCATCTTTCCTTCCCGCCCTTATCACCCTCCGTCTGCCTGAAGTCTCTGCACAGCCTGCCTGAGGCTCAGTGTGTGTGTGTGTGTGTGTGTGTGTGTGTGTGTGTGTGTGTGTGTGTGTGTGTGTGTGTGTGCATGTACATGTGGATGCCTCCGAGGAGATGTGTATTATGTATGTGTGTATGTATGTGATGGGCTAAGGAGGTGGGGGGGGAAAGATAAGAAACCCCAGGAGTCCCCAGTCTCTATTCCAGCCCTTGTCTTACCCTGAATTGTTTCCACATTCCTGTTCCTGTAGACAGGCCATCTCCCTAAGCTCCTTATTAAAATGGGCTCTTTGGCTGTAAACCTGGCTCCTGAGGGGCCACCAAGAGATTGCTAACAACTCCTTTCCTCTTTGCCATATCCTCAGCCAGGCAGCTTTCACTCTCAGCTGTTGGGCTCTTGGTTTGCCTCTGGGACCCTTTCTCCTGAAGCTATAACCTCTATTGCTCACAAGGATGGAGTCGTCCCTGTCTCCCTCAAAGCCTCTCCCTCCTCACCAGCTTCCAGCTTCCCTGCCCTCCCCCTCCTGCTCCTGGATGGTATAAATTCCAAGAAAACCTCCTTGACTCTCCCCAGATCCCCCACTTTTTGTTTTCTCTGATTTGAACTGACTCTTTCACGTCTGAGAGCATCCTTAGTCAGTGGCTACCTGGGGAATTGTGGAGGGAATTACAGGCAAGTTTTAACCTTAGGGCTGGGGCGGAGTTTGAATAAAGTAAAACACAGACAAACTCCTTTGCTCCCTACCTACTAAATCTGCCCAAGGTGGAAACAACCTTCTGACCTTATCCCAGAATGGAGAAGGGGGCAGATCTGGCCTGTTTTTCTTCTCTCAGATCTGGGATTTGTGCATTTAAGAGCATACCAAGTTAGAGGGTGATAAGACTACATGAGGCTTAGAGAGACAGAAAGGGAGAACCACAGACAGATGCTACCCCCCACTTCCCTTCAATACTCACATACATATGAACTTGTACACATGAGCACATGAGTGAGCACCTAGCAAAGGGCTTGGCATCCAGCAGACACTTAATAAATGCTCGATGAACTGAAAACTTATCCAATCTATGAGGGTAAGAACCAGCAGAGGAGAGAGCCTGGGGGTGCAGGGTCAGTCTCCAGAAAGAGATCCCAGCTACAGAGGATACTCTCCCTCTTCCCACTCCGGCCCAGGCCTCAGGTTTGGACTCCATCCATGGGAGATCATTCTTGGTGTCAGTGCTGTTCCATCTGGTACATGGTACAGCCCCCAAAGAATGCCAAGAGAACCAAGTTCTAAAATATTCTTCTTAGCTGATTCTGTTTGAGTTGTGAGGTCTGTAATCTTTGCATCCTTTCTATGTGGAATTGGAAGCTCTCCAAGGACAGGAAGCAGTTCTGTAGTCTTACTCATTTAAGTAATGGTGCTGTGTGTGTGTGCGTGTGTGTGTGCGCGCATGTGCACATATAAGGTATGGACTAGATTAGTCTGGAAGCAGATTGTGAAAAGCTTTAAACAGCACACAGGACAGTTGGTATTTGATCCCAGAAGCAGTAGGGAGCCAGTGAAACTTGTTGAATAAGAGAGTAACATGATCAGTCCTATGTTTTAGGAACAGCATAAGGTCATAGATAAAGAAGTAGAAAGGATCTCAGAAGTGATCTTATGCATCTCCATTTTACAAATGAAGAAACTGAGGCTCAAGGAGGTTATTAAATGACTTGCCCAAGGTTACATAAGAAGTAAGGGCAGAAGCAAGATTTGAACCCAGATCCTCTGACTTTAGTCATTAATCTTCTGACTTAATCATAATACCTCTCTATCAGTTTGGCAGTTGTATGATGGATGGAATGTATGGTGCAAAAAAAGAAAGCCATGGTTTAATGTGGGGAAATTGGAACACTAATGCATTGTTGGTGGAGTTGTGAACTGATCCAACCATTCTGGAGAGCAATTTGGAACTACACCCAAAGGGCTATAAAACTGTGCATACCCTTTGACCCAGAAATACCACTTCTAGGTCTGTATCGTAGAGATCATAAAAACAGGAAAAGGACGCACATGTACAAAAATATTTATAAGCAGCTCTTTTTGTGGTTTCAAAGAATTGGAAACTGAGGGTATATGCATCAGTTGGGGAATGGTTGAACAAGTTGTTGTATATGATTGTGATGGAATACCATTGTGTTGTAAGAAATGATAAGCAAGCAGAGTTCAGAAAAACCTGGAAAGACTTATATGAACTGATGCTGAGTGAAGTGAGCAGAACCAGCAGAATATTTTATACAGTAACAGCCACACTGTGTGATGATTGACTTTGATTGACTCAGCTCTTCTCAGCAATGCAAGGATCTAAGAAAACTCCAAAAAACTCATGGAGGAAAATGCCATCCACATCCAGAGAAAGAACTTTGGAGTCTGAATGCATATGGAAGCAGACTATTTGCTCTCCTTTTCTTTTGTTATTTTGTTTCTTTTTTCTTGTGGTTCCTCCTACTAGTTCTACTTCTTTTTTACATCATGACTAATGTGAAAATATGTTCAATATGAATGTATAAGTAGAGCCTATATCACATTGCATGCTGTCTTGGAGAAGGGGGAGGAGAGAAAGGGGAAGAAAATTTAAAACTTAAAATCTTATGAAAGTGAATGTTGAAAACTAAAAAGAAATTAATTAATTGTATGTTTAAAAAGAAAGAAAGAAAGTCCTGGTTTAGTCTGTTTCACCAGATAGATCCTGGGGAGTCTGGGAACCATAGATTCACAAACTCTCAGATTTGAGAGAGAACTTTGAGGTCACGTAGTCTAGCATGGGGTCAGTGGAATGTGGCATTACCCCACCCCTCAACACTCCCAAATGTGGCCGGAACCAGATTAAAATGTAATTGGGAAATATTTAGCAAACAGAATCCAATAAAACAAGGATAGTCTTAATGTGCGGTTTTCTAAGTCAACATGTGGCCAGAAGTGATCCTTATGTACAGTTTAGTGACCGTATTTTCTATTTTAGTTTGATGCCGCGGATGATGCAGCTATTCCTAAACAGAAATCTCCCTACAACATTCCCTGTGCTATAGCTCTGGGTGGTCTCATTAAAGCCCTCCAGTAACCGGGATGTGGTAGGGACGCTCGCTATCTCCCAGAGCAGCCCGTTCTACTTCTTGGTAGATTGTATCATCAGGAAGCTTTTCTTACATTGAACCTTAATCCATCTCTCTGAAATGACCACCTATCGTTGCTTGTTCTGTCTTCTGAGGATAAGCAGAGCAAGTAGAATCTCTGTTCTACACAATAGTCCTTCAAGTACTGGAAGACAGCCACCATGCCCAGAAGCCCTTGTTGTTGCTGCTGTTGTTCTGTAGTTCAGTTGTATCTGACTCTATGTGACCCCACGGACGTAAAGTTTTCTTGGCAAAGATGATGGAGTGGTCTGCCATTTCTTTCTCTAGTGTGTCCCCATTTTATAGATGAGGAATGGAGGCAAATAGGGGTTAAGCGATGTGCCCAGGGTCACATAGCTAGTAAGTATTTGAGGATGGATTTGAACTCAGATATTCCTGATCCAAGCCTGCTTCTCTTATCTACTGCACCACCTAGCTGCCCCAAAATAGAATAGCTCGCATTTATGTAGCTCTTCAGAGTTTGCAAAATGCTTTACAAGTGTTATCTCAACTGATTCTCAGAACAACTCTAGGAGGTAGGTACTATTATTATCTCCATTTTACAAATGAGGAAACCAAGGCACAGAGAGGCTAATGACTGGTCCAGGGTCACATAGCTATTAAATGTATAGGGCTGGATTTTAATTCAGATCTTCTTGATTTCAGGTCCAGTACTCTACCCACGTATCACTTAGCTGCCTCTTAAAGAAAGCTCTACGGCTTGCCTAAATTTTAAGTGAAATCAGAGTCTCAGACAGGCTCATCTTGAAAGCAGGGTGAAGGTGGAGGTTAGAGATCCTCTGGCAGTGGTCATCACTGCCACACACACAGAGAAAGAAGCAGCCACCTGCTTCTTTCTTCTAGGGCTCAAGCCAGGGGAAGGGATACTTGGAGGTGAGAAGGTATACCTGTTAGTTCCTTGAGGACCAGACCTACATTTGATCTATTACTAGGCATAGCATTCATCCAAGGATTTTCAGGTTCTATTTCCATCTCTACTATTTCCTCACTTCTCTACCCAGCTGAGGACATATTCGTCTATATGTTCTTCCCTATGGTCAGGGTATATCATACTAATTTCCATCCTGGGATTGGTTCTTGCATCAACATGAAATATATAAGATGATTCTGATCGAACCAGAATTTTACTTCATTGCCAGAGTTAGCTCTGTTTTCTGGTGTCTTATATTGACTTTCCCGTGTGTCTGACCATTTGTATCCTTTCCTGACTTGCAATCTATACTGAATTTTGTTAAAAGCATGCCCCTGCTTCCTACCTGCCTTTTCTGGCCTTAGCAAAATGCCAACCATTCATAGACTGATACTCAATCAGTGATGCTGGTGAAGACATTTGGGGTAAGGAGAAGAGGGAAGATGGAACTAAGGAAAGGACACCAATAATGGGATCCTCTATCTGTCAAGGTGAGAGGAACATCAGCCCTATTAACTCTTGGAGTGACCTTAAGCATCAAGTATTGGTGCCAGGCACAGCATACCTCCGGTGCCCAGTGTGGTGCTGGTCCCCATGTCTGGTTCTGAGACTGTGGCATTCAGTTGTGGTCTGGACAGCAGCAGGTGGGGAGCTGGATTAGGGACAGCTACGTCTACTGCCACTAAATATAAAAACTGGTTAATGATACCTGTAGTAATTAACTACCTCACAGGATTATTGTGAAGCTCAAATGAGGTGATGTATTCATAGTAATAACTCACATAAAGTTTTCAGAGCACTTTGCACGTGTGATCCTGAACACATATTAAAACGATAATGATGACGATGACATTCTTTCCTAATTCATTCAACAAAGATTGACTGAGTGTGCTTTTAAAGTGCTGTGCCAGGAACTGAGGGAAGATGTAAAGTTTAAACAATCATAATAGTAACTGACATATAAAGAGAGTTTTAGGGTTTACAAAGCTTTCTACATAAAAGAGCAGTAGTCATCCCCTAAGGATTCCAAGTACAGATTTCCTGTGGGGGATGAGTGGCTGAGGAAGCCTGGGGGGCTAATATTTAATATTATCTAATATAATATTATAATTTAATATCATAATGTAATCTAATATCTAATATTTAAAATTGTAAGATTGTAGGCTCACACATCTCTTAGAGCTAGAAGGGACCTTGGACACCATCTCATCCAAACCCCTCATTTTATTGTTGAGGAGACTCAGACTCAAAGAGTCTATAAACTTACCAAAAAAAAATGAAAAGTTAATTTTTAAAACTTTCACAACTATTAGACTCCATCATCTCTCTATCTGGCAGTGAACAGCATCATCATTAGTCCTTTGGATTTCTTAGTTCCATTGTGTTGATCAGAATTCCTCCGTCTTTTCCAAACTGTTGTCTTTAATTGTTATTATCCTATAAATTGCCCTCTTGGTTCTGCTCACTTCATTTTTGCATTAGTTCATACAAGTCTTCCCAAGTTTTTTCTAAAACCATTTACTTCATCCTTTCTTACAACACAGTAACATTCCATCACATGCTTGCTTATACCATAATTTGTTCAGTCATTCCCTAATTAATGAGCACCCTGTTGGTTTCCAATTCTTTGCCACCATGAAAAGAGATAATACAGGTACTTATAACCTCAATGTTTACCATAATGCTTAGAATTTGGCAGATACTCGTTGATTGACTGGGAACAGTAAGGAGACTGAGTAGAGGGGTTCTATTGTATAATTTGATGTTATGGCCTAAAAAACTTCTTTTAGTTTCATTTTGAGTGAGTGTCCATCTCTAACATTTTCTCATGTAGCCCCCCTTTCTCACGGTCTAGATTCCTTTCCTCCTGCCTTTGACAGCCCTGTGCAATCCAGCAGAAGAGCTTGGGGGAAGGACAGAGAAGCTATGAGGACCAGGGATCTGATGGTGTTTATTGGCTGAGCTCAGATGCCTGAGCATCACTCAGCAGGAAAGTTTTGCTTAAACAATAATTTTGTTTCAGAGCTGTCTTTCTGCAGAGGACAAAGGAAGCAATTATAAGTAACCAAACAAAACCAAGCCAAGGAGTAGGAAAGAAAGAAGGAAACAGAAATAATAAAATACCAACAATATCTTGTCATTTTCCAAAATTCCAGAATCCAACAAGGGCTCCCCTATGAGCATGTTTCTCATTGCTGCTTAGTTGGGAGGTAGGAGGCTGCCCCCTTGTATATCACATGAAATACATCCAACCCGAGGTCAAGAGTCCAACCTCCCCAAAACTATGGTGAGACTTCAACCCCAAGGGCTCTGGTAGATTATAAGATCTCTGAAGACAGTAACTTTTTCACTTCTGTCTTTAATTCTTCAACACCTAGCACAGTGCCTGTTACATAGTAGGTACTTTAAAAATGCTTATTGATTCATTATTTTTTGCCAAGAAAAATCTCTTGAGTCTGAGCTCCTGATGTTTACTGGCCCAGCATAGGGCATTATGGGAGCACAGTAGGGTTCCCTTTTTTCTTTTTCTTTTTCTTTTCCTGGCTTTTTTATTGGGAGAGGGGAGGTAAGGCAACTGGGGTTAAGTGACTTGCTCAAGGTCACAGGGCTACTTTATGTGTCAAGTGTCTGAGTTCAAATTTGAACTCAGGTCCTCCTGACTTCAGGGCTGGTGCTCTATTCACTGCGCCACCTAGCTGCCCCGACACTAGGGTTTCTTAAACCCATCCCTGTTAAAAGGAGAATCCCTACCACAAACTTTATGTAGCATAGGTAGGAGGTATAAATGTTCAGTCCTTCAGAACTTAGGTAGAGAATGTCAGAGTTGAGAGGTGCCTTAGAAACCACATAGCCCTATTTTTAAGCCTATGAACTTATTTGTGGTTTAAATCTTTTTTTTTTTGGTAACTGTATATTCATATAATACTTTCCTTTATGATCCCATGCATTTTATTTTATTCATTTAAAAACTTTATTCTGAGAAGGGGTCCACATGACAAAACATTTTAAATCATCCATAATTAAGAAAATGAATATTGAGGCAAATTTAAGACTCCAATCTCACACCTACCAGATTGGCAAAACTGACAAAAGAGGGAAATAACAAATGTTAGAGCGGCTGTGGGAAAACAGGTCCAGTTGTACACTGTGGATGGAGCTATGAATTGGTCTAGCCATTGTGGAAAACCATTTGGAACCATTCCAGAAAGTCTCTAGACTGTGTTTTGGACATACGGCATAACTCCAACATCCTCTTAGTTCAGGTTCAATATTGGATGATATGAGACCCTTGTACATCATTGGATGTTTAACACAAGGAGGTTTACTTTGCCCTAACAAAGTGAAGACAAGCAACAAAAACATAGTGGTACTGAGATCCTTCAGACGTGGCTCTCATCTCCAACTTTTTGCCTCCATATACTGGAAAAGAATCTAGTCAGCAGGGTGGGGGTCACTTGTGTGGGCTTCAGAAATCTGCCAAGTCCAAGGAGACTAGATTACATGTGGCTGGGATTTTTCATGTCCTTTGATGACCAGGGAGCTTCATCAGGGAAGCCAGGACCAACCACTTAGGCCAATGAAGTCCCACAGTCCACTCTGTCTTCTCTTAGGTAAAGCCTCTCCCGTGTTGTGGGTAGGAAGAAAGAACCTGGTCCTATGATACAATTTCACCCAGCTGTATCATAGGTCTATACCCCAAAGAACTTAAAGAAGAGACAAAGGATCTTTGTGTAAAAAAAATATTTGTAACGGGGCATTATTGTGCATGCCTAGATTATGGAAGATAGAAGCACCCATGTGGGAGGTGGCAGGGACCTCCTTCTAGGAGAAAATATCCTGGGTTCCCCCGCCACATGGGTGAGAGCAACCTCCTTCCATTGGCCAGTGAAAACTGGAAAAAGAATGCACCTTTAAAACCACAAGACTTTTATTTCAGCAGCATCCTGGGGGTGAAATCCTGTTGGCTTAAAGCTTAGGCACCACGCACTGGGCTGGGGGTGGGGGAAGGGCTACCTTTCCTACCCTCACCCCCACCCACCCTTTAGGCTCAATGGCCTTGAGAAACGAGGTTCGGGGGTTTCGGCCTGTTTTGATTGTTCTTTTCAGTTCTAAGCACAGGAGGTGAAGTTCCTGAACCTGGGTCCTTTCCATGGCGACTTTGGAGGCAGGGTGCCAAGACAGATATTTGTGCCTACCCAGCAGGGAAGCCTTGAGAAGCCAGACACAAGCCCAGGAAGGCTTTGAACTTGGAAATTAGGAGGACTATGCTATATAAGGCCTGTGTTAAGCTACGAACCCCCTCCCTTTCCCTCTCCAGAGAATGAGGCTGTACAGTGGGGGTGGATTATGCCCATAGGTGTTGGGGGTTGAATGTTTGTATATTTCTTCTTGCTATATCTTTGAAGTAAATATTCCTTTGTAAAAGCAATGGTTAAATGGATATTGCTGTCTCCCATGACTGAAATGCTCTTCGCTCTCATCTCTACCTCCAGGCTTCCCTGACTTCCTTTACATCTCAACTAAAATCTTGTCTTCTAACAGGAAGCTTCTCCCAACCCATCTTAATTGTACTGCCTTCCATCTTTTAATTATTTCCTACTTATCCCATTTATAGCTTGTTTGCACAAATAGGTTTGCTTGTTGTCTCCCCCGTTGGATCGTAAGCTCCTTCTTTTGCCTCTTTCTGCATCCCCAGTGGTTAGCACAGTGCCTAGCACATAGTATGGGTCTAATAAATATTTATTAACTAACTGGAGTTGGAGGGATCCCTAAAATCGTGGGATCACAATTGAAGGGGAATTTGGGCCAATGACAGAAAGGCTAGATTTCCTTAAGCATTCTCAAGGGTACCAGAGAACCATAGGGGAGGGGTGAAATGTAACATACGTGTCCCCCAGGCAGTGAGGGCCAGGCTAGTCATTGTCACATACTTATTGTGGCTCTTTTTGTAGTAGTTAAAAATTGGAAACTAAGTGTGTGTCTTCCTACTGCGGAACGGCTAAACAGATCATGGCATATGAATGTAATGGAATATTATTATGCCATAAGAAATAATGAAATGGACAACATCAGAGGAAACTGGAAAGACCTTTATGAACTTGTAGAGATCAAAGTGAACAGAAACAGGGGAACAATTTGTACAATGATAACATTATAGAGAAAAACAACAAAAAACTTTAGAACTTTGATCAAGGCAATGATAAACCAGAAACCCAGAATGATGAGGACAAAAAAGCCTCTTGCCTCCTGAAAGAGGGGGGATAAACTTGGGTTGCAGAAAGAGATACATTTTTGGACATAACTAATGTGGGAATTCAACTTGCCAACTTAGGCAGTAACGAGGGTTTTCTTTCTTTTTTTTTTCTCCTAATTTGTTCTATGTGGGGGGGAGGAGGAGAAGAGGGATAGAGTGTGGAAATGGGAGATTTTAAAAACTATTTACAATTTGAGAAATAAAAAATAATAAACATTTTTTTAAAAGAAGGGGTCCATAAGTTTTACCAGACTACCAAAGAGATCTACGATACAATAAAGGTTTAAAAAGTCCCAAATTTTAACTCCCTCATTTTACATATGAGGAAACTAAGGCCTGAAGAGGGAAAGTGACTTATTCAAGGTCACTTTTCAAATAAGTGGGAGAGTCAGGACTTGACTTCATCAATCAGAACTCTCACCCTAATATTCTCTTCATTCTACCATTAACAACAATAATGCCATCATTTTTGCTGCCATTCAAAAAGAATAGACTTTCTTGGATCCCTTCCTCTCTTTCAAAACCCACATCCAGTCCATCAATGAGTCCTGTTGATTCTTCTTTCTTTAAACAATTTCTTAAAAATTTATGAACCTGACAACCATCAGGAGACACAAATGTTTCCCTACACAAATAAAAGAAAAAGAGGATTGTATATGAAGCTGTGAATCTCTATTATGCATAGTTCATTTCTTTTTTTCCTTTTTTTTTTTTTGCTTTTTGGAGGGGGGAGGGCAGGGCAATTGGGGTTAAGTGATTTGCCCAAGGTCACATGGCTAGTAAGTATTAAGTGTCTGAGGCTGAATTTGAACTCAGGTCCTCCTGACTCCAGGGCCAATGTTCTAGTTCGTTTCTTTTTAGCATCCCCTCTGGGCTCACTTCCTAAAGCCTCCCTGGCAGTGGCTGGTTGGATCTGCTGAGAGGTGACTGACTTCTCCTCCTCTCAGGGTTCTAGGGGCTAGCTTGGAGGGGATGAGTTTTTGAGTACCCTAGTATTTTCTATTCGGCCTCCATCCAAATATCAAAGAGCTGACATTTAATTAATTAATTAGATTATGTAATTAATGAAAAGTTAGATCAAGAACTGAAATATAGAAACATCCATCAGACCAGGGGCATACTCTCCCTTCTTCACACTTTGGATTCCTGGGGATGGTGGGCTCAAATGTAAAGCATAAACGTACAGAAATATGCATGTAAGGAGACAAATAGGACTGAGCAATACCTCCTGAATTAGGAATCCCTTTCTTTCACAGAGACCCCATCAAGTTCACTCAAGTGTGTGCCCTAGCCAGTGGGCCAGTCATTTCCTTGCCCAGTTTGGCTGACTTCTTGCTGGGCTGAGTCAAGGAAGTAGCTTAGAGGCTTTGAAGCAAACCCGGCTGCTTCATCCAATTGCCGACCCTGTTACTAACTTCATTTGCTGACCTCTGATGACTCTTCCAGTCTTTTGGTGCTCACATGGTCACTTCCATATACAATCAGGAGAGAATAAGCCTAAAAAGCAGAAAAAAATTCACGACTTCATGGCAAGCAAGTGGTAGAAGTGGGCAATAGCCAGCTACGTTTTCCTTCCCCTGGGGAGAGATTGGCCATTGGGACTTTTGTCTGCAAACTGAGTTTCAGCTCAACAGCCACTTCCAAGGATCTTTGTCAACATGAAGTAGATTAATGGTCACAGAGTAGCTGCTCACTCTCTGAAATGGAACGAAGTCCTCTCCCCTCTCCCCTTCCATTATGGATACACAGACAGACACACTAACAGGCTGTTGACTGCAGCAGATTCACACACAAGTCCAGATATCACCCTTGTGATATCATTGGTCCTCTTGGAGAACAAAGGGTGCACACCACCACCAACAGACAGACAGACGATATTGTGCTGCCCTGTGTAATCCATCTCAAAGAGCAAATCCATGCATGTGATAAAGCCTGGACCCTCAATGGCCTGTCCACCATTATTGAGCACATATTGAGCACCATAATTGAGCACAATAGCATCAACACTGTTGCAGTAGCTAGGGGCACAGAGGATAAAGCTCTGAGCTTAAATTCAGGAAGTCTCATCTTCCCAAGTTCAAATCTAACTGTGTGACCCTGGGCAAGTCATTCAACCCTGTTTACCTCACTTTCCTCACCTGTAAAATGAGCTGGAGAAGGAAATGGAAAACCACTCCAGTATCTCTGCCAAGAAAACCCTAAATAGGGTCAGGAAGAGTCAGACACGACTGAACAACAGCAAACCAACACTGCCCTGCTTTTTATATTCTCTTCTGAACTTCTTTCTGCTTATCCAATTCTTTCCACCTATATAGATACCTCCTTAATTGAGGCCCACATCTACTCTTGCCTCAATTACTGCAACAGCTTCCTAACTAGCCTTCCTGCCTCAAGCCTCCCCTCCCTCCAGTCTAGCCTTCACATTGTTGAAGTAATTCTTATTAAGGGTAGATCTGACCATATCACTTCCCCCAGTCCATTCGTGGCCCAGACAAAATCCTAACTTTTCTGCAGAGCTTTGAGAGCCCTTTACCGCCTGGCCCCAGTCTATTTTGACAGACTGATTGAACATGAGGTCCTGTGCCACATTCTGACATCCAGCCTAACCAGCCTTCCCTCTGTTCTCTCCCATACACTCTCCCATCTCCATGGATTTGCCTCACAGTCACCCGTGTCAGGAAGGTCCTCTGCCTCCTAGAGTCCTCTTGCTTTAAGATGGAGCTCAAGCGCCATCTTTTGTAAAGCCTTTCCTGATTCTCCCAAACTGCTAGTGTCCTCCCTTCCAAATTACCTCAAATTTAAATACTTTGTATATATTGGTAAATAATGGAGATTGCAATATGTGCAGACTGCTTTTGACAGTATTTCCCCAAGTGGGAAAATTCTACTTTCCAGGAAAGTCATGATGCCATGTATTCAAAGTGTTTTGGAGAGATTTTATAGCATAGTACATATTCTGTAACTCATCCCAGTCTTCTTTTTTTTTTTTTTTTTTGCTTTTTGGAGGGCAGTTGGGGTTAAGTGACTTGCCCAAGGTCACACGGCTAGTTTTTTGTGTTAAGTGTCTGAGGCCGGATTTGAACTCAGGTACTCCTGATTCCAGGGCTGGTGCTCTATTCACTGCGCCACCTAGCCTCCCCGTGCCACCTAGCCACCTCCCAGTCTTCTAACTATGTAATAAGAAGTCTTTTGGATTGGCTGTATAGCCAGGACTGGAGGTGCCTTCCAAAAAGCGCTAGTGACCAGAGTCCCTGTTATTCTGTTCAGCAGCTGGATCTTGGTGGATCTCCTTTAACCCCTCCCTGAATTCAGCCAGGGAGAGACAATGCTGTATGAGGAGAGGTCTTGAGCTTTCTCCTCTACTCTCCACTCCCTAGCCATGTAACCCCATGAAAACAGCCTCCAGTTCTTGGCCTATTGTGGTATTTATTCTTTTTACTGTTTTAGGAGAAGGAGACTGATTTGGAGGCTCCAAGTTTGTGCATTTTGAAATGTCAAGAAAGTGAGCCTTTAGGAATGTGGGAGTCTAAATCCATGTCAGATTTTGCAGCCAGCTCAGCATCGATGCCCTGAGGAGCAAGTAGTGACCTTCAGGAGTGACTTTCAGGATCCCAACCAGAGTTAGCTGAGGGCCCATTTAAAAGCAATGAGAAATTTAGGCATGAATTTGATGGGACCAATGTTATGTAGAAACCGTTTAAGCCTACTTTTTCCAGAGACTGAGGTGGAATAGGGGAGAGAGTACCCTAGAGGGTACTTGTTGTACCCTCTTGTACCCTAGAGAGTACTGTTGGTTGAAAATGTTTGTACTTTTGTTTTTACTTTTTCTCTGAAGTAAATATGCCTTCGTTAAAGCTGATTGATGTTAAGTGGTTAAATGGAACTGAGTCACTAGTCACTCATTGGCACCTAACAGGGGAACACATAGGGTAGGGGATCAACGAGTAGCTATATAGAAGTCACCCCTAATCCTCAGGGTAGCACCCCTAGACTTCTGTGGGGCAGATGTAGTCAGTTTGGCTCTGGAGGAAGGAGTTCAGAGAATATTCACCACATGTAACTTTTCCCCTTATAATTACGCTGTATATGTTTTATATATGTACTTGTCTCCCCTATTAAGCTGTAAGCTTCTTATAAATAGGGATTATTTCATTCTTTGTACTTGTGTCCCCAGTGAACAGTGCCTAATAGGTGTTTAATAAATCCTTGATTATTTTATTACTCTCTAGTGTTTTAAAAGATGTTTGACATTCTTTTCTTTCTTTTCTTTGTTCTTTTGCATCTCTATAACTGCCCATTACTCCCCCACAACTAAGCCTTTCTTTTTTTCCCCACAAAATCTCCCAAATCCCTGTACTCTTCTCTACTGCCACTACCCTCATTCTAGTTCAGTCCTTACCTAGTCTTCCCACCTCTAGTCTCTTCCCATCCAATGCATTATTCCTGTATTTTCAGATTAATCTCTTTGATGCACAATTTTGTTTATGTGACTCAGCTATTCAGGTGTGGGGAACCAACGAGGCCTGATCTAGGACTCAGATAAAAATCTTGACAGCGTGCCCTAATAAGGGGATCCTTTGAGATGCCACTTGGTTCTTCAGGCTGGCTCCTTGCACTCCCTCCCCCCCCACACTACATTTAAAAGGACCTTTTATCTGTAATCTTGAGATCAAAGCCTTTACCCCCCAGACTTCAGGCACCTAAAGAACATATTCCTTATCAAATTATCTATTCTGTGTTACTTCCAGGATATAACAGAATAAATACAATGATAGCAAAACTTGAGTCCTTTTTCTCTTTGTATCATTTTGTTCTATAAAAACCTTGTTCAAAGAATCATTAAATGGAGTTCCTGGTTCTTCCTTGAACTACCCACATTGTCTGGTCATTTCATATTCACATCTTGGATCATGCTTAGTGCTGTACACTGAGCAGTCCACAACATCCAGGAATAGTTTATTGCTCCTAATTGCCTATAAAATAAAGCTCAAATTTCTTCTCTGACCATCGAAGTTTACAGTATTTCATCACTCCGAATTTTTGCAACATTTACTATTTGTGGCAGCTCCTGGATGCTCACTGCATGGTAAGGTTAGTGATAAAAGGGGTTTTGCCCTTATATACAAATAGGACTTTGCCCTAGAGCACAGGTTTCCAAACTTATTTGGCCTATGCCACCCCCCCCCCTTTAAAAAATTACTCAGTATCCCCCTGGAAATCTACTTTCTTTAACCCTTTAACGGTTTTGGCTTTTTGTCTGGACATTTGCATTGTTTAAAAAATATTTAAAAAAATTTTTTTTAAATAAAGCATCTTGGGGCAGCTAGGTGGTACAGTGTATAGAGTATTGGCCCTAGAATCAGGAGGACCTGAATTCAAAACCAGCCTCAGAGACTTGAGACTTAAGAGTTGTGTGATCTTGGGCAAGTTATTTAACCCCAATTGCCTTCCCTTCCCCCTTCCAAAAAAATAAGTATCTTAAATTTAATAATTTATTGTAAGTTTGTGGGTTTTTCCCACATTGACATTTTGATGGTGCAATATTGCATTATGTAACCATGTAGTATCACTATTGTAAACAAGGCATTGCACACACATTTCTGCTGATGTATGTTGGACTTCCCAGCAATGCACGACAGCTCACCTGCCAACACTTGTTTGTTAAGACCTGTTGATGGACTTGACCACTGACTGATTGGTTATAAGTTGCATTTTGTGTGTTTATTTGAAAAATAATGTAATCACTAAGACTTTAATCCTGCTACACAACAGATAAAACACATACAAATGGTTTTTCAAAATTTCTTATCTTTTCTTCTTTCCTTATGCTTCCACCACCCCCTTATTTTTTTTCAATGCCTCCCAATTGCACCAGAAGTTACTACCACCTCTCTGGATTATTCCAGCACCCTCCAGTGGGTGTTATTGTTCACTTTGGGAACCTCAGCCTAGAATATTGACATGTGTTTGTGTGAGTATGTGTGTGTGTGTGTGTGTGTGTGTGTGTGTGTGTGTGTGTGTGTGTGTGTATATGTACATGGAAGGCAAATACCTGAAGGCCACTACCCTTAAGTGGTATCTACTGTTGCCATACTTCCCTACCAGGGTTGCCTTTTCACTTGACCCCTGAGAAAGCAGGAGCTGGACTCTGCTTTTCCAGATTGATGTTCTTCATTGGGACAGTTTCCCCTCCCTCTCCCTACTTACCACCATTCAAATCCACTCTCTAATTGCTAAACCTAAAGGAAGGAGCCATCCCTTTGGCTAAGAGGTAGGGAGACCATTGCAATAAGGGGAGAAGTCTAGTAGGTTCTATATAGAGTTGGAGACAACAAAAATCCATCATAAAAAAATTGCCTTTATTTATCTCATCAGTCCTTTAAATGAAAGGGGCACTGTGTGCTGAGGTTCTCAACCATAACTAGAGGAGGACAACTGGGCTTTGCCCCAGGGCACTGGAGTGTAGATGGCAGAAACAGCAACAACTAAGGGCATGATTCTTTCCCACTGGGTATCTCCATCATAGGTGAGCTATTTCCTCTGAAGTTCTGCCTTTGGCCACAGTTGACTTGTCCCAAGAGAAACTTCCTCCTTGGTGACTTCAGTTCAGTATTCCTTCTCCTCACAATACTTTTGCCTCCAACTTCTTCCAGGAGCAAACATTCCTAGTTATAACTCTGCCAAGGGCAGAGAGATTGGAGCCAGCAACACCCTACCCCCACCCTGACAATGGGAACATAATCTATTGGTGAGCTTCTCCCCTTCACGTGCCTTTATTTTGAAAATGTGAACTTTACAAATGTCAGGGAATAACAGAATTCTTGGCCTGGGACTACTCAGGACCTATTAGAATTCCCTCTGATGGCAACATTATGGCTGGGTAATAGCCCGTCACCACCCCATTCTGAATAGGCCACGAATATTTATGCTGCCTGTTGGGGCAGTCACTGTATTTAACTTGAGGGTTCGTAAATAAAACCGTAAGGTTGCCAAAAATATACCACACCCAGGAGGAAGAGGAATAGTTGTGGAGAAACACAGAGGGAGGGGCCTTGGCTAAGAAAGAGGCAAGGAATAAACAGGATCAGTGTCAGGGGAAAAAATAGATTTAGAAAAATATGGTCACTAGAATGATAAAATTTCCCCTATTTTCCTACCCCTCAGCCCCCAACTGTGACAGTGAAACTGGATTGTAAGAGTCATTTGAAATTAGAAGGGTCAAAATAGGGGGCAGCTAGGTGGCGCAGTGAATAGAGCACCAGCCCTGGAGTCAGGAGTACCTGAGTTCAAATCCGGCCTCAGACACTTAACACACACACACACACACACAAAAAGCCTAGCTGTGTGACCTTGGGCAAGTCACTTAACCCCAACTGCCTTCCAAAAAAAAAAAAAAGAAAAAAGAGAAAAAAAAAAGAAGGGTCAAAATATAGGGAGCTGGTGACTGTGGAAGGTGCTGTCGCACTGAGTTTAGGTGACTCTTTTTCCTTGGTCTCTATGCTGAGATGGTAGCCTTCCCCTCTGGGTATTCCTTAGCTAGATGCACGAGAAGCAGCTGCCGGGACATGGCATTGACTGTAACAATGGAGATGGAGACCCTGATGGAGCAGTGGCATGGTGCATAGGGGTCTGTTTGGGGTCAGAGGACCCAGGTTCAAATTCAGTCTCTCTGGGCCCCAGCTTCCTTATCTGCTGTTTATTCTTTTTTTTGGAAGAGGAACAATGACATGCTGTGATGTATTGATTTATATGTAAATTGGATTAAAGTAAGGCAGAGTTACACAAAGTCTCTTCTTGAGTCATCAAAGTCCAGCCACAGGACAAAAGTCAAGACAAATGGTGGTGGCTTTGGATGCAGTGGATGACCTTGGTGCCTTTGATGTCTGATCAAGCTCTGAGTGCTCCACAGTGCCTGCTTCAGCAGTTTTCATGGCCATTGGAACAAATTGCTCTCATCCGCCCTTTTTACGGGGGAACTGTCTTCACGTGCTTGGGGCAGACACTGCGCTAGCTCACTGTTAGGCTTGAGGCCTTTACCATGGCTAACTCTGCTGAGACGGCTTACCAGGGTGTGGCCGCTGCACATGCTGCAGCTTCTCGGGCAGCAGGTGAGAGCTAAGGGCCAGGTGGACACCAAAGGCAGATGAGCAGCCCTGAGCAGGGCTTGGCAGGCTCTCACACCAGAGATGCTGGTCTTCTTGGAAATCCTGTACACCCCAAAACTTAATGCAGTGATTCGATGCGACCGAGAATGCAGCTTCTTGTTCAGTCATTTTTCAGTCATGTCTGACTCTTCATGACACCATTTAGGGTTTTCTTAGCAAAGATACTGTAGCAGTTTACCATTTCCTTCTCCAGACCACTTTACAGGAGAAGAAACTGAGGCAAACAGGATAAAATGACTTACCCAGTGAGCACTAGGCCTAGAGTCAAGAAGACCTGAGTTCAAATCCAGACTCACACACTTACCAGCTGTGTGATCCTGGGAAAGTCACTTAACCCTGTTTACCTCAGTTTCCTCATTTGTATTAAGGTAGTATTGAATGAGGTGGCCTTTGAGGTTCTTTCCTGTTTTAGTTCAATGACACTGAATTTCTTACTGGTTTGGACTTTTGACTCAGAAGAGATCTGGGTTCAAATCCTGTCTTACTAACTCTGTGACTATGGGCAAGTCATTGAACCTTCCTCATTTGTAAAATGATGATGCTGAATTAAGCGACCTCTGAGGTTCTTTCTAGCTTTAGATCTATGTTCCTAAATTTCTGACCAGTTTGGACTTCCGGAGAAAATTCTGCCTCTGATATTTACTACCTGTGTGACTGTGGGTAAGTTGCTGACCCTCCCTGAGCCTCAGTTTCTCCATTTATAACATGCTGAGGCCTCTTTTATATGAGAAAAATTTTCCTGTTTTATTTCTCTTTCTTCCTTCTCCCAGTGCGTCCCTATTTTTACCCTTTATTATTTTGATTTTTGGAGATTATCTCAATATAATTGACTTAGGCCTATGTTCTCTGTCTATGTAAACTTCTTTTCAACTGCCCTGATAATGATAAAATTCTTAAGAGTTACATGAATCATGTTCCCATATAGGAATATAAATTGTTTTCCCTTATTGAGTCCTTTATGATTCTCTTTTATGTTTTTACCTTTTTATACTTTTCTTGAGTCTTATATTTGAAGGGCAAGTTTTCTATTCAGTTTAGGTCTTTTCATCAGGTATGCTTGAAAGTACTCTATTTCATTAAATATCCATTTTTCCCCTGAAGAATTATACTGTTTTGCTGTGTAGTTTAATCTTGGTTCTAATCCTAGTTCCATTGTCTTCCAGAATATAATTCAAGTCCTGCATTCCTCTAATGTGGAAGTTGTTCAATCTTATATGACCCTGACTGTAGCACCACAATATTTGAATTGTTTCTAGCTGCTTATAATATTTTCTTTTTGACCTGGGAGCTCTGGAATTTGACTATAATATTCCCAGGAGTTTTCATTTTGGGATCTCTTTCAGGAGGTGTTTGGTAGATTTTTTTCCCCCTATCTTAACTTCTGGATCTAAGATATAAGTGTAGTTTTCTTTTATACTTTCTTGAAATATGATGTCTAGGCTTTTTTTCCCCATGGCATTCTGTAGTCCAATAATTCTTAGATTATCTCTCCTTAATCTATTTTCTGGGTCAGTTAAATTTTTTTTTCATTCTTTTGATTTTGTTTTATTGTTTCTTGATGTGAATCATTAACTTTCATTTGCCCAATTCTAATTTTAAGGAATTATTTTCTTCATTGAGCTTTTGTACCTCCTTTTCCATTTGGCTATTTTGATTTCAAAGAAGTTCTTTTTTTTTAGCCAATTTTTATGCTTTTTTTTTTACCATTAGGCCAAGTCTGTTTCTTAGATACTATGTTTTGCAATGTTCTTTATGGCTATTTTACCAAGCTATTAGCTGTCTTTTCATAATTTTCTTGCATTACTCTCATTCCCCCCTCTCCCCACAATTTTCCCATTACCATTCTTATCTCTTTTTTTAAAACTCTTCTTGTTGGGCTTGAATACAATTAGCAATTTTTTTTCAGGCTTTGTTCATAGCTTTTTTGATATTGTTGTCTTCTTTTGAGTTTGTGTCTTGGTCTTTGCTGCCATTGTAGTAACTTTTTATGATTAAGTTCCCTTTTTTGTTGTTTGTTCATTTTCTCAGCCTATTTTTTCACTTTGAACTTTATGTTAAAATTGGGTTCTGCTCACCTATATACGTGTGTGTGTGTGTGTGTGTGTGTGTGTGTGTGTGTGTGTGTGAATGTGCTAAACTTTAGGCCTTTTGTTTTATTCTTTTCAGAGTTAGTTCTGGGGACCTGGAAGTTTTCAGTGCTTCCAAAGTGCTATTATCCTGGAAGAGGTGTGGTCACTACTCTCTTGGTCTGTGCTCTTATCTTTACCTAGGAAGAGGACCAGTTCCCTTGCACCAATGATCCTCTTGGCCCTGGAACTCTGACCAGAGCCTCTGCTCCTTTGTGACCAACCACAAGTACTCCTCTTTGCCCTGGAACTGCAACCCAGAACTGTGTGTGAGCAATAGAGTTGCCAATTGGTGCCAGCTGTACCCAGTGTCAGCAACAGGTCCCCTGTAATCTCTTTCTGACCAGTTGTCTGATCTCTTTACCATTTCTGAAATGAGAGCTGCAGAAGCTGCTTCTACTAACACTGTGTGTGTATGTATGTGTGTGCACGCGCATGTGCATGCACTCTGCATAGGCCTCTACCTTGGTGTCACAGACCTCTCCGGCAGACCTCTTAAGTTTTCTTAGGTTGAAAAAAATGTCTCAACCTGACCTTTTGTTGGCTCTACCACTCCTAAATTTGATTTGAGGCAATATTTTAAAGTTGGTTGAAGGGTAATGTTGAGAGATTTTATCTGGGTTGCTGCCTCGGATCTGCCATCTTGGCTCTATTGGCCAAATAGTTTTTAAAGAGCATGAGGGGAAATGAGGTGACCATAACAGGATGGAATAAAAGAAGTATGAGACACAAGTAGCAGTGGTTGTCTCAGTTATAGCCACTAGATTCCTGGACTGAGAGATGGGGCTGGACGGGTGGGCCTTAGAGGCCTGGATTCTAGTCCTGACCCTGCCACTTAGACTCAGTAGGTGACCTTGAGCAAATCTCTTCTTTCTCTGAGGCTCCAGTTCCTTCTCTGTAAAATGCGGAGACTGGAGCGGGTAGTTTTTGAATTCCCTTTTGGCTCTGCCAGTCTGTGGTTTAAGCTCTGATATTCTGTGTTCTATGGCCTTTCCTAGCTCTAACATTCTATGTCCTAAGGTCCCTCCCACTTCTGACACTCTGAGTTCTAGGGCTCCTCCAAGCTCTGACATTCTGAGTTCTTAGACCCTATCCTAGCTTTTTTTAAGGTCTCATTTAACTAAATTCTCTAAGAGGTCAAGCTTCTACGCTGATCATTGTCATATGCATAGAATCATAGTCATGTCCAGGTGATTGGTAAGCAGGATTGCCTGGCTGTAGTGAGAAATGTGATGAGTAATGAGAACTGAAAGTAGCTAGGTTAATTGGTGGAGCTCCTTGAAACTCATGATTAGGAATCTTAATTTGATTCGAGAGACAATTCCACTTGGGCTATTGCTCATTAAGCCAAGGGCTCATTGCCACATAATACATTAAATGGTTAGACTGGCATAGCTGGAGATGCAATGCCCAGCATGTTACCTGTGGATGCAAGGTTTTAGCTGTAGCACCAGCCAATGTACTGACTGAATACCCAGCTGTGTGTCTAAGCCCGAGGCATAATTCCTGGGTCCTCATGGTCCTGTTCCAAATGGACGTGGGATAGAGACCATCTCTGTTTATTCAGTCTTGTTGGAGGGGTCCAAAGTTAAAGCCAAGATTATTTGTAAAGGACAGGGAGAGAAAGTTGGTTTTTTTAGTGGTTCACATCATCTCTAGCTAGGTTCCATCTTGAATCTAGGCCCCAGAAGCTATCCATTCTGACTCCAAGCCTCAACTAGGGATTTCTATAATATGGGTGTGCCATGACCACCATTTTGACTTATGTTAGCCAAAAAAGTTTATCAAGATTCCTCTTGTGAGTCTCATTTTCTTTACATGTAAAATGGAAATTAATTTCAACTCAACTCAATAAGCATGTATATTTAGATGACCTCTAAGGGTCTCTTCTGGTTCTGTCTATGAGCCAGCTATGTGCAAAGCACTGTGCTAGAATGGGGTAAAAACAACATTGAGAAGAGAGATGATCCCTGCCCATCCAGAGCTAGTGGGGAGAAGAAAACAGACTAACAGATAGTCCCCTAAAATGCGCATCATTATATAACTGTGTCAGAAAAGTGCTATATGAGGTCGGAGGGGGAAGAGCCTTACCAGTGGGAAGGGAAAACTTTCTTGGAGGAGATGGCAGTTGAACTGAGCTTTAAAAGTAGGTTAGAAAATATTAATGGAAGCACTTTCATGGTAGCAAAAAACTGGAAACCAAGTAGGTGCCAATCAATTGGGAAGCTTGGCTGACAAAACTGTGGTATATGAACGTAATACAATATTATGGTACTATTAAAATGGAGGATATGAATAATTTGGAGAAATCTGGGCAAGTCTGATTTAGATCCCAGGATCAAAGAGATCAAAAGTCAGCAGGGACCTTGGATGACTCAGTGGATAAACTGCAGGATTTGGGGTTAGGGAGATGAGTTCAAATCAGCCTCAGATACTTACTAGCTGTGTGACCCTGGGCAAGTCATTTGACCTCCACCTGCCTCAGTTTCCTCAACTGTAAAAAGAAGATAGTACTAGCATCTATCTCCCAGGATTGTTGTAAGGCTCAAACAAGGCGATAATTGTCAAGCGTCTGTCACATAATAGGTGCTTAATAAATGTTTATTCCCTCCCTCTTATCTAGTCCAACTGTCTCATTTTACAGATAAGGAAACTGAGTTTCAGGGAGATTAACTGATGCTAGAGAAAAACAACAACCACAGGATAGCAACATACACAATGATTACCAAAATATAACCCCCCCCCCAAGCCTTAAGTCCAGGTCGTCATTCATGATTAATCTTGCTCTCAGAAAGCAGAGCATGGAATGCCCCCCTGAGAGGGGGGGGCCTGGGAAGGAGGAACGTTGTACCTGCCAATGAGGTGAAGGGGGCTGGTGGTTTCCTGTAACTGTTTTTCTTTGTTTCATGGATGAAGAGTGGGAGGTAGAACGTTCCAGACATAGGGAAAGTTATCAGTAAAGTCAGAAATGAATTCTTCTGCTTCTACTTCTACTGATCTCAGAGCATGACCCAGAGCAGACCATGCAGAGCTATTAAAGGCTTGACATAGGGCTGTGGATTTAGAGTTGGAAGGGACTTCAGAGACCATCTAGTCCAGCCCATCCGTTTTACAGATGAGGAAACTGAGACCCGAAGAAGTCAATGACTTTCTCAAAGTCACACAGATTGCAGTCAGGACTCAAACCCAGATACTCTCATTCCAAATCCATTGCCCCTTCTTTCACTTTTATCATCCCAGGGGTATGAGTAGGAGCCCTGCAGGATCTTGTCTAGAACATCCTAATTAACACCTACTGTTCTTTCTTGAGGGCGTAACTAGGTGCTTCAGTGGATAGAATGCCAGCCCTGGAGTCGGGAGGACCTGAGTTCAAATCCAGCCTCAGACTCTTTCTAGCTGTGTGACCCTGGGCAAGTCACTTAACCCTGTTGAACTTGCTTTCTCATCTGTAAAATGAGCTAAAAAAGGAAATGGAAGACCATTCAGTATCTTTGCAAAAAAACCCAAACAAACCCAAATGGAGTCATGAAGAGTCAGACATGACCGAAATGACTCAATAACAAAATCTTCCCTATAGTTACCAGTGAGTACTGTATGAGGGAGGCAGAGGCTAAATGGGATCCATTCTGTTGATTGTAAAGGAAGAAGAGAACTCTTCCCAGCGGCCAGCTCAGGGATAGCCGCCATCATGGGTCAGTGGGAGCCCAGTGAGCTGTGGGAAGTTGCCTCTGTCCCCCACAGCTCTCAGTCCTTACTCTGAGTTTGAGAATCCAGACCCGAGCACAGGACTTGGGCTGCGGAAGCATCTTCCCAGAACTTTGCCTTTTACTATGAATAAAGATGGGGGTGGGGGATACAACTTTCTAGAATGCAATGCTATTTGCAAATAATAGCAGAAATGTTAACAGCTAGTGGCTGTGGAGTTCTTTTGTTTTTTTTTCAATGCACCTGAAGATCAATTAGCTTTGCTCAATCTCCTAGTAACACCAGCTATGGAGGAACGTACAAAGGCATTGGACTGCTGTGACCAGGGACCATTCCAGATTCATTGTTTCCCAGAGAAATTTCCTGGTGGCACCTCCTCCTCTCCACCTACCCCCTCTCTATCCAAAGCCTCCTCCAGACTATGGGGGGTAATAGGAGGATCTCCTTGAGGTGTGCCTTCCTCAGACACAGCTTAGGGTGGGAGGGGGCTTCTATTATTGTCTGCTGACTGAGCAATCCTGACAGTGAGACAAGAGAGTAAATTGGAGTCCAAATCTTAGCTGATAGGATTACCTAGTGGGAGATGAACAGAGGGTTAAGGGAGGATGGTGTTAGACCCATTCAGGAAAGATGGGAGGGGATGGGAAAGGGAGTAAATCCCCATAGGAATCATGCATCTATCTTAACATGGTCCGGTGCCCTATTTTTCCTTCTCAGATGTGGCTCCCTCCTCCACAGGCCAAGTGACCCCTTCTCACCAACTCTGCTGTTATTGGGGAGCACATGACAAGCCCAATTGGGGGGGATGTTTGGGGGGATGTGCAATATTCACTCTCTTGCTGTTTAGCTTTGAGCAGAGACAGAAATACATGCCTGGGAAGACCATGTTCTGGATAGACGCCACTCATCCAAAGGAGTTCTGGAGAAGGCTGAATGACAGGGGATGTAAGTTGGTTTCAGGGGACAGGAAGCTTCCCTTGTGGGTGATGGGGCGAGTAAATTGAGCAGCTGGGTAGGGGGAGGGGACTCGGCTTGGAGGAAGGGAGGGTAGGCAGGACGCAGTGACCCAACCTCAAATGTGGCCCGAGGGCAGCAGCCGGAACACCAGCTTGGCCTGCCATGGGGGGCATTAAATAACCACAAGTGGCCGGAGCTCCTGCCTTCTATCTCAACCCAGTGACAAACATCGTGTTCATAAGCCATGATAGATGAGCCTAATATGGGATCTGAGGCACCGCACTGGCAGCGGCCGGCCCAGCCTGCTGGCTCTGATTTGCCCATATATTTATTTATTTATGTATTCTCTATGATGGCAAAAGCCCAAAGACAATAAAAGAAATTGAATTGCATATCAGATGGGGCATCAGAGAGAGAGATATGGCCATAAATCGCACTGTATTTATTCCATAAATATCAGCACCTCCTGAATTGCCACTGCCCGTTATGAAGTTATAATAAGTAAGCTGGTCCCCTATTCAATTGCCTCCAGTCCCCCCACCTCCACCAGGGCTGTAAACATGATGCTACAGAAGATAAATAAATGAGCTGGGTACAAGTCAACTCAGGCTGGGGCCCCTCTGGAGGCTCTATGGTTCCACCCAATCTATCCCCGCTCTGGACTCCCCTAATTACCCATCTTTACTACTCACAAAACTGGGGAGAGGAGAGGAGAGGAACAGAGAAACTGGGTCCCAGTCTCCAGGAAGGTGAAGTTCTAGAGCTAGGTTCTAGGCCCTAGGCAGTGTGTTCTGCACCTCCAGCTCCCTGGCTACATGAAAGAAAACAGGTTATTTCCTTAGACTGTTTGAGTTGAAAAGGACCCTAGAATATAGACCATGTGAGCCCAAGCAGGGAGCCAGCCCAGCTGAGCTATGGAAGCCAGAGGACAATAACTACTTCAGTAGTCATTAAGACTACTGAAGGGCACCAGCTTCTCTCCCATAAAGAGGTTGCCTGAAGGCAGCAGATAAAAGGAAAGGGAGCCCGAACCCGAACCTCTGATCTGGTGTTCTAGGCTACCCCACCATACTGCTACCTGCCTTGGAAGAGAGAAAGACAGTGAGCGAAGACAGATGTACCACCTTTGTAGTAGCACTGGGGGAGAGGGAGTTCCGGCATTTCTGGGTGATTTTCTCTGCGTGTCTGTGTTTGAGTTCCCTTGCATTACATCTGTCTCTGGGAAGGGGTTGCCAGTGATTATTCTGTGTCACAGGGTCTGGAACAGCTGTTGTCATTGCAGATAT
The DNA here is from genome assembly GCA_028646575.1 of Pseudocheirus occidentalis. Taxonomy (NCBI): domain Eukaryota; kingdom Metazoa; phylum Chordata; class Mammalia; order Diprotodontia; family Pseudocheiridae; genus Pseudocheirus; species Pseudocheirus occidentalis. The sequence goes on along the minus strand of CM053595.1, from coordinate 108,329,077 downwards.
CTGATCTATCCCCTATTCTCTCGGGAACTCGGGGTCAGAAGCCACAGGACCCTCATAGAACGTCGGGCCACAGAATGATAAAGCAGGAAAAGGTTTCAAGTTTCATTAGTCTAACTTGATCCACTGTTCAAGGATCCCTTCTCAGTACCCCAACAATTAAGAAGATGGAGGTGGGGGGATAGAGGTATCAGGCTTGACTCTGCTTAAGGAAGATAGTAGAAACCCCCTGGGTGGAATTGTCTTGTTTAAAAGGCCACTGCTGGGGGAGCTAGGTGGCACAGAACATTGACCCCTTGAGTCAGGAGGACTTGAGTTCAAATCTGGCCTCAGACATTTAACATTTACTAGCCATGTAACCTTGGGCAAATCACTTAACTCCAATTGCCCTGTCTTCCCCCCTCCAAAAAAAAAAGGTACTTTTGAGATTCTTACAAAAGAACAGCAGAAGCTTTCCCAGGCCATCTAATGCTCCTCTGCCATACTGAACACCCCCAAAAGCTGGTGGACCTGGGCTAGGCCCACCTGAGACTATTAATTGGTCTTCTCAATGGCCCTGCCAGGCACAGAGGCATCCACCCAAGCGAAGGGAGAACCTGCCAATCCCTTCCTAGACCCCTCATCTTTCATCTTCTGCCAACTCATCCTAAACCTGTTCAAAACAGAACTCATTATCTTCCTCCCTCAAACCAAAACCCCCTTATAGACTTTCCTATTTCTGTCATCCAGGGTCCCAAATTCAGAACTGTGGTTCATGCTCAACTCCACATTCTCCCTCACTTCACATAGCCAAGCAATTGCCAAATCTTGGAAATTATAACTCCACAAAAATTTTTAAATCTTTTCCTTCACTTCTCACATCCTCCTTCAGTGGAATTCCACCCAAGCCTGGCCCTTGGTGGAAATCAGATGCACACAGGATCTTTTACCAACAAAGAAGCCTTGGACCACAATGGCAACCAGAGTTTTGGCTCTTGTCCCAAAGTTTAAGAGCTGGCATGTTGAGAACAGAAGGGTCCAAGGCTGTTTCCCATTTCTAAGCAGCTGTGGAATCCAAGTGGTCACAGTACGTGGGAGGCATTGTACCCAGCTGTGCCACTACTGAACCAGTGGGGTGCCCTTTGAAATACCCCTCTCCCATCCCTTCACAGAGACGAAGGCTTTTGATATGAGGGCTTCCCTCCATGTCTTTGTGACTGCCTGTGCCTTTCTAAAGAGTCTCACCCTCTGTTCTCAGACCCTGGATGTTTTGTCCATAGCTCCCCACCCCCACCTCTTCTCCCTCTTCTCTCAGAAAGCCTGAATGGGATAGCTGACTTTGGCCCACAACTTGGCCTTCTCACTTATTACCTTTGTAACACTAAACTAACTACTCCATATCTCTGAATCTCTTTCCCAATGTGTTACATGTCATGTTTCTTCCCTTCTTTCTTTCCTTACTTCTCTCTCTCCCTCTCCCTCACATCACACCCACTCTCTCTCTCTCTCTCTCTCTCTCTCTCTTTCTCTCTCTCTCTCTCTCTCATGATCTCTCTCTGTCTCTGTTTCTCTTTCTGTGTCTCTGTTTCTCTCTGTGTGTCTCTCTTTTTCTCTGTCTGTCTCTGTTTCTGTGTGTGTGTGTTTCTCCCTTTCTCTGTGTCTACTCCCTCACCTGTCCCCATGTCTTCCTCTCCCTCGCACCATGTCTATCTGTGTGACCCTTTTTCTCTCTCTATCTCTTTGTGTGTTTCTCTGTATGTGTCTCTCTGTTCCTCCCTTTCTCTCTCTGTTTCTTTCTGTCTGTTTTTTCTCTTTCTTCTCTCTCTCTCTCTTTCTCTCTCCCTCTCCATCCCTCCACCATTTCTGTCACGCTCTCTCTCTCCTCCACCATTTCTGTTGCTTTCTCTCTCTTTCCCCCTCCCTTTCTCCTTCTCTTTCTCCCTCTCCATCCCTCCATCATTTCTCTCTCCCTCTCCCTCTTCCTCCCTCTCTCTCTCCCTCTCCATCCCTCCATCATTTCTCTCTCTCCCTCTCCCGCCCCTCTCCCTCCCTCTCTGTCTACCCTCCCATCCACCCCCATGTCTTCCTCTCTCTGTCTCTCTCTGTCTCTCTCTGTCTCTCCCTTTCTCTCTCTGTCTACCCTCCCATTCCATCCCCCCCCCCATCTTCCTCTCTCTGTCTCTTTCTCTCTTTTCCTTTGGCTAATAAGAGGGAAAGCCGACCCAATTTATTTGGCAACAAATAGGAAGCAGTTGTGATTAAGAAGAGGGTGGGGGAGAAGTTTTAAGGAGGAAAAATACCTTGGGTAATGTGATCTACTGAGTCTTTATATTCTGAAATGTATCGTTCTGGACTCCAGCAGAAGGGCTGATTTAATATCTTCATGGAAAATAGTGCACCTGATCCAATTACCACAGGGATTTTGATACAGTCAGCAGTCAAGATGAAAGATTCAGAAGCGCACACTGGAGAAGTAAACACAGAGACTGAATTACTTCCCTTCCCCTGGGAGGAGTTAATCGCTTCAGGTCGAGGCCCGGTCACTGCGGGCTGGCCAGGGAAGGTCTGACTGAGGGCCCAGCCGTGAGGATCAACAGGAATCGGGCTGGCCCCGACCTGTGCTGTCCGGGAACGACTTCTTCCCTGGGCACAGACCCCCAGCTAAGACCAGCTAGCTCTCTGCCTGTTTCTGAGGCTCATAACGCTTGGGCAGAAGGGGCTGCTGGGACCAGGGGGCTCGGCCCAGAAACCCAGGGAGACCAATTGCTTAAATTATTTCCTGGATTCCCTTCCCTTTTACCCTCCTTGCCATCTCCCGAATGCCTATGCATTTTCTGCTCCTGTATCTTTTAAGACAATTTCCATGGAACATCCTCCTTCCTCCTCTCACCTAAATCCTGCCTATTCTTCATGTTGCATCCCCCACCCTACTCCTGCACTCATTCATCCAGTCAAGGAGCCTTTTCCTAAGGTCCTCTCCTTTGCAAGAACCCCGGGCTAGGCTAGGGAGAAACTCTCATGTGGCCAGCGTGCCTACAGTGGGGCAGGGGGAGGGGGGGGGCAATGTGGCGATGTCATTAAGAATAATTAACAACAACTACTATTGAAAAGATTTGCAAGGCAATCTACACATCTTATCTCAGTTGAGCCTCACAACAATTTGGGGAAATAGGTACCATTATTATCCTCACTTTACAGATGAGGAAGCTAAGGTTAAGTGACTTGCTCAGGATCACACAGCTAAGAAGGGTCTGAGGCTGGATTTGACCTCTGGATTTTCTGGACTCTAGGACCAGGGCTATACCCACTGTGTCCCCTAGAGGTTTGTTAATCATTCTGTCTGTTATAAGTGCATTGGGCCCCTAGGTAGGGCAGTAGGTAGAGCGCCCTGTCTGGCATCAGAAAGACTCATCTTCCTGAGTTCAAATCTGACCTCAGACTCTCTAGCTGGGTGACCCTGGGCAAGTCACTTTACCCTGTTTGCCTCAGTTTCCTCATCTGTAAAATGAGCTGGAGAAGGAAATGGCGAACTGCTCCAGTATCTTTCCCGAGAAAACCCCCAATGGGGACACAGAGATTCGGACACGACTGAAATGACTGAACAACAAGAAGCAAGTGCATTAAAAAGGTGCAGACCAGGTACCCTGGGAGGGCAGAGAGATTTCTGCTCCCTTTGCTCTGAGCTCCTTTGGCCCCATATCTGTGTGGCCTCACTGGGTATCTCTTCGTGTGTTTGTCCAGTTCCTTAATTATATGGATGGTGCAATGGATCGAGTGCTGAATTTGGAGTAGGAAAGACCTGAGTTCAAATCCTATTTTAGGCATGCGCTAGCTATGTGACCTTGGGCAAATGATTTAGCCTCTCGGTCTCAGTTTTCTCCCCTGAGAAATGGGGATAATAACAGCACCTTGCAGCCTAGGATTGTTGTGAACATCAAAGGAGATCTTGCACTTTGTAAACCTTACAGCACTGTTTACATGTTAGGTGTTATTATTATTGTAAACCATCCATCAGCCAATCTACCAAAATATTTATTAAGTGGCTACTAAGTATAATAGGCAGCCAGGTAGCTCAATGGATAAATCGCTGGGCCTGGAGTCAGGAAGACCTGAGGGTGAAGAGGGGAAGAGATATAGCCTTGCTTAGGGGGACCTGACTGATCCAAGAAGATCTGGTCTCAGACTCTTACTAGCTGTGTGACCCTGGGCAAGTCACTTAACCTCTGTTTGCCTTAATCTTTTGGAGAATGAAATGGCAAAGCACTCCAATATCTTTGCCAAAAAAGCCCCATGGACATCATTGGTGTGCTGTGTTCTGTGAGGTCATAAAGCTCTGGACATGACCAAACAAATGAACTGCAGCAAATATGATGGGGACTTGACCAATGCTTGCTTTATGTTTTTTTGCAAGCATCTCTTTATTTTATTAAATTTTTACTTATTTTACTATTAATTGAAAAAATAATATATGAAATAAAACAAGCATTTCCATAACATAGTATAATAAAAAGATGATTGCACACGAAACTGCATGTCTACTATGCACAACCTGCTATTCCTTTTAAATATATAGTAAAGTTATCATGTAATTTCTTTTTCTTTTCTTTTTTTCTTCCCTTCCCCCCTGCTACTGATAGACACAAATGTGTGTGTGTGTGTAATGTAAAAACATATGTATGTACACACATATACATGTAAAGTTATTCTATGCATACTTCTTTTTATCAGTTCATTCTCTGGATGTAGATAGCGTCTTTCTTTATAAGTCCTTTATAATTAATTTGGGTATTTATAATAGTCAAAGTGAATCACTCAGAAACATGTGCAATTGGCAAGCCTGCTTCTGGATATACCTGATGATGTGGATTGAAGGGACCTGGCTATCTATTTGAGAGAATTTTTAATTGTTACAGGACTGTTTTCAATTTGCTAACTACGTGGTGAGGAAACAGACTTCAAAGAGCCAGAATGGGATGTGCATTCAAAAGTCACTAGCCAGCCAGATCTTCCCCTTTCTGTGTTTCCTGGCTGTGCTGAGAGTAGAGGAAGGGGATGCTGCAAGCCTCTAGGTGGGGAGAGAGAGAGGCGTTGGTCCTTTATCTCACCACCCAGGCCACTGCTCTATGGCTCTGCTTTTTCTTTTGTTTCTCTAGGCTCTGTTCTTTCCCACTCTTAAGTAAAGGAGTATTGGAGAGGGCATAGACTAGGTTGTGACCTTGTAAGGTTCGATTTCATATATGTAGCCTTAAAGCATTGTAGAAATGTAAGTTAAACTATTCCAAAGGTTGGAGTACCAGAGGTCCAGGGCAAGAGCCCCTGAGGTCTTGAAGCGGGACCTGTGGGACACAGTCCAGCATAGACTTGGACTTTGTAGCTGGGAAGTTGTTTCTGGAGCAATTTTGTCCATTGGCTAAACCAAATTCAAAAACAAATTGGGTGTTGTGGTTGTTTGGTTGTTTTCGGTCATATCCTAATCTCTGTGGCCCATTTTGGGGTTTTCTTGGTAAAGATACTTGATTGTTTTGGGGTGAGTGCTTATAACAGTTACTGAGTCTACTCTCCCCAGGAACCTAAATGGCGGAGAGGAGCGTTTGCTAATGGGAATGCTTGTGTTGTTCTTCTTGTTGTGCTATCCCTTTATGAAAGCTAATTGGTGCTAATTGTTTAAATGAAATTGGGGTGTTACACACCAGAGCGTGTTGATATAAGATAGATGCTACCTGTAATTGGCAATTGATATGTGTATTAATACACACCAAAAAAGGGAGCTTGAGTTAATAGCATCAGAGAACTCTATAACCCCTCAGAAGTACTTCTAGATTGGGATCGAAAGGGTAAGAGATATAGCCTTGCTCAGGGGGCCCTGACTCATCAGGGCAAGCAGGGGCTGGGATAAGGATCCTCAATGGTTATGTAGGCTACATAAATAACAGACCCTGGGCTAGGTGCTGGAGATAAAAAGAAAAAATGAATTAATGAAAAAATATGTATTCAGTACTTACTATATTCTAAGCACTGCACTAAGCTCTAGGGATATAAATACCAAAGCAAAGATAATCCCTGCCCTCAAGAAACACTTTCAAATGAAGAAAGCCACTCTTATGGTAGTGGTAGTGGTAGTGGTAGGCAGGGAGGGCCACTGTGGCCAGGAAAGTTACAAGGCTGTGAAGGTCATAAGGGAGCTGATTGACACACCTCATCCAGGAATTATGGCAGAGCTGGTTTGATAAAATCATAGCTTTAATGGAAGAGACTGGCCAATGAGGACTCAGCCTTTAGAAGTGTAATATTCTTTACCAGGTATCAACTGACATGAAGGCTTGGTGACTCTGCTTCTGGAAATGTATGACAGAGGATGATAGAAATATATGATGGAGGGGAAGGGAAGGGAAAAGACTTCTCCATCACACGTTTGCAGATGCTGGTTCAGCAAATCTCTACATAGGCTGGTATCAGGCAGAACGCACTGTGCATGCTCTAAGGACCCGGCGTCTTAGGCTAGTCCTCCCATTACACTTAGATAGTATGTAAGGCCATTGGGCCAAAAGAATGGCACATGCTGTCTAGGAACAATGGAAAAGTTGATTTAATCATGTTTCTCAAGTCTATAACTTGAGCGAGACAGGGTGATAAGGAAAGGATATGCTGGTAGCATTTGGTTGGTGGTTACTGAGGTGACAGTGGAGGAGGGAGCCAGAGAAGAGAAAAATGAAACAGTTATTGCCCTCAAGGAGCTTATATTCTATTTCAGGGAAAGGACTATATCTTGTTCTTTGTGTCGCCAGTGCCTAACACAGGGCCCTGGCCATAACAAGGACTCAGTAATTAGTTTTAATTGATGGTCCCAGGATCAGTTGTTAGAAAGATTCTGCCATTAGCCACTTATGAGCTCAGACATGATTGCCACAGAAAGGCTGGCTAGCATGCCTGGTGTCTAAAATTTCCACTTTTAGAGTCTTATCTTTGGATTAAAGTATAGTATATTCAGAAGACCCCAGTGCAAGCCTGTTGTTTGGAAAAGGCAATAAATTACCCCGACACCACCATTAGCTAGTTTATTTCATCTTCAAAATCCAGAGAAGGGACCAGAAGAAAGAGAACATTGAATAGATGTATTTTATGTTTCATTTAAAATTTTACTTTATTTTTCAATTAATAAAAAAATGTATTTTGTCTCCTCCCTGCCTCTCTTATCCCCTTTGAAAAGAAAGAAAAACATAACCTTTGTGACAAATATGTGCAAAGAAGAAAAAAAAATGCCTGCACTGACTATATCCAAAAAATATGCCTCATCTTGCACTCTGAATCCACCACCTCTCTATCAAGAGCTATGACATTGGCTATTTAGAATTGGGCTGGTCACTGTATTAATCAGGGTTTTTAAACCTTTCAGTTTTATTTGTCTTTACAATGTATGCTGTCTAAATTGTTCTCCTCATTCACTTCGGTTTGCATCAGTAATACAAGTCTTCCTAAATTTCACCAAAAATATCTCCTTCATCATTATTTATGCTTAATAGTATTCCATTACATTGATCAACGATAATTTATTCAGCAGTTCCCCATGTGATGGATAACTCCTTAGTTTCTAGCTCCTTGCTACCACAAAAAACCACTGGTATTAATGCTTTTGTGCATGTCAGTCCTTCTATTCTTTCTTCAATCCCTTTAGGGGCACAGACCTAGAAGTGGTATGTCTAGGTCAAAGGGTATGCACAGTTTAGTGATATTTTGGGCATAGATCCAAACTATTGGACTATTTCATAGCTCTAGTAAACAGTGCATTAACGTGCCTGTTTTCCCACAGTCCCTCCAAAATTTGTCATTTTCCTTTACCAACTTTGCCAATCTGATGGGTACAAGGTGGAACCAGGGTTAAAATTTTAGTGTTAGTTTTTACAACTTGGAAATCAGCAAACTCTACAAATCAGGGTTTGATTTATTGTTTTGTTGATTGTCTAAACTTAAGAAACTGAAGCAGAAAACATAAATAATGAAGATTAAATTTAAAAATGTGTCATGCATACATTTTCTCCCCTCTTCCCCCAAAGTTGGTTGTTAAAGATTTACCAGCACACCATTGGGTGGAACTTTAAAGTTGCTTTAATTTGCATTTCTAAGTATTAGTGATTTAGAACATTTTTTTATATGGTTATTGATAGTTTATATTTCTTTCTTAGAAAACTGTCTGTTTTATCCTTTGACCATTTATCAATTGGAGTAAGGCTCTTATTCTTATAAATTTGTATCAGTTCCTTATCTATCTTAGAAATGAGACTCTTATTAAAGAAACTTGCTATGAAAAAAACCCCATACATCTGCTTTCCTTTTAACTTTAGCTGCATTGGTTTTGTTTGTACAAATCTTTTAAATTTTTATGTAATCAGAATGATCATTTTACCTTCTGTGATTCTCTCTGTCACATATCTGGTCATGTACTGTCTTTCCCTATCCATCTGATCTGAAAAGTAATTTCTTCCTTGCTCCTCTCATTTGTTTATGATGTCATCTTATTTACGTCTGTCATGTATCCATTATTATCTTTGTATATAATGTGAGATGCTGGCTTCTACTTAGTTTCTGATAGATTGCTTTCAAGTTTTCCTAGTAGTTTTTGTCCAATAATGAATTCTGATAATTTATTGGGTTTACTAAACACTAGGACACAGCAGTATCCTATAGTATACCATAGGAATACTGTGTTATGTGAAGATAGAGAGTAGTGTATTCATTTGCTTCTCTTTGCTGCATCCCTAGTCTGTTCCAGTTACCCACCAATCTCTCTTAATCATTCCAAATCATTTTTCATGATTATTGCCTCATAGTATAGTTTGAGATTTGGTACTGGGAGGGCCCTTTCCTTTTCATTATTTCACTTGAGATGCTTGACCTTTTGTTTCTTCAAATGAATTTCATTATTATTTTTTTTAGCTCTACAAAGTAATCCTTTGGTAGTTTGATTGGCATGGCAAGGAGGATTTTTACCTTTATATTCCTGGTGCAGAATGCTGTGGAACCTGGGCTCAAGTCCTGTCTCTGACAGATACTGACAGTGCGACTTTGGACAAGTCACTTAAACTCTCAGTACACCAGACCATAAACTGCTAGATCTGTAGGAGGAGTTTCACTCATTAGTGTGAGTTCCCTTTATCAAAGAAACCAAGGTCCAATCCCAGGCATAGTGTCTTGAAAATAGGAGGTGCTTAATATGTTTATTACACCCCTAACTTGTTTCTGCCTTCATTATCTTAGTACCAAAAGCCAAGACAAATGCAAATAACTGCTCATAGTTTAGATCTTTCAGATTAAAGCCGGAGACCTATTGTGAAGGTGCTGAGATGTTCACGCATGTGTGCAGACACACATTTCTACCCCTATCAATCAGACTTTTTTTGGAGTTTGGATAGACCCTTGGTGAAGAATGAAGAGCTTGGGTGACTTAGAAATTCCTCAGATGGTTTGTAACAAGGTTCGGGGAGCACCTTTACACTTTGTCTCTGCTTTCTTTTCTGACAGTGGCAGGAAAAAAAAGGTTGTCTTGGTAACTAAGACTGAGTTGACGCAAGTCATTTTGCTATTTTTTTTTCTCCTGTGAAGAGAGAGACAGAGACAGAGAGACAGACACAGAGACACACACAGATTCACACAAATATAGAGATAGGTAGACAGAGATGGAAAGACAGACACAAATAGAGACAGATAGGGACGTAAAGACAGATGGAGAGAGACAGAGATAGAGAGACAAAGAGACAGAGAAAGACAGACAAAAACAGAGACAGGCAGAGGCAGAGAAAAATTTATCCCCTTTCTTTGGTCTGGATAGGAGAAAAAAGCAGAACTTGTGATTTCTCCACCTCTTTTCCCCAAACTGAAGTCTGCAAGGCATGAAGCTTTAGCTCTAAGGGAGCAAAGAAAGGCCAGAAAAATTCTTGAAACAAATCAGGAGATTTGTGGAGGAGCTATCCTTCCTGCTCTTTATGACTGCACCAACCCATGTTACATATTTCTAATTCCTAAACACTATTCCAATGCCTAACATCTAGACAGAAGCACAATCAGGAAATGTAGCCTAAAGACTATGAGTTCTGGGAACCTAGATAAAGATGCAAACTAAAGAGGAATTAGAAGAGATCCTTGAAGCCATTACAATAAGGTTGAACTGCACTCCAATTCAGAGAAATCTAAAACTCCAATATGATGCAAGTTTGGAAAAGGGGATGCTATCTTTCAAGGGTATAAGAGACAACTTTCTAGCTGGGGTGGACAGCCACAAAAGAAAGGAAAAAAAGATTCATTTTCTGAGATGTTGGTTTTTTTCTTCCTGTGCCTACCTACCGACCAACCAAAACAGATTAACATGGAACTTCTAGAAAGATAGCCTCTTTAGATGTTATTTCTAAGCTTGGATCCCTTTCATCATCTCAAAATAGCAAGAAATGTGCCAAATAAAATAAAAGAACAAAAAATAACGAGGGGAAAAGTATAGAAATCCACACAAAGGAAATCACCACAGAAAAATCAGCTGAGACTGAAGAAATGAGTAAAGAAAGAAAGAAAAAAAAGCTCCCAATACATTGAAGACATAATGTGTGAAAAGAACATGGAAGGCAGAATATCCAGAAGAAGAGTTTAGTTCTACAATAACTACAGCTATAATCCCAGAAAAGAGAATGGATCAGTAACAAGAACCTCCAAGATGCTAAAAAATCCTAATTAACAAATGGAGAAAGATAAGGATAAAAATTAGAACTCAAGAAAAACTTAAAAGAAAATTAGTGATCTAGAATGAAAGATAGAAAATTTTTAACAAAGTGGTAGACACATCCATAAAGAAATCTAAGGAAATAAAACTAAAATGAAATGATATAAGAAATATTAGAGGAAATACAAGCAAAACATATGAGAACTCTATAAGCTAAGAACAAACAACAGTCAGAACTCAACAAAATAATCTGAGAATTAGTGAGCTCTCAGAAAAAAAAATCCCATCATATTTTAGTAAGCCTTAAAAGGACATTGCCCAAAAGTACCAAAACTAGGGGATAAAGTATTGCTTGGTAGAATCCATAGGATGTCAAGAGAAAGGGATCTGAATTTGAGTCACTCAGAAATGAGGCCACCAAGCTTCAGAGCTTCTTAATCTAAGAGAAATATTATAAGTGGCCATCAAGAAACAGTTCACATGCCAAGGAACTCCAATACAAATAACCCAGGACTACTCATAAATAACAATAAATGAAAGGTAATGCTAGAATGTAAATTTTAAAAAAAAAACTCAAAAGGAAATAGCTTGTACCCAAGGATAATTTATGCAGCAAAGCTCAGCATAATCTTATAGAAAAAAGGCCAATCATCACTTAATTAAAGCCCTCTATCTGATGGAACCCAAAGAATCGAAAGAGTGTGGAATTAGGGAGACCTTTGGAGGAAAACTATTTGAAGTGATTTATGTTGGGAGCAAATCAAATAAGCTCTATATAAGATTGTCTCTAGTAATTTTCTTTTCAAAATAGCATAGTTAATACATTATGGCTAAATCTCATTATGAAGTTGCAAAACTCCACCGTAACTTTGTTTTAGTCAATCACCCATTTCTAACATTGCTCCAAAAGAACATTCCCTGTAATATCTTTTTTTTTGCCAAACAGTATGCTTTCATGGAATAAATAACATCAGCATTTCCAGTCTTATATTATGGGGAATATGTCTATTCTTCAGGATTCTCCTACTGGAGAACATCTCTTTAATCTGCTCTCTGAACCACGATCACAAAATCGTAGGATCTACCAGCTGTGAGCAAACTCTGAGATCAATCAGCCCAGCCCGCTCCTGAAGAGGAATCCCTTCCACAATATCTGACACAAGTGTTCAGTGGAAGATATTCCAGTTAAAGAAGTCCAGGATGGGGAGCCCACTGCTTCTCATAGTTACCCATTCCTTTTTTTTTTTTTGGCTTTTTTGGAGGGGGAAAGGCAAGGCAATTGGGATCAAGTGACTTACCCAAGGCCACACAACTAGTAAGTGTGTCAAGTGTCTGAGACTGGATTTGAACTCAGGTCCTCCTGACTCCAGGGCCAGTGCTCCATTCCCTGTGCCACCTAGCCTCCCCAACCCATTCCATTTTTGCACAGAATTTTTTTTTCTCTTAGCCCAAATCCAAATCTGCCTCTTTGCAACTTTCACCCCCTTCTTCTGCTTCTGCCCTTTGAGGCCAAGTGGAGCAAGCTAAATCATTTTCCCACATGACAGCCCTTCAGATACTTGAAGACAGCTGTCATGTCTCCCTTAAGTCTCCTCTTCTTCATATTAAACATCCCCAAACTTCAGCCAATCTGTATCTAAGGCCAGACACTATAGTATCAACCCTTACAGAAACACATGTGCCTCATAACTTAATGGTTGTTGTCGATGGCTTTGCTGTGGAGAAGCCAAGAAATCCCGGAGGAGAGTCTACCATGAGCGAAAACTCCCTGGAGCTTGGTTGACAGGGAGTGACTGACTGTCCTCCCCTGGTGTGACCAAGGGAAGCTCCCATTTATATACATGTTCTTTCCCTCACTTAGCCAAGGGAGGTTTTTTGAAATATACATAGCAACGTTTTAAGTTAAAAGTCTTTCCTGTGTGTTTGGAATGGCAGTCCATTTACTGTCATTAACTATAGATGGGATAATCTCTCCTGGAGGAGAGGAAGGTGGGAGTTGCTCATGATAATCGGGGCTGGGCAGGCGCACTGTTTAACTGGGGTCTTACTCCAGTGGGATTTTCTTTTCCAGGCTGCCTTTGAATTACTTTGTCAGCTAAGCCCCTCTGTTCTAAACACAGAGAAACATTTTTGGAGGACAGAGTATTCCCACTCCATCGCCAATTGCCTCTTTGGAGGGGCCTTCTCTAGAATCTTACGCTCATGATCCCCACAACTTAGGGAGGGGACCCCGTAGCAGCCTGTCATGTGGACAGGAAGTCCTTTCTACAGCACTGTCAGGATCCAGAGAGGGCAAGAAACAGTATTGGTTGGGTACAGGGCTTAGAACTTTTATAGATACTGCCACATTTGTGATCAGTATGATATAGAGGCTAGAGAGCTGTACTCTGGAGTTAGGAAGGCTTTGTTTTTGAGCCAGCCTTAGACACCTACTGGCTGTCTAACCCTGGGTTTTTGAGCACCTTTCTCCTCATCAGTAAAATGAAAGAAAATTCATTTTTTCAAGTGCCTACATTGTGGGAAGCTAGGGATAGAGAAAGAAAACACTTGATAGTTTCTGTCCAAGACTCTTCAAGGTGTAGAGGTGGGACAGATGGTGCGTGAGTGTTGGAGGACCTTAGGAGGCAGTGGGAGGGTGTGTGGGAAGGCCTAGTGGTCCCCCATCTCACTAGAAGGAATACAGCTGATGATTCTTATCTCATCCAAACCTTGTGGTCAGTCAAGCAGACCAGAGAATTGCAACAATAGCCCCTAGCTCTCAGGGTAGATCTGAGGATCAAGTAAGATGGTGTCACCATCTTATGTCAATAAAACACATTGCAAAGTTCCAAGTTCTCTGTCAATGTGAACTATTATTATTTGGTTCTCCTAAGGACAGGGTGAGATGGATAGGGCAGGAATTATCATTCCTACTTATAATACATCAATACAAAAGGATCTGTGATTTAATCAGTGTAGGAGTTCCTTTCATCAAGGCCATACTTTATTTCAATCTTAGACAGTTGTCTAAGGATCAGAGAAGTTGAAATACCTCTTTGTTGGTCACGCAGTAAGGGGCAATGGTAGGATTTGAATTTGGATTCTGCCCAGGAGTTTCCTGGTAAATTTTTTTTTAACAACTGGATCCCTGGGAATGTACAACACAGTTTTAAGTTTAATCATCATTAAGATTTTTCTCTATCATTTCCTTCAGTCTAGAAATCAGTTGATCAATAAACTAAGCCCTGTTCTGTTGTGTTGGCTGATTTTTGAAGCATAAGAATTCACATTGAAAATTTAACAATTGGTTCTCGCTGGTCAGTTCGCGCTGGTTCCAATACATCCTTTATTCTTCCTGACTCCAAGGCCATTACCCTCTCCTATACAATACATTGGCCTCTCACTACTCCCATTTTACAGAAGAAAAAAAAGACAGAAACTCTGAGAACTTAAGAAGATTGCCCTAGGTTACATGCTGGTGAGTGGCACAGCACAGATTTCCTAATTTTACTTCTAAATTCATCCCTAGATGCCCCACTGGCTCCTGGACTTACACCCCCACACTGAGTTCTTGAGAAACCATTTCATTGAGAAAACAAATGTTTAGCCATGCTCCCCCTCTACCAAGGAAAGATCACAAGAAAGGAGAGCTGAAAGGGGCAGTATTTTACAGAGAGGAGTAGACTCTGTCCAAGTCAATGAGCAATGGCAAATACAGAATTCAAACCCTGGCCTTCTGCCTCCACATCCTTTGACTAGTCTGTGTTATCTCCCTGGATTTCTCCTGATTACTTAAATTCATGGAATTTAGAGTTGGAATGAACCTTAGAGAAGGTCTAAATAATTACCTTCTATTTACAGAGGAGGTGACTGAAGCTGAGTCTGGCTAAATGACTGTTCAAGGTCTTATGGTAAGTAGCAGACTTACAGTCTAGACCTATTTCCTCTGATAATGAATCATAGGATTATGGAATCAGAGCTAGAGGGGACCTCAGAGGTCATCTGTTTCAATCCCTTATTTTACAGTCAAGGAAACTGAGGCCCAGAGAGGGTCATCAACTTGCTGGTATTTGAACCTAGGCTCTATTAATTCAAATCCTGTACTCTTTCCAGTGTATCATATCCAATGTTTCCTCTAGGCTTGGCTCACAAGACCCTAATAGGGCAGAAACAGGAAAAGCATTGGGGAGGAAGGTAGACTCAACCAGTCAGGAAAAACACCTAAAGCAGAAGAGAAGAAGAGAAGTCAGATCCACAACCACAAAGTGAGTGCCTGCCAGTCAGACTACTTCCTCCTTCCTTGGTGACACTTCACAGCTTAATACAAACTGAGAGAACTCAGGAGCCAGCCTGATTTGATGCTATTTCAGATGAATAGTCAGCTCATGTTTCTGGCTTGAAGCAAAGGGATTGCCTGGGTGTGGAAATGGGACAGACGTTCTGTAACCCTTGAGAAAGTACCCCAAAGTCCTACTACCCAGTCATAGGCCTCCTTTTGGACCTGGTAGCACCCCTCTTTTATAGCCCCCAGCAAACACTGGTCCATTCAGACAGCAGTGGCAATGTCTGCTTCCTCTCTGCCCATCTGGAGCTGTTCAAAGCCAAATTTTCTTAGAAACAATGGGATATAATAAGTCAGTCCCATAAATATTCCACTGTAGTAGCAAGAGAGTGAAGAGAGAAACAGGCCGAAGAAGGGAAGGGATGAAAGATATTTTGCGTAACTCCCAAGACTGGTGTGTCCTCCTCAGAAAGCTTGAGCAAACATGCCTTTGATGTTTTGTGATCGCAAGCCCCTCACAGATGGTTCTATGCCTCCCTGGAAGGAGGCAGCCCAAGTCTTCCATAACTAATTGGTATTCAGCAGGTTCCCAAGAGCAGCACCCTCAGCAGAGTCCTGGCCCTGGTATTTGGTGACAGCTTTTGGGGTGGGGCAATTAAATAACTTATTCCTAAAAGCCCCAGAAAGGAAAGAGGAACCCACCTGAGGAGAGAGAGGATGGAATTAAAGGTCACTGAACAACCCACAGGCTTCAGACCTAGGTCCTGTTCTGCCTCTAAGTAAGTCTGTGTGATCCTGGAGCCATCATGGGAGGCTTCCTCCTGGATGACACCTTCCTCACCGGGGCAGCTAGGTGATGCGATAGCACATTGAGTGCTGGGCCTGGCATCAGGAAGACTCATCTCCCTGAGCTCAAATCTGGCTTCAAGCATTTGCTAGCTGTGTGACCCTGGGCAAGTCACTTAATCCTATTCGTCTCATCTGTAAAATGAGCTAGAGAAGGAAATGCCAAACCATTGTAGTATCTTTGCCAAGAAAACCCCAAATGGGGTCACAAAGAATCAGATCAGACACAACTGAAGAACAACAAAAACCTTTCTGACAGGTATGGCCACTTCAAAAAGCATTTCCTATGTGTTTACTAAACACCAATTACTCTACTAGGTACCAGGGTGTAAAAAAACAAAAATGTAATAGTTACTGAATACATTCTATTTACTGAGAGAAGACAATAAAAAATAAATAAGCAAATGAATATACAAGTAAAAAAAACAGGAATATACGAGAGGGGAAAACAGAGGGGATTAAGAGAGGTCTTGTGTAGGACCAGGGGCCTGAGCTGATCCTAGAAGGGAGGGGAGGTAGGTTTTCCAATGCCTGTGTGGAAGAGGAGGAGCATTCCAGGGAGGGCAAAGACACCGAGGCCATCCCGCTTCCTCATCAGCCTTCCCCCCACTAGTCTTTGCACCTCCCAATAGGGCACCTCATTCCCCACTGCCAAATGAACCTCCCTAAAGCTTTCTAATTGTGTCATCTCCCTGCTCAAAAATCTTCAGGGGCTCCCCATTACTTGCCTAATAAAATTCCAAATTCTTAGCCTGATTTAAGTACTTTTAGACTGGCTTTTAGTTTTGCCTTTTGCTACTCCCTGAATACATATAACTCAAATGTTACCTCTTCTATAAAGTCTTCTTTCATCTTTTCCTCTCTCCCTAGTGCTCTCTCTCTGTCTGTCTCCTCTCTTTGTCTCTCTGTCTCTGTTTCTGTCTCTCTCCTTCTCTCTCTCTCTTTCTCTGGTCTCTGTCTCTGTCTCTTTTCCTCTCTTTCTCTCTCTCTTTCTCTCTCTCTTTCTCTGTCTCTCTCTTTTCCTCTCTCTCTCTCTCTCTCTCTCTCTCTCTCTCTGTCTCTGTCTCTGTCTCTCTGTCTCTCTCTCCTGAACTCTCACAGAATCGTGTTCTTTTCTCATTGGAGGCAGCTGGGTAGTTCAGTGGGTAGAGCACTGGGCCTGGAGTCAAGAAAATCTGAGTTCAAATCCAACCTCAGCACTTAGGAGCTAAGTGACCCTGGGCAAGTCACTTAACCCCAGTTTGCCTCAGTTTCATCAACTGTAAATTAGGGGACAAAACCTCATGAGGTTATTATGGGCATCAAATGAGATAATACTTTTTTAAAGTGCCTGGCACATAGTAGGTACTATATATATGCTTGGGGTAAAAAAATACCCATTATTCTTAATTTAATTAGAAAAGTAAACACAGAGATGCCTTAGATAAGTAGAGGAATTTATTCCCTTTCCCCCGGGAAGAAAGGGGTGCCCCATCTCGGATTTCTTACCGATGTTGATGCATAAGGCTGGGCCGGGAGAGAGAGAGCTCCAAAAGATCAGGTCTAGGATTTTAAAGACCTAATTAGGACGCCCCCTGTCCTGGCCAACTGCCTTCTTTCGTTGGTGAAAAATTCACTTTACCAATCCCTTTGCTACTAAGAGAAAAAGGGGAGGGAGATGGGAGGGCCCTCACCAGGGCGGGAAGAAATGGACAAAGGAAGATAAAAGTAATTGACAGGAGAAAGGGGGAGGGAAAAGCACTGGGGGGGGGTTACATTCCAGACTGAGAAGCTTTTCACTAATTTCGTGTCCCACACATATAGATATGCTAAAGAAGCA
>CM053595.1:108275210-108310973 GCA_028646575.1 Pseudocheirus occidentalis | reverse complement strand
TAAGATATACAGGCACTGGGGTATAGAAATCCATTTTGCCCTATTAGAAGGCTGGGGGGGGGGGAGGCAGAGGATATAAGAGAAGAGAGTGGAGAAAGGGGTATTCAGTAGGCTCACTATCTGGGGGGGGTGCAGAGGAAAGACGGGGAGAAATTTTGTAACTCAAAACCTTGAGGAAATGAATATTGAAAACTAAAAATAAATAAATTCAAAAGGGCCTCTAAAAAAAGAAAAGGGAAAAAGAAGAAGTATTTCCTTCCCTCCTCTAGATCTCAGTTTCCTCTGCTATAAATTTGGGGACTGGGCTAGGTGATCTCAGTGCTGAAGGTCCATAACACTTCTGTCATTTCTGGGTCTTCCCCAGAGTGAGGCACATTAGTGGTCCTTGAGCAGAAGCCATGGGGGATGGCCAGGACTCTCCCTGCAGGCTCCTGTTCCCACTGGAGCCTCTGAACCAAGCACCTCTGCTTAGAAGACGTTTACCCCAATGGCACAGGGTGCTCTGTCACAGAGCAGCAGGCCCATTTTTCCTCTACCAGAACCAGTGTGTTTTTCCTCTGAGCTGAACAAGCAGATGGTACTGTTTCAATTCTGTCTCCTGTGCCTGGCCCGCAGGGGCCAGGCCTCCGTGAGCTAATAGGTCTTTGCCACCTCTAATACCTATGCATTCTTAACACATCCCCTTCAGGTACAAGGGAGCCCAGGCCTGCTGCCTTTGCAGGGATGTATCCACTCCCTCAGCCTTATTTCTCCAAACTCAAAGCTACTCATTCGGACTGGATTTTATTCTTAAACACCTAACACCACCTGCCAAGGAACACTGAGTCCTGTCTATGCTAAAATTTATACACAAATTTATACATTAACTGTTCACATCCCTACCCTCTAATCTGATAGAGGAAAGTTTCATTCGTTTAATAATTGTGAGGGAAGTGCTGTTTTACTAGCTGTGTGCCCTTTGACAAGTCACTTCTCCCTTTGGGCCTCAGGAAGCCTATCTGTAATATGGATTAGAAGGTCTCTGAAGTCTCTTCCCAATCCTATAGTTCTCAGTGTTCTCTCTCTTCAAACAACTTCATATTCACTTATCTGAGTTTCAGTTGTATTCCCCAGTAGAATGGAAGCTTCTTGAGGGAGGAAATTTGTTTTCTTTTTTTTTTTTCTGTGTTTGCATCCCAAGTGCAGCACAATGATTAATCTGTTTGTTGTTGTTCAGTCCTGTCCGATTCTTTGTGACTCCATTTGGGGTTTTTTCTTGGTAGAGATACTGCAATGGTTTGCCATTTCCTTCTCCAGCTCATTTTTACAGATGAAGAAACCGAGGCAAACAAAGTTAAGTGATTTGCCCAGGGTCACACAGCTAGTAAGTGTCTGAGGCCAGATTTGAACTTGGGAAGATGGGTCTTCTTAACTTCAGTAGTGGCGCCATGCTTCCTAACTGCCCTATAGTAACCCTTTAAGAAATGCTTGGTGAATCGAATTGAATTGTTTCCCTCAATCCACTCTGCAAGATTAAATCAAATGTATCTCAAGAGTTCACTGCCCTTTTACTCTTTTAGGGTAGGGGGTTGCTAAGCCTTAGCCAAGGTGCTGAAATGGGCCAGGCGGAAAGCAGGGTGTCTCACTTACCCTTAACAATGGTTGCCTTGCCAGCCTCCTAGGGCTGTTATCATTACAGTACTTAAAGTTTTCTCATGTTCTGGCCTCTAAGAGACAAACATTCCAAGCGTCTCTAGAAAAGTTGCCCTGAGGTATTTTATTGCCTAATGGACAGTGAGCGGAAGGAATTGTCTTCAAAAGTAGCACAGTATGATGGGTAGATTGCTACTCTTGGTTTTGGGAAGTCTTGGGTTCAAGTCTTGTCTCTGATACTTACTAAGTTGGGTGACCAAGAGCAAGTCACATAATTTTTCTGAGCCTCAACTTCCTTATCTGTAAAATGGGGGATTAGAATACCTGCTGGTTGTTTGATCATTGTCCTTCATTCTCAAAGAGGACTAAAATGATACCACTATGTTGGGATCAAAGTACAGCGTACCTGACCGTGACTGATCAGACCAATATGAACTTGCTAGACTCTACCACAGGTCAGGCACAAATAGTCCACATAAACACCGGAGTGGAGATGTCTCTGAATGTGTGCATCACGCCTTTCTTTTGAGCTACTGAAATTCTATTTTGCTCATAGAGCACAGTGCCTTCTTTGATGCAGGCATGCCATGCTGGGCAGTCCTGTGTCAGTATCTCCCATGTCTCCCATAATATGTAAAGTGCTTTGCAAATGGAAAATTGTTATATAAATGCCAATTGTTATTTTTGATTGGTAAGCAGTTGGCAAATGAGTCCATTATCAGAAGGGTAACAAATAATAGTTGATTTCCTGTAGCCCTTTAAGATTCACAAAGCACTTTTTCATATATTATCCCTTCTGACATAACCCTGTAAAATAGGGTCTACTGGAATTATTAACCCATTTTCCAGTTGGGAAAACTGAGGCTCAGAGAGATTAAAGTGGTCACAACTAGGATTTGGAGCCAAGTCTCTCCTGAGTCAAGGGGTGCATTGATCTTTCTGCTTATTCTGACACTATCTCTTTAGGCATAGAAGACATAAATGAAGAAGCAAGTGGCAGAGACTTTTCTAGGCTCTTGCCTTAGGCAAGTCTCCCTCACCTTCTAGTCCAGTTCAGAATTCTCAGTTGAAAATCCCCTCCCCCTCTGTCATACGCATTTGTAGGTGTCCCACAACTATTTCTGGGGCCTTATTAGTATAAAATTCCTACGTACAGCCATGGGCTTCCAGGACAGAATTATGTAACCCAAGGTAATTGCTGCAGTGGTGGAAATTCTCAGCCTGATGCCAGACCAGCCAGGAAAGTACAACAGAGGCATGGCCTCCCAATACTAGTGATGGGGTTCCTCACATTTACATAGCCACTTAAAGGGTTTCTATATACTTTTACATCCCAAATCTCACTGGGTCCCCAAGACTTCCTTGTGTTAGACACGGTAGGTATCATTGTTCCCATTTTACAGATGAGGAAGCAGGCCTAAAATATGAGTGTCCCAAAGGTCTGTGGTAAGGGGAGCCAGCAGTCCCAGTCCTGTGTTCTCTTTACTGTCTCCTGCTCCCTTTCTCTCCCACTTCCCAAGAGCCCAGGTCCAGCACGGGCTCCATGATGGAGTCAGGAAGGCAGGCCATCCTACGCTGACAGGAGCCCAGAGGCCCCAGCTCTGATGGACAGTCCCATGCTACCCCATAGTTACTCCTATATCCCCAAAGGCTGGCCCTTCCAAGCTCAACTCTCCCAGGTCCCAGGCGGTCATGAAAAATGTGACATCTCAAAGTGGGAAATTAAAGTTTAACAGAGGTAGATGCATATTTAATGAAACTTAGCAAAGCATCTTTAAAGACAACCAAGCAGAATCCTTCTTTCTCCCTTGTTTCCTTCCCCCTTCCCCCCCCAGGAATGAAGAACCACCTGGGCCCAGCTCCCGCCCACCCTGGCAGGCCCACCTCAGCATGGTGGCCTCCTCATCTGTTTGCAGTGACATCCCCACGACAACTTTGCATTCTGCTCTCCTGCGTGCTGCGGAGCGAGAGGGTCTAAGATCTTTGAGAGAGCTGCCCTTTCATTATTAATATGATGATGATGTCTGAAGATCTGTGTGTGGAGGGCCTATTCTCTGATTTTAATGGCCTGCTTCCAAGAACTCAGCAGCCTGGCTACTCAGGGGCCAGATGCAGAGCTGCCTGGCTGTGTCTGGCTTGTTTTCCCTTTGTCTCACCTCCCTCTGGCCCTGCTCTGCTCCCCCTTCTCTACCTGGCATTTCCATCTGGAATTACCCTCTAGCTGAGACTCCCCTACTAAGCTGGGGATGAAGGGGACTGGGACTGTGGCAGGGGGTGGGAATCCCACGAGGATCAGAGGCTTATAGACCTAGAGCTAGAAGGGACCTCAGAGACCATCTAGCCTAATCCTTTCATTTTACAGATAAGGAAACTGAGTCCCAAAAGTTTGTGACATATCCAAAGTTATACAGGGAGTTAAGTATCAGAGCCTAGATTTGAACCCAAGGAAAGGCTTGCCAACTGATTATACCTTAGAATCATCAAGTGTCAGAGCTGGAAGGACCCTAGAAATCATCTTGTTTTGCCTTGTTTCACAGCTGGTGAAATGAGGGGGCTAGAGAGAGAGTGATTCATCCAAAGTCACCCAGCTGGTCAGAGGCAGAGCCATGACTTATCTTTGCCCAGGGGCGCTTACTTGGTGCTGAAATAGAAACCATAGCTGGGAGGAAAAGGCATTTTGCCCAGAGAAACAGACTCTAACCAGGCAGCTCAGGGACCTGGCTTAGCCATAGTTAGCTCCCCAACAATAAGTAACATACTCAACTGCGCCCCCTCAAGGTCCAGCTTCCCCATCAGTGACTCCCTGTTCCCACAGGGAAAATTATGACTGAGATCAATAAATACTTGGCCACAAGTCCTCACTATCCTCTGCCTGGGCCAGCTATTTTATAAACACACAGGATTGTAAGCCATCCATCCTCATTCCTTCACCCTTGTTCATAACCAGGCGCAGGTGGTGAACAAAGGGGAAGGGGCAATCCCAATCCCACCCCAGTTGTCTTGGTGACATAGGAAAGCAAGTGGAAGGGCAGTGAATAGAGCACCAGCCCTGGAGTCAGGTGGACCTGAGTTCAAATCCAGCCTGACACTTGACACTTAGTAGCTGTGTGACCTTGGGCAAGTCACTTAACTCCAATTGTCCTACTTTTTCCCCTCCCCCAAAAATGTAGAAGTGGGAAGTTCTGGGCTGGTGGCATGTAGAATAGCATCTCAGGATTGTCTTTTTGTGAGCACCAAGGACATCAACTCCTTGTCCTCTCCCCACCTGTTTCCTAGAGTTCTGAACACCCACCTGGTCATCATAGCAGCATAGAGCAACACTTTTCCCAGCCAAACTGGGATACTTTGTCCTCACAGGTAATAGTCTACCTCCCACCTCTAGTTCTTTGACTATACTGTACCTTCTGCCTGGAATGCTCTCCTTCCTCACCCCTGCCTCTTAGAATTCCTAGCCTGTTTTTAAAGCCCGGGTCAGGTGCCACCTCCTCCCTGAGGCCTTTCTTGATTCCTTTAAGCTATGAGAGCTCCATTTCGCCAAAAATGAGTATTGTGTAATCTGTGTACTTTTCAGTGAAGAATGGGAAGGAAGGGAACAAAACGCATTAATTGCCTACTATGTGCCTTGAAGGCTCTGTGCTAAGTGCTTTTACCAATATTATTTCATCTGATCCTCAAGAGAACTCTGGGAGGTAGAGGTGCTACTATGACCACCATTCTACAGTTGAGGAAACTGAGGCAGATGGTGGTTAAAGGACTTACTCAGGGTCACACATCTAGTAAGTGTCTGAAGTTGGATTTGAACTTCGGTCCTCCTGACTCCAGATCCAGCAGTCTATCCACTGAGCCACCTAGCCGCCTCTCCTAGGATCACAGAGTTAGTGCTAGAAGGGAACTTAGAAGCCACCAGGTCCAACTCCCTCATTTTACAGGTGAGGAAACTGAGGCTGAGAAGTTGATTGGCCCAAGGTCATACAGTTATTGAGGTCACAGCTGGGCATAACAGAAATGACTGAAATGCAGCCTACAGGGAAGAGGTCCTCTTGTCTTTATATTCCCATTCTCCTTACTCTTCCCTATAGCCTCAATCCCAAGGAAGCAGAAAGAGTGCTTCATGACACTATCTCTCTAAGAAAACCGAGGCTGTTCTTAGCCAAGGTATGGAAGGATGCCCGGTTCCAGGGGCTCTGGTCTATGCGGAGACACTTGCCTGTAGTTCTTTTCTCATACGCTGCTGTTGGAAGCAGAATGGGACCTTGCTGGAGGAAGAGAGCTAGCTAGCCCTTCTCTGGGTAATTTCTCAAAAACAGATATTAAAAGGATTGGCATACTTCAGACTGCCACCCCCATCCAGGGCTCAGACTTTCCACACCCACTTTTTAAAGACAGCACAGAAAAAAAATAATCCAGCCTCTTTCCCTTTGGTATCACATTTTAGAGTTATTCTTTTATTTTCTTACATCCTTTCCAAAGGCCCAGGAGTCAAGGCAGGTAAAGATTATTCTCCATATTTTACAGAGGCCTAGAAAGGTTCATTGACTCACTTAAGGTCACACAGCTAGTCTATGTCAAAACCAGGATCAGCTCTCCAGATGCTGGCCTTCTACCTGTACATATCTCACCCAAACTCCTTTAACCAGCAGGAAGCAGGGGCTCTAGGCCAAAGTACAGAGGCCTGGAAATCTAAGGGTATGACCTAAGAGCATCCTAGAATCTCAGAGCTGGGAGAAAGCTTGGACATCAGTCTCTTTTCTGATGTAAGAGTTCCTTCTTCTTTTCCCCAGTGGTAATCACACCCCCTCCCCACCACTCCTCATCCCACCCTGAGCTGGGCGTCAACCCCCATGCTGGGTGCTGAGTGCCGGATAAACCAGCCCGAATCCATTCCAGGTGGTGATTACAATGACTTTTTTCAGCCCCGTCTGCATTGTCAGTCCTCTCGGTTCTGACGTCAATAATTGATGGAGGAACTCGGTGGGAGAGCCGAGCATCAGGTTGGCGGGGAGCAGCGTCAAATCTGGGTATAAAATGAGCGACCTACCTCGTAATCAGGCACTGCAGGGAGAGAGCCTGGATAGTCCTGTTTCGAGTGCCTAATAATCAAGGAATTAACAGGCCAGTACACCCTGGGGTTTAGGGTTTCAAGGGATGGGTTGAAGGGGAATTTTTTTTTAACTCTTTTATCTACTTAAGTACCCATTTGGATCTGGCACCAATCTTTGGGAATGTGCTGCTCAAAGACTGGGAGATGGGAGAGTGGCATAAGGAGCCTCATCTGAAGGTGAGTGGTGGGAACCCCTTTCTGGGGTTAGGGTCCAGAGCAGACCAGCCTTTTTCTAGAATCCTTTACAATCACAGAGTTCATACAAAGCAAACCTTTTGACTAGGCAGAAGAGTCCCTTTTCATAGAGCTAGTTCCGAGCAGAATCAGGAGCTGCAGTCAAAGACTTCTTCCTGCTTAGGACTCTGGCAGGTCTCCCAGAGTTGCCCTGCCTTCCAGTGTGTGGCAGCATCAGAATCCAAAGGGGCTTAGTGGGCTGACCCAGCTCGGAAGGCAGTCAGGTGGGAGAGTCTACAGGAAGGCCAGCAGTAACAGCAGGCTGGAATGGGGGTTGACTGGCTCTTGAATCAGACGTCCTGAATTCAAATCCTGAATTTAGGCTTCTTAGCTTAAGATTCCTCTTCTGTAAAATGGTGGGGTGGGGGGTGCAGACTACATGGCCTCTAAGTCTCTTCTGGCTCTGTATTTCTCCTCTTACAGGAGGCTGTTATATATCCCCCTTCATATCTATCACCTCTCCAGTGTTGGGGGTCCTGACAGTAGGCAGGGTTATCTACCTCCTGCTTTATAGTCTGCCCACAAAACTGCCCAATGCTTCACCATTACTGGAAAATGGCCAAGGCCCTGGCATCCCAGGACTTTGCCTAGCTGGATAAGTGAAAATCATTCCCACCTGGAGGGTCATCTGATTAGAAATGACAGGGGAGGGGATTTCAGGAATGGTGTGATAGCCTTATTTCAATCAGTGCCCAAGCTGTTGACTCCCAAATCCCAGATGCTAATTTGCATATTTCTGGCATACAATTGGCACAATGTCTTCTCTCAAAAAGCACAGATACCACTCCCTCCTCAATTGCTTTCTTGCTGATCCAACCGAGAAAAATAACTGGTTGACTTCGTCTAAATACTAGTTGAAGAGGCCTGACCCAACCCTTCAGAAACCAGGATTAACATTCAGAGAGAAGACTCAGTTTTTAGTTCTCCTCCCTCTTCCCAGAGTCAAGCTAGGGTTAGTAGAACGGGCAGGATCTCAGATCCGGGTTTCGACATCCCCTGAGCATGGCAAGCCAGCTATGTGGTTTGGCCATGGTCCCAGACCAGACAGTCAAATCTGACCCGCTTCTTTCTCCCTGTAGAAAATGTGACCTTTAAAAACCCCATTTCCTTGGAAGTACCTCACTGGGTAAATCCAGTCAGGGTTCCCATCAAGGTCCAGTGTAAAAGTCATGTGGTGTGGTTTGACCATTTATTTAATCTGTTCCCACAATGTCTTTAACTGATAGCTCCGGGGCTCAACTGAACATAATGTAATCCATGGTTCACTACTGAAGGTCTAGGCTTTCCTAGGCTGGGATCAATCTTGGGGGCTTACCATAGAAATCTCTTTGGTTCATGTCCTCACTCGGAGTTTCACCTAGGAACATCAGGATTTGACTCATATCTGGATCTCCATGTAAAAAATGAAAAGGGCCTAGGTTACTATGTGGGTACTCAAGCTGACATGACATAAAATATAGGGCAGGTTTTATCAAACCCAATCCCCCCCAAAGTAAGCAAAGGACTCACATTTGAGCTCATAAACAATCAACATGGCTCTTTCCCTTTCCAGAGAGCCCCACCTCCCAGGGACCTATATAGTCCACCTATATAGGGAGGTGGAGTCCCTCTACAAAGGAGGGAAAAAACTCAGGATGAGTCAAAAGTTGATAATCCTTCCTTGGCCCTGCACAGCATACATAACTCACAGTACAAATGAAGGACAACATCTGGTTGTGCCATTCCATGTTGCGGCACTGGTTCTTTGTTCTTCCTCTGTTCTAGCTCCAGGCATCTGCTCTTCTGGGTCCAGGAAGCAAGATCCAGAAACTCCTCTACTTGGATCTTTTCCACTGCCACTGATTCTTGGATGCACACTATTCCCAGGTGCACATTCCCCTATAAAGGCTTCATAGCTGTTCCAGCTTCCTTCTAGGGAATCAAGTCAATATGTGTCCAACTTGTTCTTTCCCTTTCCAACTCTTCATCCTCCTATTAGAGGCCAATCCCAAGGGTGTAGTTCGGGTTTACAAGTTAAAGGAGAATCAATTAACATCAATATGTTGCCAATGGAGGCAACAAGCACCTAGGAATTCATACCATATCAAAGAGTTAACTTTCTTAAGGGAATGAAACACCCAGTTAAAGACATCTGCAATGCCAGAACAAAGTCCTCATTAGAGGGCCAAGGAGGACTTTTACATCTTGAATAGGGAATCATCATGACAGACAGACTTGCATAGTGGATAGATGGCACCAGCTTTGGAATCACAGAGACCTGGGTTCAAGTTCTGCTACCAACACATACTGGCTGTGTGATCTTGGACAACTCACTTAATCTCTCAGTGCCCTAGGTAGCCCTAACATTATAGGTGACTACAAATTGCTTATCTGAATGTCTGGAAGAGATTTCTACACTGAGAATTCCTTATAATTATATCATAGTACTAATCCACCCTCTTTTACCATCTCAGTCCCCAAACAGGGACACATTGATTCCAGAATGTCTTCATCAGTACTAGATGCTTTGATAAAGAATCACATATAATTCTTTGAGAGAAGATGGAGTATTATAGACCGATGATGTCCCAATTAGATGGATTCAAAACTTGTTGAAGAGCCAGGCTCAATGTTTGAGTGTCAACGTGGTAGGAGGGCTCCAGTAGAGTACCACAGGGATCTGTCACTTGGTACTGTGCTAATTTAATGTTATCAATGATGGATAAAGGCATAGGAAGAATGCTCATTGGATTTTCAGAAGACACAAAGCTAGATGAGATAACTAACAGTGAATAACAGAGACAGGACCCAAAAGGATATGACCCAAATAGAACATTGGGTATAATATAGTGAGATAAAATTCAATAGAGATAAATGTAAAGTATTGTACTTGGGTACAAAGGATGGGGGTGTTATGGTTAGATAACAGTTCTGAAAAAGATCTCAGAGTTTTAGTGGCCCATGAGTTAATGCAATCTTGAACTGCCTTCAGAGGGGCAGAGCTTCCAGGAACCGGGAAGTGATAACCTCCATAGAACCCAGTCTTTGTCAGGAGAATTGTGTTTGGTTCTGGGCATCACTGTTTGGAACAGTAGTTCTCAACCTGTGGGTCGCAACCCCTTTGGGGGTCGAACAACCCTTTCACAGGCGTAACAGGGGTTGCCTAAGACAATTGGAAAACGTATTTCTGATGGCCTTAGGAACCGAGACATTGCTCCTCTATCCATCTCCAGGTAGGTCTGCCCACATGCAGATAAGCCCACATACGAGTATCAAAAGGTCACGATATTAGGAAGGTTGAGAACCACTGGTTTAGAAGATCATTGATATACTGGCATGTGTCCATAGAAGGGCAACCAGGATGGGGAAGGTCCTTAAGGCTAGTCATGTAAGGATTTGTTGAAGGAACCAGGCTTGTTTAGGCTGGGAAAGAAAAGAGTCAGAAGAAAATGATGGCTCTCTTCAAGTATTTCAAGGGCTATCATGGGCAGGAGGGATTAGATTTGTCCTGTTTTGCTCCAGATGACAGAACCAGGAGCAAGCGTGTTGGAGGGAGGGAGTTGCAAAGAGAAAAATTTAGACTCAAAGTCAGGAAATATTTCCTAACAACTAGAACTTATGACCCACCTTGAGAGGTAATGAATTCTCCCTCTTTGGAGGTATTCAATCAGAGATCATTTGTTGCATACGTTAGGGACTTTTCATAGATACATTGGACTAAATGGCCACTGGTCCTGCCAATTCTCAAATTCCACGTATACCTCATTAAAAAGAGATGTTATCAATGCTGGAACAAAGTCTCCATTAGTTAGGCAGTGCCTGGACAGATACATGACACTGGGCATGATGAAAGTTATTCTGGAGAGTGGCAATGAGGGCTTCAGCCCTGCTGATATTCCTGTCACTTCTCTGAAAGCCACCCCCACACTCCCTCACCATACTTGCCCTACCCCCACCTGCTGGTTTTTCTCCTTCCTTGATGCTAGACTGTGGGGAGGAGAGAGTAACAAGGAGACTGGAGGAGGTATTGGATTTACAAACCCATGATGGCAGGTTTAGAAGACAAGTTGGTTGGGATAACTGGGAGAAACAGTGGGGTACAACAGAAAGCATACCGGAATTTATATTTTGAGGACCCAAGTTCAAATCCTGACACTGTCATTTTATTACCTATGTGATTTTGGACAAACTACTTCATTCTCCAGCCTCAGTTTCCTCAACTGTAAAATGAGCGATTTGGATTAGTCCTGAACTCAAAGGTCCTGCCAGTTTTAAATCTATGTTCTAGGGATCATCTCTCAATCCTTGATATTCTCCACACCCCTCCTCCTTCCTCTCTGTCTCATCCATCTTTCATTTCTGCCTATCTCAGAAATTAAACACACACACACACACAATATGAAACATCCCTCTTCATGTAATAGAAAGTCCTGGACTGTCAGTCAGGAGTCCCAGACTGACTGCCAACTAGTTGTGTGATCAACGACGTCACCTCTCTGGGTCTCCACCTATAAAATCACAAGGTTGGACCAGATGGTCCCTTGAGGCCCTTCCAGCTCCGAAACTTTGTTTTTCTGACACATCCTCTCCTCTGTCCCCTTCCCCCAAGCCCATATCCTTCATTGCAGGGAAAATAAAAGGGGGAAAAAACCCACCTCATCTAATCCTTTTTAAGTTTATGTCATGCTGTGAGCTCTCTTGCTGGCTACTCTGGGGAATGATGGAAATGTGAATTTAAATAGAGTTATGTTGAAAGAACATTACACAGCACGGTCCCAGCAGGGAGAAGTCCTGCCGCGTGAGCTGAACCACACCGGGCAAACAGGGGTATTTATTAGCCGGGCCAACACCTCTGGACAATTACAATCAGCACCAGGGCGATTAGCTTCCCCCCTCCTTCCCCACCCCATGAATCTCTTTAATAGCTGCTTTTAATGGCGAGAATCGTGGTGCAGCGCTCAGGAGGAATGTAGATAATCTCTCGGGTGGCACCACCGCGACATCGTCCAAGACTAACAGGCGCTGGGAACCAGCTTTGCAGAAGGGCTTTTTTCCACCCCCTCCCCAGCTGGGGAAGGCCGCTAGCATCCCCAAGATAAGAATTAGCGCTTCTGGCTGTGACAGGCGCTCTGACAGTCCCAGGCTAGTGATTTCCAAGCAGAACGGAGTCTGTTCTGGTTAGCCGGATAGTCACCAGGCGCCTCCAACCTCGCCCCGCCCCGCCCCCAGAACGGCCCTTTGAAGTTCTGAAAGCGGGACAGGTCCTCTCTCAGAAACTTATTAGGGCATTTAAACGGCGCGTGGCCCTCTGGGAAACAGTGTGGTACAGTGGAAGGGATGCTGGATTTGGATTGAGGGGACCCTGAGTTCGAATCGGAACTCTGACGTTCGTATAGACTAGTCAATTAACCTTTTGGAATCTCAATTCCTTCAACTGCATTTTTTTTTCTTTTTTAAGGCGGGGGTGGGATGGGAGTGTAGGGGAACTTGATAACGGTGTCTGCTGAGAGGCTTAAAGGAGATAATGAATGTGATATGATTGCTTCCTCTCCAGAACCAACCTGCATAAAGACTCCCTTCTTCCAGAGAAGCCTCCCAAAGGAACTCTACAAAGAGCACTGATCCAGTCATGGCAGCATCTACTTCCCCAGCCTCAATGTATCCAGCTAAATTCAATTCCACATTTACTGAGCATTTATTAAATGCCTGGGGATTATTAAGCTGACATCCCTATAGGAGAGTGGATTTAGAGCTGAAAGGGATGGTAGAAGTTACCCAGTCCAATACACCCACTCGTTTTTACAGTTAAGGAAACTGAGTCTCAGAGAGGTTAAATAATAACTGACATGAATATAACCCTTTAAGGTTTGCAAAGCACTTTCAAAACATAATCTCACCTGATCCTCGCCACAACCCTATGAAATAAGAGATATTAATAACAATAAAAACTAACATTTATATGGGATGCTCTGTGCCGGGTCCTGTGCTAAGTGCTTTAAAATTATATCATTTGATCCTCACAACAACCCTGGCAGGTGCTCTTATCATTCCCATTTTACAGATGAGGAAATTGAGGCAAACAGAATTTAAGTGATTTGCCCAGGGTCACATAGCTAAGTAAGTGTCTGAGTCAAAATTTGAACTCAAGTCTTCCTAATTTCAAGCCTGGCATTCTCTTCATTGCATCACCTACCTGCATCAGATGAGTTAAATGACTTGTCCAGTGTTAGCAATGAAGTGGCTGGGCTAGGATTTGAACCAAGATCCTCCTTCTACAAATACAGTGCTTTCCCTACTCTATGAAGCTGCCTTTTGTGTATATTATACACATTGTGTGTTTTACGTACATTCTTTCACGGGGGAGGCAAGTATAAGACATAACCTGGGGTCTCCAGGCAGACTAGCTTGAAAGGTCCTCGAGGGTAGGTGCTTGTGCACAAGGGAGAGCATTAAGGACTCTGCAGTAGTCTGGTAAAGCTCATGGAGACCTTCTCACAATAACATTTTAATAGAATTAAAGGAAATTGTGCCCAAATTTAAGAATCCGTACCTTCGAGGTTATCTAGTCCAATCTCCTTGTTTTACAGATGAGAAGATAGACTCACAGTGAGTTTGTGTCCTCTCTAAAGTCACACAGGTAGAGCAGAGCTAAGATTTGAAACTCAGTTCTGTTTTTGTTTTGTTTTTCTTTTTGACCAACAAATAAAGCGTTCTTTCCACTATCCTACAGCTGCCTGCACTCAGTAAATGCTTAATGATGATGAGAAGGAACAGCTAACATGTGTTGGGGGTGCATGCATACAGATGAAATAGCTCAACAGCGTCAAAGAGTATCTAATTAAATATGAAAATGAAAGATGAAGTTTATTAGTAGTGGTGAGACTTTTTTTTTTAAAAACCACTTTATTATTTATTTTTTAACATCCTTTTCTTTTTAAATTTTGATTTCCAAATTCTTTCCTTCCCTCTGACCCCTTATGACCACTGAGAAAGCAATTAACAGGGCATCAACTACACATGTGAAATCATGAAAAACCTATTTCCACATCAGTCACGTTATTTTTTAAAAGCAAGAAAAAAAAGAGAGTGAGCCGATTATACTTCAGTTTGCATTCTGAGTTTGTCAGTTCTCTCTCTGGAGGTAGAGAGCATTTTTTTTTATTATGAGTCCTTTGGAATTGTCTTAGATCATGCATTTCTCGGGTGATCATCATTACAATGTTATTGTTACTGTGCACGATGGTCTCCTGGTTCTTCTCATTTCACTCTGTGTCAGTTTGTATAGTTCTTGCCATATTTTTCTGAAATGAGACTTCTAAGGAAGTGAGACTTTTTATTATTCCCATTTTATAGATAAGGAAATTGAGGCAGAGTTTAAGTGACTTGCCCAGGGTCACACTACTACTAAGTATCTGAACTCAGAAAGATGAATCTTTACACGGTGTTTTTAAATTTTTAAATGTATATTTTAAGATTAATAAGTTACTAGGAATCATAGGGGCCCCCCAAATGGGATACTTCTGTTTACACTCTATCATATTTCCATTAGTCCTGGCTCTTATAGGGGTTATAGAAGGTCTGTGTCACTTCTCCTAATCTTACCTCCCCAGTCCTCCTCATTGTTTAGTCATATGTTGACCAATGGGTTGATGGGCCTGGGTTACTTGGGGACTTTGCAGGGAGGAAGGAAAATACTACAGCACCAGAAGGGGAGGCCCCTAGGCTAACTACTTCTGCCTAAATTTGGGGGTCCTCTCAGCAAGAATTTCATGTGCCCTTTGAATAATCTAGCCCTTCGGCAGTGGATGGAGAGACAACCAAGGTCAAAGGGTAGGGACTCGCTTTAGCCACAGTAAGGAGAGGTCATGGAGGGCAAAGCAACTTAGATTTTACTCTGTTGGATAATGATAATCATAAGCTACTTAGGATTTTGGGAAGGAAGTGAACAAATACAGTCTTAAGACTAATTTGAGAAGTGTTTGCTACTGGTCATTATCTTTTTTTTTCATTATTACCATTCTCAAACATTTATTGATTGCCTGCTATGTGTTAGACCCTGCCCTTAAGAGTTTATAATCTAGCTCAGGGGGTAGGGAACCTGTAGCCCCAAGGCCCCATGTGGCCCTCTAAGTCCTCAAGTGAGACCCTTTTACTGAATTTCACAGATTTCACAGAACAAATCCCCTTAATAAAAGTACTTGATCTGTAAAACTTGGACTCCATCAAAAGACCTCACCCAAGGACCTACAGGGCCACATGTGGCCTTGAGGTCTCAGTTTCCCAACTCCTAGTCTAGCTCATTGATGTCAAACTCAAATAGAAATGGGGGCCACTAGGCTGCACCAAAGAATCCCCATAGGCTACATATTGACAGTTTTAAAATGTGATATAATCTGTTTTATTGTATTTTTATTGTATTTTATTTTATTCATTTTGTTAATTATTTCCCAATTCCCAATTTTAATTTGGTTCAGGCAGCATGAGGAGTGTTGAGGGCTGCCTGCCTCTGGTCTAGGTGTAAAGGGGAGTAGGGGGAGGCAACTCTGCATCTTGGAATTCCTGGTTTCCTTTAAAATTCAGCTCAAGTTTCTACATGAAGTCTTTATGGATCCATCCACACCCCACCCAACAACTGGTGCCCTCTCTTTCAAAACTACCTTGTATTCGATTTTGTATATAGTCTGCATAGAGCTTCCCAGTTAGAACAGAGGCTCCTTGTGGGCAGGGACAGGTATTCCTAGCATTTAGAATGGTGCCTGGTGTGTAGCCTTTAATAATGTAATTGATTGGTTGGTTGGTTGAAGGGAGGGTTCATTTATGGGAGTGTAGGGAAAAGAGCCAACTATAAAGGGTCTTGAATGACAAGATGGCATCTTCACTTCTATGTTTGGATTATAAGTCTCTGTGCATTTTCTATGTCTATTTGCCCATTAGAGTATATAGTCCCTAAGGTCAGGGACTCCATCTTTTCCTTGCTTAGTGATTTCCCATGGGATCCTACCTGCAGTAGGTGCTCTATCCACACTGTCGCCTGGATCAGCTCCCTGCTGACTCCCTTGATTAGAATGAGGTGCAGCAAGTTCAAGGTCTCTTGCTACCTTCCCCCTCTTTCCTCCAGGTTAGTAGTCCTTGGTTTCTTAGCTCCTGAGTAGAAGGGAGCCACATTTTGTCCCTCTTTCCTTCCCTGCTTGCCTCACTTGGGGCAGAGGCTGTGTTTATCTCAGGACTCCTGCTTCTCTTCCTTGGGGCATGAGTGGGGTAGGATGTCTATCATGCCAAACTTTGGGATGGATGCCCAGAAAAGTCATTAGTTGGAGAGCAGCCTTCAGTCTTCCTGGCAAAGGGGCCTCGATGGCTGGAAGTCCTCTTCACTGTCCCTGCAGCCAGGCATGGGTTATGGGGCTGGAGGCCAAAATGGAGGCAGAGGGAAGAGGGTTGGAAAGGTGGACAAAAGACTGGCAAGTTAAGATAGGCAGTAGAGCATCTAGATTGGGGCTTATGCAAGAAGATCAGAACTAGAATTAACTGGAAATCCTCTATTCTCAGTTTTGCTCTTTGAAATTTTGCATAGGCAAGACAAACTGAGCCAACCCAGCATTGTTCAACATGGAACAGTTTTTCATGAATGAGGAGGGAAGGCTAGGAGACTTCTATTACTGCCCTCCCCCCACCCTCAGGATGAAGCGGTATAAGTTCCTTTTTTGATTCAGGTACCCAACTTATAAGGAATTAAGAGAAAGATTTGTCTTATTAGACCAGGAGGGTCTTTAACCTTTTTTGTTTGATGGATCCCTTTGGCAATCTAGGAAAGCCTATGAACCCTTTCTCGGAATAATGTTTTTAAATAATTGAAGGAAATAATAAATTTCAGTTAGAGGATGGTGAAAATAAAGTTGTAATTTTTTTCCGGTCCAAGTTCACAGATGCCTTGAAACCTATCCACAGTCCCCAGATTGAGAATTCCTGTACTGGAGGAAGCTATGCCTGCGGTGGCTGTCCATCTCCCTTTTTAATACCTTATATCACATGCCAAGGTTTTGAACCCTGGTACTAACATTGAATATATTTTTAAACCTCTCTGCATCTCAATTTCCTTATCTATAAAATAGAAATAATATTGCCTGTAGTTATGTACACAGATCACTATAATATAGGATGTGAGAATTTGACAAGAGTGGTATCAGAAATAAATGCTATAAGGAATATGAGGAGAGATAACTAGAGGCTGAATGCTCAAGGAAGGTTTCACAACAGGGGTGGGACTCGAAATGGACCTGGAAGGATAGAGAGGGTTTTGATAGGAAGAAGTGAGGAGGAAGCATGCCACGAAGGGGGCAACACTATAAGAGAAGGCACCGAGGAGAGCAGACTCTCTAGGCGGAGCTGTGAAAATTGTTCTAGCCATTCTGGGAAGCAATTTGGAACTGTGCCCCAAAGATACCAACCTGTGTATATACCTTTTGACCCATCAATACAATTCTATTAGTAGGCCTATACACCAAAGAGATCAAAGAAAGAGGAAAGGGACCCTTATGTACAAAAATATTTACAGCAGCACTTTTCATCGTAGCCCAAACCTGGAAACAAAGAGGGTGGCCATCTATTGGGGAATGACTAAACAAATTATGGTATATGAGTGTAATGGAGTATTATTGTGCCATAAGAAATGATGAAATGGATAGTTTCAGAGGAAACTGGGAAGATCTCTATGAAATGGTACAGAGTAGAGAGAATAGAACTAGGGGAACAATTTATATAATGACAACAACATTAAAGAGAAAAATAAATTTGGAAGACTTTAGAATTCTGATCAATGCAATGATAATACACAAGTCTTGAGGACTGAAGATGAAACATGCCACCCACCTCCTGCCAGAGAGGTGAATTAAACATATATTTTTGGATATGGCCAATGCGGGGATTTTTGGTGGGGTTGGACTATACATATTTGTTATAAGGATTTTATTTTTCAATTTTAAAACTGTTCAATTGGAAGGGCAGTGGGAGAGATGGAAAGTAAATGACTGTAGAAAGGAAAGAAGGAGGGAACAGAGAAGAAATAAAGGAAGGAAGGAAGGAAGGAAGGAAGGAAGGAAAAGAGGGGCAAAAGAAAAGGACACTGATATAGAAAAGCAATGTGTGTGTGTTTGGGAATGTTGAGTACATGTTTGCCTAGCCTGGAGTGTGTGGGAACGTATAGGGAACAATAATAATATTGTTATTATTATTAATAACAAAGATATATAACATTTACCCAGGGCTTGCTATGTGCCAGGCTCTGTGCCATGTGCCCTACAATGATCTCGTTTGCTCGGTCACAACAACCATGGGAGGTGTAAGTGGGAGATAAGACAGGGCCAGATGACTGAACTTCACAGAGTAGCAATGTGTCTGTACATCTGTCCAGGTAATGTTGGGGAGGTCACTGGTTTAAGAGGGCAAGCATCTTCAGGGCAGGGATCTGTCCTTAGCTAGCTCTGCCATAGGCATCTCAATAGCAAAGAAAACACCATTTGACATGCCTGATGATGCAGTCATGCCTCCTGCCAAGAATAAAGCTGCTGGCCCAGGGCGAGTCAGTGATAAACTGTGATCCTGTTAGCATTGCCTGCCCTGAAGCAAAATTCTTTGACACCAGGGTTCCTGGGAAACAAAGAGTGACAGCCCATACACACCAATGAACAATCAACTAACAAGCCCAATCAATAAGGCAAAGGGGGCAAGAGAATTTCTTGGGATCCCATGGCCAGGGCTGTTGGTATCTGTGTGAGGAGAGACAAACGCAAGTAGCCTGGACCCTCCCTAGGCGTAACAAGGGTGGGGCAAGTGGCCAAAGATACAGGAAGACACAAGTCATTAGACAATAGGCCATAAGGTTGGACAAGTGAAGGGTGAGGTTGGATGAGATGACCTCTGGATCATTTCCAGGTCTGATGTCCTGTCTTCTAGGATTCCAGGATGCATAGATTCTGAGAATAGAGATAGAAGGGTGAGGTGGTAGAAAAGGAGGAAGGTGGTCCCTGAGGGGTATGCTTAGGGAGGATGAGAGGAAGAAGAAAGGTGACTTCATTGTTTGGCTAGTTTTCCCCTGTGTATTCCAACCCCTCATAACTTTTTCTAATCAGGTATCCCAAGGAAGGATTCCCCTGGTGAGATGGAAGTATGGTGTGAAGAAAATTGGCCTGGGAGATAGGAGCCCTAATGCTGAGACCTTGGACAAGTTGCTTCTCATTTTTGGAGCTCAGTTTCCTCATGAGTAATATAAGAGGGTTACACTGATTATTTCTTGTTTTTTCCTTTTTGGAGGTAGGAGGGCAGGGCAGTTGGGGTTAAAGTGACTTGCCCAAGGTCACATGGCTAGTAAATGTTAAGTGTCTGAGGCTGGATTTGAACTCAAGTCCTCCTGACTTGAGGGTCAGTGCTCTATTCACTGTGCCACCTAGCTGCCCCAACATTAATTATTTCTAAGTTATTTTCCAGTCATGCACAGTGCAAAGAATACTGACTTTGGAGACAGACAACCTGAGTTTAAATCCTAGCTCTGTTGTTTTGCTACTTTATCTTGGGCAAATCACTCTCTGGGCCTCAGTTTCCTCATCTGAAAAAAAGTTGGACTAGATCACTTCAAAGGTCTCCTCCATCTCAAAATCAATGGCCCATCAAGCAGTGAGCACGAGTAAAGCATCTACTATGTACCATACACAGTCATAGATGTTGTAGATACAAAGATAAAACCCAAACAGTCCTTGTCTTCAGAGACTTTACATGGGATTGTGGGAAATACATGTAGATAGATTAGGCTGTGCAATATAAAGATAAGATCATTTTTTCTTTTCTTTTCTTTTTTTTTTTTTGCAAGGAGAGTCGCTAGCAGCTGGAAGGAAAGAGAAAGATTCCCACTCCACCCCACCCCGTAGCTTTGAAGGAGATGAGGGATTCCAAGAAACTGAGGAGAGAAAAGAGCATGTTCCAGGCAGGGCTATGACCAGTGCAAAGGCACCGAGATGGGAGGTGAATCTCAAGGGTGAGGAACAACAAGAAATCCGTAGTGTGTGGAGGGGAGTGATATAGAATTAGCCGGCAAAGATAGGCTGGGGCCAGGGTGTGAAGGACCTCAAAGTGCCAAACAGAGGAGTTTGTAGTTTGATCCTAGAGATAATAAAGAATTCCATTTCTGACATTCTAGACTCTCAGTTAAAGTACCTCTCTGTGTGTCCAAAACAAATAAATAAGCAGAAAGGGCAGCTAGGCAGTGCAGTGAGTAGAATGCCAAGACTGGAGTCAGGAAGATCTGAGTTCAAATTCAGCCTTGGACAATTACTAGCAGTGTGACCCTGGGCAAGTCACTTAACCCTGTTTACCTCAGTTTCCTCATCTGCAAAATGAGCTAGAAAAGGAAATGGCAGACCACTCCAGTATCTTTGTCAAGAAAACCCCAAATGGGGTCATAGAGTCAGACACAACTGAAATGACTGAATAACAGCAACAACAAAATAAGCAGAAGCAAGACTTTTTAGAACTTGGAACCAGATACGTGATATACAGTTCCCCCCCAACCCTAAATCATTGAATTTATCTCAGAGCCAGCAGCACCCAGGCATTGCCACCTAATCCAACAAGGACTAAACCTTTTACTTTAATCCTGAGAGCTGTCTAGTCATTCTCCCTGGATGGTTCCCAGCAAAGTAGCAGAAAAAGTCCTGGATTTGGAGTGAGAAGGTCTGGATTTGAAAAATGACTCTGCTACTTGTGACTTTGGACACATTACTTCCTGTCTCTCTGCCTTGGTTTCCTCAATTGTTAAAATGAAGGAATCGAACTGATGAGAATCTTTTCTCTAGGGTCTTTTTATTTTTGCTTTTTGGAGGGCAATTGGGGTTAAGTAACTTGCCCAAGGTCACACAGCTAGTAAGTGTGTCAAGTGTCTGAGTCCAGATTTGAACTCAGGTCCTCCTGACTCCAGGGCCAATGCTCTGTTCACTGCACCACCTAGCCACCCCTCTAGGGTCTTTTCAGTACTCTGATCTAGATCAAGCCCTTCCTCAAACAGCTCATGATCCAGATATTGGTCTAAACATGCACATGGACCCCTTTACAAGCTGGCCCATGCCTTGTATCCAACAGAGAGGCTGCTTAGCCTTCTTCCCTTTAGAGGCAGCTCAGCCATGCCCAACTCAGCCAAGGGCATGATGGGGAAACTACATGAAAAGTCAAGGAAGGGCTGGTCTTGGCCATATTAAAATGACCCTAAGGGGTCAGAGCTGTCCTCACTGGGTTCCCAAGTGGCAGAGAATCAAAGCCTTGCTGAATTCCCACTTTCTTCAGAAAGTCTTTTATCTCCTCCGAACTCTTAAAAAATATATTTACTGATGTATTTTGCTCTTACATCACCAAAATTTCCCCCAGGATACCTTCTCCTCTGCCTCCCAGAAAGACATCCTAGAAGCAACAATATTTTTAAATAAAAAGAAAATCAGCAAAATTTATCAATAATAATAGCCAACATTTATACAGTACTTACTGTGTCAGGCACTGTGCTAAGCTCTTCACAAATATCTCATTTGAAGACTTATATGAACTGATGCTGAGTGA
Organism: Pseudocheirus occidentalis; assembly: GCA_028646575.1. Classification (NCBI taxonomy): domain Eukaryota; kingdom Metazoa; phylum Chordata; class Mammalia; order Diprotodontia; family Pseudocheiridae; genus Pseudocheirus; species Pseudocheirus occidentalis. The sequence continues at coordinate 108,289,435 of CM053595.1, read as the reverse complement.
AGTGAGCAGAACCAGAGAACATTGTACATAGTGACAGCCACACGACTAACTTTGATAGACTTCTATTTTCTTAGCAATACAAGAATCTAAGACAGCTCCGAAAGACTCATGATGGAAATGCCATCCACACCCAGAAAAAGAACTATGGAGTCTGAATGCAGAGAGAAGCATATTATTTGCTCTCTCCCTGCCCCCCCTCTTTGTTTCTTCTTTCTCATGGTTTCTCCCATTGATTCTAATTCTTGTTTACAACATGACTAATGTGAAAATGGGTTTAATATAAGTGTTTATGTTGAGCTTGTATTAATTTACATGCTGTCTTGGGGTGGGGGAAGGGGATAGATGGGGAAAAATTTGGAACTCAAAATTTTATGGAAGTCAATGTTGAAAACTAGAACTAAGTTAATTAATTACAAAAAAACCCCCTAATGTCTCATTTGATCTTTACAACAGCCCTGGAAGGTAGGTGCCATTATTATCCCCATTTTACAGATAAGGCAAACAAGGTTATGTGACTTGCCTAGGGTCACACAGCTAGTAAGTGTCTGAAGTTTCAGTCGAACTCAGGTCTTCCTAAATCCAGGCCTAGTACTCTTTCCCACTGCACCATCTATTACTACCCCTAGCGATATATAGAAAAGGCCTGAAAATATTGGAACATACCACACTTGTGGACCTCTGATCTGTGCAAAGGAGTAAGGGTATTTTTTCTTTGGAGTTATGCTTGTTCTTTGTAATGTTTGGTTGTTTTGAGGTTGTTCCTTCTACTTACATTGTTGTAGGCATTGCATTTTTTTGGGGGGGCGGGGAGCTCTCCTTACTTCACTCCGCATTAGTTCGTGCAAATTTTCCCTTGTTTCTCTGTATTTATCATATTCATAATTTCTTATAGTACAATAATATTTTATTGTAAAGAATTATTCTATACGTTCTAAAATATAGTAATATCCTATAGCATAATACTATCCATGTACTACAATTCACAATCAATATGTATTTACTTTGTTTTCAATTCCTTGTTCTCATAAAAAGTGTTATCACAAATAAAAAAATATTATTCTTATCAGTTGCTTCCTTGGGGGACTAGTAGTGGGATATCTGGATCAAAAGGTATAGGCATTTTAGCATCTTTACTTGCATAATTCCAAATTGCTTTCCAAAACAGTTGCTTTGATTCACAGGTCCACCAACAATACCTATGTTTCTATCTTTTCATAATGCTTTTACCATTGACTGTTCCTACTTTTATTGTCACCTTTGCCAATTTGGAGGTTGTGAAGTGAAACCTTCGATTTGTTTTGATTTGCATTTCTCTCATTATTATTTATTTGGAAAATTCTTTTATATGGTTGTTAATAATTTGCATTTCTTTTGAGAACTGTTTATTCATCTTCTTTGGCTACTTAGCTACTAGGGACTGGTTTTTGGTTTTATATATGTATATATGTACATATGCATGTATATATATGTGTGTGTATATATATATACACACACATATATATATGATATATTAATTGCTTACATATCTTAGGTACTGAACCCTTATCAGAGAAATTGGATTACAAGATTTTTTTCCTACTTGATTGCTTCCCTTCTTATCCAAGGTGCATTAATTTTGTTTGTGCAGAAGTTTTTCAAGTTTTGTGTAATCAAAGTTATCTATTTTATTTTTCGCAATTGCCTCTATTCTTTCATTAAGAATACATCTCCTACTCATAGCTATGAAACTGATCACCTTTTCTTCTAATTTTTTAGGATATGATCCTTAATATGAAGATCATGTATCCATTTAGAATGTATTATTCTTAACTCTTATAACACTATACTTTGTATCCATTTAACATATCTTGTAGCCAGGGATGAATGCTGCATTGATTATTAGCATAAATATAGGAGACCTATCTTAGTCCATAAACCAGATTGAAAAGATGTCCACATAGAGAGAATCCTGCACTACTACTATTAATAACGATGGAATTAGTAGGAGCCATAAATGGTAAGTGAATACAAATTCACACTTATATGTCCCATTGTGTCTAACCAGCCCTAGATCCCAGATCACATACAGTCATCCACTCTGGTCATCTTATTACAATACCTCATGCTGACTATAAAAAAAAAAGAAGTTTGGCAGAAACTAGGCATAGACCAACATCTTACACCATGTACCAAGATAAGCTCAAAATGGGGGTATGATTTAGTCATAGAAAGTGATATCATAAACAAAGTAGGAAAGCATGGGGAAAAGCACCTGTCAGATCTATGGGTAGGGGAAGAGTTCATAACCAAACAAGAAATGAAGAAGTTCACAAGAGGTAAAACGGATCATTTTTTAAAATTAAAAAAAAAATTTTTTTGGAGGGCAGTTGGGGTTAAGTGACTCGCCCAAGGTCACATGGCTAGTTTTCTGTGTTAAGTGTCTGAGGTCAGATTTGAACTCAGGTACTCCTGACTCCAGGGCTGGTGCTCTATTCACTGTGCCACCTAGCCGCCCCAACATGGATCATTTTTATTGCATAAGACAAAAAAATTACACAAACAAAATCAATGCAGCCAAAATGAAAAGAAAAGCAAGAAACTGAGAAAAAATTATAGCAAGTTCCTCTGATAAAGCTTTTGTTTCTCAGATATATAGGGATCTAACCAAATTGATAAAAATAAAAGCCATTTCCCAGTTAATAATGGTCAAAGGATATGGACAGTTTTCAGAGAAAAAAGATCAAAGCTATCTATAGTCATAAGAAAAAATGTTCTAAGCCACTTATAATTAAATAAATGCAAATTAAAACAACTCTGAGGCACCACCTCCTTCCTGCTCATCAGATTGGCTAAGATGACAGAAAAGGAAAATGACAAAAGTTGGAGGGGATGTGGGAAAATAAGTACACTAAGGCACTGTTGGTGGAGTTGTGAACTGGTCCTCCCGTTCTGAAGCATGGTTTGGAACAGAGACCGAAACAACACATGGCATTGTTCTTTTTCACGTTTGGTTTTTTCTTTTTTTTTCTTTTTTCTTTTCCCATTGTTCGCTCCATTGGTTACAACGCTTCTATACAACCATACTATTGTACAATGTGAAAGTGTTTGCAGATCCCATACATGATTGTACGCCACCATGGGGGGTGGGGGTGGAGGGAAGGAAAGGGGAGAAAATCTGAAACTCAAGTGATTCTGGAACTGAATCTTGTAAACTAAAAGTAAATAAACAAGTCAATAAATTAAAAAAAATTTTTTAAAAGAACGGTTTGGAACTATGCCCAAAGAGCTATAAAACTGTGCATACCCTTTAACCTAGCAATACTACTAATAGGTCTATACTCCAAGGAGACCAAAGAAAAAGGAAAAGAACTTACATGTACAAAAATATTTGTAGCAGCACTTTTGTGATGGCAAAGAATTGGAAACTGAGGGGATGCTCATCACTTGAAGAATGACTGAACAAGTTGTGGTTTACGATTTTGTGATGGAATGCTATTGTGCTGTAAGAAACGAAGGGGATGATTTCAGGAAAACCTGGGAAGACTTAAACAAAGTGATGCTAAGTGAAATGAGCAGAAGCAGGAGAACAATGTACATAGTAATAGCAATTGTGTAATGATAATCAACTGTGAAAGCCTTAGTAACTCTGATTAATACAATGATCCAATACAGCTCCAAAGGAATCATAATGAAAAATGCTGTACTTCTCCAAATAGAGAACTGATGGACTCAGAGCACAGACTGAAGCATATTTTTCCCTTTCTTCACTTATTCTTATCTTGTTTTCCTGGAAGAAATATGTTTTGCATGACTTCAAATGTATAATGGTTAGCATACTTCTTACCTTCTCAATGGGAAGGAAGAGAATTTGGAACTGATAATACATTTTCTTTAAAAAGAATGTAAGCTCCTTCAGGGTTGGAGCTATTTCACTTCTAGATGTGTATATATCTCCAGCATTACCACAAATAGCTGTATAGTGAGTATTTAATAAATACTTTCATGCCATTATGGACATAGGAAGAGAAGCTGATTTATAGAACATTTTATAGTTTTGCAAGGCACTTTACATACAACATTTCATTTGATTGTCACAACAATCTTTGGAGGTGAATTGTGCAGTGCAGTGGAAAGACACCTGAATTTGGAGTCAGAGGATGTGGGTTTAAATACTGGCCTTGCCATTTATACCCCCATGTAGTTTGGGGAACATAGTTTTCCTTCTCTTTCTCAGTTTCCTCATCTATAAATAGAAGGGAACTGGCCACATGATCTCCAATATTCCTTATAAATTTAACTTGATGAGCTTTTGATTCTCATTTTTCAGATGAGGAAACTGAGGTTCAGTTGACTTATCCTTGTTTACACAGTTGATGTGTGGAGCTGGCAGAGCTGAAATGTAAACCTAGTTCTTCTAGGTCTAAATTCAGTGTTTTCTCAACTATAATGCAGCTGGTATAGGAGAAGGATGGTGAGGGAGAGAAGAAAGAAATAGAGATTCAAAGACCAAGTATTCAGATCAGGCAGGCACTTGGGAAGACTGATTAGTGCTTGTTAGTTCTTTGTTAAGGGCAGTTAGGTGGCTCAGTGAATAGAATACCGGTCCTAGAGTCAGGAAGAACTGAGTTCAAATTCAGCCTCAGATATTTGTTAGCTTGGTGACCCTGGGCAAGTCACTTAACCCTATTTGCCTCAGTTTCCTCATCTATAAAATGAACTGGAGAAGGAAATGACAAACCATTCCAGCATATTTCCAAGAAAACCTGAAAAACAATTAAGTCCTTAGTTAAGCTGACTGAAATTGTGTTGAAGTTTTCCTCAGATGTATACAAACCCACAAACCCCTTACAAGGTTACTAAGTTGTGTCATGCAGATAATCTACTTGTGTGGCAAGGGACAGGGGTACAAAGGTAAAAGAGGAAAGTGATGCTCTCCCTGAAGGCTAGAGATTGCCTGTTAAGCAGCTAGGAGCAGAGTCACCAGGGCCTGCGAGAAGCATCTCTCTCCTCCTTGTAAACTTCTGTTTGCGGCTGTAGACTGAGGAGTTCCAGACAGCCACAGAAAACAATAAGAAAAGTGTAGGACAATGGCCCTCTCATTTCATCACAGCAATCCCAAAGCAAGCTGAGGAAAACCAGCAAAGCGGGCTTTCTGGCATCATTTCTGATCCTTTCTTCTTTCTGGTCAATCCAGGAAAAAACAACAACACTAGCTCTTGATCCAATTCAGTCCAGCAAATCCAGACCCACAGGAATCCAAAGTAAAACACCTTTTATGGGACTGAGGTTGGGAAATGGCTTTTGTTGTTCTTGCTGAGTCGTTTTTGAGTCACGTCCAACTATTAGTGACTCCATTGGGGGTTTTCTTGGCAAAAGTACTGTAGTGGTTTGCTATTTCCTTCTCCAGCTCATTTTACTGTTGAGGAAACTGAGGCAAAATGGGGTTAAGTGACTTGCCCAGAGTCACACAATCACACAGATAGTGTCTGAGGCTGGATTTGAACTCAGGGAGATTCCAGAACTCAGAGCTTCTTGACTCCAGGCCTGATGCTCTTTCCCCTTCACTGTTTAGCTGCCCCCTAGCTGTTTATCTGGATTTTATCAGGCTTTTCCTATATGAGAGTCAAAGGTGTATCAGAGTTAGAATTGGAAGGAACCTCAGTGATCCTTTAGTCTGACCCCTTTATTTTACAAATTAGGAAACTGAGCACCAAAGAGGAGAAATGAGTTGCTGGTAGTCACAGAAGTGGGCCTGTGCTGGGGGTCAAGCCTGGGCAAAGTCTTTGATTCACAATATACCCAAACAGATGATTATTAAGCTGGATTATGGCGGAGGAGGACAGTGGGGGAATGGGTGGGGGGGTCCATTAAAACAGAGAGAACATATTCTCCAAACTTCTCAAAGCCTGACTGCTAAGTTCTGTTTAGGACAGGCACCAGCCATCTATCACACACAAATACTAAAGACGGTCTTTGAAATTAGTGCACGTTGACTGCACATACACAATCTATATCAAATTGCTGACTGTCTCAGGGAAGGGTGGTGAAGGAGGGAGAGAGAAAATTTGGAACTCAAATTTTTAAAGAAATGAATGCTAAAAATTGTCTTTACATGTAACTGGGGAAAATAAAAATATTATTTTTAAATAAAGGAGATTAGTGCATGGGCAACACTAGCTTCCCTGGCATGCCAGGAAACGAGGAGCTGGCAATTAGGCAGGCTACTTTGGGAAGGCTGCCCATCCCTGACTTGGGATGTGAACCACGGACTGGACTTCCTGATGGGAACGATTGGTTTTGTGGTTGTCTTGCTGCCTGCACCGTGGGCTACTGGTGTCTAGGTTGAAGTTTCTGAAGAGTTGGGTCTACAAGTTAGATCTTCCAGTTATTCCAATGGAGGCCCAAAGGCAGCCTCTGAGTAGAGCCTGGATCAGAGCCTAGCCCCCATCCGCAGCCATGCCCACCCCACCCCTACAGCTCAGCTCCTCCCTGAACCCAAATTCATTTGTTCTGGGCTAGTTTCTTGTCTGGACCCAGCCTTTGATTGCAGTCTCTTCTGTCATCTCTCATCACTGTTGACAAAGCCAAATTTTTAAAAAATAATAAAAAAAATAAAAATCCATCCTGTCATTTGGACTCTCCCCACTCCCATTTGGCAGCCCCCCTTTCCACCCCTCACTATTGTATTACGAGTTTATGTCAAGGTATGTTGGATTCTAAATTAAATGTCAGCCCACTGTACATTTCTGGCTCCAGCTGCAGAAAATGAGCTGCCGGACTTGGACACTCTCCAGTTGTTCAGCTCACCGTGCCTAACACTGAGGTATGACAAGCGCATTGAATCACCATGAGGCAGCCTTCCATGCCACGTGAAGCCACAATAAATTTATTTTTAATGATAAATTTGACTGTCGGAGTTAAGTTGAAACAGCTTTACACTCAGAGCTGACTGCCCTCAGAAACCCTAGGGAGAGTCAGAGGTGGGGGGGGGCTTACTGATAAACTGGGTACTTTAAGTCTCTGAACTGGACAGAGGCCACAGAAAGCTGGGCAAGAAGATGCCTGGTAAGTATCACTGACATTTATCTAGCTCTGTACAGCTGAAGTGAATTTTCACAGGTGTTTTCTTGTTTGATCTTCTGAGGTAGAGAAGATATGTTGAACCCATTTTACAGATCAGGAAATTGAGCCTCAGAGAGGTAAGTACTTGGTAGACTCAGACCCAATGGATCATAAGCTTAGGGCTGAAGGGGACCTATCTAATTCAATTCCTTAATTTATAGATTGAGAAACTGGGACATAGACAAAATAACTTGTCCAAGGTTATATAGGTAATAAATGGCAAAATTGGAATTTGACTCCAAATCCTGTTTTTCCTTCCTTCCTTCCTTCCTTCCTTCCTTCCTTCCTTCCTTCCTTCCTTCCTTCCTTCCTTCCTTCCTTCCTTCCTTCCTTCCTTCCTCCCTCCCTCCTTCCTTCCTTCCTTCCTTCTTCCTTCCTTCCTTCCCTCCTTCCCTTCTTCCTTCCCTCCTTCCTTCCCTCTCTTCCCTCCTTCCTTCCTTTCCTCCTCCTCCTCCTCCTCCTCCTCCTTTTTCTTCTTCTTTTTCTTACTTTGCTACCTGTCTCTCTTCCTGTTCCTCTCCTCCTCTTGGTAATCTTGTAAGTAGAGGGAAATCCCAGTAAGGAAAGTTTCTGTACCAATGTAGCCTTAATTTACACCTTACAGTTTTCCATCTTAAAACGTTGCTTGGGCTACTCAAAAGTCCTGTGACTTGTCTGAGGGTCAGAGAGTCATTATGGGGCAAAGGTAAGATCTGAACCCTGGTCTTGCTGGGTGGCTCTTTCTATTAGGCTATGCTGTCTTTATCCTCTTTCCACTTGACCAAGCTTTCTGACTGCCAGTCGAAGACTCATTCTGCTATCTATCCATCAGTCAGCAGTTATTAAATGCCTACTATTGCTACATGCCAGGCAGTGTGTTAGGCTCAGGAGAGCCAAAAACAAAAATAATCCAATCTCCACTCTAAAAGAGCTTAAATTCTGTTGTGGGAAACCCCATGCACATCTAGAGGTATGTACCAAATCTATACAAAGTAAATGGGTAGGTAGGTGGCACAGTTTTTCCTTAGAATGCCATATCTGGAGTCAGGAAAAATCATCTACCTGAGTTCAAATCTGGCATCAAATACATATGAACTGTGAGATACTGGGCTAGTCACTTAACCCCATTTGCCTCAGATTCCTTCTAAGTAAAATGATTTGGAGAAAGAAATGGCAAATCACTCCAGTATCTTTGCCAAGAATACCCCAAATGGGGTCACGGAGAGTCAAACACAACTGAAAATGACTCAACAACGACAACATTCAAAGTAAATAAAAGGTTGTTTGGGGATGGTGGTGGGAAGGCCTGAGCTGCAGAGGAAAGGCCTCATGTGAGCTTAGCTTTGATAGAAGCCAGGGATTTGGAGAGGCAAAGGTTCTGCATTCTCAGCATGGGGAATAGCCTAGGAAAAGGCTCAGAAATAGGAGATGGAGGGGGTGGCCGGGTGGCACAGTGAATAGAGCACTGGCCCTGGAGTCAGGAGGACCTGAGTTCAAATCCAGCCTCAGACCCTTGGGTGACCTTGGGCAAGTCACTTAACCCCAACGGACCTGCCCTCCCTGCTCCAAAAAGAAAAAAAAAAAAGAAACAGGAGATGGAATGTCCTTGTGGGAGAAACAGCATCATGGTGCCAGGTCTGGCTTTAAGCACAAAGAGGACCAGGCAGTCTTGAATATTGAACTTCAGGTCATAGGTCTAGAGAGGAGAAGGAGCTTGAAGACTGTCTAGTCCATCTCTCCTTTTACAGATGAGGAAACTGAGGCCCAGAGAAGTTAAGTGGCTTGCCCACAGTCACACAGCTGATTTAAAGACTGGTCCTCTGGCTCCATCCAGATTCAGGCCTCTTTCCATGCTGGTGCACAGACCGTATCAGCGTGATTGATGTATAGTATCTAACATGTCCAGGGTCGCAGTGCCTTCGGCAATCTTTCCAAACAGACAGTGTGTCTTTACTCACCTCTCTACTCTTTAGAGGAGAATACAAGGGGACTACAAGGTCTTTGAAAAACGGCACATAAATGCAGCCTGGGTTGGCTTCCTGAAAAAGGTGAGTCTTAAGCGAGTTAATGTATGTGAAATGTTGGGGGTGGGGGGGTGGGAAGGAGTTCCAGGCAGGAGGAAGAGTGTGAGTGAAGGACAAGACTGGTAGTTTAGCTGGCACAACTAGTCCACTGAGCAAAGAGTGGGGACTGCTGTGTCGATGCCTCCAAGCCCCTCTCCAGCCTTGTCTATGACCCTACAACCTACCCAGGATCCAAACGCAACTTTTCTTGGTGTGGACAAAGCTTCCTCATGGTGAGGGAACCTCCTTCACTCATACTAATGTTCTGGCTGTACTGCCCCCAGCCACCTCCCTCTCTCCCTCCCAGTGAGCTCAATGAACTGAATAGACAACAAAAGTTAGGCTTTTAACAAGCTCACCCAGCGCACTGACAAACACAGAATGCAGAATGTTAGAGCTGGAAGAACCTTAGAGATAATCGGAGCCCTGGAGCCCTGAGCCCTTTGGGAGGTCTGTGGATAGATTCCAGGGAGTCCAGGAACTTGGCTAGCACACTGGACCTGGAGACATGAAGACCTGAGTTCAAATTCAGCCTTAGATGTTTACTAGCCCTGTGACCCTGGGCAGTTAACCTCTGTCTGCCTTAATTCCCTCATGTAAAAACCAGGATAAAAGTAGCTCATCTCAGGGTTGTTGTAGGATCAAACAATACAGTATTTGTAAATTGCTTACTTAGCACAGTGCCTGGTATGTAGTAGGTACTTAATAAATGCTTGTTCTCTCCTTTCCACTAACCTCTAAATGAAATTTACCATTTCCTTCCATTATAAATCTAGGCAACCATGGTAGCACTGGCAGTACCTGTGACTTTGTCACCAATAGAAATCCCAGATATTTTCATCTCCTATTAAAGTTGTTGCAGGTATCTTGAAATATCATTTATGTTCATCACTACTTTGAAATTATTGGAGTAATTAGACCCACTGCGAGACTCCCCATTATTGCAGCCTTCCTGTCTACAGATTATATTTCAATATAATTGGTTTCTCTTGTAATTCTATATATTTTATTTTATGCATTAAAAAACATCATTCCAAGAAGGGGCATGTAGGTTTGGCAATCTGTTTGCCAGATTGCCAAAGGGATCCAATGCACAAAGAATGTTAAGAATTCTTGATCCAGTCTAAGCTCTCATTTTACAGGTGAGAAAACTGAGTTCAGGCAATTTGTAGCAGCAGCGCGGTAGAAAGGTCACTGGGGTCCTGAATTCAAATCTTTGTTCTGCTTGTATGACTCTGGACAAGTCACAACCTGTCTGAATCTGTTTCCTCAAATATCAAATGGAGAGATTGAACTAGATGATTTCTTTGACCTTTTCCAGGGCAGCAAGTGGCAAGTCAATAGAGTGGACCTGGAGTCAGGAAGACTCATCTTCCAGAGTTCAAATCAGGCTTCAGGCAGTTACTGGCTGTGTGACCCTGGGCAAGTCATTTACCCCTGTTTGCCTCAGTTTTCCTCATGCACAAAATGAGGTGGAGAAGGAAACAGCAAACCAGTCCAGTATCTGTGCCAAGAAAACCCCAAATGGGGTCATAAGAAGTCGGACACAAATGAACAATAAATGATCTCTTCCATTTCTAACAACTACAAACCCAAGAATTTGTCTAAAGTTACTTTGTTAGGAAGTGAGAGATTACCAAATTTGAGATTACCCAATGGAGTGCTGTCTCCACTGGGACGTGCTGTTCATCCCACAAGAGGCATGTCTTTCCTCTCTGCTGCTTAGCTGTGGCTCAGACCAATTTGTCTCAGGGTCCCCAGTGCAAGTTCTGGCTGCTGACATTGTCAGCCCACCTAAAGCAGAATTAATTAGGAAGCTGTGTCTGCAGTGGTGGGGGTGGGGGTGGGAGTGGAAAGGGAACCCTTTCAGTGTATTCTGAATTAGGATTATCCACTGTTTTGGATTATTTAGGATTTTAATATTATCTCTGGTCCCTTCTCCTGTTGGCACAGATGACAGAGCTGCTCACACTTCCTGGTCTTTAAAGTACATCTATTATCGCTGCTGAATCATTCATGAATCATTTATTGGAGGGGCTGGGTGGTCCTGGAACTGTGTTCTCATGTATCTTTCTTGTGATGGCTTTGCCCTAAAAACCCATTCCCCTTCCCCACCCAATATCCCAATTCAGACATACCTTTTCCTGAGGTATTCCGTGGCAGTTAAAAACTCATCATAACTAACATTTACATAGCACCTCATAAAGACTTACAAAGCATTTTCACAATGGGACCTAGTGGCAAATATCACTGTTTCCATTTTGCAGGTGAGGAAACAGAGGACTAGGTCACACAGCTCCTCTGTGGCAGGACCAGGACTGAAAGGCAGCTCCTCTGACTCCAAAGCCAGCAAGTGCACTTTGCACAGAATATCCTGTGAATGCAACATGACACGGATGCCCATGGGATGGGTGAAGGGGAGAAGATCTACAAATGAAATAAAGAATGGTGCCTGCCCTCCAGGAGGTTCTCGCCTGGCAGAAGACAGTGCGGTTGCATTAGAATGGGAGCTGGCCTTGGAGTCGGAAGGTCCAGCTTTGAGCCTCAACCCTGCCAGTTACTGTCCCTCTGACCACAAATAAGACATTTCTCTCTTCTGAGTCTCAGTTTTTTCTGTATCTATAAAATGAAGAGTCTGGCCTAGCTGACCTCTAAGTCACATAGGAAACTGGACACACCTTGTTGAAAAATGCAGACCACCTAGAATAAGAAACAAGAGAAGTAGCATCCATAAGACTAGAAGCAACAATACAGAACTAAAAACTATTGGTGACTGGTGGAAGGGCGCGATACCATCTTTTCCTGTGATGCCTTTCCCTACTGTACAGGTAGGAAAGCTGAGGCATGAGGGAAGGGAGATGACAAAGTGAAGGGAGAGAGTAGGGAGAGGAGCTGGACCTGTGAGGACATTGATAAGAGGAATTCCTGGAGGAAGAATGGCTTCTCCCAATGCAGGTCAGCACTTTTTCTATAACTTGTAGTCTTGAGAGTTGCCTGGAGGCACTGACCATATAGGTAAGAGGGAAGACTTGAACCCAGATCTTTCTGAATCTGAATAAGACCAGCTCTCTGCTATTCCATGTGAATGGACAAGATAGCAACAGTGCTGGAAAGGAGCCACTTGGTGGCCTCCCTCTACTTCTCCAGCCTAAGTCTGCTTTCCAACTAGGCTGGTCTCCTCACTCTCCCCTGCCTGCACCAGGTCCATTCTCTCTTCCTTACCTTTGTTCATGCTGCTCTCTCTCATCTCCATTTTACCCCCCTACTCCCACCCCACGGCCCCACAACCCTCCCTCTTTGTCCTTGTATCTCAGAGACTAAGTGGGAGGGAAAGGGAGATGGGAAGGTGTTCTAAAGTGATAATGCCCACCAGCTACTGAAAGAACTTGGGATGGAAATAGGGGCACCCCTGGGCAGGCCCCTGCAGCAACAAAGCAGGGTCCAGAAGGAGCAAGGGGATGGCATGGCTCAAGGGGAAACAGCTGGCAGAGTTCTGAACTTAGCATCTTGAAGTGATTGACAGCTCCCTGCTTGGGAGAGCTAAGCTGAGCAGAAAGGTTTTCTGGTTTTTCCTCAGGATTTCCCCACACACATCCCACCGACATCCTTCCACCAGGCCCCTGTATGGCCCACCTCCTGCCCCAGAGTTGCTGTTCTTGGCATGCTGGGAGAGAGCCCAGGGGGAGAAAGAGAGAAGCAGTAGATTTTAATGGGGGATTCTGGTAAACATTAAAGCATGAAGGCAGGCAGGCCAGAGGGGGCCAGGGGTCAGGGGAAATATTTTCCCAAAGCACATTACCATAGAATGTGAAAATGGGGAGAGAAAGAAGAAGAGAGGGCCATGGCACTCTAATAAGGGCGGATGATAAAGAGGGGCAGGGGTGGGAGGCAGGGAGAGGAAAGGGGAGGAGGAAGTCCCTGTTTTCTCTAGGGCCCCCCCCAGCAAAGGGGAGGGCGACAAGTTGGGGCTCCTGCTTAATATGTGTGGCCTGCCTTGCCTCAGAAAGAACCCACAGTCGCAACTCATTAGAGGAGCAGATTAAGGACTTTGTAAATTACCACTAAAGGCTGCTTTGGGCAGATTAAAATGTTTTTTAAAAGTAGTGATGATGGGAGGGGGCGATTAAGAGGGGGAGAAAAAAAACCCTTGCCACAAATCCCTCTCCTCCCAGGCACAGGGAAGTGTGCTGTGCGTTTCTCGTGAACAGCAGCCGGGAGCGAGGTGGGTAATTAGCCCGGGAGAGCTCAGAAGAGGATCAGCTCCTACATGCTGGCAGCTGTCGCCATCCAAGAAGTAGGCTGGCTTAGGTTTGTTCTCCCCCCCTCCTCTTCCTCCTCCTCCTCCTTCTCCTCTTTCCCCTTCTCCCCCCGCCCCAATCCCTGGATCACCTGGACCCGAGGGAGAGTGGAGACTGTAGTCTGAGACCAGCTTCATAGGGCCATCCTCTGGGAGAAGGGGGGGGGGGAGGTTGAGGCTCTGAGTCAGGGCATCCTTAGGGAGAAGTCCCCTTACCCCAAGGACAGGGGTGAGCCACATCTGGAGACATTCTTGACAGGACCTGGACCAAGTCCTTGGAGATTTCCCTACTCTGGGGAATGGTGCTGTGGGGCAGTATTGGATCTCTCCTGCCCCTCCCCTCCCCCTAATTTCTGGGTTTCCGGGATTAATATCCTATCTCTGTTGGGGAGAGAGGTGGGAAGCAGAGAAGTAACAGAGAGCACTGGAGAGATACTGTCCACAGCACATCAGAAACTGCCTCACATTGCAGCTCCCCTTCCTGGAGCTTAGACCCCCTTTCTTTTAAGGTGACTTGAGCTGGTAGCTCTGACTTAAGTTTTTGCAAATATTTGGACTGGAATTCTTTTTTTCTACTCTCTCCAAAAAGACGGGGCTGAAGCTCCCCACAGCTGCCTTTTTAATGTTCTTTCTGAGGATTTTGGGTGGGTGGTTTGTTTGCCGGCCTTGTCTTTGTTTTGGGCTTATTTATTTTGTTTTGGTTTTTTTTAACCTGAGTTTCTCTGTTTTTGACCACCTAGGGCAGCAGAGAAAGCTGGGGGTGGAGGGAAGAAGGGAGGGAGGGA
>CM053595.1:108178770-108274710 GCA_028646575.1 Pseudocheirus occidentalis | reverse complement strand
CTCTCCTCTCTTCTCCCCTCCTCTCCTCTCCTCTCTTCTATTTATTACTGTCTCTGTTTCCCTCTGTCAGTCTCTCTTCTCTCCTTTCTTCTCTCTGCTTACCATTGTCTCTGTCTTTTTGTTTTTGTCTGTCTATCCGAACTTTCTTATTTTGCAAATGGAGAAATCAAGGCCCAAAGGAGTGAAATGATTTGCTTAAGACCATAAAACTTATCAGTGGCAAAGCCAAGATTATAATCTAAGTCTCCTAACCTAGGCAGAGACAGATAAGTAGTATAGTAGAGGAAGACCTGAGTTCAAATTCAGTCTTAGACATTTACTAGTTGTGTGACCCTGAGCAAGTCACAGTCTTGGCATACCTCAGTTTCCTCAACTGTAGAATGGGGACAATATTAGCACCTCCCTCCTATGGTTGTTGTGAGGACCAAATGAGATAACATTTATAAGGTGCTTAGCCCAGTGCCTGGCACATAGTAGGTACTTAATAAATAATCATTTCCATCCTTCCTTCTGACTGCTAATCCAGTGCTTTCTACTCTACCCTGATGTCTCCAACCAACATTGCTTTATCAATAATAACAATAGCTCACATTGTATATAGCACTTTAAGATTTATAAAGCACTTTCATTTATATCTTGCCTATGACTAATCAACTTTTGTAGAAACATGAGGAAAAGTAAAGATGGATCTTTAAAAAAAAATCCTCTCTAGTCTGGGTCAGCTAGTTAAGTTATGTAATTTCCAAGGAAGGCACAATAGATTCAAGTCATGTGGTTTCCAAGGTACTCACCAGTCTCCCTCCACTGCCAATAAGCATCTTGGGCTCTAATGGCTGGAGCGCTCCTGTGGGTGGCAGGGGACCTGGGCTCTGTTCTCCGCTCTGCTGCTCATTTACCGTGTGACCTTGGGCCAGTTGTTTAACCTCTCCACGTCTCAGCTTCTCCATCTGAAAAATGAAAGGATTTCTGTTTTCCACATATGTTACAGGGATGAAAAAAGGATAGGTAAAGGCTTTAGAGAGAAGAATAGCTCATGTAAGCCTAGACCTCTGACTGGCCCTGCCCTGCCCTGCCCCAAATTTCAGGGCAAGACTGTCATTTATCCATCCTTTGTGGGAGAATTCCCCAATCCCGCACTCCACCTCCTAGACTCGAGCAATGGTTTATCGTTCAGTCATTTCAGCCATGTCTGATTCTTTATGACCCCATTTGGGGTTTTCTTGGCAAAGGCACTGGAGTGGTGTGCCATTTCTTCCTTTTCCTGCTCATTTTACAGATGAGGAAGCTGAGGCAAATAGGGTTAAGTGATTTGCCCAAGGTCACACAACTAGTAAGCATCTGAGGCCAGATTTGAACCCATGAGAATGAGTCGTCCTGATTTCAGCCCAATGCTCTATTCATTGCACCACCTAATTGCCCTAGAGCAGTGCTATCAAACTCAAAAAAAGAAATGGGGGCCACTAACCCGTACAAAAGGATTCCTGCAGGCCACATATTGACTTAGTTTTAAAATGTACTAATTATCTATGCCTCGTTGTATTTTTATTTCTCTTATTAAATATTTCCCAATTACCATTTATCTGCTTCTGGTCACTGGTGGAAGTGTTGTGGACCACATGCAACCTGCGGGCCATGTGTTTGAATCCCCAGGCCTAGAGAATTCAGAACGTCCTTTGGCATCATACTACTGTTCTCCATTTGTCATTCATGAATCATTTCTGAGGTCATAACTAAATCTGTTTTGCTCCAACGTAAATCTTTTTCTCTTTGTTCTATTACTAGTGGAGTTTTAACTCAGTTCACCATGTATTTATTGAGGTACAACCTATATCCCTAGCACTGTGTTTGTTGCTGACCGAAGTTGAATCATAGAGTGTTGGAGTTAGAAGGGACCTTAGACTATCCATTTATTAATCCATTCAGCTATATAATAAGCTTGGAATTCTAGAGCCCAAAATGAAATTAGACCTTACTAAGTCCTGACCCCCCATTTTCCTGATAGGGAAATTGAGGTCCTGAGAAGGGCAAAAAAGGCTTGCACAAGGTCACACAGCTTGTTAGAGAAAGATCCGTCACCCAGCATGAACACATGCTAGTTGGCCAGTTTTCTTTCTAAGCCCAAATATGGTATTCCAAATTACTCTCTCCATTGACAGAGGCAGTGTGGTGTAGTGGATAGAACGCTGGACCTGGAGTCAAGAAGCACTGGGTTAAAATCCTGCCTCAGACACTTACTAGCTGTGTGTCTCTGGGTAAGTCACTTAAATGTTCTGAGCCTCAGTTTCTTTGCCTGTAAAATGGGGATGATGATCTCACCTACCTTACACATTTGTGGTGAGCATCAAATGAAATCAGGTCTGTAAAGTGCTTTGTTAATCTTAAAGGGCTATTTAGCATAGCGATGATGGTGGCGATGGTGGTGATGATGACTACAGTGGACTGGGAAGAGAAGAGGATGCTGGGACAGGAGGAATCACTCTTGGTTTTTAATATTAGGGCAAGGGTCAATTCTTCTTGCTTACAGAACAATCCATAGTTTCATCTTTCGTGTGGCTGGCCCATCACAGAGAAGGGAATGAAAATTCTCTGAGGGGGTGGGGGTCCCTCATACTCTCCTCTGTTGTGGTGTTGCACAATGATACAACCAAGAGTTGTTTACTTGACATCAGGAACAATTCATGAGCTTAGAGCTGCTTGCAGCCCCAAGAAGGGCAATTTCCCAGGAGGAAAGGTGTGTTACACAGGGGAGATGTCCTAGGCACTCTCTCCCTCTTTCTTTCCCTATATCCCCTCATTAGAGTCCATGTCCATTGGATATTCCATGTTGACTCTGGAGCACTTCCCACAGGACGCTTCCCACGGGTTCTGTCCTTGCCCTGCCCTTTGGTTTTCCTCAAGACAAGACAAATTTTCTGTCAAAAGGAACAGTTGTTCTCTCCTCTGGCTCCACATTTTTGGAGAAAGCAGAGGCAAAGAAAAGTGTGGGCTCAAAATCCCTGTTCTTTTTTCCTCTTTTCCTTCTCCCTTTGGTGACACAACTCCTCTGCTGTCAGGTGAGTCCCATCCTTGAACACGGAGACAGGTTTTCTCCTTATGATCCTTTCATTCCAGGGATGTAATCTGTCAATCAGGAAAAGACTCAGATCCTTTCCAGGGGCTATGAGAAGGGAGCATCAGGGAAGAAAAGAGGTTGCTGGCCCAGGTCTTATGTTAGGCTTGGGAATTGACCAGCTTAGCTCCCAGACTTGGCTAAAAAAATGGAACAAAGGATAGAAACATGCCTAGGTTTTATTGTTTAGAGGGGCATCTGTGGAGAGGATATCACCCAAGTATCTCAGGGCCTAAGTGTCTCTATCAGATCCCGGCAGCTTCCCTTCACTGCTGGGGTCCTGGGTAGGTTTCTCACTAGACCCAAGTCACCCAGCAAAAGAGGCCCACTCAGCAAGAACTCAGGCCATATCCTCAGTGGGTCTCCATAAAGACCTCATACTCTTATTTCCCCTTGACACCAAACTAGGCCAGGCTTTGCTTTTCTCATCCTAGCATCTGGGACCTATTAAATCTTCAGTAATAATCAGCAAATAGCAACTCCATACCTCTTGTGGGTCAAGCACTGGGCTAGGCCTGGGGAGGCTTCCAGAGGAAGATAAAACACAGTCCAAACTTTTAAGGGGCTCATGGTTTAGCCACAGTCCTGCCTTGAAATTGTAAAGTCCCACTGCTAGTGCATACTTTCAGGTTGGTCAGTCAAGAGTCATTTTGAAAGGGATGCGGGTTAAGCAAAACCTTCACCAATTCAGACTTTCTGACCCTGAGCCAAAACCCACCCTCTCTTCTCTGCTCACACCCCTTGTGGACAATT
Organism: Pseudocheirus occidentalis; assembly: GCA_028646575.1. Lineage (NCBI taxonomy): Eukaryota > Metazoa > Chordata > Mammalia > Diprotodontia > Pseudocheiridae > Pseudocheirus > Pseudocheirus occidentalis. Next base: position 108,270,848 of record CM053595.1, on the reverse strand, counting down.
CTGGCAGCTGGCTTGATGTATTATTCTGAACAGGTTTAAGCACCTATGAGGTTTAGGTACTTCTGTTCTGTGATTTCCCCCACATTCCAGGTAGCTATGCCTCATCCTCTCCCTCCCCCCTGTACCAGCCACCTTAGCCATAGGATAAAATGCAAGAATTTTGTACTAATGGGACTTCAGAAATGTTTATGGGGAACATTCAAATGTTAGGAGAAAGCACCATTCTTTCTTTCTACCAGGGTCACCAGCTGACTGAGCTGTCGATCATCATCAGTCCAGCCAATGACATATTTAATTGGGCATTGTATGATGCTGATTGACAGCTCAGTCAGCCAGTGAGAAGGGGACACAGGGATACTGGAGAACTCTCCCCATCCTCCTCTGTTTCTCCTTCCCCTCTGCGGATCCAATACAAGAAGTTCCCAGGATTGGTTGCCAGAAGTCTATGCTACTCTGAAAATACTTGAGCAACACTGAATGCTACTGAATTTCCAGGCTGCTGCCCATAGTCTTCCTCACTGCCTTGGAAGCAATCGGTGATAAAAGAGAGCTTCTAGCTGAGACCTGGCTGTTGTCTAATGGGGGAACTGTCCCCACATGAGCCAGCATGGTTACAGTTCTCCTTAAACAAAAGCTCTGGACTCTGTGACACAGCTCCAAACCCAAATCTTGGAACTCATGCATTATCCCCTCTTTCTAGACACTTACAGAGAGACTGGTATTATAACAAGGGGATGTTCTAGATTATTGATGCAGAGCACCAATACCCTTACCCTAAAAACATCTCTCCTTCATACATGCCACAGTTCCAGAAAGCTCCCCAATAGAGATCTCTTTATAAAATTATAGAATGTCAAAATTGAAAGGGAACCTCAAAGGTCACCTAGTCCAAATGTCTCATTTTACAGATGGAATAACTGAGGCTGAGAAAGATAAAGTGACACAGAAGGTGACAAATCCAGGATTAAGACCCAGATTTCTTGTTTTCCACCCTGGTGTTCTTTCCCCTGTACCACACTGCCTTTTAACACTTTGATTGAAATCCCTGCTTTTCCATAAGCCCACCCCCTCTCCGACTCAGGGAGCCCAGATTTGCAAAGGGCTGCTCTGCTTAGAACGCCCCCAGCCTGTGTGCTCAGCTCAGCAAGGATTGGCAAAGGCCTCAATTAATATACTATAAGCCCAAAGCAAACTCAGGAAAGGTAGCTCTCTAGCAAAAGCCCCTCTTATTATCTTGGACAGATTTCTTTGCAACGCACGTAAAAGGCAGCCTATAAAAGTGAATGGCACTTTATCTTTAAGGTGGTCCCTGAAGACTAATTCTCCTATAAGCTGAGTAGCCTCTTTCATCTCTAGTCCCCAGCACTACCCCCCTCCTGCTTGCCTAATTCCCATCATCCCACTCCTACCTATTTCTGCAGAACCCCCTTATTTGCCTCTTTCTTTATCAAGGGGCCAGGTATCAGGATTGAGGAGGTGGGGCTCTCAGATTACAAAGTAAGTCAGAGGGGGGATTCCAACCTGCTCTCCCTAGATCAGATAGGGCCCTTGACAGGAGCACCTTAATGCCAAATGGTCAGAGTGCCAGGATAAGAGTGGCTCTGGAAAATGTACCACTCTAAATAGATTTGTACTAAGGGGAGAGGGCTGAAAGGCAGGGACGATGACAGGGAGGCTTTGCTGATACAGCACTTGGGATCTGGCTTTCAAACCTAAGTTGTCCTTTGTCTCTGAACACATGGGGCTCTCCCAGCCTTGTGCTCCCTTGGGGTTTTGGAGAGGTATTGCTCTGGTGTAGGTCAGGGAAAGCCCTGCCTTCCTTGTAATTCGAGGAGGAAGGGAGGACCACGGACAGCACCTGCCCAGAGAATGTCAGGCATCACAGTAAAGTGTGGAGAAAAGGACAGGGCAGGATTCCTCAGCAAATGGTTGGCACTTTGGAGACCAGTTAACTTGTTTGATATGTGCTGAAGCAGTGGGATGGGGGAGGGTGACTCATTCCTATTCTGCCTGGCACAATCAGATTTGAATCAATTGCCAGAAGCAGCCCTGGCCTCTTTTCTACTCCGTAATCCAAAAGGGTTTGGAAGAGGGGTCTAGGTTGGTCACAAGGCCAAGCACGCATTGGTATCTGGTGTCTGAGTCTGGAGTTCAGAGGCAGGAGATTTCTCCTGTAACCTTATTGTGGATGCTTAATTCTATACCATCCTTTACTGTGTGTCTCCTCCTTAATAAATAAAATCCCCTAAGCTTCCTAGTACCAGGCACATAGTTTCATGCTTCTTTTCGTCACCCATAACACCGAGCACAGTGCTAACCATACAGTAATAACTAACGTTTAAGGTTTCCATCTCATTCCATCCTCATCACAACCCTCTGGAGTAAGCCCATTTTACTGATGGGTAAGCAGGTACTCAGAGAAGTTACAGGATTTGCCAAGGGTCTCATAACCACTAAGAGTCTGAGGTGGAATTTGAACCCAGGTTTTCCTAACTACAGATCCATTGGTCTTTTTATTGTTATTATGCTGTCTCTCATAGGTACTCATTCAATAGTTTTAATTCGATTAATCAAAGAGAGACCCAATGGCATAATAATAGAAAGATTTTGGAGTCAGAAGTCCTAAATTCTAGCCTTCATTCTCCAAGGAGACCCTCCAAGTCACTAACACCCCCCCCATTATTAGTACTCATTGGAATCTGGTTGTCTTTGCTTATTTGTATAGATGTATCTTCCAAATAGAATGTAAACATCTTGAGGGTGGGGACCTTTTTCCTTTTCCATCTTTGTAAATCCACCATATAATACAGCCTTGAGTACAGCAGACACTAATAAATGTTAAATTGAATTAAATGGTGACCTGGAAGTGCGACTTCTTTTACCTCAGCTTCAGTTTCTCCATCTGTAAAAATGGGAAGTAGGATAGAATATATAATCTTCAAGACCACCTCTAGCTCTAAAAACTTTTTTTCCTATTCTGTCACTTAAAATCTCTGGCTTGCTAAGTTCTGGTCAAGTCAGATATTGAAATCCCCAGAGAAACAGCCCATAAATCTGGTTATGCCTTTTCCATATTGCCAGGTCCTTGCCCCCAGCTGTATCAGCAGACATAGAGCCAAGTAGTGAAAGGGATGTTTGCTCAGATGATGGCTCTCTTATAGTTCTGTCTCTCTGGGTTCTTTCCTTCTGCAAACTATTAGATGACTTGTCTTCCTAGCCTTCTGGGTGATTTGATTGGGAGTGTTAACCTCTGGAGCCCTTGGCTATGTCAGCTTTATGGAAATGGAAAGAAAAAGGGGAGGGAAAGAGGAATGAAGGAAGCCAGATGGAAGAGGTACTTCAGAGTTCACAGCATGGAGTTGGGGGGGGGGGAGAGAGCACCTGAAACTCTCTTTCAGGCTTCCCAGGGGAGCTAGACTCTGTGTTGGCTTTGACACCCTTGCACAAACAACAGACCGGTATACAGCTTCCTCTGCTTTTGTGGGGGATTCAAAATATAGCCCAACATTTATTAAGCACCTACTGTGTACAAGGCATATTTCTAGAGTGTTTTAAGGTTTACAAAATGGGTTTTCCCCCCACAAAAAACTTGTGAAGCTCATAGATATCAAATGACTTGTCCAGAGTCACACAGTATCAAAACCAAGGTTTGAACTCAAAGGATACACCGTGGCATAGGATATGGAACCCACTGACCTTAGAGCATTGACTGATACATGTGCTGCACAACTTTAGGGAAAAGATGACATTTCTCTGGGTCTCAATCTTGTTATTTAGTCATTTTAGTTGTGTCTAAATCCTCACAACCCCATTTGCCAAAGAAGAATGGTTTGCCATTTACTTCTCCATCTCCAGATGAAGAAACTGAAGCAAACAGAGTTAAGTGACTTGCCCAGAGTCACACAGCTAGTAAGTATCTGAGGCCAGATTTGCGCTCAGGGAGATGAGTGTTCCTGACTCCAGGCGCAGTACTCTATCCACTGCACCACTTAGCTGCCCCTGGGTCTCAGTTTACTCATCCATAAAATGGGGGATTGGGACTAGATGATCTCTAAGGTACGTTCTGACCCTTAAATTCTTCTATGTCCATTTTATAGATAAGAAACTGAGATGTATAATAATAATAATAAATGTTAGAGTTTACAAAAATGATTTCTCAGCAACTCTGTGAGTTAGGCAGAATATATTGTTATGGTTATTTATTATTATTATTTCCATTTTACACATGAGGAGACTGAGGCTTAGAAAAGGACAGTGAGCTAGTAAATGCTGGAGCCAGGATTTGAATTTATGTTTCCTGACATCAAGCCCAGGGCTTATTCCACTATTTCAGTTGTTTTTCAGTCATGTCCAACTCTTTGTGACCCCATTTGGGGTTTTCTTGGCAAAGATACTGGAGAGATTTGCCATACATTCAAATATATGTGTGTGTGTGTGTGATATATATATATATATATATATATATATATATATATGACAGAGGTGTCAAACACATAGCCTGCAGGCTGCATGTGGCCCATAGCACTCCCTAGTGCAGCCTGAACCAGATTAAAATGTAATTGGAAAATATTTAGCAAAATAAATAAAAATATAATAAATATAGATAATATTACATTTTAAAACTAAGTCAATATATGACCCACAGGAATCCTTATGTATGGATTAGTGATTCTTGTTTCTATTTGAGTTTGATATCACTGATGTGTATTAGACCAGATCCCTCCCTTCAGAGGAAGGAGGAGAAACAGAAACAGAAGTAGTTAGAAAATGAATGAATCTGTAGGAATAGCCCCTGAGACAGAAGTTCTTTGGGGGGGGGGTGCAGAGGAAGGCGTTTATTATGATTCCCCTGAGGAAGCGGATGTGGTGCTCACTAGGAACACCCACACTGATACAGAAGCAGGAATGAGAAGCACTTTTTTTTAAGGTTAAAATTTTTATTTAAGCATTTAAAAAATCACTTTAAAATGTATGAATTCCAAATTCTCTCCCTCCCTCCATCCCCTTCCCTACCTGTTGAGAAGACAAAGCAATATGATACCCATTATACATATTGACACCATTATTCCAACCTCTGTTTACCCTTGTCTGGCCTGAACATGATTAGTGTATTAAAATGTGCCTAGGCTCTTCTCACCATCCAGTTGTACATTTGTAAAAGTCTTTAGCTTCTCTTTGTCTACCTCAGTATAAAACCTCACAGATCCTAACTTCCATGCCCCACTCTGTCTACAGTTCTGGACAGAGTGAATTTCCAGGTGTGTAGCCTCATTTCCCAGAATTAGGACAAGATTGAGACCAGAGGGTAGCAGTGAAGTGGAAATACACATTTCTTTGTATCTATGTGTGTGTGTGAATGTTCCATCAATGTTCACAAACACCATAGTCAGAGTAGAGGTGGCTGTTAGTATTTCTGTTCCTTAAGCTCTGGAACCTAAGTAATCAACTTGAGGACTAGCAGTCCTTGAATGTCTTCAGGGACCTGTCAGATATTGAACTTAAACAGTCCCAACAGCTAACCTCTCTAAAAGACCCACTCAGCTTATGTTCCTCATCTGTAATGACCCTTCTTTTCCTTTCCACTTATTCAAATAATACCCATTCTCCAAGGCTGGTCTCCAGTGCATCTCCTCCATGAGACCCCTCCAGACACAACCAACTCCTTCTTCTGAACTCCTGCCCCACAATTGGCACTAATCATGTTGGTCTTATGTTATTTAAAAATACATCATGGGATAAGAGAGTCTAAAGCTGGAGGGGACCTTAGAAATGATCAGATCCAATCCCCTCACTTCAGAGATGAGATACCTGAGGGCCACATACCAGATCCTAGATCCTATAGATCCTAGTAGCTGCACTGGAAATCACATTTAGGTCTCCTGACTCCAAATCCAGTGTTCTTTCCCCTGTACCCCAATGCCTCTCCTGTGTTTGCCTAAACTACATCGGGAGGTCCCTAAAGGCAAGGACTGCATCTCCTAGCTCCTCCTTATACTACATAGGAAGTACTTAGGCTCCATAGCCTCCTTTCTCTTTCCATGCAAATAACACCTAAGCAGTTCCTGCCTTGCTGGAGGGCTATTGATTTTGCAATTAAGAAAGCCTGAATTGAGGGAGGGAATCTTTTTCTAATGTTTTGACTTGAGGGTCCAGAATTGCTACCTAGATGTGGGATGACCAGGATAGAGCTGGGCAGGAAGAAAAAAAATCTGAAAAGGGACATTCCACATCCTTATGATTGTCTGATGTCTCTCTTTCCAAACTCTCTGCCTGCCCATGCCCCTTGTCCATTTTTCTTTCTGTAGCGCATGAGCTGTGGTTATGTCCTGTGCACTGTACTGCTGTCTGTGGCTGTGCTGCTGGCTGTGACGGTCACCGGTGCAATCCTCTTCATGAACCACTATCACACTCCCGTGACCGAACCCCCACCCGTCATCAGCACCAACCCTGATGAAGACAACAGTGCCCTGGTTACTATTGAGAAGGCAGACAGCTCCCGCATCAACATCTTCATCGACCCAAGATGCCCAGACCATGCTGACAACTTTGCCCGCCTGGAGGGTGCCCAGGCCTCTGTGCTTCGAGCCCTCACAGATCGTGAAACTGAATTCAGGGCTGCTGGTGGTCGGGAACAGGCCTTGCTGGCCACCCTGGCTGATGAGATCCCCAAACTTCTGGCCCAGGCCACTGATCTCCAGGAGGACTGCGAGGGCCTCAAGAGGGGTCATGGAACTCTGGGCCAGGGGCTGAATGCCCTGCAGAATGAACAGGGTCGACTCATTCAGGTAGGAGGGGAAGCCTCCCTGCACAAATCATCTTCTAGGGAAGGCAGGAATGGTCTTGGTGCTGCTGCTCGGGGACCTGCAGCATCATAGAATATAGTACAAGGAACCCTAGCAAAGCAGATGATTCACCTTGTGAAACTGAGCAAGTCACTCTGGGCCTGGTTTTTCACCTCTGTGAAACAAAGGGTTCAAACTTCTAACATCCCATTGAGATACAAGATTCTTTTATACCCTCTTTATGGATAGAAAGGAGGGGAGGAAGCATTTTATGAAGTACCTACTATGTGCTGGGCACTGCGCCAAGAGCTTTTCAAATATTATCTCATTTGATCACCCCTGGTCTTATGTTATTTAAAAATGTTTCACAACACCCCTGGGATGTAGATACTGTTATTATCCCCATATTACAGTTGAGGAAACTGAGGCAGATGGGTTAAGTGACTTGCCCAGGGTCACATGCTAGTAAGTATCTAATGCTGGATTTGAACTCAGGACTTGCTGACTCAAGGTCTAATACCCTATCCCCTGTTCTACTTAGCTGCTTCAAGTGGGAAGACACTAACTAAATCCAGGCCTTCTGATACCCAGTCTGGCGTTCTTTACATTAAATATATTGTCTCTAGGCCACTGGATTCTGGTGACTCAGAAGCCTTGTAGTGTCATCAGGCACTAGCTGCACTGAAGCTACTCCGTCCATTGTCTTGCTCCTCCACCCCTTGGGCAAGACAGCAATGATATACTAGGATGTCCCATTACCCAACAATTTGTGGGTGATGAACTTTTTTTCTCTTTATAAGAAAACTGCAATGGGAGAAATGATGCTCATTATCCCCCTGCCTGGAGTGGCTGATAAGGGTGATGGAGACCCAGTCTCTGAGAACCAGCAGAGATTCTCAGCAGGGAGCTCCACCTATCACCAGCTCCCTTGAGCTGGTCACACGGCCTGAAATATGCACAATAACCAAGCAATCAAGGCCTGTGAAGCGGTCCATTCACCGGCCCTAGCCCATGATTCTAAGCTGGCTCCCTACTTTATGAATAGAGGTGTGTCTTGCCTTATACATTAATTATGCTCCTCAAAAAAGTCATAGTTTGTTTGGTAAACCAGATCCCACCTTCCCTATTGACTCATATTCTGATCTCAAAGATGCTTTATCTTTATTTCTGGTAGCCTGTCAGTCGGCGGCAGCTCTTAATGTTCTGAATCCTGTTATAATGTAAGTAATCGCTCCCCGGGGTTTTCAGTTTTGCAAGTTTGAATTTTCTTTCACAGACTTCCTTAAAGGGGACACACTTGTATTACCAGCCCTTGCCTTCAAGGCCCTGACAACAAACCACTATTTTCAGCTAAAACGGTATAATTGATTCTCAAACTAATTAGAGTCGTGTTTACACTATAAGCATCAACTGTAGTAATTTGTTAGTTTAAACTGAGATCTTGCTAGTTTTTGGTGTTGGCATCTTAAGAACAAATGACATTATTTTGTAATATTATTCATTTGAAGAAAAGGGAAGAGGGGGGAAGGGGAATAAGCATTTTTAAAGTACCTACTATGTACTTTCCAGATATTACCTCATTTGATCCTTACAACAACCCTGAAAGGTAGGTGCTATAATTATCCCCATATTATAGTTGAGTAAACTGAGGCAAACAAAGGTTAAGTGGCTTGCCTATGGTCACAGAACTAGTAAGTTGGCTGAGGCTGGATTTGAACTCAGGACTTCCTGACTCCAGGGCCAGCACTCCATCCACTGCCCCACCATGCTGCATAATATACCTATATTTTTGCTTGACATAGCCAACCTAATCCATGCTTGTTTAAACGTCATTGCTTCTTAGCTAGCCTTCAAGTGAGGCTTGCCACCCTTAGCTAGGTTTGTCCTGGAACTACGGACAAGTCCTCATCCAGGCTCACACTCGAGCTTTTCCAGCTTACTGCCACTGCCTAGCACCTGGCATAGTCTTCAAAAGTGCTAATACACTGGAGACTTCGGTAATATCATTATTTTGTTTAATTTATACCAATTGATATACCAAATTAGCCTCATCTCCAAAAGATGCTCATCTTAACATATGTAGGAGCCTAAAGGGAAGTCCCTGAGGTGTTCCCATAGCCTGCTGCCATTCGCACATTAATACAACAAATACATAAAAGTAAAGAAGGCGGAGCCTGGCCTTGAAGGCATAAGGCACAGCAGGGGAGGGAGTAGAGGAAGCAGGAGGAAGGAGGTAAGAAAGCGGAAAGTGGGAGGGAGGAGAGAGTGGAATCGAGGCAAAGCTGGGCACCGAGAGGCCCAAGCAAGAATTCCCAGTTAAGGGCTCTGTGGTTTGGACAGTAGAATGGAGGTGGGGTAAAAGGGTTATGGGATCATGTGGGTTAGAGTATTCAGAGTCAGTCCAAGGTTTCTTAATTCTAATTGTGTCATGAGCCCCCTTTGACAGCTTGGTGAAGCCCATGGACTCCGTTGAGGCGGCTGGCTGGTGCAATGGATGGAATGCCGGATCTGGAGTCAGAAAGACATGTGTTCCTCAGCTCAAATCCAGCCTGACACTTCACTAGCTGTGTGACCCTGGATGAGTCACTTAACCCTGTTTGTCTCAGTTTCCCCATCTGTAAAATGAGCTGGAGAAGGAAATGGCAAACCACTCCAGTATCTTTGCAAAGAAAACTCTAAATGGGGTCATGAAGAGTCAGATATGATTGAAAAATGACTGAACAACTATGACCTCCTTCTCAAGGTGTTTTTAAATGAAAGAAATAAAATTACAAAGGAAACTTTTTTTTTTGCTTTTTTTTGGAGAGGAAATTGAGGTTAAGTGACTTGCCCAAGGTCACACAGCTAATAGGTGTAAAGCATCTGAGGCCATATTTGAACTCAGGTCCTTCCGACTCCAGGGCCAGTGCTCTATTCACTGAGCCACCTAGCCACCCCAAAGGAAACCAATTATACTTAAATGTAGTTATTGAAATGAAAAACAAACAAATAAACAAAAGCCAACCACCTTCATGGCTCCTAGGCTAAGAAACCCTGGCTAGTCTGACTCTCCAATTTTATAGACGAGGAATCCCTTCCTCCCTGATCACCCGGGATCCCTTTCCCACTCAACTCTGCATTTCTGAAAGCTCTACTCTACTCTAAGGGCCATAGAACCATAGATTTCTGAGATAGAGAGAATGTGAGGGATGATCTGTCTAGTCCATTTCCCTCGTTTTGCAGATGGGGAATCCAAGACCAGGAAGAGCAGGCAGCTTGATGAAGCCAAGGCTAAAGACTAATTGTTCTGAGCATCTAAGGTCTTTGCCTAGGACTGCTCTGACCATTTAAAGTCTTTGCTTATTGATGAAATAAGTCAACATACAGATGTAGATCCCCTCCTGTTTTTCAAATTTTGGCAAAAAAAAAAAAAAAGCATTGTATGCAGCAGGGCAGCTAGGTAACACAGTGAATAGAGTGCCAGATCTGGAGTCAGGAAGACTTACCTCCCTGAGTTCAAATCCAGCCTCAGACACTTACTAGCTGTGTGAGTCTAGGCAAGTCACTTAATCCTATTTGCCTCAATTTCCTCATCTGTAAAATGAACTGGAGAAGGAAACGGCCAACCACTCCAATACCTTTGCAAAGAAAACCCCAAATGAGGCTATGGAGAGTTAGCGCTGAAAAAACAATTCAACAACAAAATTGTATATAGCTCACTAACCCATGTTTGTGAGTCCCTCCCTAGTGCATTAAATCATTACTGCTTGTTAGAGAAAGGACAAGAATGTCACAGGCATATGCTAATTGTATGTATTCTCTTCTTCCTAGTAGGTCCCACCATCAGCCAGAATTTAACTTAAACTAATCATGTTAATAGCCACTGACATTTATGAGGTGCTTTAAGATTTGCTGATCATTTTACACACCCATCTCATTGAAACCCCCAAATAACCTTGGTCAGAAATACTACAAGGGTTTTTGTTTGACTAGTTTTTGGCCAGAATGTGTGATTTCATTGGTAACAGGGAGTTCCAGGTGAGGAACCATCTTCTCTGCAACTGGAGTCTTGGAAAGTTGCTTAGGGCCTTGAGAGTACTCTGTGTACTATGACTCCCATTTTACAGCTGGGGAAACTGAAGTTAAGTGACTTGCTCAAGGTCACGCAGTGTATCTTCACTCCTGTTGCCTAATCTTGTCATTTCTAGCTTCACAGCCCTTCTCACACCTGATTTCTTCTCTTCACTCACATAGTGACCAGTCCAGTCCAGTCCAGGTTCTCATCACTTCATACCTGGACTCTTGCCATAACTTTCCAATTGGACTCCCTGCTGGGGTTATCCCCACTCTAATCCGTTCTCCCCATAAGCCATCAAAGTGATTTTTCTAAAGCGTAGCTCTGACCATGTTATTCTCTCCTTCCCTCTACCACTCAGTAACTCTATTGGCTCCCTAATACCTCTTGGTTCAAGTGTAAAATTTTCTGTTTGACATTTAAGGCTTTTCATAATCTGGTTCCTTCCCATATATCCAATCTTCCTACCTGCCTTCCATGAACTCTATGGTCCAACAACATTGGCATATTTGTTATCTCCATTTGCATTGGCTGTCCCCCATGCCTAGTATACCCCCCCACTTCTCTTTTTTCTTTTTGGAGGGTGTAATGCAGGGTAATTGGAGTTAAGTGACTTGTCCAAGGTCATGCAGCTAGTGTTAAGTGTATGAGTCTAGATTTGAACTCAGGTCCTCCTGACTCCAGGGCTGGTGCTCTATTCACTGTGCCACCTAGCCATCCCTACCCCCACTTCTAACTCTTAGCTTCCTTGCCTTTCCTTGGTCCTGAATCCTACCTTCAGCAGGAGCCCCCCAGCTGCTGGTGCTTTCCCTTCTGAGGTTCCTTTCCATCTCTCCTATATGTCTACTTACATGCATTCCAGCCTCCCCGCATCAGAATATAAACTCCTTGAGGATAAGAACTATTTTTGTTTTTCTCTGTATGCCCAGTCCTTAGTATGTTGCCTGGCATATAATAAGTATTCAATAAATGCTTATTGATTTGACTCAGTTTTGGTTTCAAATTCTACCAGACGCTTGCTATCTGCATGACCAGGGACAAACTGCTTAATTTTTGTGCACCTCAGTTTCCTCATCTGCAAAATGGTCAGGTAGCATCTCCTTCACAGAATTCTCATGATGCTGAAAGGAGATAGGGAATGTAGGGAGCTTTGTATACTTTAAAGCAAAACACACCTGATGCTGTTCTCCATAACAAAAGTCTCATTACCAGCCATGCCAATAAGCAGGTGTAGACATTAAACCAAGCGTGTTGGTTTTCAGCCAACAGCCCATCTCCTTGCCCACCATCCCCCAGCTGTCCATTTGCAAAAGCAGCTAGCCAGCTTTCTCAGCTTTTCCCAGCTCCCTGAGTCTGAACTCTTGCTCTTCTCCTATGCGGCCCTCACCACTGGAGTCTTCAGATGAGGCCAGTCTCCTAGACACAGCCACAGAACACAATGAGGAATCTGGCTGTCTTCCTCCGCTTCCTTCTCCCTTTATTCCACATGGTCCTGTGTGTCCCCTCAATGCTAAGCACAGTGCTGAATAACCTCCTTCACTAAGGTGAAATCAGCAGGGGAACAGAAAGAATTATATTCATATTACCTTTGGACAAACTAGAGAAACATTAAAAAAAATTTTCAAGCCCAAGTACATTTCCACCTTCCTTTCTCATGTAAGCTATTATCTTCCAAATGACCGACACCGGTCTGAAAATGTGGCAAGCTCCCCTTGAACTCCTCAGCAGGCTGCAGCTTTATTGTGATTCCTTCTTCCTCATTCAGAATTGAGATCTGAGCTGTACTCACGCTTCCTGTCAAGTGTGTTGTAGCCTTCTCTGGCCGGAAGAATGGAGAACAAAGGCTAGACTGCCTAAGTCTGTTCAGTGCCACTGCTGGTCATAGAGTCACAGACCTAGGTCTGGAAAGGTTGTTTAGAGACCATCTATGCAAATCCTCTTCCTCACATTACAGAGGAGGAAACTGAGGACCAGTGAAGCAAAAGGACTAGCCCAAGGTCATACAATGGGAGTTAGAGGCAGGGGCAAAGACATTTGAAGGGATGCCATGGAAGGAAGAAGTTTTGTATTTGCTGGGGAGGATGACAATGATCACAGGCTCATGGGATCATAGATGGCCAGCTATCTTATTATAGTCTGGTCCATCCCCATTCTTCCATTTCACAGATGAGGAAGGTGAGGTCTGGAAGAGTTGAGTGAATTGCCTGAGGTCATAGAGGCAAAGTGGTAGGGTGGGCATCATTGGTAACAATAACAATGGCTCATTTATGACACGGCCATAAGATTATTTTCTTGTTCAGATCTACGATTTCATTGGCCAAACGAACTCCAGGGATAGGAACTCCTTCCATTTATACTGATCAATCAATTTTTACTCTTAGAGGGTTGTTGGGTATTCTCACAAGTTAAGTGACTTGCCCAGGATCACATAAATATTTTGTTCCCTCAAAGTTTACAAACCACCACATCTGTTATTTATTATACTCTGCATGGAATGATGGGGGAAACCCCAGATAGAGGATCAAGGGACCTTTATTCAGATTTTTAGACCTGCTATTAATTTGCTATAGAAATTTAGGCAAGGGGTGGCTAAGTGGAACAGTGAATAGAGCACCAGCCCTGGAGTCAGGAGGACCTGAGTTCAAATGCAGCCTCAGACACTTAACACTTACTAGCCATGTGACCTTGGGCAAGTCACTTAATCCCAATTACCCTGCCCTCCCCCTTCCAAAAAAGCAGAAAGAAAGAAAGGAAGGAAGGAAGGAAGGAAGGAAGGAAGGAAGAAAGAGAGAAAGAAAGAAAGAAAGAGAGAGAGAAAGAAAGAAAGAAAAAGAAAGAAACTAACTTGATGGGAATAGCACCAAGTTCAGGATTAGAAAAAGGAAGTTTCTAATTCTACTCCTACTTATTTACCTGTGTGACCTTGGGCAAACCCCATCTACAAATGAAGAGCCCTAGGTCTCAGGCTAAGCCTAAAAGAGAAGTGCTCTAACTAAAAGTGAGATGGTCAAAAGACATGAACAGGCAGTTTTCAGAGGAAGAAATTAAGGCTATCTATAGTTATATGAAAAAATGCTCTAAATCACTATTGATTAGAGAAATGCAAATCCAAACAACCCTGAGGTCCCACCTCACACCTATCAGATTGACCAACATGACAAAACAGAAAAATGATAAATGTTGCAGAAGATGTGGGAAAGTTGGAACACTAATTCATTGTTGGTAGAGTTGTGAGCTGATCCAACCATTCTGGAGAGCAATTTGGAATTCTGCCCAAGGGGCTATAAAAATGTTCATACCCTTTGACCCAGCAATACCATTTCCATGGCTGTATTCCAAAGAGATAATAAAAATGGGAAAAGGACCCACTTGTACAAAAATATTTATAGCAGCTCTTTTTGTGGTGGCCAAGAACTGGCAATTGAGGGGATGCCCATCAATTGGGGAACGGCAGGACAAGTTGTGGTATATGAATGTAATAGAATATATTGTGCTATAAGAAATGATGAACAAGTAGACTTCAGAAAAACCTGGAAAGACTTTTATGAACTGATGCTGAGTGAAGTGAGCAGAACCAGGAGAACATTGTACACAGGAACAGCCACAGTCTGCAATGACTGGTTTTGATAGACTTAATTCTTCTCAGCAATGCAAGGACCTAAAACAATTCCTAAGGACTCATGATAGAAAATGCCATCCACATCCAGAGAAAGAACCCTGGTGTCTGAATGAAAAGTCAAGCAGACTATTTTCTTTTTTGTTGTTGTTTTTGTGGGGATTTTTTTCTGTCTCACAGTTTCTCTCACTCATTATAATTCTTCTATAAACATGACTAATGTGAAAATATATTTAATAGGAATGTATATGTAGAACCCATATCAAATTGCATGCTGTCTTGTGAAGGGAGGGAGAAGGAGAAAATTTAAAACTAAGAGAAGTGAATGCTGAAAACTGAAAATAAACTAACAAAAAACAGAAGAAAAGGTGAGGAGAGACCACAGGATCATCAGTTTTGAGCTAGAGGTGGTCAAGTCTTATAGATGAGGAAACTGAGGTTCAGAGAGATTGGGATCCTTTAGGCAGAGACAAGACCCCAGCCCAGGTCCTCTGACTCCACAGCCCAGGTCCTCTGACTCCACAGCCCAGGCCCTCTTCACCAGGCACCGCCTAAGAGATTGTGTAATGTGCTTCCTGCCTTCTCTCTTCCCAAGCTGAAGTGGTGTCCTTCCTTTTCTCCTTCCTATCCTGGCACTACAGCTCCTCTCAGAGAGCCAGAGCAACATGGCCCACCTGGTGAGCTCTGTTAGTGATGTCCTGGACACTCTGCAGAAAGATCGAGGAGCCCCACGGCCTCGAATCAAGGCTGACCTGCAGAAAGTCCCTTCCAGGGGGGCCAGGCCAAGGGGCTGCTCTAATGGTGAGTAAGCTTATCCATCAGGCCTCCTGTCCCCAGTCTACATCCCTTGTCAGACTGTGAGCAAATCAAGGGCAGGGGCTGTCTTTTTGCCTTTCTTTGAATGCCCAGTGCTTAGCACAGTGCCTAGCACTGAGTGGTTACTAAATAAATGTTTACTATGGACAACTAGGTGATGTGATAGATAGAGCGCCTGGAGTTAGAAAGATTCATCTTTTGGAGTTCAAATCTGACCTCAGACTCTTAGTTGCTGTACGGCCCTGGAGAAGTCACTTACCCTTATTTGCCTCAGTTTCTTCATCTGTCAAATGAGTTTCAGAAGGGAATAGCAAGCCACTCCAGTATCTTTGCCAAGAAAACCCCAAATGGGGTCACACAGAGTTGGTCATGACTGAAAAACGACTCTTTACTGACTGTCCCAAAGGACAGACCAGCTCTTATTCTCCAGATGTGGCAGCAGCTACATAGCCCTGTAACAAGGACAAAGGGCTGAAAACTATTTTTCAAGGGAACTAATCTTCTCTGCCCTTCAAACTGTTCACTCTTAGAACTTAAGTTCCTTGTACAAGATTACTCAGTCTTGTCTTCTTGGTCCTTCACAGACATAGACACACACACACATACATACACACAGAGACACACAAGCACACACACAGACATGCACACACAGATACACAAGCACAGATACACAGACAGACATGCACACACAGACATACACACAGAGACACACATGCATGCACATACACATAGACACAGACACACAAGCACAGATACACAAACACAGACACACACATAGACACAGACGCACACAGACACAGACACACAAGCACAGATACACAACCACAGACACACACACACACAGTCACACACACACACCCCTGCCACAATCCCCAAGACTAGACTGCCACACAGACAAAAGAAGGCCGAGCCCCGGAGGAGGTTCAGTTGCTTCTAGAGAATGCCATGGACTAGACAAGAAGCTACACCCTAAAACTTCCCAACTTGCCCTGTTACTTTTCTCACCATCCTCACGCCTTTATCTTCCTCTTTTCTTCCAGGCTCCCGCCCAAGAGATTGTCTGGACATCTACGCCAGCGGCCAGCAGGAAGATGGGATTTATTCTGTTTTCCCCACTCATTACCCCTCGGGCTTCCAGGTCTACTGTGACATGAGCACGGATGGAGGGGGCTGGACGGTGAGTCGCCCTGCCCTAGAGGCAAACTCTTCCAGACATAATCGCTCTCCAGTTCCTTGTGATCCCAGATGTGTCTTAGATATGACTAAGGAAGGCTTGCAGATAAATTCATGCTAGCCTACTGCCTTCTTTGACCAGCCCATCCTCCCTAAGGTAGCAAAAACAGGGATCACCCTGGTGTCAGAGACAAAAATCCACGTCCTTTGTTACTCCTCTGGTACAACAAATTACTTGCCTCGAGTGGGTGGCTATAATTTTTAGTGATATGAGTCTGTACTTGTCCATTTTCCAAATGCTGAATAGAGGGAAGGGGGATAGGAAAAAGAGTATTAGACTGTCAATCAGAATAAATATTTATCAAGTGCCCATTATGTACCAGGCTCTGTGCTGAGGGTTGGAGACACAAAGGCAAAAGAGCTCACAGTCTAATGGGAGAGACAACATGAAGACAACTATGTACAAACAAGCTAAATACTGGGAAAAAATTGGAAAAAATCAACAGAGGGAAAATACTAGAATTAAAGAGCAACCAGGAAAGACTTCTTGTAAAAGATAGTATTTTATTTATTTATTTTCAACAGGGTTAAGTGACTTGCCCAAGGTCATGCAATTACTAAGTGTCTCAGATTGGATTTGAACTCAGGAAGATGCGTGTTCCTGACTCCAGGACAGGCACTCACCCTCCCCTTCCCCCCCCCCCCCCGTGCCACCTGGCTGCCCTTAGAAGGTGGGATTTTTAGACAGGACTTGAAGGAAGGTAGGGAAGCTGGGAGGAGAAGACAGAAAGGGGGAGCACTCCTGGCACAGGGGCAGCTAGGGAAAAGGTCTTGAGTCAGGCAATGGAGTGTCACATTCAGAGAATAAATAGCAGAGAAGCCAGTGTTCCATTGTGGATCTCAGCATACCTGGGTGCTCCACGCCATCTGGGAGCTTCCGCATCACTGACGAGCTGGGTGACTCTTGGGAGCTCTAACACCACTTGGGCTCTGCTTGGTTTCTTCTCCTTGTTCTTGTACCTTGTTTTACCTTTTAATGGAAAAGATCCCTGGGGTAAAAAAGAGCTCAATTTAAAAAAAAAAGGTAGAAGGTAAGGGAAGACTGTAAAGGTGGAAGGGCAGGTTATGAAGAGCTGTAAATTTTAAACAGAGGATTTTATATTTAATCCCGGAGGGAATAGGGCACCACTCGAATTTATTGAGTAGGGGTGTGTGTGTGTGTGTGTGTGTGTGTGTGTGTGTGTGTGTGTGTGTGACAGAGAAAGATAGAGGGAGTGGGAGTAGGAGAGGGAAAGGGAGAGGGAAAGGGAGAGGGAGAAGGAGAGGGAGAGGGAGGGAGGGAGAGAGAAAGAGAGAGAAAGAGAGAGAGAGAGAGAGAGAGAGAGAGAGAGAGAGAGAGGAAAGAAGACAGATGAAGGCAGAAAGAAAGAAAGAAAAGAGAGTAATAAAGAAAAGAAGACAGGAAGGAAAGAAGGAAGGAAGGAAGGAGGCACCTATTGTAGATAGCCTTCTCAAACACTCTAGTCATAAAAAGAAGGAAAGATATGAGAGGACAGACAGAAGTAATGGATGGGTACGTGGGGGATGGGGCTGAGGATGGGGAGAAATGGGTATGTTTGTAGGCACTTAGGGAAGCAGCCAGAAAACAGGGAGAAACTAAAAATTAGTGAGAGAGTGGGGATGACAAGTGGGGAAATCTGCCGGTAGAAGAGAGGATGGAATGGGATCCCTTGTGCAGGGGTTGGCCTTGGCGTGGAGAAAGGTAACCCCGTCATGTGAAACAGGGGTAAAGGAGGAGGTAGAGGTAGAAGGCACCTGAGTGAAGAGGAGGAGACGGAATTTTCAGCAAATGGCACCAAATTTTTTAATAAAACATGAGGTAAGGGGGAGCCATGGGAGGCTTAGGAGGGATGATAAGTTTTAAAAGAGCAGCTGTGGAGAGTGGAATAGTGAGCTGATCAGGGAGGTGTAAAAGAATTGCCTGACAGCAATGAGAGCCCGGGTGAGGTCATGTAGCATACATTTCTGGTGGAGCCAGGCAGAAAGGTTGAGCCAGAGGAGATCTTGGGTATTACTGTGTCTGATCCCTTCCTTTATCACACAAATGAAAAAAATGAGGGTCAGAGAAGAGAAGTAACTTGCCCTTCATTGTTATAGCTAGTAAGTGCCAGAGCTAGGATTCAAATCCAGGGCTTTTGACTCCAAATTTAGTGTTCTCTTCTCTCTGCTTGCCTGCCTCCCAGATTCAAAGTTTGCCCAAAGTTAGTCCCATTGAGTAACTTGTGTTAAGTAGGGTCATACCATATAAGCAAACCTTACTATCTCTGCCCTTAAAGTTCTTGTGAGTGTTCTTGATTATATGTGCCCTGTGGTTTTTTTTTCTGATTAGGGGCTCCTTCTGATTTTCTCAGGGCTGGAGGTGGTTGGGGGGAGGAGGTAGAGAGAGGGGGGGGTAGAGGGAGGGGGAGAGAGAGAGAGAAAAAGAGAGAGAGAAAAAGAGAGAGAGAAAGAGAAAGAGAG
Organism: Pseudocheirus occidentalis; assembly: GCA_028646575.1. Taxonomy (NCBI): domain Eukaryota; kingdom Metazoa; phylum Chordata; class Mammalia; order Diprotodontia; family Pseudocheiridae; genus Pseudocheirus; species Pseudocheirus occidentalis. Next base: position 108,251,887 of record CM053595.1, on the reverse strand, counting down.
AGAGAAAAAGAGAGAGAGAAAGAGAAAGAGAGAGAGAAAGAGAGAGAGAGAGAGGGAGAGAGAGAAGAGAGAGAGAGAGAGGGAGAGAGAGAGAGAGAGGGAGAGAGAGAGGAACAAGAGGATGGTAAAAGGACCAATCACTAATGGATTATGTATGGGAGTTATGATCAAGAGGTTAGTTGCTGATAAGGTCTGTGGAACAGGACCATAGGTTAAAGGACCAGGCACATCAATTACACTCATTAAAACTTGAATTTTCAAATAATTTTAAAAAATAATTTGACTGTATTTTAATTATTTTAATTTAAAATTTTACTAGAATTTCTTTCAACTGTGCAAATGTACTTTAAATAACAATAATTATTAGCAGATATTATCATTTTCCTTTGAAATAAAAGTTTTTCATCTTGCTCTTTGCAACTGGTACAAGCAAATGCACCATGTCCATTGACATAGTTTTCCCCTTCTGTCTAGGATACTCAATAAGCCATGGAAAGGGGTTTGTGATGGCAGCAACCAGCTTGGATATCAGTTGGATAAGGCTTTGAGATTCATTGGTAGATTATGGTTGGGAAGCCATGTTTTAGAAGCTCAGTGGGCAGTAACTACCTTGTAAAATAGAGACCCCCATGTCTACAGGGCAGGTCATAGGGAGGAATATGAATTGGCCATAGCTGGCGATCATAGCAGCAATGGGAAAATGAAAAGGTCAAACCAGGCTTTCTCCAGCCTTCCAAGTTCTGTAGACTATGGGTCCAAATTTAGGTCAACTAATCAGGCCCATTTGCCTGGTCATGCTGTGAGTGCTGGGATGTGTTAGACAAGGGGAAGTCTTCAATGCCTAAGAAAGATATCTATGATGGATACACAGAGCCACCAACCACAACACATCCTTACTCACAGAGGAAGTTGATGCTGACTATTTTTAAAGTATTGATTTCCAACCCAAGAAATATCTAGGGAGAAGTTTGGCTTCAAATAAAATAAGTGACCAAAAAGAAGAAGCAAAGGGTTTAGCCAGGGGAATAAGAGAGTGATTGGGGGAGGGATGGTGAAGAGTTAGTGAAAGCTGAAAGGAAGAGATCATTCAGTAGGAAAGAAAGGGCAAGGGTAGGGAGAAGTAGAGTTTGATATAGGGCAGGTCATTAGAGCTAGTGATACAGAATCTTAGACTTCTCAGAAGAGTTAAAAGACAAACACGTCACCAATCATTGTCTTCAGGCTCCAAAGGAGAGATTCTGAATGCACTCAGTATGTGTCTGGAAGTTGAAAGCTCTTTTGTTCTCTGGATCCACAGAGGAACTGAGTTATGGTGTATCTCTGCCTTCAGAGATTCCTAGGAGTGAGGCATAGAAGAAAAAGCTGCTGTTGTAGCCCAGAAATCAGAGTTAAGGGTTAGGACAGTCTTAATAAAAGACTGAGACAGCAGCAAAAGCGATGGATCTTCCCCTCTCTATTGGACTTGGACAAATCTCGGGGGAAGTCATTCAGGATTTGGGCTAGGAGGCGGGTAATTTCAACTGAGTTAGTATCAGGAAGGTTACAAGAGAAGTCAATAAGAAGCTCTGATATGACACCAATCTTCCACTCAAGGGCTGGAATCTGAAGCTTTGGCATGATAAAGAAAAAAACCCTTAGAAAAAGCAGTTATCATGTGAATAGCACTAGCCACAGCAAATAAACATTAATATCCATTCTGGCTTCCATCAAAACCAATCTCTCTCAAGGTACCTACAGGCATCTGTTAAGATCAGTGCCCTGCCAAAGTGAATCGCTTAGAAACTCAATTGTTGTTTGGGAAGGAGACAGAAGCCCCTCCTGCCACCAGTTACCATCCATTCTCATTATGGCCCATGTCCAAACTGCCTGTCCTCAAATTTCACCTCCTGATTGCCCTCCCAGGCAGACCAGAGCTGCAGTTCCCCCAGAGAGACAGATTGGAACATCTCACCATAACCTCACCCCCAAGTGAAAGCAGAGAAAGAGGGGGCCAGGGAGCTAGAAGAGAGCTTTTGGCCAAAGTTTGGTTTGGAGTAGTGTGTGTGTGTGTGTGTGTGTGTGTGTGTGTGTGTGTGTGTGTGTGTGGTTGAGGACCAGGACTCATGGTATTTCTCATAGTAGGATTCAGCAACTGGAAAAGTGGCCTGAATTTGTCAGACAAGACCTGTGCATCAGGGGAGACCCAAAAACCTAATGCAGTGACCTTTTGGGGGCTTCTTCTTACTGTTTAAAAACACCCTGAACAATTCCTAGATCCTAGAATGGGATCCAGGTGTGACAGCACTAGCTGGAAGGAACTGCCCCGTTTCTGGTCAAAGCAGAATCATAGAATCACAAAATTTCAGAACTGGAGGCAGACTTTACAGGCTGTCTATTCAACCTAATACCAAACAGGAATCCCTACACCAGTACCCCAACATGCTGTTGGGCTGCTTCTACATGAAGACCTGTGACAGGGAGCTCACTCCTTTCAAGGCAGTTCTAATTATAAGGACTTCCCCACCCCATATTGATTTTTAATCTGTTTTCCTCTCATTTTCATCTACTGAGGAGCAAGCAGAACAAATAAAATCCCTTTTCCACATTATAGCTTCTTCAACCCTAAATTTTCTGATTGGAAAAATAAAAGGGTTGTACTAAATGACCTCTAAGGTCTTTTCCAGCTATACAGCCCATGATTTTATCCTGCAGACTCTTAAATGTGGAGAGACAATGATCAGAGTTGGTGGTACAGAGGAAAGAGAACTTGATCAGGAGTCTGAGGATCTGGATTCAAATTTTGCTAGTTGTGTGACCCTGGGCAAGTAATTTCACAAGGGACTCAGCTGTAAAATGAGGGGGCTGGACTAGATGACCCCTAGGGTCCCATTCAGTAGTTAATATATAATCCCATGACAATTTTCCCTCCAACCTTTCCCTTCTCTCTTCCCCCAGTTCCTTAAACTGATACCTTAAAAAAAATTTTTTTTCAGGGTTCCCCCCCCTAGGGTTAAGTGACTTCCCAGGGTCACACAGTTAGTATGTGTCAAGTGTCTGAGGCTAGATTTGAACTCAGGGCCTCCTGACTTTAGGGTCAGTGCTCTATCTACTGCACCGCCTAGTCTCCTTAAACTGATCCTTATAGGCCATGGTTTTCAGACCTCTCAACCTCCTAGTCCCTCGCCTTTACACATACTTCAGCTTGATCAATGTCCTTTCCTCAAATGTGAGAGCAGGGCATGTAACACAATAAGAAATTCATAGGATGTAGAGGTTGGAGGGAGAACACATGGTCTAGTCCCTTTATTTTACAGATTTAGAGAAGTTTAGCAGCTTGACCAAGGTCCCATGAGAAGTACGGAGCCACCTTGATTCAAGTAAAGGTCTTCCAACTCCCCCAGCACCTTCCCCTACACCACATGGTGTCCCACAGAAGACAGTGACCCGAGTCAGGGTGAGACAGAGGCTGGTCAAACACTGAGAGAAGGAAAGGGCCTCTTCGTCAAGTCACGCTCTCTCCTCTTCCCCCCAATGCCATTATGTCCTGAGGTTCTATGAGAGGAACTGGCTGAGATCAAGCATTAGAACCACAATTGAAAAAGAAGGAACAAAAAAAACCTGCTACTGCCCTTAAGCAGCTTCTAGTCTAAATGAAGAGACAATAAAACACGAGCATAAAACATCTGCCAAATGAGTGGTCCGCACGTTAAATGCTTTAGGACGGTGGTTCTTAACCTTTTAAAGTCACAGACCCCTCTCACAGTCTGGAAGAGCCTAGACACCCTCCTCAGAATAATAATTTGAAGCGCATAAAATAATATATAGGATTACATAGGAAATCAATTATTGAAATTGTTGCTGTTCAGTTGTTTCAGGCATGACCAACTCTTCATGCTTCCTTTTGGGATTTTTGATGTGTTTTGCTATTTCCTTCTCTGGCTCATTTTATAGATGAGGAAACTGAGGCAGACAGGGTTAAGTGACTTGCCCAGGGCCACACAACTACTAAGTGTCTGAGGCCAGATTTGAACTTAGAAAGATGGGTCTCAGACCAGGTTTAAAATCAGGAAGACTCATCTTCCTGACTCCAAGCCCAGTTGCTCTATCCACCGCACCACTTAGCTGTCCATTATTGAAATACAGTTATGAAATTTTTTTAAACTACATAAAAATTAAATTCACAGACCCCCTGAAGTCTATCCATTGGCTTTAGAGAAACCATTATGGGCTGGAGAGATCAGGGAAAGCTCGAAGGCTGAGTCAGGCTTCCTTACCCACTTCCCCTGACTAGAAAGAGCCACCAGCTCCTCTAAGGTTACAGCAAAATTCACCTTGTACAGAGGTGGGGGAAGGAGATCTAGACTCTAAGGAGGGGGAAGGGAAGTGGCCCATAAAGGAAGAATTTACTTGATGCTGAGAAACTGAAACATCTAAAGAGGGATATTTAAAGAAACCCGGCTAGCTAGTCCTGGATGTGCTGGGAACACTTAGTGTCCTGATAGAAGTCCCAAAAGGAGAGAATGGGGCGGCCGGCTTCCACAAAGGGCTGATGAGCCTGGGTGCCGGTTTTTCCAGGGGACTCTTAACGCGACCCTGGGCAAGTCACTTAATTACCTTGGTACCACTAGGTGATGAAGTGGGCCCTGGAGTCAAGAAGACCTGAGTTTTAATCCCGCCTCCTCCGATACTTACTAGGTTTGTGACTCCTGGCAAATCATTTAACTTCTCTAGGCCTCAGGCTCCTTATCTGTAAATGAGATAGTAAGATGGGAAGAACAGGGCGGGCCGGGGTCCCTTCCTGCGGCCTCCTCCTCAAAGAAGGGGCGGAGAACAAGGAGCACTGAATGGGAATTCAGGGAGATCTGGGGCCTTGTCCTGACCCTGTGACCAGTGGGCTGTGGGGTCTTTTATTTGAGGCACATCTTAGGGAAGTAATTCCTTTGTCTTTTATTCTCCAGTAGAAGACACAATCTCTAGCTGGGATTGGTGGTGCATGCCCACAGTCCCTGCTCCCTGCTCCTGGGGAGGCCCAAATTGGTGATCACTTGAGTTTGGGAGTTTTGAGCTGAGACCTGAGTTCAAATTCAGCTTCAGATACTTCCTAGCTGTGTGACCCTGGATGAGTCACTTAACCCCTGTTTTCCTCAATTTCCTCATCTGTAAAATGGCAATGATAATAGCACCCATCTCTCAGGGTTGTTTCGAGAATCCAACGAGATAATAATTGTAAAGTGCTTAGCCCAGTACCTAGCACATAATACTTGCTATATAAATGTTAGCTAGTGGTAGTAGTAGGAGTAGTAGTAATAGTAGTAGTAGTAGTAGTAGTAGTAGTAGTAGTAGTAGTAGTAATAGTAGTAGTAGCAGTAGTAGTAGTAATAGTAACAGTAGTAGTAGTAGTAGTAGTAATAGTAGTAGTAGTAGTAACAGTAGTAGTAGTAGTAGTAGTAGTAGTAGTAACAGTAGTAGTAACAGTAGTAGTAGTAGTAGTAGTAGTAGTAGTAGTAGTAGTAGTAGTAGTAGTAGTAGTAGTAGTAATAGGAGGAGGAGGAGGAATAGGTCTAAAGCCAAGCCGGTGTCCTCACCAAGGCCAGCACTGAGTCCGCTCCAGTAGGAAGCCACCAGGCTGTTGCCTAAGCCTCCGAGGGACAAGCTGATACAGGTCAGACAAAATGGAATGGATTTGTTTCCCTGCCAATCAACATTGGGGTCAGGCTCATGAGTGGCTGCTCCACTTCCATCCTGATTAAGAGAGTGAACATCAGTTTCCCTTCTCCCAAAAAAGACACTTTCTTCTGGGTTGTTTTTAAGGGACTAAGGTACCAGGACACTTCATGTGATTTTCTTTCTTCCTCAGTTAAGATGAATATCATAATGTCATAGATCTGGAAGGGACCTCAGAGACCATCTAGTCCATCTATCTCCTTTTACAGATAAGGAGACTGAGGCCAGGAGTCACAAACCTAGTAAGTATCTGAGGCAGGACTAAAACTCAGGTCTTCTTGACTCCAGGTCCCACACTATCTACTTCATCACCTAGTGATCCCAAGGTCATTAAATGACTTGCCCAAGGTCACATGGTAAGAATCAAAGGAGGGATCTGAACCCAGGTCTCTGACTCAAAGCAAGGGATTTTTTCATTGTACCTAAGTCCCAGGGCACAAAGAGAAGAAAAGTCACAGAAGGGCAAGCTGGAGTCTAAGAAAAACAGGGCACTGGGGAAGGGCAGTTACATATATACCCCATGTGTTATTCTGCCTCTGAGTCTTTTTTAGCATCAGTTATCATAGCCACCTACTTCTCTTCTACCTTAAATAACTGCCCATGTGGGGGCTAAAAGCCAGGATAGTTGATCCATTCCTCATGCCCTAGGAATGGTTTTCCTTTTTGCCCTCCAGGAGGAGCATTCATTTCCATGAGGAAGTCTTCCCAAAGACTTCACAATTGAGTCTAAATTGGGAAACCCAAGATCAGTGTGGTGTCACTTGGGGTCACGGGATGGGCAATGAAGACCAGTTGTGCATGTATCACAGCAGGATCTTGCCACCAGAATCAATTCATCTGTAGAGCTGCTCCTCTTGCAATCACATCATTGAGACTTCCTTCATCAGAGAAGTGAAGAGAAGCAAAAAAAAAAAAGTCCACCTTGTCAATGAGCTGCAAGTTTTCTGAGGCATTTAATGCCACATCAGGTCAGCCGGTTCAGAATTGCTTCTAATTGGCTCTCCTGCAAGCAATTTTTTTTTCTCCTCCTCCCCCCCCCCCCTTCTACCTGCAGCTCTCAAAGAGGGAGGAAAAATTCTTTCCTCTTTGAACACATCAAAGACACTGCTTCCAAGCTGATCCCTGACTGCCGGGGGACCCGTCTCTGTGAGAGATAAGAAGCAGACTGGGCTGGACACTGAGAATGGATTTGTCACCCACAGGGGCTGCAGCCCCCATCCCAGAAGCCCAGCTCTGTCTGCCAGACTGCTAGGAAGTAGGAAGGAGATTGCCCAATTAGATACTTGAAGCTGCCTCACCCCCATCCCAGAAGAGACACAGATTTTCCCCTTGAGTTGCAAGGCTATGGTAGGAGGGGAATCCTGGGCCCAAACCTCTTTATTTGCAGGGTCTGGGAATTGGATTGGAATGCAGCGCTGCTGGGGACAGTTCTGTGTTCAATCTGTGACCATAACATCATGAGACTGCTTATTATAACAAATAATAAACATTATAATTAATAATAAAAAGCAACAACAGCTGAGCAGAAATGATCAGCCAATGACTATTATCCTTTGAGGTGGTCCTCAGGGAAGGGCTCGTTCCACTGAAATTGCCATTGTTCTAACTGTGGTAAGAGGGAGAGTTCTAGATTGGGACTCAAAAGGCCAAGCTCTACCACCCTATTCCCTGTGTGACCTACAGGCAAGTTGCTTAACTTTCCTGGGCCCCAGAGGTCTAAAGCAGGGGTGGGGAACCTTTGAACAAAACATTTGTTCTGTGAAGTTTGGAGTCAGTCAAAGGGCCACACTTGAGGACCTACGAGGGTCACATGTGACCTCGAGGCCAAAGGTTCCCCTCTCCTGGCCTAGGAGAAGTCAAGTCCAATCTATTCATTTCACAGATGAAGATATTAAGCTTCTCTTCCAGTGCCAGACCTCTAGTCCTCATCATCTTCTATAGGAGAGAGTCTACAGTTTGAAATCTTTTCCCTCGTGGAAAACCTTTGTTCTTCGAGGATCACTCCAATATTTTGGAACCAGTTAAAAGCTATGTGAAGTCATTAGAAAATGCAGTTGGGAGCAAAAATGAAGGGGGAATCAAGTAGAATCTTGAGATTAGTCTTGTTGGGTCTCAAAGAATAATTAACACAAAGGTGTAAAGAGCACTGGATTTGGATGCAGGGATCCCAGGTTCAGATCCTGCCTTGATCACTGCCTATGTGGCCTTGGATAAGTAATTTAATTTTTCTTGGCTTCTGTTTCCTCATTTGCTTCAAAATGAAATTAGACTAGTTCATCTATAAGATCCCTTCCAGTTTGAAATAATATGAGCAAATAGTTAATATTTATTTATCACTTTAAAGGTTGTAAAGCACCTTCCAAATATGATCTCATTTTATTCTCACAACAACCCTAAGGGTTAGGTGCTATTATTACCATGTTATTTAAAATAGGGATATGTTATTAAAATATAGGCCACCCTCCCTCAGGGACCCTTTGGAAGACAACACCCATTTGGATTGACTTATCTTCCTCCAGTTATTCAAAAGTCAATGTCACCTTTGAGTGACATTGAGTGACAGCCCCTACTAACCCTTTCTTTGCAGTCTTCGCAGAGACTGAAGCTGTCAGAGGGCACCTAACTGGTTCAGGGATTCTCTAAGTACAGTCTGCAGGTTAGCATCCTATAGGAGTATCCATTTAAACAAGACCATCTCTAGGTTTTTGTTCTTGCCATTAGAAGGGTTAATAAGAACCGAGCATTGGTTCACCCAAAGTAACATCCATGTTTCCCATGAAGTCTGGAAAGGGGAAGCTTTGGAACTTCCCTTCCCCTTTCTTTTCCCCCTTCCCTGCCCATACACTACCCTCCCAATCCCACCCCACCCTCTGATGATATCAAGTTAAGACTGCTCTTAACCAATTGCTCAATTATACCCTATTGTAAGGAACACGGCAGGAGAAATGCCTAGAGCCGTAAAGTTGCCTTAACAAAGGCTGAGTATCCAGATCCAGGGAGGTACCTTCTACCTTAGGCAGACCACATCTGTGGTATTTCACACAGGCCCTGAATTTTAGGAAGGACATTGATAAGAGACCGTCTGGGTGAGGATGGCTAGGACAGGGGCGGTTGTGGGGGTCAATCACACCATATGAGGATCAGTTCGAGGAACCGGCAATGCTTAGCCCGGACGAGATGGGGCAGAGGGGTGGGAACATAGTCACTGTCTTCAAGTGTTTTAAGGGCTGTCAGGAGGAAGAGGGATAGACTTATTCTGCTTGGCCTCAGAAGGCAGAAACAAGAACTAAAGGGTGAAGTTACAGAAGGACAGATTTAATTTAGAGTAAGAGAAAACTCCTAACAGTAAGAAATGTCTAGATTAGGGGTAGGGAATCTGTGACCCTAAGACCACATGGGGTCTTCTAGGTCCTTAACGGCCTTTTCAGTCAAAAGGCCCCACTTAAGGACCTAAAACAGCGGTTCTCAACCTGTGGGTCACGACCTTTTCACCAGGGTCAAATGACTCTTTCACCGGGGTCGCCTAAGACCATCGGAAAACACGTATTTTCAATGGTCTTAGGAACCAAGACACGGCTTCTCTTATCCATCTCCAGGCAGGTCTGCCACATGCAGATACGCCCACATACAAGTATTAAAGGGTGGAGACATTAGGAAGAAGTGAGAACCACTGACTTAGAAGGTGACATGTGGCTTTAAGGCTGCAGGTTCCCCACCCCTGGTCTGAATGTAGATTGGGTTATTTCAGGTGTTAATGGGTTCCTATCACTAGAGGTTTTCAGGTCGAATCTCATTTGTTAGGTACCAGTACAGGGAATACTTGTTCAGGTATATGTTAGCCGGATGTCTCTGAGGTCCCTTCCAATTCTGAGATTTTGTGACAACCCCACCAAAGTCCAGGGAGCTGGAGCATGGGGGTCATTTAGGACCACCATGGATTTCAATGGTTCCTGGAGCTTTCTCCAGAGAAGCCTGTGTAAGAGGTGAGCAACCAGTGGGGATAAGGGACATAAAAAGAATCCATCCTCACCTTCCTTCCCCAAACTAAAACACCCAGACAAGACAGAAGGCCTAGGAGAAGAGCAGTCAGGGTTTAGGGGGGAGCCCACACCTCCAGCTGACTCAAGAGAACAGCAGCACCCCAGGAAACTCAACCCAGGCCTCTTCCACCACAGCAAACAACTGCCAGCTTCTGACAGAGTCCTTTTCCCGCCCACTGGCTCAGCATCCAGAAGCTCAAGGTTGACTGTCAGAGGACTGTCGTTGGAACTCAGCATCCTGTGTGTTTTCCCAACCCACCTGGGGCTGTGTCTGACAAACACACAAAACAATTAGATGATCTGGCCCCAGGTTTGTGTGTGGTTGTTTTTTTTTTTCTCCCCTGCCTCAAGTTAAGCTTTTTTTCCTTCTTTTGAAACCACCAGCCACCATATGCAGGGCCATTTGGATCAGAGCTAATCCCTTGGCAAACACATCCCTCTTCCAGGCTGTGCGGGGAAGGAGATGGGACCAAAGTCTGCCTGCTTTTGCTTTGCTTTTGAAATCTTTAACCAAGAAAAAAAATTCTGACTTCCTGCACGTGGCTCTAGCCCAAAAGGAACATCGGGAGACAGAGCCCAGATTTTCTGTGCATCAATAACTTTACAGTTGGAACTGAAAGGGAGAAACTCCAGGAACCGGGCAAATTAATATTTTAGTTTTAAATAAATAAATAATTATTTTTTTTATTTTGTGTTTTTTTTTAAACTAAGAGGGAAATTCATTTTTTATGAGTGAGGAAGGGAGAGAAGAGGCCACATCAATCCCCTGGCCCAGCTCTTTCCCCTTTTTTCCTCCCTGCCAAGGACCATGGCTTCTGCTCATCTCTGCACTGTCTGCCCTTGGGCCTCTATACTTTTGGCCCACCTGTTGGAGTCACAGTGGGACAGCAACCTCCACTCCTTCCTCCCTGCCTTTTATTCCTGGTCCCAAGGGTCCTGCTGTAGCTCATCTCCATTCACAGGCACCTGGCAAGAAAGGGTGTGACCTTCCGTGACAGGGAGGCCGCCCAGGTGCCTTTCATTTGGTCCACCGGTATTCCCCACAAAGGGACTGCCAGAGGAACCAAAAGAGAAAGTGTTGGGAGTATGGAGAGGATCCCTATGGTGTTCTCCATCTTGAGGGAAAATGGCTTCTCCTTTCATTTCTGGAGGAATATAAAATTTCTTCAAAAGTCCTCATAGCCAGCCTTATCCAGGAAACTCCTTCAGTGCCCAGTGGGTTCTCCTTCCTTTGGCATTTCCTATCTATTCCATAAAAATAGTTAGGTGTTGCAGCAGATGGAGCGCTGGTCCTGGAGTCAGGAATGTGAGTCTTCCTGAGTTCAAATCAGGCCTCAGATACTTACTATCTGTGTGACCCTGGGCAAGTCACTGAAGCTTGTTTGCCTCAGTTTCCTCATCTGTAATATGAACCAGAGAAGGAAATGGCAAGTCACTCTAGTATCTTTGCCAAGAAAACCCCCAAATGGGGTCACAAAGAGTCTGACATGACTGAATTACAACAACCAAATCTATTCCACGCACAAGCGACTTATCCATTGTCTGGTCTCTGGCTAGCTCTGTACTTGTCTTATCCTTTCCAAATGGAATATGAGCTCCTTGAGGACAGGGGCCAGCTCTTATTTATTTCTACATTCCTCCATGAAGCTGTGCATCTGTTGATTTAATTTGACCTGAACAAAGACAGTTGGGGGAAAGATAAAGAAAAAGAATCACAAATGCCAGAGCTGGAGCAGATCCCATGGGGTCGCATCTAGTTGAATCCCCTTCTTTTACAAACAATGAAATGGAGTCCCCTTGAGGTTAGGGGCCTGACTTCCACACAACAAGTTAGTGACAGAGTCAGGACTGAACCCCTGTTTTTCAATGCCCAGTCCAATCTCTTAAGACTAGATAGAACCCAACAATAAAACCCCACTCTTCTCTCTAATCCCTCCAAAGACAAGCCCCGTAAGTCCTTCAAAGCCCAGATCCAAAGCCACTTCCTTTAAGAAGCCTTCCTGCAGTGATCTTTCCTTTATTAGGAATTTCCTCAGCACATACGAGTAACATGCTCGTGTATACAGTAAAGAATTCTGAGATCATCCTCTTCAACACTCTCATTTATGCTGCTTTGGAAACTCAAATTCAAGCCAGCTCAAGGAGTACTCAGTGAGCATGCCCTGTGTGTCCAGGTGACATTGGGGGAAACAGAAAAGGTGAAAACACAGAAGCGGATGGAGGTTGTGTATCTCCATTACACAACCAAAAGAGGGATCCCAGTGCTTGGTAGTATATGAGGAAGGGCTAGGTTGTGCAGTGTAACTGAGCGAGAGGCCAACTAAGCAATTATTAAGCTTAATTAATCAGCAAACATTTATGAAGTGGTTACTAGATGCCAGGCACAGGGCTAAAAGATGAAATCTGAAATGGTCTTTGCCTTCAAGCAGCTTATATTCTACACATAGAGAGAACAAGCACATATACATAAAATAAGAGAACGTGTATATATATAAATACAGAAGTATTTATATTTGTATATGTATATAAAGTATATAAATACTACATATACCATAAGTATATGAATATATAAAGAATATGATATGTTATAAATTATCTTATATATAAATATATAATGTTATATAATAATATACTATAAGTATATAAATTCTATATGTGCTATAAAAAAAATATATATATAGCATATGTATATAACCAACAAACATTTATTAAAATGCTTACGCACACCACAGACCATGCTAGGTTGGTGGTACAGATAAATTATAGAATCATGTTGAAGCCCACCCATTTCCCATTTTAGATTACATGATGCAAAATAACATTAGAGCAGTGCTTAGCCTGAAGTCCTTGGTCAAATCTGAATGAGGAACCCTTATTAGTCTTTCTTTTAACTAATAGTTGGAAGCAATGTCCTGCCCTAAAATCTTTTTACATCATTCTTATCCAAGCCTAAACAGTTTCTAAAAGGATAGGCCTGTTTAGCCCAGGAAGGACTCCTTGCTAAGCAGTTAGGGTCTATGAACTGATTAGGATCAGGCTAAGAAAAGAAAATAGTATTTGATTAATTAAATTAATAGAAGTATCTCTTGAGTTCACCTTTGACCAGGCTGAAAGAAGAACTCTGCGGAATGGTTAAAGAGGGACTGAATTGTTTTTTAAAAAATGATTCTGAAAGATGCCCAAAGCTAAGTGGCTATTGTTCTGTTTCATGAATCAAAACTGTTACCTGAACTTTCATCTCACTTTTGTTACTATTTTTTATCTTACTGAGAAATTTTATCTTTTTGCTTCGTAATACTATAAATTGTGAGTTAAAATGGCTTGTGTCAGAGAGATTTTCAAAGGCATGATGGATGCCTGTCCCTTTGGGTTTTATCTCTAAGCAGAGATGCTTAGAATTACTTAATTAACAAATCTGTCTCTGGCAGGCTTATGCCCAAAACAATGAGTAAAGAATTTTTCTGCTATATAGTTAATTAATTAATTTTTCTCCCATCTATATATTCAAAACAAATAAAAGTTAATTCCTTTTTTTTGGAGGGGGAAGGCTTCTGATTGTGGGAAGGGGATCAGGAAAGGCCTCATGTGGAAGGCAGGATTTGCACTAAGCCTCGAAGGAAACTACAGAGGTGGGAGTAAGACGGGAATGATTCTAGGCAGGGCATGATGCCTGTACAAAGACAAGGTGATGGAAGAGGGCATGCCAAGGAATAATAAGCAGATCAGTTTGGCTGCACTTGTAGGATGTGTATGTTGTTCAGTCATGTCTGACTCTTCCTGTCCCCATTTGGGATGTTCTTGGCAGACACTGCAATGGTTTGCCATTTCCTTCTTTAGCTATTTTACAGATGAGGAAACTGAGGCAAACAGAGTTAAGTGACTTGCTCAGGGTCTCACAGCTAGTAAGTGTCTGGGGCCAGATTTGAACTTAGGAAGATGAGTCTTCTTAATTCCAAGCCCAGCACTCTATCCCACTGTACCATCTAGCTGGCCTGTAGAATGTGCAAGGATGAGTGAGGCGGCTAGGTGGCACAATGAATAGAGCACCGGCCCCGGAGTCAGGAGGACCTGAGTTCAAATCCAGCCTCAGACACTTAACACAAAAACTAGCTGTGCGACCTTGGGCAAGTCACTTAACCCCAACTGCCCTCCAAAAAGCAAAAAAAGAAAAAAAAATAAAAATTAAGGATGAGTGCTCTATAACAAAACTGGAAAGGTAGATTGGAAACAGGTTGTGTAGGGTTTTAAGTACCAAACAAAGGACTTAGTATTTAATACTAGGGGTACACTATAAGAATTTTGTGAAGAGAAAGGGAGTAGGCTGGAGTAACAGTCAAGGAAATGGTGCATGGAAAGAGTGAAATTTAATCTAGGCCTTAAAGGACAGGTAGGGTTCAAATCGGCAGAAAGGAAGATGAGAAAACAGTATGAACAAACACATGCCTTCCCTCCCTCCGCCATCCAGAGAGCAAGCTTTTTGTGGGCGTCGCTGACTGAGACTCTTCTTTCCACGTCTCTCACAGTACCTGGAACACTAGTAGGCATATAGTAGGCGCCTTCAAAAACACCTGTTTTCTTAGAATTCCCCTCTCTGGTATAAACAAGGGAGTCCACAAGACGTAGAATCTTCTGCCTTCTTTAAGAATAGAATCAGAATGGCTGTCTGATAGACTTAGCTCTTCTCAGCAACGCAATGATCCAAGACAATTCTAAGGGACTCATGATGAAGAACGCTGTCCGCATCCGGAGAAAGGATGGTCAAGTCTGAATGCAGATTCAAGCGCACTGTTTTCCTCTTTTTTTTTTTCTTTCTCGTGGTTTTTCCTTTTTGCTTTGATTCTTCTTTCACAACATGACTAATGTGGGGTTTAATATGATTGTATATGTATGGCCTATATCAGATTGCTTGCCATCTTGGGAAGGGGGTGGGGGAGGAAGGGAGAAAAAAATTTGGAACTAAAAATCTTGTAAAAAATGAATGTTGCAAACTATCTCTGCGTGTAATTCGAAAAAAATACTATTAAATGGGGAAAAAAGGACAGAATCAGAATTTGGAACTCAAAGTTACAAAAAAAGTTCAAAATAAATAATAATTCTCAAAAAATGATTAACACAATAGTACAAGAGAGAAATGATGGGAGTAGAACAGGAAGGGGATGGTGTGAGTGGGGAGAAGTAGCAGATTCAAGAGAGGGCGGAGATACACTCAACAGGACTTGGAAATGATTGGAAGTGGGGTGAGGGAGGGTTCAGGGGTCCAGCTGCTCTCCGTTTTCCATTAGCTGTATTTTGGATTCCATTCCACCATCATTGTCACTTTACCTTCCTTTTGTGTGTTGTCTTCTTCTATTAGATTGTAAACTCCTTGAGGTCAGGGACTTGTATTCCCAGTGCTTAGCATAGAGCCTGGCACATAATAGACACTTAATAAATGTTTATCGTATTTCATCCAAAAAAATAGCATCAGCCATTCTCTTTCAGTAATCCCTAGAGCTAGGGGGATGGACGAGGTACCATACAAAGAATGATAAAATTGTATGAGATTTTAGGACATACGCAGAATGCCCATCAGAGCTAGAAGGGACCTCAGAGCATAAAAGGGAGAATGTAGAACATACGACATCAGAACACAAAACATAGAACATTAGGGCTAAAGGGATGTTGTAAATTATTTAGTTCAAGGATACTTAGCCTGTTAAATAGATAAATTTTAGGCAATCCATAAAGTGGATGGGAAAAAATTAAATCTTTTTTTTTTTACTGACCTGTAATTGTAATTTAGCATTTCCTTCTATTATGAATGTAGGCAACAAATATTATTCTGAGAAGAGGCCCTTAGGCTTTACTAGACCAGCACAAAAAAAGGTAAAGAACCTCTGATCTAGTTCAATCCCCTCATTTTACAAATAGAAACTTGGACTTAGAGTCTCCTTTGGGTCTCTGTGTTTCTGCCAAAGATTAGGACTTTAAAAAAAATGCACGTGCTTAGGGTTCAAATCTCTAACTATCAATACCTTTCCCACTTACATCTCAGATCTTTTAAAAATCTTATCGGATTTCCTTCCATGCTGAACTAGCCCTTTCTGAGGATTTTTAAAATTCAATGTCTCATTGGATCTGAGGTACCAGAGCAAGAAAAAGATGTGTCATCTCCTTCCATTTTCCTCATGTAAAAGCTGCCCAAACAATGGAATTGGACATTTCCCCAAAGAAATTAGCAGTCCAAGAGCAAGTGAGTCTGGGAAGCTCCAGTCTGCAAAGGAGAATATTGTTTGAGGTTACAAAATCAGACCCGAAATAGTTCATTCAATAAGAAAAATAGAGAGTTCATATAAACTGGGGCCATTCCCCACCCCACGACTAGGCCTTAGTTTCCTCATGTTTTAAAATGGGATGTTGGATTAGATTAACCTGAGGTCTTTTCCAGCTCTAAATTCCTCAGATACTATGATCTCTGACTAATTGAACATACATGTATGTAGATGGGCTCTAGTGAGGAATGCTAATGAATACTTATTCCATTTCTGATAAATAAACGGCAAAGTAACTCAGGAAGGAAAATGGCTAATGGGAAAGACTTGTCGTGTGTGTGTGTGTGTGTGTGTGTGTGTGTGTGTGTGTGTGTATAACAAGCAAGGAACAGAATTGTCAGTGAATCTTATAAATACTCAAGGCAGCTCTGACATGAACCAACAAGGCATTTATTTCAAAGCAATTTAGCTACTGGGATTCCCAAGTCCCAAATCAAGGATGTTATTTAAAAGAAAGTTGGAAGTACCACAGGGGCTCATTGGCACACTAGGCACACCTTGGCCAGAGAGCCAGGCTTCCCTTTTCTTCTCTTCTCTCATTCTTCCCAGGGAGAATCTCCATCCCCAGCTCCCTCAGTGGCCACTGAGACTTTTGCCAAGGCATGACATTTGGCTGTTGGCATATTGTGTAATTAGATAGGGCCCTTTGAGATTCAGGAGACATGAGAGGAGATTCCAACTTCTTGTTATTTGTCAAAGGAATGGATATATATATATATATATATATATATATATATATATATATATATATATATAATTAATAGCATAAGCTTTTTTTCTTTAAAGCAAGAAGGGGCCTTGAGGCCATTTCATCTGTCTCTCTTATTTATAGGTAAGGAAATTGAGGTCCACTGAGGGTCTCCAATGAGTTAGTAGCAGAACCAGAACTAGAATCCAGGTCTCTAGATTTTTCTTAAATGAAAGAGCCTGAGTAGAGCTCCTCTGGGAAGTACGGTGGGCCTGGACCTTAAAGGTCCTGATGCTAAGACAAGAGGATCACTCTAGAATCATAGACCAAGACCTGAAACAGATCTCAAATGCCATCAGATCCAATCTGATCATTTTACAGATAAGAAAACTGGGATGAGAGGAGACAAAGTGACTGAGGTACCCAAAGTTGAACCCAGACCTGCTTACTCTAGTACCAGAATTCTTTCCCAAAGAACCCAGGACACAAAGATCCAACTGTGATTTCCAGGTTAACCAGATAGAGCAAATGCAACCAACTCAGAGGCTTTTCAGGAGAGTTTACCAACAAACTGAGCTTCCTTAGGGAAAAAAAGGTTCAGAGAGTTGAACTTAGCTTGAGCCCACATTCAAGCCATGCTGGCTTAGGACCCACTTCCCACAGGCTGAGGGCAACTCTCCTGGTCCTGTCATCTGGACATGGGGGAGAAGAGAGGGGTTTCAATTCTCCTCTGGGTTTCCAGTCTTTAATTTGCCTTCCTCACTGGTCTCTCCTTCACAGGTTTTCCAGCGTCGGGAGGATGGTTCTGTCAACTTCTTCCGAGGCTGGGAGGCCTACAGGGACGGCTTTGGTAAACTCACCGGAGAACACTGGTTAGGTATGTATCCCTCACGGACCTCCTGCATCATTATGAACCCTGGTCATTTTGCTCTTAAAGGTCTTGTATATTCTGAAGCAGGGAAAATTCATTTGTTAGCTAAATAAATGAATGGATTAATATATGAATGAATGAGAGAGATAAAAATCCCTTACATTTCTATAAGGTGTTATCATTTTCAATTGTTTTCATGAATACAATTTCAAATGGTATGTTATGAAGTAGAGTGGGAAAGTATCATTATCCCCAATTTAGAGATGAAGAAACTGAGACCCAGAAAGGTCATCCAGTGATTCTGTGGCAGAAGCAGGACAAGAAGTCAGGGAGAGCTTCCAAAATCCCTCCCAGATCTAAAGTTACAAAGCAACGATCTCCTAACTCCCAGACTAGTGCTCTTTTCACGCTGTCACCCTACTGTATGTGTAAGCCTGAATCCTCCTTTTTGCTGAATAATAATAATATCTAAT
The DNA here is from genome assembly GCA_028646575.1 of Pseudocheirus occidentalis. Taxonomy (NCBI): domain Eukaryota; kingdom Metazoa; phylum Chordata; class Mammalia; order Diprotodontia; family Pseudocheiridae; genus Pseudocheirus; species Pseudocheirus occidentalis. The sequence goes on along the minus strand of CM053595.1, from coordinate 108,233,801 downwards.
AACTGACATTTACATAGTCCCTTTAAAGTTTGCAAAACACTTAGCATCAAAAGTGATTTGACATCTGTCAGATGTGAAGGGCAGTACTCGTGAATGCTAATGGATGAAAGGAAAGTCAAGGGGGGGCACCAAAAAAACCAGAGGTTAAGAACTGTGCCCGCACAGCAGGGGCTCCAGACACCTCCTTCCTGCCGTCAAGTCTCTGGGAGATGGTGGTGGTGGTGACCAGGTTAGTAAAGGGTCTCCTCATGGGAGGAGGCTCCTATTACGCTGTCATGCTCCTGTATCCATCCACAAATAAGTGTTACTGTCCTTTAGATGTTTCCAGTCATGTCTGACTCTTCCTGACCCCATTTGGGGTTTCCTTGGCAGAGATACCGGAGTAGTTTGCCATTTCCTTCTCCAGCCCTTTTTACAGATGAGGAAACTGAGGCAAACAGGGTTTGGCAGCTTGCCCAGGGTCACACAGCTAATGTGTCTGAAACCAGATTTGAACTCAAGACTTCCCGACTCCAGGCCCAATGGTCTATCCACTGTGCCACCTAGCTGCCCCCAAAACATTTGTTAAGCTCCTACTAAGAGCCCAATGGAAGGTCCATAGGTATAAAACAATTCCTGCCTCCAAAAAGTTGATCATCCATGTGGGGAATTAGGAAATGAATATCTGACAAGTTAAATAATAAAACAAGAATGATTACGAGGCTATACCTAATTAACTTCCAAATAGGTAACAAAGACCATGAAAGGCAATATGGTTGTAATGGATAGAGAGTTGGGTCTGGAACTGAGGAGGATCCAGGTTCAGATTCTCCCTCTGATGCATATTAGCTATGTGACCCTGAGCAAGTGACTTAACAACTTTGGTTTCCTCATCCACAAAGTGGGGTAGGACTAGGAGACCTCTAGAGCTATACTGTGATCCTGTGTGACAGACAGTGTGGTATAGTGGAAAAAGTCAGGAAGACCTGGGTTCAAGGCCTGCCCCTGACACGGACTGGCTGTGCAACCCTGGACAAGTCACTTACTTTTCAGTTCCCACCCTAAGACAACCATCTGAGATTTTTAAGCTGCAGAACCACTGCATATCTGCATTAGAAGAAAACGTTTCTTTCTCTGAAGTTTAGTCCTGTAATGAAATATGGGGTCCAGGTCACAACATAGGCCATAAACTTCAACAAGTTTGAAAGAGGTTAGATCCATCTGTGTGGACTTGAGTGGTGTTCTGGGAAGGCTTTCTGGATGAGATGGGCTGTGATTTGGGCCTCAAAGAAAGGCTAGTCACTGGAAAGGCCAAGAGAAGGAAACTGGCCATGGCAGGTCCCAGAAAATGTGTAATTCAGGGGCTCTAAACCTTTTTATGTCCAAGACCCCTTGGGCAGACTGGTGAAGCCTATGGCACTCATCTCAGAACAAAGCTCTTAAATGTATAAAATAAAATATACAGAATTGCAAAGAAAACCAATTGACTATAGTTATAAAAATATTTTTTAAAACCCACATTTGTGCTACAGTAACATAGCTAGGAGTGGGTCTGATAACTGAAGTAATTTGAACTAGTGATAAGCATAAATAATATTCCAAGATATCTGCAACAGCTGTAATAGAAGGAGATGAAAATACCTGTGATTTCTACTGGTGACAATGCCATGGGTGCTACTGTCACTGCTGTGCTTTGTTGCCTATGCTCATAAATGAATGAAATGCTAAATTTCAGCTCCAGGTTAGTAAAAACAAAAAAAAATTCTCCCCCCCAAGTTCATGAACCCCCTGAAATCTATGAATCTCAGGTTATGAACCCCTATGAAGTCCTGCAGGCAGGAGAAATCCTGGAGTGGGAGAAGGAGGAATGAAAAGGCGACCTGGCTGACTGTGGAGGGCAGATTCTTACAGGGGGACTGCAGGAGATAAGGACGGAGAAGCAGCTTGGGGCCAGAGTGGGTGAGAGCTTGGGTTGTCTGACTGAGTAGTAGTTGTACTAGGAATACCTCGAAACTGAGGAGAGAGAAGAGAGGGGAGGGGAGGCGAGGGGAGGGGAGGGGAGGGGAGGCGAGGAGAGGCGAGGAGAGGCGAGGAGAGGCGAGGAGGAGCGGGGAGGGGAGGGGAGGGGAGGGGAGGGGAGGGGAGGGGATGAGATAGCTGCAGCTCAGGGCTCTTCACTTCTCCCCACTTCCATGAAGGGGACAAAAGGTCCTTGAGGGAAGAGGTGTGCTGAGAAAGGAAGGGGAGAAATAGGGGAAGGGAGGGCACGGGAAGGGAGGGGAGGGAAGGGAGGGAAGGGAGGGAAGACAAGGTGCGGAGCTCCCTGGCATCTCCTTCCCCCATCTCCCTTTGCAGCAGATTGGAGCTGTTCTGGCTGCAGCGCCGGTATTAAGGCATCTTAATTGAAATCTATCCGCAGCTTCGAAAAGGTGCGGGAAGGAGCCGTTTAGTCGGGCCCTGATTAACTCTTGGCAGGCGCTGCGAGCCCTGATGTGAATGTCAAAGCGAAGAGGGGCGGCAGCTCCGCCACACAAGCCCCCGCAAACTTCCCATCAGTGTGCGGTGGGTTATTTATTTTTAAGCCCACCCATCTCTTCCCATTCTCCCCCGCCCCCCGCCTCTCCCTCGCCCATCGTCTTTTAATTTGGGTTCCTGGGGAGCTGGGTGATGGCTCGAACACCAAGCCCAGGGGAGGGGCTGCGAGCAGGGGAATGAAGGAGCAGTTAATTAAACCATGTAAAGGTGACGGGGGACCAGGGTGGGAAGCAATAAGGGCAAATCAATACCGGGCTGGAGAGAAGAGAGCGCAGGCGTGGAGAGAGAAGTCAGTCTCTCCCCCCCCCCCCTTTCTTTTTTTATTTTTTTCCTTTTAAGGAGTAGAGAGGGGGGAAAGGAGCTGGTAAGACCAGGGAAGAAAATTAAATTAAAAGTAATTTCTTAACTACTGCAGGACAGGGATATGCCGCCAGGAATCCAAGGGGCACCTCAACTCTTGGAAAACCCGTGGCCAAGAAAGACCAGATTTATAGCCAGTGATCTCTTCCAGCCGATTCCTAAGGTCGCAGAGCTACCTGGATCATAGTTTGAGGAGGCCTTTCCAGATTGTAGGACTGAATATTTAGAGATGGAAGAGGCCTTCAAGGTTATGGAGTTCAGTCCCGTCTTTTTACTGATCAGGAAATTGGACTCAGGGTCCAAAGTGACTTCCTAGGGTCACACAGATAGCAAGAAGATTTAATCTTTATAGATTAAGAAGTCCAACTCCTGAGCCATAAAGTGGCTTGATCACTCAGGTGGTAGTTGGCAGGGTCAGGATTTTAAAATGAGGTCCTCTGACCCTCCAAATGAATGCTCCTTCCATTACACTACATTGCCTTCCAAGTTTGTCCTTAGCATAAATCATCTTCCTTTTCAACAATCCTTCTTGCTTCCCCCCAAGACACCCGAAGCTTTCTTGCTGCTACATCTCTGGGACTAAAACATATAATAAATTCATTCACATTCAGGAGTTTGCAACATGAGAATTTGCATTTTGAGAGGCTCAAGGGAGTGAGCAATGTTCAACCCAAAAGATTGACTCATTAAAAGTAGATTTCCAGGCAACAAGGACAGGCTAATAGGGGAGATATTTGGGGTGGGGGTGGGGGTGGGCCCCCTCCCCCTCCCCCTCCATTCCCATCTGGCCACTTAGAAAATCTTAGTGATCTTCAGATGAGGAAAGGGAAGATCCAAGAGGTCAGGGGACTTGCCTATTATGTCCTGTCCCTGTCTTATCTCCAATTAGGAAGTGTGTGTGTGTGTGTGTGTGTGTGTGTGTGTGTGTGTGTGTGTGTGTGTGTGCTCGAAGGGGGGAATGAAGTGTTTTGTTTTGTTTTATTTTTTTCATTTCTGTAGCCCTTCACAGTGCCTTGAACACAGTTGGCTCTTGGTTAGTTTTTTACTAAATGAATGAATGAATGCTGGCAGAATGTAGCAACTCTGTGGAAGGAAAGGGGGTTTGGATGTTAGAAAAGCTTGAAACAAAGGCAAAGCCAGGAGGAGGAACTGAAGGGCACGTATAGAAGGGATTCTGGAGTTAACCTTGTAAAGACTGGCATGAAAGTTTAAGTAGTGGAAGCAGGGAAGGCAAAGGGCTAGCCAGTGTGGGGTTGTGGCTGGGGTAGAGGGACCTAGGGTGGCCACAAACTTTTTTTCTCCCCTTTACTCTCTACAGTCAGGCCACCGACTTGATGCAAGCAGGACAACGACTAGAAAGTCATACAGCTTGTTTTAGTCACTAGTTTTTAAAAAGATGCACAGTTTTTACTCTAAGATGTCTAAAACATAAATAGAAGTACGATAGTTGAATAATACAGTTTTATGATAAGACCAATTTTTTGTTATTCAGTCATTTCAGTCGTGTCTAACTCTTTGTGACCCCATTTGGAGTTTTCTTGGCAGAAATGCTGCAGTGGTTTGCCATTTCCTTCTCCAGCTCATTTTACAAATGAGAAAACTGAGGTAAACTGGGTTAACTGACTTGCCTAGGGTTGCACAGCTAGTAAGTATCTGGGGCCAGGTTTGATCTCAGGAAGATGAGTCTTCCTGACTCCAGGACCAGCACTTTATCCACGGCACCACCTTGCTGTCCCAATAAGAGTAATTAGGGAACTGGTTTTAGTCATTATCCTTACAAAATTCAAAATGGCGGAATATCAGCTGTCTTCAAATATTTGAAGGGCTGTCATGGAAAAGAGAGCTCACCAGAGGAAAAAACCAAGAGTAAAGGATCAACACCACAAGCAAAAAACAGGCTCCTAACAATTGGAACTGTCCAAAAGTGAAATGGGCAGTCAGAGAAGACACTGGAGTCTCTCTCACTGGAGGCCTTCAGGCCAAGGATAGGTGATAGGTGATCCTTTGTCAAGCATATGAAAGTGGGGATTCCTGTTGGTCATAGAGTGATCTAGCTGACCATTGAGGTCCCTTCCAACTCTAAAATTCAGTAAGTCTGTGAATGGCAACTGACATTTGTGTGATATAAGTGAGTTTTAAAGACTTGTTGGAAAATGGACAATTCAGAGGCACTGGAGAGATATTGTTTGAAAATAAATAACCAAAAAGCATGCATAGCCATTGCTGGGCACATAATGTTAGTCTAAGTTAAAGGTTATGAGGACACCTGGCCTACAAGATGGGGAGAACAAAGAGGAACTATAGAAATATGTGTGCATATGAGGTCAGTTTGTGGTACATCACTCTCAGAAATGCATAGGCACTGATGGCAAACATTTTGAACAATTGGTTCATTAAGCTATGCGCTGTCATGAATTAATATCAGAATTTTGATTAGTGACCAGTATATTTATTTCTATTCTTTGATACTTTGAGGACTCTGTGATCTTATTGATGTACTTCCTCCCAGTGTTGCTGATTGTGGATATCTATGCTTTTTCCTGCTTTGCAGCTCTCATCCATGATCTCCCATAAATACTCCAGAATGGGGTCCATCCAAGGAGTTGGCAGCCTTCGTTTAGAAATGAACAGTTTCATGGAAACCAATGGAATATGTGGGCTATCCAATGACTGGCTCTCTAGCTCTCGCTCTCTCTCTCTGTCTCTTGGTCTCTGTCTCCCTCCCTCCCACACACAATAACTCACCTCCTCTCCTTTAAGACTCATACTTATTTTTGGTCATAGCCTTTCTCCTTCATAATTCTTCATTAATCATATGTTGGTGCCTGCCCGTTGTGCTTTGGATGACCTGTAACTTTAATTCTTCAGAGAGTTCACTATATTCCATGACTTACAATCATATAGCCTCCCCCCCCTGGAGAATATTTATAAAATGCGTCTCCCTCTTCCTCAAATTGCCTCTTTTTTTGACCTAAGCCTACATACAACACAGCCTTGGGCATCATGGGAGAGAGAACTGAGTATAGCAAGGGTCCAGTGGTTTTGAGGTCAAAACCAGCAGGTTATCAGCAGTGACAAAAGACTGAGAAGTACTAACCTATACATTTTGTCATATTTCAGTTGGAAGTAGGAGGTGAAAGGTTCTTCACTGAAGCTAGAGAAGGGAAGATTCTTGCTGTCTTCTCTTCCCATTAAAATGCACGCATTAAAAGCACAGGGCTTAGAGTTCTAGAAAGAGAGGCAGCAGGGAGAGATTGAGAGAGACGTAAACCTCACTGATGAAATGTCACTTGCTGCTGATAACTCATAAGGTGTTTAATTAAATGCCCTCTTAATCAAGAGCTAATCAAACCAGCAGGAAAGCTGCATGTGGGGGGTAGTTATGTGTGCGTATGCGTCTGTGGGTGTGTGTGCTCACGCATGCAGTATCTGAAGTCAGCCCTACACTGAGGTGAAGCATGCTGAAAGAACGAAGGGAGGAAAGACGGAATGAACAAAGTCAATGAATTTTAGAGCTGAAAGAGACTTTAAAATGGAATAGTAGAGCCTGAAGGAGCTTTAAATCAGAGAATATCAGTGCTGTCAAGGACTACAGAATGCAGAATATCGGAGTCAAAGGGAACCTTAGGACACAGAAGGGACATTAGATTGTCCTGGAGAAATTGGGAGAGGAATGTGGGGTATTGCAAGACCACAGCAACTGTGGGCAATTTTATGTATCCCCTTCTGCTGTCAGTATCTTAATACTGGTAAATTTGGAGAACAACTCCTATGTGTCTACCTAAGAATATTCTCTGTTATGATCTGGTTTCATAGGGACAGGGGGAAGTAAGAGGTTTTAGCTCCACCTATACTATTAATGATGGTGCCTGTATTAACTTGGGGAAGTCATTTCTTCTCTCCATGTCTCAGTTTTCCCATCTGTAAAGTGGGGATGGAATATGGAAAGGGATTTGAGTAGAGGTCTTCTAAAGCTCCTGGGTCTGCTATTCTGTGTCCTAAAATCCCTTTCAGAAAGTTCTGACATTCTACATCCTAAGGTCCTTGATGGCCTTGATAGCCTATGGTTTACAATTCCTTTCTAGCTCTGATCATCTAGGGTTGAAGGTGCCATCAAGCACCAGGATATTATAGGGTCTAAGGTCGCTTTTGACTCTATAATTTTATAATCCGCTGGTTCCATTCTAAAATAATTTAGTCATCCACAAACATTTTTGGCAAGGTTTGGGTTTTGGTATGAACTTGTGGTTTTCTAGGAATAAGGTACACTCCCTCCCCCAATGCAGATGGTAGCTCATCTGAAACTGTTAGTCAAAGGGAGATGCCTCAGGCATTCAGAGGTTACTTAACTTGTCCCTGGCCATAGCTGAGTGTGCCTCAGAAGGAAAACTTGAACCTTGAACCAGGTCTTCCTGACTCCAAGACCAGTGTTCTCTATCCGTGCTACTCTGTCGTAAGTGATATTTAATAAAAATCTTTGAGAAAGGGAGGAAACTGAAGGTGAGGCAGGGACTAAGAGATTACTTTCTTCTTCCAGGCAACATTTCTATTTTGAATAGACATACACAGGAAGAAGGGGGCAGTTGGTAGTGTAGTGGATAGAGTTCTGAGGCTTGGGTTAGGAAAACTCATCTTCAGTTCAAATCTGACCTCTGATAGTTACTGTCTGTGTGACCCTGGCTAAGTCACTGAACCCTGTTTGCCTCAGTTTTCTTACCTGTAAAATGAGCTGGAGAAGGAAATGACAAACCATGCCAGTATCTTCATCAAGAAAGCCCCAAATGGGATTACAAAGGGTTAGACACAACTGAAAAAAATTGAACAAAATTTGTTGTTTGTCCATCATATCTGAAGGGAACCAAAATGATATCATGATATTGGGGTCAAGATTTGCTATGTTTGATTGTGGCTGATCAGACCAATACAAGTTCAGAAGGCTCTACCACAGGTCAGCCACAAATAGTCTATTTGAACTTTTGCGATGGAGATGTATCTAGATTTGAGCATCTCACGTTTTCCTTTGTGCCACTATGATTCTGTATTGCTCATGTAGCACAGTGCCTTCTTTAATGGGTGTGTGCCATGTTGGGCCGTCCTGTGTCAGCATCTCCCATGTCTCACCATCAATGCAAACACTCTTTAGAGAGACCTTCAGAGTGTCTTTGTAACACTGCTGATCTCTGAGTGAGTGCTTGCCTTGTGTAAGTTCTCTGTAAAATAGTCTTTTAGGTAAGCGTATGTTTGGCATTCAGACTATGTGGCCAGTCCATCAGGATTGCACTCTCTGCAGGAGAATTGAATTCTTGGCAGTTCAACTTGAGAAAGGACCTGATGTCTATCCCTCCAACTGATCTTCAGAATCTTCCCAAGACAACTCAATAGAAGCTGCTCAGTTTCCTGGCATGGTGCTGGTAGAATGTCCAGGTTTCGCAGGCATACAAGAAGGTCAGCACAATGGCTCTGTAGACCTTCAGTTGACTGAACAACAACATACAGGAGAAAGGAAGTATCATAAGGGCTAAAGGAGTGGTTGTAATACACATTTCCATTTGAGAGCATTGTTCTGCTTTCTGGAGCTATAAAACTTGGTTTGTATTAATCCTTAGTTATCGTGATGTGTTACACCTCTCACAGATTGTCTCCCTTGCTCTTAGGGCTCAAGAGGATTCATGCTCTGACAATGCAGGCCACCTATGAGCTACACATAGACTTGGAGGACTTTGATAATGGCACAGCCTATGCCCACTATGGAAATTTTGCTGTGGGATTGTTCTCTGTGGACCCAGAGGAAGATGGCTACCCAATCACCATCGCTGATTACTCTGGCACTGCAGGTATGATTTAGGGCAGCATTTCTCAACCTGTGGGTCGTGAGTCGAATGACCCTTTCACGGGGGTCGTCTAAGACCATCAAAAAACACATATTTCCGATGGTCTTAGGAACTGAGACACAGCTCCTCTATCCATCTCCAGGTGGGTCCTCCCACATACAGATACGCTCACATATGAGTATTAAAGGGTTGGGGCATTAGGAAGGTTGAGAACCACTGGTTTAGGGGATGGGCTAGCTCAGCAGGGTCCAGTTTGGATATTGGTAGAGTAAGGAATTTGCATCAGAATCATCCGTTGGTAGGTTGAGGAGAGTATCCAGGCAGATACAGATAGATGTGTTCTGGATAGATGTTCTCCCCATCAGTGGAGTCCTATTGGGTTAATCTTTGGTGCTTTGCCTAAAAGCTCTTTTCTAAATCTAAACCCTGGGGGAGGAAACATAAGACACAAAGGCAGAATTATCCTAAGGGAATGGGAGCAAATCAAGATGATCATGGAGGTCCTGTGCTTTGGGGGCTAAGTAGGATGGGCAGTGGTTCAGAGTAGCAGATGGAGGAAGGGAAGCCAGTATCAAAGATACCTTCACTCAGAGGCCTCAGTCCGTCCTATTTCCTTTCTACCATTTCCATGGGGCTAAGGCTGCCTGGCCCTGAACCGCCCCATCCCTATTAGGCTACCTGCATGCTATAAGTCTGACCTGCTTTTCCATTTTTCACCCATTTTCACCTGTATACTGTGATGAGGCCATCCTCTGTTTAACTCCCCTAGAAAGAATCCATGAGCATTTAGGGATGCTCTAGACTGGGGTTTCTTAAACTTTTTCCACTCAAAGACTTCTTTTCCAGTTTCAGCTGCATTAGTTGTGTGGCCTGCAAAGTGCACATGCTTTGTGTTCAGAACCAATGCTGCAGTGAAGTTGTCAGACACAACTCAGGCTAGCGCTGCCAGAAACACCTCAGATTCATTAAACATTTGATTTTGAGTTAATTTCTTGGTCATTGCATGCTCAGAAGTCTTTTACTATTCCCAAATTTTTCATGATCCTATGTTCATGACCCGCAGTTTAAGAGGCATTGTCTAGACCATTGCCAGCCATGCACATCTCTTTCCACAGGCCCCTGGTTTACTTCTATCCTTCTTCCCTTCTCTCGGGGATGAAGCCTTCCAGTCCCACCTCCCTCCACATACACATTTTCTCCCCTGCCAAGGTTTCTTTAGTCCTGCTGATGACCCATAGGACTAAAGCTTGTCCAATAAGCTATTTTAGAGCTGGATTGAAGTAAATAAATCCATTAAGCCAGTTCAGAGGTGGTCATGGATGGGCGGGCCAAGACTGGATCTTTGGCCACTCTCCTGAGTACAAATAGTCATTAAGACTATTGGTGGATCTTGACTATTGAGAGTGAGAATTCTAGGGACTATCTTTACAGCGACTTATCTGGTATAGGGTGCAGGGAATAAGGGCTAGGATGGCAGTGGAGGGCTTTATCCAGAAGAGCCTTGGGTGGAAAGAACACTGCACTAGGAGTCAGTAGACCTAGTCTTCATGTGAGGAAGCCAAACCAGGTGCCCCTCCTATAGAAGCCCTTCGTGGCTGTCCTGGATGCCAATGTTTTCAGCTTCTCAGTTGAACTCATCTGTCCTTATGACACAGGATACACATGTTGCGTGCCAGGGCAGGGCCTGTTTTTCTTTTTGTCTTGTAATTCCCCGGTGCTAACAGAGTGTCTTGCATATAGTGCATACTTAATAAGTATGCACTGAATTGAATTTAAGAAAAGATGTAACCACCAGTATGTAAAGTTGGGAGGAACTGCAGTTTCTTAGAAAAGGTGAGGACAGCCTGAGCCTAGGTCTCTGGTTGCCTCTTCTGCTTTGTTTCTCTGCCTGACTGAAAGTGACTGTGATCCTGGGCTGGTTGGGTCCAGGCAGGGAGGCAGCTGGAGGGGTAGGAGAGCAAGGGTCCTCAGCTGGTGCCCCTAGACATCCACCGCACCACTTCCTGCAGGAGAGGATAAGTCCAAGGCCCAGCTTAGCTTGCCAGAAGACACACATCTGGAGGAAATCGTTTGGAAAGTGTGGGACTAAGCGGAAATGTGAAATATTGACTTAGCCATCCCACAAACGGATTTATGCTCTTCTTGTTTTGTCTCCACTTCCTGGGACAGTATAACCAAAATTATAAGTTATTATTGCTGGTTCTTTAAGATTTTCTGTCAATGGATACTTGGGAGTCTTATGTGTTTAGCGTTTTGTGTGTATACTTGTATACAGAAAAAATACATAGTTGTTCTACAACTGAAAAGAAAAAAGAAAATTAAATTTAAAACGAAGTCCCTGCCCTAATGGAGTTCACAATTTAGTTTGCCCTCAGTTTCCTTCTCAGTCAGGTTGGGGGAGGGGGTTGGATGAGACAAAGACTAAGATTCCTTTCTAGCTCTGACATTCTGCGGCTTATGCCCCAGGGCCTGCTCTGCACCCAGCCCATGACACCACTGCAAGAAGCAAACAAGATACTGGGTAGGGATTCAAACACAGGTCTGGTGGCCATGGGTCCGCAGGATGGATCACGGGTCACAAATTTAGTGTCAGAAGGGACCTCAGTCCAGTTCTGCTCATTATGCTTGGGTACAGCCTTTTGCCGGAGTCCAAAGGTTGTCACTTGCCTAAGGTCACGAAAATAAATGTTGGAGGCAGGATCTGAACTCTTCCTGACTCCAGGTTAAGTCCTCTGTCCGTTGCCTTTTCAACTGAAGTTTCTTCTGCCATAAAATGTAGATAATAACACTTATATTCTCCCATTCCATAGAGCCTTTGTGGAAAAATAACCTTAAAAACCTTGAAGCACCAGAGAAATGTGAGCTATTCCTTTTGTCTTGTGTTTTGTGTCTATGTATGTGTGTTGGGATACAGGTGATTCCTTCCTGAAGCATAATGGGATGAAGTTTACCACCAAGGACCAAGACAACGATCACTCGGAGAACAACTGTGCTGCTTTCTACCACGGGGCCTGGTGGTATCGAAACTGCCACACCTCCAACCTCAATGGTCAGTACCTCAGGGGTCACCACTCCTCCTATGCGGATGGCATCGAGTGGTCCTCCTGGACAGGATGGCAGTATTCACTCAAATTCACCGAGATGAAGATCCGGCCAGTCAGAGAGGAAAATTAGACTGGGCCCGACAGCCCCTGCCCACCCCCATCCACACTCACCTCTCTCTTCTCCCCCCTTGCATCTCTGCCCTCCATTCTCTCCCCAAACTCTTGTGTTGTTTTGTCCATGAGTCAGGGTGAACCATCCTCCCGCCAGTGATGCTATCACAGTGGTCCCTGCAGGCAAAGAATTGAGAAAAGTCAGAGACAAAGAGTCTTCTCCAGGTTCAGAGATGTACAACTTTCCTATGTATCAGCTTGGGGGGGGGGTAAATTTTGGAGGTGGAAAAAAATAATATGTATCTGGGTGTTTATATATGTACACACACATATATATTCACACACTGGTAGCTATATCTAGGTATAGAAATAAGTATGAAGATGACTTTAAAATCCATATTTTCTACCTGCCCTAGATTTTTACTCATCCAATAGGTATTCTTGCCAGGTCTGTATCTAATTGGATTTGTCAAAATCCTGTCTCCCTGTGTCAGACAAATGCAATGGTAATAACAGGTTTCTCTAAAGTTGGGGGGCAGTGAGAAAGAAAGGGTGTCTCAGATGATGTTCAGGGGAAGAAAGTCTTAAGGGACCCGTCAAGGGAGACATGAAATAAGGAGCATGGGCTGTTTTCTGTTTTTGTTCTTTGCTTTAGTCTCCTCTCTTGGGAATGGGAGATGGGCAACCTGAATCTAGTCAGGCTAATCCTCAGTCTCAACATTCATCCCTTCCTAAAGTTCTCCTCCTGGTTTGATCTCTGATTTGTCAATGGCAGACAGAGAAGGGCCTAGGCCTTTACACAAAAGCAGTGTTCTTGGGGCCGTGAGAATGGCCCAGGCTGGAGGCGGCTCCCAAGCACCTAGCCAGGTGTGATGGGCACAGATTGAAAAGTATGGTGGGTTGCACAAAGACCATGCTGGCACAAGATATTGAGGAACTGGGGAAAGAGGCAGTGGCTAATTTTTTGTGCCTCCCAGAAAAGATCTTTTGTGCTATACCTTGAGACCAGCCTGGACTTCCAAACTTCACCTTTAGGCATCATGTAAGTCTCTACTTCGCCACCTAGAGTCCAGCCTTTTCTGCAATCAGGATTCCTAGGCTAGACCTCTTCTCAGCATCCTAGCCAAGGGTGGGGAACTTGTGGCCTCGAGGTCACATGTGACCCTCTAGGTCCTTGGGTACAGCCTTTTGCTGGAGTCCAAGAACAAATCCTTTTTATTAAGGGAATTTGTTCTGTGAAGTTTGGATTCAGTCAAAGAAAGAACTGCATTTGAGGACCTAGAGGGTCACATGTGGCCACAATGTCACAGGTTCTTCATCCCTATCTAGTCCAGACCCTTCCAAGTGCAATAAAATTCACTTCCAGCCCTGCTATTGCTTCCCTGATAGCTCTCCCATCCCCTGGTCTGGCAGCTGAGAGCAGGCAGCTGAGAGCTGCAGCCAGGAGCTAGTCACTGGCCTGGTAGGTCCTTTCTCTTCTTTCCTGTGCTGATCTTGCCATCTCTCAGACTGACCCCCAGGGGCAAGGCATTTCCTGAGCTTTTATGGGCAGGGGGGAGGCAGGGCTGAGCAAATATGGACCATGACTGTAGTCTGTGCCTGGCCTTCTATATGGAAAGGAATATGGAAAGAGAATCTCATTATGTCTCAGAGCACAAAACCTTGCTTCCTTTGGAGAAGACTGATCCTTAGAGAGCCCTGCCTTGTTCTGCCCCATACCTCTCCCACATGGGCCACCTATTTTGGCCAAACCTGGTACTGGAGCAACTCTGTTCTCTGGCAGAACATTAACCCAACAGGAAGAGAGATGGGGAATGGAGGACACGAGGTGGAGTGACGTGGGGTTGGGAGAGAGATTTGGAAAAGCTGCTTATGTCGCCCCAAAAAGCATGTGGCAAAAGCAGATTGAGCTGAGTATTTTCATGCCTGCTGCTATATCCCTAGACCCTGCAGTGAAAGACTCCCCATTCTCGGCAAGTCCTTTTTCTTCTGTGCCAAGGCGGTGGTTATCAGCACAAAACTGTTTGGGGCCAAGCCCGGATGTTCCAGCATGGGCTGTGTGCCCATTTCTTCCCTCCCACTTGCTGGTGGAGAGGCTCAGCCTCAGGGCCAGGAGATGTTTGGCTCTGCCCTTCTGGATGACCTGGGCATTGCTGGAGCAGGCACAGCTCTCCTGGGGGAGGTGCCCTCATTCATGGGCTCCAAGGAAGGAGGCTCCCACCCTCCTTTCCCCATGCCTCCCATCTCCTGTGGGCTCTGCCATCACAGACCAGGCCCCCAGTCCACAGAGAGAGCTCCAGACCAGGAATGTATAGTCCCCATAGCCTTGTGTTCCTCATTTAAAAAGCAAGGGGAGGAGGTAGCCCCAACCCAACCCTTCCTGCTGTGATTGCAGACTGTGGGTCCAGGTTGACAGAAATTCCCTCAGTCAGGAACTTCCCTCCGGCATCCTAACCCTCATTAGCAGGCAGAAGTAGTCATGGTTCAGTTGTCAGGGATGGTGGGTTTTTTTTCTTCCCTCTGCTTCTTTTGAAGTCACCTTCCCTAGAAATGCAGCAAGGCCCTGCCCCCTGTTCACAGGGATTAGCACCAGTGGCCTCTGAAAGCCAGGGGAAGGAGGCCTTCATTGTTCATATGATTTAGGATTCATAATTGCTAGGGACCTCAGAGATCACTAGTTCAGCTTCTGCAGTTTACAGTGGAGCCCAAGGCCCAATGAGATAAAGTGACTTACCCAAGGCCACCCAGCCAAGAAATGCCAGAGTCACAACTGGAACCCATAATCACTGACTTAAAATTCTATCAGTCTTTACGTCATACCATCTGCCTCCTTTTCTGCTAAGGGCAGCTTTCACCATTTCAGCCTAAGGACATTCTCTTGTCCCAGGTGACCTCTTGGGGCAAGGAGGTCAGCGTGATGGCTTAATCCTGTCAAACTGACCAAGGGCAGGGACCCAAAAGGATCCCAGAGCAGGAAGGAGCAACAGTAGAAAGGAAATGTAGCAGCTCTGTCACTGGGTAAGGCTCATTCCCCAGGGATGAATGAAAACACTACGTGGCACAGAAAACCCAGGTCCTAGGCAAAGGGTCTGGCCAGAGGGCAGTGGGGCAAGTGTGTGAAGAAGGAGGCTGGAAGGAATAAACCTGCAACCTCAAGCTTCCATTCAAGCTCAAATACTACCTTCCAACTGCCAACACCCTCACATACACACATACACATGCACACGTGTGTGCCCACACATGTATGCCCACACATGTACATGCATGCACACACCATTCCTTGGAAAATGCGTTCAGGTAAAAACAGGTAATAAGGCGTTGAGGGGAAGCTTTCAGCTGGGAGGCAGGAGACCTGCATTTCTATCCTGGCCTCTACCACTAACCTGGAATAAATCACATGACCTTTCTAGGTTGCAATTTCCTCATCTTCAAACTATGGTTGGATGAGTAAATGGCATTGTAACCATCATTGTGTCAGGCCTCCCCTTGGCAATCTGGCAAAGCCCATGGACTCCTTCTCAGAATAATGTTTTTAAATTATTGCAGGAAATGCAAAATTTCAGTTTGAAGTTAGTGAAAATAAAGATATAAACATTTTCCCACACTAATTTAATGGTCCCCTTGATATCTCTTCATGGTCCTCAGGTTAAGAAATCTTGGACAAGAGAATGTCTGAGGTCCTTCCAGCTCTGCATTCCATGAAAGTATGAAGGTTCATGAAGAAAGGGGGTTCACCTCAATTTTCTTCCCCTGGCAGTCATTAGGCATCCACCCTCACTCTGCACAAACCCTTTGCATTTCCAGGAAACACAGAAAGTAAAGATGTTTCTTTCTGCTAGAAATCTAGCAAAGACCAAAGGGACAGCAGGGGGAGTTTTGCCTCAAGATAGGAAGGATGCATGGGTATATTTTAAAACACAGGTCATGGCTGGGTCCTTTAGAAGGGTGGTACAGGCTGGCCAAATTGTTTACCTTGAAATACTATCTTTTCACTCCAAGTCAAAAATAGATGATGAACAAAGATGGAAGGGCCAAGTTATCCACATTCTCCTGGACATGGGTGGCTGGTGATCATGCTCCAAAGCATGATGGGCACCCTACCCTTTCCCTTCACTCCAGGCAGGGCCAGATGGAGGCCCAGACCTCGATCCAAAGGGTAGGTTTTCATTGGCCTGGCAACTGTCGAGTCAGGGGTTCTAAAGTCAACCCCACCTACTCTGTACTTCAAAGATGTACACTTTTATCAGTGTGGATACTCTCTAGTCACAGATGGCAGATCTTTTCTTCCCCTGCTAACCAGTTTCATGAGAAGTGGCAAATCAATAAATTCACAAGCCAGTGGCCAGTTTTCTGGACATGAGCTTTTCTGTACTTTGCTAGGCTGGTCCTTACCAAGAGCATACTGGAAGCATTTGGTAGAACTTGATGGAGCTTGTGACACATTGGCATCCACTTCAAGAACCCGTGGCCCCCTCTGTATCCTGGGTAGGCATCAGAAGACTTTGTAGCTCTGACCCAATGCCTATTTAGCCCAGGTTCTCCATCTGCCCAAACATATTCCTTTGATTTATTGATGTATTTTAAATTAATGGACTTGGAAAAGGAGTTTCCATTATCTCCAATTCTAGAACTTAGCTTCCCATCACTTAGGAACTGAGGCAGGCAGAGTCCCTGGGGTCCCCAGTCTTTGCAAAGGAAGATGGCAGAGCTATGGCTGGCCCTGAGGACCAGGATCCTCTCACTTTGGCTAGGACCTGGGCGAGCTGACTTCCCTGTCTGTGAGACTTGCGTGGGTAGTGCCAAGCATTTTCTGATCTGTCACCAAACAAACTCCTGGTGAGATGTTAATTGATTCGCAGATGCACATGAAT
The DNA here is from genome assembly GCA_028646575.1 of Pseudocheirus occidentalis. Lineage (NCBI taxonomy): Eukaryota > Metazoa > Chordata > Mammalia > Diprotodontia > Pseudocheiridae > Pseudocheirus > Pseudocheirus occidentalis. The sequence continues at coordinate 108,217,070 of CM053595.1, read as the reverse complement.
CAGAAGGCACAGAAGGCAACTTGCCCTTTTTTTTGGCTGTCACACAGATGAGAGGTAGTGGCGCTTGGATGGAGGGAGAGCAAAGTCTAGTGGTTAGAGCCAAGGAAAGGCAGCTCTGAGCTCCAAAGTCTGGCTCCAAATTCTGATGCGGCTCAGCAGACTCAGTCATCCTTCTAACCTTTCCTGACTTCAATAACTCTGCCTGTCAAATTAAGGTTGAACACCTATTCCCCTGGGAAGCCTGAAGAGTAAAGGTGTCCCTAGGTCCTTAAACGTACTTGGAAGAGCTGTAACTAAGAATTTTTGCACTTAGGGCCGGTACCTCAAGGCTCCAAGGGGCAAAGGTGGGTAAGTGTTCTGTTGGCTTTCCCCAGGGAGGAAGGGGCGGGGAGGGGAGTGGCAGATGCAGGGTGAGCTTGCCCCAGCCTGCCATCTGCTAGCTTTCTCTTTTGACTAATTATTCTTGCTAACTAGGCCCTAACTTCTGTGGTTTCTATGCTCCTGAAACACGTACCAAAGGGACCCCTTAAATTCAGCACCCTGGGGCAAAGGCCCGGTGGTTCCAGGGTAGTTAGGGCTCAGACCCCCAAGTTACCACCATAGTACACTCTTTATAAGACGAACACCCATGTTGCCAACTGACTGTGCACTCTCTGGGGATGGGAGCCAGTTGATGTCATGTCACGACTGGGCCTATCCTCTCCCCACCACTGCTACCTTTCAGAAAAAACCTAGGCCTGCCAGAGCCCATAGTGGATCTGTTATATCCCACCAGGGCTAGTGAGGACTTTGTTGCTGTCCAGTCACTTCAGTTGCGTCTGACTCCTCATGATCCCATTTAGGTAAAGACCCTGGAGTGGTTTGCTATGTCCTTCTCCAGTTCATTTTACAGATAAGGAAACTGAGGCAAACAGGGTTAAGTGACTTGCCCAAGGTCACACAGCTAGCAAGTGTCTGAGGCCAGCTCCGAGTGTTCCTGACTCCAGGCCCAGCGCTCTAAGCTGCTTCACCACCTGCTGCCATGAGGACCTGAGTGAGGCTCCGTTCCAGAACTCGTTTTCTGGCTTTTCTAACACACAGAGCACAAAGTAAGGAAAGGGCTGGTGGTGTTGCTCATCCCTTCTCCTATTCCTGGCCCACACTCTCAATGCAGCCTGGATTCACCAGCACTTGTACTGGAGATTCTCTTGCATTTTTAGAGATAGGTTGCATCAGATCTTGAAAAGGGTTCTAGATTTGGAAAGAAAGATATAGGTTTGAGGTCTAGCCCTGGCATTTTCCCAGTTGTATGACCTCTAGGAAGATTATGTGCCCCTTTAGTTCTTAGTTTACTCATCTATGAAATGGGAATAACAGCTGGTAGTAATCGTAATAGCACCTTCTGTGCAAGGGAATAAGTGAGATCATGCCCATCAATGTTAAAGCGCTATTGGGTGCTACTGCCGTTGTTACTCTCCTCATGAGAGCGAGCACAAAAAGGTCACTTTTCAATAAGCAACTTAAACAAAACAAAAAACTCCAAAAAATACTCCAGCAGCTAAATTCTCTAGAACTGCCCTGCCCCCCAAAGCATTAGAATATATACACACATATCATATATGTGCATATATTACATATAGACTGTGTATATATAACCGTGCATATGTGTATGTGTGTGTGTGTGTGTGTTTAACTAGCTAGTACCGCCTCCTTCTCTTTCCTAAGCACTCCCTTCTCCAGCTGTAAGAATTTTGTTTTGTTTTATTTTATTTTTGCTTTTTTTTTATTTGAGGGCAGTTGAGTTTAAGCCACTTGCCCAAGGTCACACGGCTAGTAAATGTTAAGTGTCTGAGGCCGCATTTGAACTTCGGTCCTCCTGACTCCAGGGCCAGTGCTCCCTTCACTGCGCCACCTAGCCACCCCTGTAAGAATTTTAAAGATTAAATTTGCTTACTGGACACTGAGCCTGCTACAAAACTGCCCCCTCCACTTTTGCCCTTAGCATTATCAGCCTGGGAAATCCCCAGCAGGAAGCCCAGGAGAGAAGCAAAGGTTGGATTGCAAGTAGTTTTCAAATTAATTTTCCCCTTGCAACCACATGTAACTAGTTTTGATAGAGCTTGCACTTGGGCATGGATGTGAGCTTATGCCTGCTAAGCTTTTCCTCTTACTGCTCCCCTCCTCCCTTCTCCCCCCTGGCATCTTCCACACATGACAATGTTGGAAGGAGCCTTCTACCTCCTCCCAGAGGCTTTACCCCTCTGGTTTCTGCCCTGCTTGGCTTTGCTTTGGGGCCAAAAACTTAGCTTGCCTTTGAGCCAGAAGCAGTTGAATCCCCACATCACCCCCTAGGAATCTCTAAGTGAGTTGTTTTGGAGCCACCAAGAAGGTATTTGACGTAGTCTAAGGATGCAGGGATTGGGGGGGATTAGGTGGGACGATGTGAACAAGTGCCACCATCTTGGATTGCATCGAATCTGGCCAAGAGGGCACTGTTCGTGCCCAGGGGGTCAGGAGCAGAGACAAAGGAGGCTGAGAGAGAGGGGGGAGTGCAGGAGGGACCTCATTACATGGACCACTGCAGCAAAAAGAGCTCTTTTCTCTGAGGTTTCAGTAAAGAGGACTCCATATTTCCTGGAAGCCTGGTATAGTAGAAAGGGTCAGGAGAGCCAGCTTGAACTCTGCCATGAACTTGTGTGACAATGGACAGGTCAGCTCACCTCTCACTTCAAGTCACTGTCCTCATCTGTAAAATGGGGGTAAGAATAATTTGTTTGCCTGGCTACCCCACAGGGTTATTGTCAAGCTCTAAGTAAATTATATGTGTATATATATAATGATACACAATGATAATTGTGCCCTGCCCCCTTCTCAACTACCCCTGCACATTCTCCCAAACTACATTTGAAAGCTGCGTTAGGTGTCTCCCCTTCTGGACCACAGCAGGAAATGTATCACATAGGTAGGAAGCCACATGCTTCCAGAGAATGATAGTGAGCTGGGCAGATAACACTTGGGGACTTGGCTAGCCACCCCCCTCCCCTGCTGATCAAAGCCTCCCTGAACTACTGACAGTCAGCTATTGACATGGTGCCATGGCCTGGCCCCAGGCTAGGCCAACCAGCATTCCTGACTGTGACATTGTAGAGCCATCTGGGCAGGGAGTTTCCTGATTCTGTGGGCATGGTTATGAGACTGCAAGTCTGAAGCAGAGCTAGAGACTACCTGCAGGAGAAGGGGACTTTCTGTCTGCTGGACTGAGGACTCTGAGCTGGACAGAGGCAGACCTCCCCCATGTTAATAAGATGAAAGAGATGGACAGCAGTGGAAAGAAGATTGATTCTGTAGTCAAAGGACCGGGGTTCAGATGCCACCTTTGATGCTTACTAATAGTGTGACCTTGGATAGATCACTTGGTCCCTGGGGGTGGGGGAGGGCTGGATTAGATGGTCTCTAAGGTTGAGACCGTTCATTGATGATTTGTGTAGGTCTTGGAGGTCCCTTCTGGCTCTGATATTCTATGTTCTAAAGTTCCTTTAAGCGCTAGCCCCCTAAGTTCTGTGTTCTGAGATCCCTTCTAATGCTAATATGCTTTGATTCTAGACAGAATGAACTCTTTCCTAGCCACCTTCTGTTGGTCTATGGGCCCCCACTGTTCTTCAGAAGTCTGTGTCTAGGTGTTGGTTGAAGCTGCTGGAACAAACGTGATATTTAATGGTCCAATACATATAAGTAGCGTGTGATTGGTGTCTCTTTCTTTACATGGATTTCCAATCTCCTTAAAATAAAGGAACTCATTCTGACCTTTCTTTCTTCAGTGTCTCTTGTGTCTTTGAACTTTCCTGGGATATTCTATTTCCATAGGTAGCTGTAGGGCTCCTATGTTACAGTTCTGTGTATGGACAGGAAATCTGTCAGTGAGGCTCATAGGATGGAGGGCAAGAATAATCCCTTCCTTATTCACAGGTGACCCTATGAAAGCAAGGCTTTACTGGTCCAGCCTATCCATTCAGAATTCTATGACTGAGGTGTGGTTTATATGAATCTTGGTAATAATGCAACACTATAGAGGGATTCTATGCTGTGGGTTGCCGAGTGACAAATTGTCCTTGTGGGTCCTCTTTCGTTACTGAGACTAATTGTTTTCTTAACCACTGTTCTGATGTGTTAATACCCCCTTAATAAAAACTAAAAGCCCCTAGTGTCTAGTCATTAAAAAAACCAACAATAACAACCACCAGAGGTTAACGATGTAATAGTCCCAGAATCTGAATCTATGAATGCACTCTTCATATATATGTATGTATATGGCCAAAGATATATGCTCAGGTCAAATCCTTTTACAACAAATAGCATCTTTTATTAAGTCTATATGTAGCAAAAATATTTCAATGGCCCGTGTGCGCGGCGGTGTTGTGTAGTAGAAAGAGCACTGGGCTTGGTGTCAGGAGACCTGGGCTGGAATCACTGATCCAAAAATTACTAGCTGGGAGACTTTGGACAAGTTATTTAATCTACCGTTTTCCGGTCTGGAAAATGGAGGTGGTAACATTTGTGCTACCTGTCTCTTGGGGCTGTTGTGGGAAAATGCTTTGTAGATTTCAGAGGACTATGGAGATGGGAGCGATTATTATTTGATACAAGAAAATTTCAGTACATAAGAACTCACCATCTCCTTGAATTGGTCATAACAGGTTTGACCCATGCATGTATTTTGCTCTTGTTCAAATCAGCATAAGTCTCCCAACAGGGATCATCCTTTGGGTCTATGGATGGGATTGAAAAGGCTAAAGTGAGATCAAGTTCTTTCACACGGTGCCCAAAGAATGGGCAGACACCACTGCAGGACTTAATCCTTGTAACTGGCTACGTGCTTCCAGGCTCAGTGGTTTGTCTGTGTATACAAGGCCAGAGAAGTTGTCCAAATGTGCTGAATCTGACACTGCCAGAGCTCCTTCTCCTCCCTACATCTACCTCTCACCCAAAGATATCAATCACCTTCACAACTGAGGCTCCGCTACCACACCCAGGGCAGTGCCTTCCCTAGGTGGGGTCCTGACTCTGCCCTCCCGTAACTCTCCATCACAACTTGCCTATCGTGTGTCCTACATTCTTCGGGGAGGATTCCTGAAAAGATCTGATGAATTCATTGCTGCAAAAGTTCTAATAGTTAATAAGGCCTGAGAATCTAGGAGACCTGTGTTCTAGTCCCAGTTTTGCAAATAACTTGCTGAGTGACCTTCTCTGGGCCTCAATTTCTCCATCTACAAACACGTGAGTAGAGGAGGTTGACGTAGAGCCGACTCTAAAGTTCTTTCCAGGTCCAAAGTCCAAGGGTCAGATTAAACAACCCAGCTAACCCATGGAACCGTCATGTTTGCAGCCTGCCCAAAGGTTGGTCCCACTAGGCTCATTTCCTTAAAAGTCTTAAAACTCATCAATCCAAGCAATAAATTCTCCTCTGAATTTACCTTGGCAACATTAAAAGACTTTCTGCTCAGAAGCTGCCACGGAATTAACCCCTGTAGTTCTGTGATTGACATATGCTTTTTCCCTCTGTTGAACTCTCTGGGAACCCAAAACCTACCTGTCAACTGTTCCTGGGGGACCAACTTTTCAGAGGCAAAAGTAGCAAGCTCAGGCCTCACCTGTCTTAGTCCTGGTCCACACTTCCCAGGAATCAACCTCAGTCCCTGAAGGCAGCCAGGGGGTGCTTAGATGCTCAAAGGAAAAATGGAGAAAACAGTTTTTCTGGTGACATGTGTTTGTGGAGCATAAACTGACTGTAAAGCCTCTAGATTCAGTGGGACTGACACAAAATCCCCACATCCGTGTCCCCCAGACCACAAGATGTTCCCACAGAGGTGGCAGAGGGGATTTGAGGAGGGAGAGACTGTCTTTGGTGTCACTTCCAAGGCAGGACAAGAAGCAGTGAGGAGCAATGGAAAGGATGTTGGGCTTGGAGGGAGGCGAGTCCCGGTTTCCAATCCTGCTCTAAAACTAATATGATTTGGGTCAAGTTGCCTAATTTCCCTCAGTCTCAGGCTTCTCTACTGTAAAGTGGGGATGGCAAAGTTTGCAGCATTGACTTCACAGAGTTTTAGAAAAATAAAACAATAGCAATAATAAATAGGGTTTATAAAGTACCTTGAGGTTTACAAAGCACTTTATACATCACCTAACCCCAAATTATCTCATCTTATCCTTAAAGTAACCCTGCAAGGTGAATACTCTGATTATGCCCATTTCACAGACAAGGAAACTGAGGTAGACAGAGGTTACAACTTGTGCGTGAGGTTAAATTTGAACTCGGGTCTTCCTGATTCCAGGCCCAGTGATCTCTCCACTGCACCACCTGGCTGCCAGATGATGTACTGTCCTTTGTAAACCTTAAAGTAATACATCAATATCACCTGGTATTGTTGTCTTTTTCCCACCTCCACCCCCTTTCCCATCCCCAAAGATTCTCGAGGTCCTCACTCTGGCTTCTGTCTACTGAAGGCCTTGTATCTTGTTCGGTCGTTTCAGTCCTGTCTGACTCTTCATGACCCAATTTGCAGTTTTCTTGGCAAAGATACTAGGGTGGTTTGTCATTTCCTTCTCCTGATCATTTTACAGATGAGGAAACTGAGGCAAACAGGGTTAAGTGACTTGCCCAGGGTCACACAGCTACTAAGTGCCTGAAGTCAGATTTGAAGTCAGGTCCCTCTGCCTCTAAGGCCAGTGCTCTATCCACTGTGCCACCTAGCTGCCCCAATTACTTAAAACAAGGTAATCTTTCTGCTCCCCTCCAATCATCTCAACTTTGTATATTTACACAATTTGTTTTGATCAGGTAGGAGCTCCGGGTCTGTCCAGATTAAACCCTTCTGGGCTATTTGGTCTTAGACCATAGACAAAACCAGAAAGAAAACTGGCAAGAAGTCACCAGTGGCCTGTCCCTGACTCCAGACAAAATGGAAATGCAACCATTTCAAATCATCTGGGACTTCCCCTCAACTTGGGAACAGGTTAATGATCATATGGTATGAGAGAGGGATGCTCTCTGCCTGCCCCCTTTGTTTAATGCTCTCAGTAGACAAGGCAAGGGGACTGAGGCTTTATGAAACTCACAAAAACTTTACCTTCTCCCGCAGAGGAAAAACCTAGACCATTCAACAAGGTAGGGGAAAAAATACAATACAAAACAAAAGCCAAAGAGGCCTTGGACCCAGTGTCTGGTGTCAGATGGGGTACCTCTTCCTAAGTATCCAAGTCCTACCCCAGGCTCTGAATAGGTCTCCAGTCTCATGATGGCCTTGGTATATGGATAACTCTGGCTGACTTTTGAGTCCTCAGGGAGAACAGACCCCTGAGGCTGACACCTGCTTGGCCGCAGTTTGTGACTGGACCCACTCTGTTGTTTCCTTTGAAGGACTAAACTTCAAGATGACAGTTCAAATGGTTTGGGATTGATGAGCTAGCCAAGGTTATGAGGGATTCCAGCAGAGACGGTGAGAGCTATTCTCAGACCCCATGCAATGGCATTAATCAGAACTTGCACGTAAGAACCCCAGATTACAAGCCTCTTGACAGTCTAAAGATATGAGGGTCTCTGCCCTCAGAAAGCTTACAGGCTAGTCCAAAGCAGAGTCCAAGAAATTACTGAGAGGCACAAAATGTGAAGTGAGCTCAGAGAAGGGAGACACCACTTTCAATCGGAGTGGAAGCGTCACAGAAAAGGTGACGCTGAAGCCAGATCTGGAGATCTTGAAGGAATGGAGAGACATGGAAGGAGGGCATTCCGACCACAACCAATGGCACCAGTAGAGGTCCTGAGGGAGAGTTTAGGGCTTGTTTAAGGTGCAGCAAACAGCTCAACTTGAATAAAATTCAGTATATGAATAAGAGTGATGTGGCATCATGCTGGAAATGTAGGTGGGACCTATGGAAGGCTGAGGCTATTGGGCTAAATGTGGACTTTATTCAGTAATCCATGAGGAACCACTGGGGGCCACCTGCAGTCATCCTGATCTACATCTCACTACTGGACCCAGATGGCTCTGGAGGTGAAAGTGAGGCTGGTGACTTTGTACAGCCCTGCCTCACTTAAATCTTATTCACTTGCAAGTTGTAGCATCACCTTCCTGGTGTCATGGTCCTCTTAGAGAACAAAGGACAAGCAATCACAACAACAATGATGAACCATTAATTGTGCAAGGGACTGATCTGGAAAGTTATACTTCAGGAATATCATTCTGGAGGTGGATAGGGGATCCTTCTCCCAGGTCTCTCATAGCTAAGCAGATAAATAAAATTCCCTCCCAGATCACTAGCAGCCAGCGGACACTAAACAAGCCTAGCAGTCCCACTCCCAAAGTGAGTTGCCTAGAGCCTATCTCATCTTTCTCCCTCATGTGCCTGATTCACTGAGGCTGAATAAAAACCAAGCTGCACGCTAGCCGTCCGGTGGTCAAGGTCAACTCATGTAATTTGTTTTCCAAAAGGGTGTTCTGGGAACACATACTCTTCCATCTCCAGCAAGCAGACTTCCCGCAAGAATTAAACACAGTCGCCACCAGCCCAACTCCCTCTAACAAATCTGTCCTTTGTATTAGCCATAGCATGGTGTCGTGGAAGGTTGCCGGAGTCAGATTGAGAAGACCTGGCTTTGAGTGCTGTTCTGCTGTGTGTACAAATCACTTCATCGGCTTCTTCCTCGTTCACAAAACAGAGATGAAAATCCCTGAGTCTCTCGCAAGATCTCTCTGCGGATCAAATGAGAACATGCATGTGAAAGCACTTTGAAAACGGCTAAAGCACTCCCTATGCACGTTCAGGCATCACCATGATGAGCGGAAGGTACAAACCAGATTTTTTAAAAATTCCATTCCTCAAACTGTTTGAAAAGAAACAGCTCAAAAAGGTCAGTGGTGATCGTGCCTTTATTGACCTGAATTCAAATTCAGCCTCTGACACTAGCTGTGCAACTGTGGACAAGTTACTTAATCTCTGGCTGCCTCAGTTTCCTCAATTTTAAAATGAGGGCGATAGATAACAGGAGCTACTTCATGGGATGATTGTGAGGATCAAATGAGAGAAAGCTTATGACTGGTACTGTACACTGTAAGTGCTTAATAAATGCTAATTCCCTTCCCCTTCCCTACATGCATTGGTGAGACAGCCTGGATCTCTAGAGTGCAGACCATTTCAAATTGTCCATTCTCTGTTTCACATCTAACTCCTCTGTGTTAGCAATGAGAGCCAATGCTATGACAAACCGCCATCTACGGTTCTTTATCAGTTCTGTAGGCCAGTAGCAGGATTGTATTGTATTGTATTATATTAGATATTTTATTGTATAATGCAATAATTGTATATATATTATATATTACATATTGTATATACAATGTATTCTATAATATATACTATATAGTATTGTATTATATCTGATAAGCTGTATCCAGATGATGACTTTCCTCAGCCACTGAAAAAGATGGTAAATTTGGCTACTTTTGGAACGATTAACCCAAGACAACTGAGAGGGAAATAGAAAAAGAGATGCTGTGTGTTGATGAAATACTTCCTCTTCCCACCTAACAGCTGCCCCGCTCAGCTTCCTATCTCTTCCCTGCCCAGGACTCGAGAGAGGGAGGCACTAATAACAGAACAAGCAGGAGGGCCAAGAAGTAATAGAATAAAAGACTGAGGCCATTCCTAATACGAGTGGCAATTGATGACAGTGAGGAAAACAGGAAACAGCTCTGTCCAGTTCGGAGTTAATGAACCCATCAACTCCTTGCCAAATGAAATGACTGGATGGTGTTTGGGGGGTGGGGTGGGCAGCAGAATCGTGCCCCCTTCTACCCTCTAATCAGAGTCTCTATTAGGTTTGATCAGTGCCTTCTTGCTCTCCATGGCCACTCATGTTCCCAATGGAATCCCAGACTCTGGAATGTGTAGCAATCAAACCACAAAGGGCCAGAGACACTCAGAAATTGATGCATCCCCTGAAGGCCTATTTAAAGCAGGGAGAGCCCAGAAGCCTTGAGAAGCTCAGACTGGCTCTTTCTAGGCCATCCACTGGAACTAAGAAAATCAGCAACCTCCTGGGGAAGGAAAATCCAGAAGGAATAATGTAAGTAGATTTGACTCCTTGTCATGAAACAGCTTACTCCAACACACATCTTTGCTCATCCCTGAAGATGGATGCAGGACAGACCTAGTTCCTGTCTATTACAGCTAGCCAACGACGCTCAGTTTAGACAGGTGCAAACTGGGACTAGGGTCCAGACTGGATTAAGAGGGTGAACGAGATGGTAGGATTGAGAACTGGGTGCTTCCAACTCCTAAGAAGCTTGAAGTCAGAGTCTAGGGGAAGGCAGCTGAAATCTTTCAGGGTGCTGATGAACTGATTTTCACCATTGGGATGAGAGGGTTTCCCTAAAAGAGAACCATCTTGCTCACCTCCACTTAGCAATCATTTCATCTGAAAAGCCTAATCTCCTTCAACCTGTGCAGGATCCTGCTGCAAAGGATTTCCCAGGAGAAAGCGAAGTTATTTCCCTGTGGGTCTTTCAAAGCAGACAGGTTTGTAGGGGGTGGGATTTTTTGGTTTGGGTTTTTTTTTTCTTTCATGCTTTCTGGCTGAGGTTACTTCTATAAAATGCTTTCAGATGAACTGATTTTTGGAAGGAGCTGAAAGACTGTGGAGAACATCGTTCTGTGTTCATTAGGATAGTTTTTATCTAAATCATAGTTCGACTCCCTAGGGAGCAGAAAGGGAGTCCTAAGCTCTGTAGTCAACCATGACAGGGCCCCTCAGCTACAGAGGGAGAGTAATTATTGTAGGGACAGTGGTGTTTGGAGTAGCTTTATTTATGCTTCAAAGTCTACGGTGGGCCATCTTGCATTGTGTCTCAAGGAGCCAGGCTGATAGGACCACGTAGTCTATTTTTCATAGGCCTTCAGAGCTGGTTCTAAATTCTAGGAGCATCTGATTTAAATGTTAAGAGGACATTAATAAGCAACCTAACTGAACAGCTTAGCCAGTCCTATATATTATCAAGTTGAGACCTATTAGAAGTGGATGCTCATAACTTTCCGCCCAATGCTTCTGAGATGATAAAGCCCAAGAGTCAATAATTATAATAAAAGACTAATGAGACCAAATTCACTCAACCCTACCAGGGCAAAACTACACTGCTGTAAACCACTCAAGCAGTTGCAGTATTATAGCACTAAGCTGCCAAAGCAGCCAAATCCAGGGGATTTCAGTAGAGTGAAAACCAGCCTAATTGGTACAATCAACTCCCAAGCCTGCTAAGAAAATAAAAGCCCAAACACCCAGCCTAGTGACACTAACTAATGCTTCTTGGAAGTTGGGCTCAGCTGAGGATCTCCAGCTCAGCTCCATAGTGTTTGCCCAGACTTTGAGATGTTACTGTTGACAAGTTGTTTTGAAACACTGAGTGTGTGCAGTCTGTAACTTTCTCCCTCTGCTCCCCAATGCCAACAAACCAGATGAAAGCACCTCACTCCCTCTCCTGTCTCCTCCTCCTGACTCTGGGTGCCTGCTTTCCTCCAAGTGACAGAAGAGAAACTGGAGCTCCAGTGAATGGCATTGGCAGGATTCCGATGAGTGGGTCAGAGATGGTGGGAGGTCACCAGCCTGGCTTCCCAGAAGGAGCACCTAGGCGGAAGAGATTCCAAGATCCAGCCTCCCTGTTCATCATGGCTAAGAAGCTGCAGGGGCTTGGTAAAGAGAGAGCTGGTTTCAGATTCAGGTTTGGGAGGCAAGAGGTGAACAACAAAGCTACCAACATCTACCTAGCAAGTGAAGAAAAGTGGAATGGCCTACTGGGCACCCTGGCTGAGGAGCTCAGCGGCTACAATAGAAAGAAAGGTGGTTTCAGCTTCCGCTTTGGCCGGTGATGAGGGGCTGCAGATGGCTAGGATGATACCATGGAAAGGAGTCTGTTCAGGGACTTTCTCCCATCTGTCTCCTCCAAGTGAAATGGATGTCCCTGGTTTTGTCTTGTTTTAATTCCCATTTACCCTAATTCCCAACATAAATTGCCAAGAAACTCAGAACATTAGTATGTGGGCTTTTCTGTATGTTATGCTGGTGGGTCAATGTGTGAATTTTGTGACCCTCTGGTACCAAACTTTGCTCATGAAACAGGATGAGAGAGAGATGGTGTATTCTGGTAAGGAAAAACACAGCCTTTGTTCAAACTCAATGAAAAGCAACAATGATCAGTCTGCATCACTCTTTCCCTCCCCCAGTGGTATGTTTCTCATTGTTTTAAAGCAATCCCCTGGCCTCAGTGGCACTGAGCTGAGAACGATGCAATGCAATGAATAAGAATTGGGAGAGCTTGCATGCCATGCTCTAAGTTGAAGGCAGAAGGACTGAGTGATTATAGTGGGATAATCAAAGTGTTGACAGTCTCCACAGGGATGCCTGTAAGCTGACATCCAAAATGTGGCTATGAATGAGGAGTAGATTCTATTGGGCACTATGCACAGATTTCAAAAGTCCTAGTAAAACAAACAAAAAAGACCTACCAATATTCTTATTCTCCATCCCCATTAACACAAAATGCCTCTGGCAGAAAAACACTGCTCAGTGTCAAGATGCCATTTTGGACAGGGTGGCTGCCCAAGCTATTGGGATAAGCCATCTTCCGAGTACCATGCTTTTACTGGGTCAGGGATCTTGTGGGAATTGAATGAGCCATGCATGAAAAGGCATTTGATGTTGCTATTTAACAAGGCTGGATTTCAAATGTTCAATATATGTATTTCTTTTTAAATAAAAATTACAACCCCTGCAAACTACAGACTCTTAACTACAGGTCGTTAGTACATTAGAACTTAAATTTACTGTGCTGTGAATGTCTTAACACTTTGAAGACTGAAAACTATTGCATATACCCACACACTTTTCTTGACATTCCTTTAATTGACAGCCTAGGAAATGTCCGTGGCCAAAAGGTAAAGACAATGCAGAGTATGTTTTCTTATTCTATTCAGCCTTTGCTAGTTTCTTTAGAGAGAACATATGAAAAACAGTTCACCCACCCCAGGAAAAATCAGAGCTAAGCCTGCAGTGGTTTCAGACCTGGGGCTGGGTCCCTCGCCTGTTTCAAACACAGTTTTGGTATCTCCTTAGATGCTATCCCATGTCAGATACAGCGAACTGATGCTGCTCACATGCTGGTCGGCTTCAATGGCTAAGACAAGGAGCATATATTGATGTAACTATAGCAACATTTCCCCTCCTCTTTTAAAGCTGTACCTTACTCTTGTTCACAATTGAATAATTTTCCATTGAACTGTCACAATTAATTGGTGGATTTTTATTAGCCTTTTAGAACCACACTGGGCTGAGCCCAGCTTGGCGGCACGTAGTATTCAACAGTCCTTTCTCATTTTGTGAGGGACTTGCATTCTCTGGCTACAGCCCTCAATCTTCAACAGTCTGAGAGATGCCTCATTATGGAGAAACATATTGGTGCTACAATAGTACCAAACTGATTTAGAATAGAGAAACATGGGCAATAAGATGGAAAAGGAATAGTGGAGTTAATAATTTACTTTCCATTAGGGCAAGTCTCTTTCTGCTGGAGTTTTTCCCTTAACTCTAAACTGGACACTAACAAAGACAGATATAATCTTTGTGCCTGGGGCATGTGGTCTGCTTTCAATGACCATTTTGGCTTGGGACAGCAGCAATGAAGATTGGAGGATGGGACTAATCAAAGGAATATAATGAGGGACCAAAAAGAATGTGTGTCATCATTAGGGGGAAAGATAATTCAGAATGCTTCCTGAAAGGAAGAAGTGAACTTTAAATTAACACTAAAATTGCAACAGGTACTGATTCTGGGAGGGTAATCCCCCATTTCTTTACTCATCTAATGACAAAAATTCTAGAACTCTTAAGTATAAACCCTTTTTGGTCAAGTTTTTTGAAGTGAATTCCCAAGAGAGTCACACTTTTGTGAATTTATGCCATGAAGTCTTAGACTAATTCAGCCAATACTCTTTCATACCAGGCGTGTGCAATACACAGAGAATTCCAACAGTCTCTGTGCAATTTTTAGCTTTAATAGCTTAAAATTTACTCATGTTCACAACTGACTTTTGGGACACTCTGTATGCATATGCGCTTTAATAGAAGGTAACCTGGGTCCCTTTCTCTTTGTGCATTAACAAACATCCCAAAAGCATGTAATTGCATTGTCCATTCATTAATACTGAGTAAAACAGCAAACCAGAAAGGGAGATAAAAAAAAAATCACAGAGCTATGAAGGATGCCTAGAATGAATTCTCCTTATTCTTTTTGTTCTCTTTTCTAGAGAAACACTCATATGGTCATTAATTAATGTCACTTTGAAGCATACCAAAAATTGAGCCATTCCGTAGTACATAAGGATAGCTTTTGACTACAGCATTTGACCAACTTACTTTTGTCAGGAAAGCATGATGTCAAGAGAAAGTATGATTTCAGAGGAATGGAAATACTGACATTAAGTTTTCACATTAAAATAATACACAAAAACAACTAACACCCAACAACAAATCAAGCTAGTCTTCCAGTTTACTTGCACATTCAGGCTCAATAATGCTGAAAATTGGAGCAATCAAATTGTTAAATGCATTGATCTGTTAAATCACCTCCCACTGTATTTGGCTAAATTTAGTCTTTAACCCCCCTGCCCTCCTTCATGCCATCCCCACCATTTCCTGGTTAAAGGTCTGTTTCTTCCTGATGTCAACCAATCATCCTTCTCCATGCAGCTAGCCTCAGAATTCTCCTTCACAGTAAAAATTACTCCCCAGATTAGTGGAGGTGAAGGTCTTTGGAAAACATTTATTTTGGAAACAGATTAGGCTCCCCTGAGCAACTCATTCTCATTCCCTTACTTTTCCAAATCAAGTTCACTGAAGCATCTCGATGACTGTTTGCATCTGTTAATTGTCTTTATCTAATACACAAAAAGGTCTCCATTTTGGGTGTGTAAATCTAAAGGATTTTAGTCATTAAAATTGAAGGTGGAAGTAAATAAACAATGCTACTGAAACACAATCTTACTTTTACAATTGTGGTTATTTTTAGACCACAAAATAATTCCATACTTTGTAATATATAGAAATTGTGGTGTTTTAAAAAAAATTCACAAACCATCTCTCTCCAAGTATGACAACCATGAATGAATTTAATTCACGTCTCCTCCCCATGCTACTAGAAGTTCAAATGTTCCCTTAGCCTCTAAGCTAATGGACACCTTTGCAGAAAGGGGTACACTGGACCCTATGAAAGTGCCTCAGAATACAGCTAAGGCAATAGAGAGGAGATCTCTAACACTCTGAGAACAGGCTTGGTTAAACTGAGCAAGTTAGTCATGGAATGTGTCAGACTCAGCACCCCCCTCCCCCTTTAAACTGTATATGTGGGAGTAGAGGTAATAGATAATATCTTGCTTCCTGACCAGTTCCCTAGCACCCTGGAAACTGAGGAAAACTGACAGACATTAGATATGGGACCTCTCCAATCCAGGGGGTGAAAAGATGGAAGACATCTTTGGAGTCTCCCAACCCCCAACGTCCAGTCAAAGATGAAATGCTTTGATACATTCTTGAAGATATGCAGCATTCCCCCTATCTCCAGCCCTCATGAGGACTCAGTCTCAGTCAGCTGTAAAGGATATCATTGAATAAATCACACATGAACATGTAAATTTGGGGTACAGGTTCTTTTTCCTTCTTAATATAGATGATGATTTACCACAATATCACTTATTTGGTGAGGCATTTGCTCCAAAGTATAAGAATTAAAGTAGGAGAACTTGATCAATTCTCTTTTTAATTTTAAGAAATAACCCTACAAACTCAAAAAAAACACAGCATGAATTCACCAGGTGTTTTTTTTAAAGCATGATATGAATTATAAATCTGTTCACTATTAGCCGTGACTCAGGGAATGATACCACAAGAATCTCCACAACACCTGGGGAAACTAGTCTCAATGTTATTTATCACAGGCTTTCTTCAAGTGATGTGAAGACCCAGTAGATATCACAGGTTACAATGAGATGTTTATAAAAGGCCATTTTAAATATAGGGTTCTTATATCAGGAATTTCCTATATGATTTTATTATGGTGTTGGCAAGATCCTTGGAATTCTCCAAATTAAAAATTAAAAATAGCATCACCCAGTAATATGAATGAACTGGAACTGGGGCAAAATTAATTTCTGTTAGGGTACTCAGGAAATTCTCGGGAAGCAAGATGAATCATCTTTTAGGTTTGAAACTAACTGTCCAATGAAAAGGAAGATTTAGCTACTTCTGGAAGAAACACTGTACTAGTCAGAAGACCTGGGTTCTAATACTGGTTTCACCACTAGCTAAATCGTTCCCATAATGTTTCAGTTACAAGGAACCCAAGGGACTAGGTGGTTCAACTTTCTGGAAGTTTATGGATGAGGACACAGAACCTCTGTAAGGCTAGGTGACTTGCCTACGGTTGCACAATTTGCACACTTTTAGGTATAACAGAGAAGGGATTCAAATGCAGGTCTTCTAACTCCTTTATGTTCAGTGACCTTTCCATCATAAATGAAGCTGAGCAAGTGAGTTCATGTCTTTGATTCTCATTTTTCTCATCTACAGAATGAGGGAATCAGACAACCTGATGGTCCACAGCTCTAAAATGCTGCCATTCTAGATGTGGAAATCTACCAGTTCTTTGTTCATGCAAATTTTTTTTTTATCTCGAATATTTTCGTCCTCTGATGATGCTCAACACATCTTCTTGCAACAGAGTTCCTTTCACAGAGTTTTTGTGAACCGTACTTTTCAATATGCTTTGGTGAGCATGATATGTATTCCTTTGACAAGTCTACTGGTTTAATAAGTATTATTATCAGAGGGCTCTACTTACTTCCCCAACTTCAACTTTCCAAGCTGTCAGCCAGTGTTAAATGGAGACCAAACCCATGAAGAAAGAGAGTCCCTCTTGACAACCTGTGCTCAGTGGGTGGCTAGAATAGGCCTCTGTAAAGGGTTACCATTACAGTCTTATAACACCACGTAGGCCAGCACTCCACAGCTATTCATCATTCCCACAAAGAAATAAGACACTAAGCATGTCAAAGACAGGTAAATGAGGGGTGCTTTAAGCTGATGGGTGGTGGCAGAAAGAGGGTTCAAAGGCAAAGATAAGAAGAAATGCCTTTCTGGAGGTGTTAACTCTTTCAAGCCAAGAAGTAGCTATTCAGGAAATTACCTCTTTCTGCACACGAAACAATACCACAATAGCACGAAAGTTAATGCAAGTTTCACAAAGGAAATCATTTATTCTTTTCTGCCTGTCACTATCAAGTGGGTAAGTTCATTGCTGTTTAGCCCCACCTTAGTTGCTGAATTACAAGTAGTCTAGGTTGCTGGAAAGTAAGTTTCTTATGATGCAAGAAAGGTCTGAGAAAAGGGACAAGGAAATTGTTCCCGACATTGCAGATAATGACACAGGACGAGAGACAGTCACAGTCTCTGTGTGCTGGTAACCACTTTGGGAAGGGTCAGTGAACCTTGTTTCATAAAAGGTGGAAATGAAATAGATAAAGGAAACAGATTTGTTTTGTGCAATAATCATTCACTTGTCCTCCCTCTCTACCCCCTCCTGGCAAGATATAACATTAAAACTTAAGACCCTCACACCCCACCCCAGGCTCTGATAGGCACCATACATACAAAGCCTTTATATCCCCTTTACCAAAACGAGAAATCTTTCTCTCACCAAAAACTGGATGGTTCACAAAAAATGAGGAGTTAAAGTTTAAAACAATACATGAAGAGGCTCTTATTTTTTGCCAACATTGATTTATTTAAAAAATACTAAGGAAGACAGACTTGGACTCAAAAAACATTAAGAGAGTCACATATTGAACAAAATGTATTGGACCAAAAAAAAAAGGGGGGGGGGGAATGGCACCATAGGTATGACAGAAAGGACAGCTGAAAAACTATTTACACATTTATAAAAGAGTAAGTCTATAAAAGAGTGTAATAGCAAGATACAAATGCATAACATAGTGGCACATTATGTTAACAAAACAAAAACAGTACCTCATAAAACAGTCCAAAGATTTGTGTGTGTGTGGTTTGTTTTGTTTTGTCTGTTTAAAAGGCAGCTGGTGGTGTTTTAACATCTCCTTCTGTTTGTAAATCACAGCAGTCTGTGAGGGCAAAGAGGGGACATGAGAATATAAAAAGCGTATTGGAAGGAAACCATTTTAAAAACCATTTCTAGCAGAAAAATAAAATACAAGTTAAGGTAATTAGTGTAAAAATAGTGTATTGAGTTAGAGGAAAGGGGGAAGGAATGTGGTTTTTCTCCTGGTTTCTGTAACTGTAAAGGGGTTAAATTGCACCATTACTAGTCATAACCCTTGTTTCTTGAGTAATGGGGCAAGTCTCTGTTTAGTCCCCTGCCTATAGCTTCCTGCCCCTCAACCAGCCTGGATACTGGCATGCAGAGGTCAAAGAACACCGTGAGCGGCTGCCCCATGAGTCATGGTCCCCGGACCTCTGGCACTCCCAGGGAGTCCCTGGGGAAGAATGAGCAAGACAAAAGATGGCTGCCTGTCATTTGAAATACTTTCTGTGGGCTTTCCCTCCCCCCTTAACAGTCCCTGACAGAACCCCTAGAGAAACATTAGATTGATAAGTGTTGTTCATTGTAATTAAATAAAAGGCATTCTCCACACTCCAAGCATGTGGCCAAATGTGGCCAGGGCCTTTGGGTGTCAACACTTTTTTTCCTTTCTCTTTGGTGCAATGAACTCTGTGCTCACTGGCTGCTAGCTTCTGTATAAGAACTGGCAGCCATGATGACACTCACAGATTTGCAGAGAACGGAGCTTGTTCAGGGAGCCTTTGAGAATGTCAGGAAACTAAATAGTCTTTTGTCTCAGAAAGGGGCTGTACGAATGTGCTTTGCTTAGAGGAGTGCATAAGGAGGAAATAAATGAATACATGACTGGATCCACACTTGTGTTCTCAGCATGTCATCCAGTGACTAGAACTGTGAAAGGGCAATCCCAGATCTGCCGAGTGCAGAGACTCCGACTGCTGTGGGTGGCTGAACAACTTACACAATTGTCCCCTTGCTTTCCTGGCCTTGTTCCTTCTCTATGTGATTGCAGCAGCATCAACCCCATTTTCTTTAGGAACCAAAGTCTGCTGGCCCGTTTGGCACTACATGTCACAAAAGGGAGCCAATTTCTTCTCCAGGATAAAGGAAAGACTAGATGACCTTAATCACAACCACTTTGTACCTCTTCCTTGGCCCTCACTGCTTACCTAATGAGCCAACCAGTTGTGTCCCTTATCACAACTTACTAACCCAATAATCATCAGCTCTCCTTCACATAAGAAAACGAGGGGGGAAACTCAGCCCTTGGCCAACAGGTGAATCAGAGGGGCCAGCCTTGCAGTGATTGCTCTGAGCACCCTTCTGAGTATTTTATTTCCTCAAACGTATTTTTTAGCTTAGGAGACTTAAGAAAATCAGTCAGGACAATTCCCTTCATAGAACAAGGAGAAATAAGTGTTAGCAATACTTTACTGGAAAGGCTCAAACATGTTAGTGTTTCAGGAGACTCATCCTTTGGGAAAATGGCAAGAGAAGGACACAGGAATGCCTCTGGAGAGGAAGAAAACAAAACCCCACATCTTCCATTCCCACGTCAACTTAAAGCTCATTCTAAGCGGCGTTAGTAAAAAGGGACAGCAGGGCCTTGGTATTTTGGCTTCAGTCCACAAAGATGGAACTCCACAGATGGGTTTCAGAACAGCAAAGACTCAGGAAACCTGGGCTGAGAGGGAGAAAAACCTATCATGATTGATATCCCATGGCCTAGGCAGTCAGGCTGCGTGTGCTCCAAAGCAGCACACAGTCTGTACCTTGTACGCCTTTTCCTGTCTTGGAGGCACTGGGTCACCGGTCTAGCTCTCGGGCTACACCTATCAGCAGTCAGCTCCGGCTGTCTGAGCCCTGGCTTTTGCTACCTCTGAACAATATCGCTGATTTCTTTCACAGAGCTGAGAAGCTTGCTAAAGTCCTGGGTGGCAGCAGGGCCGCTGCCCGCCGTCGCAGGGCAGATCTGAAGCTCTCGGAGGTTGTTTTCCAACTTGTTGATGGCCTCCCTGAAAGCAAACTTGTTTCGCATCTGTTGGATGGAGTCCACGTAGTTCACACAGAAAGTATAAAGGTTTTTTCCTGCTTCCAGCACAGCACTATGGCTGGCCATTTGCTCTGAGTTTTTGGAGATAGCCAGGCACAAGGCCTCGGTGCTGTCTAGGACCACACCTTTTGTGATAGCACCACTAGCAAGCCTCTCTGGGGGCTGGCGGGTTTTCCGCAGGGACACTCGTGTGGATATGAGAGGAATAAAAGCAGTGGAAGATAGCTGTTCCCCTCCAAGGGTTGATGAAGCAGGTGGTAAAATAGAGGGAGAAGTGGTTGGAGTGGTTGTTGGGGCCACTGACAGTTTGTTGGACGACTGTGGCTTTGGTACAGAGGAGAGCCCAGGCTTTTTGACACCTTCTCCTAACTGGCTTTGTTTGGCAGCATCACTGTTCACAGCATCTGCTACCATAGTCAACTGTTTTGCTTTAATACTAGGCCCTCCATCCCCCACCACTTCTTGGCCAGGACTATGAGAGGACTTTGTGGACTTCCCAGCAGATGACGATGGTGGAGGAGGTGGGGCAGGTTTAAGTCTGGAGAGCTTTCCCTTGTCCTTCCCTAATGATTCAGAAGAATGTTTGTGCCTCCTCACTCTGGGCTCCTCACCGGAGACCTTACTGGTCCCCATAAATGCACTGGAGGCAGCTTTGCTAACAGGGACTTGTTCAAGTACAGCAGGGGCTCCTAAGGCACTAGGTTTCCCAGTTTCATCCTTGTGAGACAGGCCGGAGGAAGCCGTCGCTGTGACTTGCCTACGGACAAGTTTTGGTGTCAGGTTTGGGGGGCTGGAACCAGGGCTGGACTCTGTGTCTTTGAAGACATCATCAACAGCCTCCTCATTCTGTTTCAGTAGCCTAGGGGGTGGGGTCACTGTGCCCCTGGAAGTCACATCCGATTTATTTTCACTTGCCCTTTTCCGAGGCAAGGCTGGCTTCTCACTCTTGTGCCCACCAAACGTAGAAGAATCAAACTGCCTCCCGGTGGACTGCAAGTCTCGAGGCAGTGTTACTGACCTCCATTCTGTATCCTTGGCCCCATGGGGTACACAAGAGGCAGAACACGACCTCAGGAAACGCTTGCTGGAGTTGGTATTACTTTCTTCTTCACTGGTTGCCAATCGACTACTTGTTGATGCAATGGATTTTTTCCACAAGTGAGGAGACCGGAAGCCTGAGCTCCCTGATACAGCTCCATTGCTAACCCCATTGCTTGGACTTGGAAACTTGGATGACTCAGCTACATCTAAGGGAGCTGTAATAAAAGTGCCATTGAGGACATCTCGAGTCTCATCCTCTCCACCTCCCCTACGGTCTGAATGACCATCCATCTCCCGAAAAGAACTGCTGCGTTTTGGAGGGGTTGGAGCTGTTTTCTTCTTCTTCTTGATTAGGGCACTAAAGAGGTTGGTTTTCTTGTCTTTGGGAAGAAGGCGTTCATCTTCATTCAGGCTACTGTCCTGGAGAGTTCTTTCTTTCCTTGGGAGCAGCGGAGAAACAGCAGGCTCATGATCTAAAGGATCTGAAACAAAATTAGGAAGGTTTTGGTGAATCAAGAGAAAGCATTTCCACATTCCTTTTTGTGACCATATCACTGAGACCTCCTTCCTATAAGACCAGACTGGCACACAGATTCTGCAGCACATGCTCACTGCTCATAAACTATTCCCTAAAATGATTATCAATAAATATTTTTTTAGATATTTCTATTTCATTTTGACAAATTAGTTCTTTTGTATGCAGAGGTCTGCATTCTAATGTTGTAATTACTAACTATTTATCAAATCTGTGACTATTTTCTTCTCTAAGGAAGCCTCTCATTCACTGAGTAACTGAAGACATAGGAATAAAAAGTAGGGGTGACACTTGTCTCCTTTTCCCCTCATTTGTTTAGATTAAAGTACATGAGTTCCTTTCTGACATCAATATCTGGTCAAGTGAAAACAATGACCGAGGCAAATAGAAACTCTGAACCTATTCCCCTCAGATCACTCAACCATCTGAATGTTCTAAGTGGCATAATTTGGAAGGGAAGGTGCTTCATGCCATAGAAACATAGTGACAATGAGCTATTATGCTCTGAAGACAGAGGGGATGACCTTTTTAAATCTTCAAACTGGCATCCTTTAAATATGAAGAATGGTTTACAATAAATGTATCTGGAGGTCTTGATGTCCTCATTTTTGAATAACAGGTGTTCTCACCAACAGGTCAACTACTGGAATAAAATTTGTCTGCTAGCACTCTCTAAATCTAAATCGTTTGCTTATAGGACAATATATCCATTTACCACAAATCAGGCAACGTAAGGGAAAAGATTCAGGGGAGTCAGTGATTACTACAATTTTTGTATGGAGTAGAGTCAAGTAAGAAGGGAGAAGTTCTAGTAAAACATTTTCAATGTTAATACTTGATGCTCTTGGCTTTGCACTATATTTCCCACTGACATATATCTTTAAGTGGTGTTAGTTGCCAAAAATGAACCACATTTCTTATTAAAATGCTTTTTATCCTGCACTAAAGTCCTAATACATTGCTTCATCATGGCATGGAGGAAGCCCGGCTGGTGCCAGTGCAACACAGGTTTCCACAGGAAACCCACATCAAGCTGAAAAGACTTGAGGGTGGGTTTCCTGATGGTCTGCAGATATGTCAATGGGAGGACCAACTTAGCTAAGCTCAGAGAGGTTCCTGTCCAGAGGGTTTGTCACTGGGTGATGACTAATTTTTGGTTACAGTAATTTATTAAATGGTCTACTATGGCTTAGATGTGTGATAAAATCAGAGATCCTTGATGTAGTAATTGGTTACGAGTTTCCATTAAAAATTTCTTCCTAAAGCCTTTATCAAGCAAATTAAAAATTAAAAAGTCAACAAACATTTATTAGGTTCCTGCTATAGGTGTGCGTTGTGCTTAACACCTCATAGCATGATCCTAAAAGGATGGAAAGTAAATAGCAATGAGGGGTCTGGGCTCTGCTGGGGAGAATGTCCACTCAGGGTCTACTTTGCTTATTAGCTATTCAGACAGGAAATTCCCAATCTACTCAAGTGGTTTAAATCATAGCTACACTCGAAATCATGACACCCCAATACACAATCCAACCTCCTAAATTCCCCTAGGTAGTTACATTGCAAAGGTACTTTTTTCAGGAACCACCAAATACTATAAGTAGTAGAATGGCACAGTAGTAAGAGCACTGATGTAGTGGACAGGACAATGATTTTGGGGACCCACCCTCATCCTAGCTCTGACATTTAATAGCTTTGTAACCCTGGGCAAATACTTAACCTCCCCTCTGTCCCTAACTTTTTTCTTCATCTATACACCACACAAATGAGTTTTTTCACATCGCTAGTCCTGTACCAAAGGAGGATTGGGGGGGGGGGGGTAGAGAGGAAGCGGGGGTTGATTTGGTTTTCTTTGAGGGAGCTTTTCATGTCAATGTTCTAACTACAATCCCCCTTTCATTTGGGTTCAATATTTATTATTGTTTTATCTGCCCTGGAATGGGAACCACAAATGCTTTGAATAATAGATGAAAAGGCGGATTAGTTTCTCAGTAGATTTTATAAGCATCTCTGCCTCTTTGACCGAACTAACTGCCAAAGCCAATTGCTCCTTAATGATTCCCAAAGGGAGAGAGGGGTGCTGCAGGGTGATTAGCTTTCTGTTTTCAATGGAGATCCTTCCACTTTAAAAAAGGTTTGACTCTATTTCAGGACTTGTTCCTCTATGCAGGGTCTAGTGGATATTTAAAAGACAAGAACAAGTTCTCCCTTTTACTTTCCATCCCTGTACATTGACCTTGGAAGTTCCTAGTAGTTTGGAATCTGCATAGTAGGAGGGAAGATTCAAGGTCTAGTAGCACATATCACCTTCTCCCTGACTCCTTCCATGAGTAGTGTCCAGCAGCTCACTGGCCTCTTTATTTTCAGCAGCTCTCCTGGATGTTCTGGTCTTAGTTGGCAATTCTGGTGCCTGCAGCAGCGTACTGACAACACTTCGCACACCTTTCTTCCCCAACTCTTTTTCCACCTCTAAAAAAACATGAAAGAACCATTATTGGCAACTGTCTTAAAAGTCTTTTGTTTTTTAACTTAATAGGTGATTACTCATAAATTATTACAGAAAAAAACCAATGTTGAAGCAAAATTTAACATCTTATACTGCAAGGTTACAAAATAAAATACCCCTCTAGATCTCTTCCTTGCTTCCAGGTTTCTGACGGCTCATCAGCACACTCCTTTCCATAATGCAGAGAGCACAGAAAACATTGCTGCATTTGGGCCAAAGGGTACATACCCGTAGCCTGCATGCTCCCATCCCTAGCCTCTTATTGACCTTGGCATAACACTATACATTACCATCTGATATGCTGGACTCCTGAAACATCGTTTCAAAGGCTTGGTGGATTTCAGCAAAAGAGGGCCGATCAGAAGGACTCCACTGCCAACCTGGACAAATAAAATCTAAGTTAAACAAACCATCAATGACTCCTTATGAAGAAAATTTTAGGCTATTGCTCAGCATTCTAAATGGAGAGTGGGAATATTAAAGGCACATCCTACTCCCATGCGCCGGCAGCTAGGTGGCACAGTGGATAGAGTACCAAGCCAGGGGTCATCTTTCCAAGTTCAAATCTGGCCTCAGACCCTTACTAGCTGTATGACCCTAGGAAAGTCACTTAACCCTCAGTTTCTTCATCTATAAAATGAGCTGGAGAAGGAAATGGCAAACTACTCCATTATCTTGGCCAAGTAAACCCCAAATAGGGTCATGGAGAATCAGAAATGAGTGAACAACAACAGACTCCCATTTAGCACTACAGCATGGATCAGGAGTCAGAGAAGATGAATGCCAAAAACTCACGGAGTGACCTCAGGCAAAGGGAAGGGACTGAACTGGATCATTGCTAGGTTCCCTTTTGGCTCTAATTGCTAAGACTATCTTCTTTTCCTTGGGGGAAAAAAAAGAGTATAACCTCCTTATGTTACACATATACATAAAACATACATTCACATAAAAATACAATTATTTTCATTACTAAGAATAAAATTCCTTGGAAATAACACGGCCAAAAGACTCTGCTTCTAACCTTCCACATATATCCCTTTACGAAAAAATTTTAGTCTAGTTCAGCTAAACAAAATCTTTCTCAAGAGGTTGGCAGAAAACTCACATGCTCTCATGAGTTCATAAACTTTTTCTGGGCAGCCCTCTGGACGTTCCATGCGATAGTTTTTTTCCAACAACTCATATACTTGTGACAGATCAATTCCAGGGTAAGGGGACATACCATATGTTGCAATTTCCCAAAGTAACACCCCAAATGCTGGAAGAAACAGAAAGAAAGAAGCTGAAATTCTTAAGATTTACCCATGACTATCATCGGTGCATTAAAACTATTCTGGAGAGTCAAGCACTATGCTCAAAAGCAGTTTGGATGCTAACAGGCTTTAACAAGCTTCTCTGTTAATCAAGACCTGTGACACAACGGGGTGAAATCAGACTGCCTTTCAATTTACTCATTGTTTCAAACTTGAATGCTCTGAAAGAATTAGGATCTTTCAAGTTCTATTAAAGGCATAATTAAGGAAAGTCACAGTGGATTAACCATTATGTAGTCTCTAGAAATATAATCGTTTTGGCACTATAGCACAGTGGATACACACCTGCACTGGGAATCAGAGCTCTAGTCTTAGCTATACCAAGCCAAGGACCTCTGTGATCCTGGGCAGAGCAGGCTCTGGCTTTCAGCTGAGACCTCTAAGGTTCTATCTAGCTAAAAGATTCCAAAATCACGTTTTAGAATATTTATATTCAAGACTTAGTCAAGGAAGGTAGTGGTCATTCTATCCTATGAACATCAATACCTCCATAAAGTAGGGAGCAGCAAGGAGAGCTTCGCATTAATAGTAACTATGGATAAGCCAGTTAAGAACTGTCACTTGACAAACTGAATGGCAACACCTAAGAAAAACACTACAAGAACAGAAGCACTGCTTATGAAGTCTAAAATCATGTGTCATTTAACTATCATGCCAAATATGAATACCACATTTTGAATAAAAACAAAAAGCTAGGAAGAGAAAAAAATGTAATTTATATTCAAATTACTTTGGAAAAATAAATTCACAGATACATCAAACAACAGGAAGTATTGCTTCTCTATGGAAGGAAAAAGGGAAAAAAATAAAAGAATGAGGAATAAAGGGGGGGGGGGAAAGGAATATTACAAAGTATGTAAAAGAGAGGGGAAAAAAAATGAGGTAGTAGCAAGAAAGAGAATGCCAGCCAGAAGATAAGATGGAAGGAATGAGAGCAGGTTTTTTTTTTAAACCAAATATACAAGTCCTTACCCCAGACATCTGACTTAATGGAAAATTTATTGTAAGCCAGGCTTTCAGGTGCTGTCCATTTGATTGGGAACTTAGCTCCAGCATGGGCTGTGTAGGTATCTCCTGTCATTAACCTGCTCAGGCCAAAATCAGCCACCTTCACCAAGTGGTTTTCCCCTACAAGGCAGTTTCGGGCAGCAAGATCCCTAGGGAATAGAGAAGTCAATCCATCAGAGGTTCTGAACATCATTTCAGTTTTGGAGATTGGGAACAACAGTTTTGGAGATTTAGCTGAACTAAAAAAAATGATAATGGCAAACAAAAGTCATCTGTTTTCTTTGAAACTGGTGTTATTTCATTAAGTCTGACATTGGAGAATATTCCTATCAAGACTCCTCTTGTTCCATTCATATTTTAAGTATATTTTACTCAAACTACATTTGTCAATTTTCTCTTCTTCCGTAACACTTGCCCAGGTACATCTCAAAATCTCTCTTATCTGTAATCTGCCTCATCTTGTCTCCTGATTCATCCAGAGAAATCCCATTCTAACACTGTGGTTCATAGATGTTAGCCATGAAATCATATAGCAATCAGGATAGGGAGATGAAAAGCAGCAGCTTACGAAGATGACTATTTAAGAGAGCTTGGCCATCAGCACAGAGAAATTAAATGCAGAAGAGTTTAGTTTAACAGGATTTTGGTAAAGCATTTTAGGTGAGCCTGAATGCAGAGGGTACAAACTTAACAGTGCAAGGCAAATCAAAAGTCAAGAAATCTCAATTTGCAGCATCAGAGGGTTCACTTTTCTGAGTGACAGAAGCATTTGAATCAAATTCCCACGTAGCACAGAAAATATGTCTTACAAGGAACTGCTAGCATTTCACACAAGATACTCTTATTCCTCACTATGGAATCTCATGTACAGATTTCATACTTCAGTTAATTGGGTAAGAATGATCAAAATTGTGATGGGAAGAACATTTTGTATAAAACAGACCTAGCAAAGCCCATCAGGCCCCAACTCAGGCTGTGTCATTACTTTGCTAGGAAGCCACTTCCACTGGCAAAGAATGCAAAGCACTAACATAATTGCAGCCTATTCGAAGGTCAAAACACTCCAACCTTTAAAACAGCAAAGAAGCTTAATTCAAAGATACATGCAATTCAGCAGCAAAATATTCCTGAACCAGATGAGAGTAAGGTGATTGGATTTATAATAAAAGGGAAAAAATACAAACACTGGCCACTAACATGAGTTTGTTTAAAGGCAATGCCTACAGTTCCCAGGAAGAAGTAATTATTGATGAAAGCTGTGAAAAGGAACAACACGTAGAACTATGATTATTAGGAGTCAAGCCTTTTGTGAATCTTACTTAACAACACCACTTAATCCAAAATGTCTCAGACTGAATCATCTATACCCCTGTGATTAACCACCATGTGGATCCAGGGTCCATTCCTTTTCTGTTTTAAACCCTGGTGATGGGCCCATAAAGATTGCAAGATCAAGAAATTTCCACTTTATTTCAAGGTCCAATATTCTGCCAGTACCAAAGTTAGAGCCTGATTCTCAATACCAAGAGAGCGACAAGTTTTGTAAAGGACAATTCTAGCTCTCATGCTGAGAGTCAAAGTGTTCCAGGATGCTAAGCACAGCTCCTACCTGTGGATGAAGTTTTTCTTCTCCAGGTACTCCATAGCTGATGAGATCTGAGTGGCCATGTATAACAGCACAACTGCATTCACCTCCTGCCGATTACACTCTCGTAGATAATCTAACAAATTCCCATAGGTCATGAACTCGGTGATTATATAGAATGGGGGTTCCCGAGTACACACCCCTGTGGAGTAAAAGACGAAGTACTTTAGGGTACTGCTTCATCTGCTACTTAGTAGACATCAAAATGACTGGCTTCAGGGAAACTGACTTCTGAGAAACCTTTAGACACTATAACCCACACCATAATCCTAACTACCAATGAAGAGTACAATACACAAAGTACAAAGTGACTGCAAGTTCATCTCTAATGAGATGCATGTTTCCACTCTCCTTTCCCTAATGCTAAAAGAACCTGGATTTGAGAGGTACCACAAAGTTCAAAATGGAAGAATTAGCATTTAAAAAAAAAAGAAAAATAAGTAGTAGTAAAAATCTAACCACTCAAGCCCCTACATAAAACGGTATAAACCCTAATTACTTTTATCAGACGATTACTTTGACCCTCAGAATCACTTTGTAAGAGGTAAGAGAACTGAAAAACTCCGTTTCAACAGTCAATTTTAGATTTGCATTCCATGATTACTTTCAGATACTAGCACAAGTAATAACAGATTAGCATACCAAAAAAAATGCCTCTTGCTTTCAAGTGTTGAATGTTGGTGGAGAATAGCTGTCTAGATCTGAAACCTTAACACGGTAAAGCAGCTTATCTCTCCTTTTATGGCACCTGTATCACCCCAGAGGGTTTAATTAAAAGTTCCTCTGCTTGGTACTTCTCTCACTTACCTAGTAATTGTACTAAGTTAGGGTGTTTGATCTCTTTCATTACTGCAGCTTCTTTCAAGAACTCTTCCACCTCCATAGTGTCTTCCTGCAGAGACAAAGAGGAAAAGTTTCAACAAGGAAAGTGTACAGGAGAGGAAAGGGGTTGGGAATCGGAGCTAGCTTCACAGTTAGTGTAAATTGGAGCTCTGAGTTGCAGCTGTCCTGGGACTTCCATTCTTCACAACCACATTACATTGATTTGCTACTACATGTGCAGTGCCTGCCAATCTATTTTACTTCCTTTCCCAGGGCTCACTCTTAGCATTAATGCTTCCCCCCACCCCCGGTGGCACTGAGCTTCTCTCTACTCACCTATAGCAACAAATACAAGTTAGTGTCTATATGCTTGGTGGCTTACTCTCAATGGCTGCTATACAGAATATACGTTTCTACAACAGCATGGCATTTTGCTAGGATGGAAGGTCACAGTAAAAATGGTATCAGATTCAAGATCAAATCAACCAAGAGATAATGAACTTAAAATAAAAATCAGTCTAGAGAATCTGACACGCAATTCACTTAAGAGAAAAGAGCAGTCTATTCTCAGGAGCACAATGTGGTACTGTATACAAAAGGAAGAGATGACATACACAGAACATGCTAGGATGGATCACAAGATTCTTAATGAAGCCACCAGAATTATCTATCACAGGATCACAGGATTGAGAATTGGAAGGAATGTGAAAGATCATCTAGTCTAACCCCCTCACTTTACAGAGGAGTAAACAGAGGCCCAGAGCAGGGATGTGACTAATCTAAGGGCGAGGAACTGGGGAAGCAGCAGATCTGGGATTTAAGCCCAGGTCCTCTCCTTCCAAATCCAACACACTTCCTCATACCACATTTCCTCACAGGAAATGAGGTCAGCCACAGAACACAGCCTTCAGGGCTAGCTAGGGTCGAGGTCATTGCTAGCCATTGCTTACCAAGACAGAGAGAAGAGACAGTGAGGAAGCTGAACTAGTAGTCCAAATTATTTGAGGGGACTTTGGCATATTATATTAAAGTCCCCAACTGTGAGGACAATGGAGTAAGGTAGAAAGAAAGACTATGAACCAAGTAATGAAAAGAGGGGGAAGGACCAAGTGGACAGTTCATGATTGTAACAGAGATCTGTCTCAGTCTTCCAGGCCAGATGCCAAGCCTCTAACAAACCAGATCCAGGACAGGATCAGAGACTCAGCCACCAAGTAGAATGAGAAAAAGTGACAATGCCTTAACCCTCCAAAATCATCAAGGGCTCACCTCTAAACATCCAGGGCCCAGGATGCTAGACCTCTGGTCCCCTGAACTTGTGTAGAACCAAAAAATTAGCTATGGATAAAATGAGTAAGCCAACAATGCCACAGGTCCCTCCACCAACCCCAAGCCTGCCCTGGACGGAGGAGCGGATTGTTCTTACTGGGTAAAGTCAGAACATCGACCATGTGGTGTTCACAAACTTCTTTCTCCTCCTCTTTGAATATCTGTGATTCGGCGCTGCAGGCTTCCTAGGTGAAAACTACCTTCCCATGCCTATGTTTCTATTTCCCCCAACCTGCATGACTATTTACCTCAGACCTTCTTCCTTCAGTCTCCCTCTTCTGCTCTGCCTTTCCCTCACATCACACCTTTGGAATCCCTGATTCTATCACTAACTTCCTTCATTTTAGGCCCTTCCACCTTCCTGCGCTTATGGAGTTTTAGTTTCCCCCAAGTGATGCTGCATCCCTGACTACTTTCAGCAGTGCTAGAACAACTCTCATACTACCAACAGGCTACCTCTGTGATGGAAGGAATAAGTCTTTATTAAGTAAGTGCCTACTATATGCCGGGTGCTTTGCTAAATATATTACAAATATCTCGTTTGAGATTCATAATAACCCTGTGAGTGAGGTAGGTGCTATTATTATTATCATCCCTATTTTATGGTTGAGGAAACTGAGATGGAAAAGGGATAAGTGACTTGCCCAGGGCCACACATAAACTTGGAAGTGTCTGTGGCTGAATTTGAACTCAGGTATTCCTGACTCCAGGCTTAGTGCTCTATGCACTCGTGCCACTGAGTTGCATCTAAGAAGAGGTTCACTTGATGCTTCTCAGTAACACTGCTACTGGTCTTTTCCTCTACTGCAAATGAGCACCCTTTCTTCTTCTTCTGAGGTTTACTCCACCATTTCTGTTTTCACCCTATCTTGATCTCTGTTACAATCATGAACAGTTCCCTTGGTCATTCTCCCTTCCTTTCTCAAGCACTTCATTACTTGGTTCACAGTCTTTCTACGTCACTCCACTGTCCTCATAACTGGGGACTTCAACTTCCTTAACATATCTCTCTTCTCTTCCATCATTCTCTTCCCCCCTCTCCTCCTCCTTCTTCTCCTCTCTCTCTCTGTCTCTTTCTCTCTCTCTCTCAATCTCCCTCTCTCCCCTCTCTCTCATCACTTACTCTACAATCCCAGTCCATCAATATGGCTCTGACCTCACTTTCTTCCTTTCACAATCTCAAGATGCCACAGATAGCTAGTTCTACTATATACTGTCCTCTACTTTTGAATCCCTTGCCCCTTTGTTCTTTATGGTATTTAATTTCAAACGGATACTCACTGTTACAGGGCAATCTTTTCGTTCTTCCCAGTTTGAGACAACCTCACTATAGCTGTCCCACACCTTTTCTTCTGACAAGCCACCTACAGAATTCCCCCACAAACAATCCTTTCAGCAGAGGACTGCCTTCTACTTGATTAGAGACCAGCCATGTAAATTCCCTCTTCTCCTCTATTTTATACCCAGAAATCCATTTACCATCTCTTATTGTCTCCTCTTTTATTCTATTCTCTGATGAAGAAATGGTCCTTCCCTTTGCCAAGGTCAGTCCTTTTATGTGTACTCTTGATACTATTTCCCTCATCTCTGTTCATTCCCTTCGAGTATCATCTCCCACTTTGTAAGCTTCATTGACCTTATCCACTGACTTCTTTCTTGGGATAAATATGCCTAAATCTTCCCAGTTATTAAGAAAGAAAAAAATCTCTTGACAGGGACATTTCCTCAGGCTATCATCTTCTATGTCCTCCCCTTCACAGCTAGACTCCTAGAAAAAGCTTATTATCATTTCCGTTTCCTTACTTTCCACTCATTTCTCAATCCCTGGCAATCCAGCTTTCTCCAAGGTAACCAAATATCTCAACTTCTAAAGACAATGACCTCTTCTCTATCTTCGTCCTTCCTGACCTCTCTGCTGTTTTTGACACTGCTGACCCTCATCCCCTTAGCATTAATGACATTTCTTTCTTCTACTTCAGTACGTTGTCTTTAATCATGTTTACAAATAAAGCATAACTAGAGACACTAGTCTATTGTAACAGTGTGGGACACTGAGAGGCTAAAACTTAGAAACAATTTATTACTCTGTAAATAATGGTACTATGTATCTAATGTCAATTAAATATACTTAGTTGGCAGTCACTGTGTCAGACTGCACTGGGAAAGAATTATTTCCAGGCTTAATACCAAGGCTGTTTAATTCTTCTGAGTCCTTTCTGTTCCTTAAAATGCTCAGTAGACCATATAGTTTTTGGCCCAGAGTGCTTTGATTTACCAGGGTGACACTAATGTCAAAAGCACAAGAGCTAATGCTTGCTGCAATTCTGGAATTTAATGCTGTTCACGAACTGAAGTGGGGATTTAAAAATCTTGCTAGGTCAACATTATGTTCTAAAAGTAGCTCTGAAATGAAGCATTTCTATTCCATTAAAAACAAACCAAAGAGGCTACAGTGTCATAATTTCGGATATATCATTACATCTTCTGATTCCTTTCCTTTTCTAAACATCTATAACACAGATTTGGGAAAAGTAAGGGAAGAACATACTATGACAAGTAATTTCCTTCACAAAAAATTAAAATGATTCTCTGTTTAAATCAATGTGAACTTGTCTCCCCCTGCTGGAGTCAGACCAAGTTCACTTATTTTAAACCAGGAAAACAAACAATCTTCATTTTGGACTGGAGACATCTTTGATACTGTTTAACTGAAGACACCTTTGTTTCTGTTTAGTTATATTCATCAATATTCATTTGCAAAAGTTATTTAATCATTCTGAAGAGTTCTTTCATTTATATAGTAAAATTTCAGCAATTCAATCTAAGGGGAAGTAATCTGAATTAATAAAACTTTTGTATTATAGAATATTTTAAAGGAATGTCATTTTATCTTTTTCAAGTACATATTAAATAGACAGAATTAAATAATCCAGCAGAAAAACAAAATTTTAACTCAAAATAACCATAGAATCTATAAAACATATAGAAGTATACTGAAAGAAACACATACAGAAATCACAAAAGGAACTATAAAACACAATAGAAAAATGTACATTTAAATAATTGAAGAAAAATTAATCACTCACAGTTGGTCCATATTACTATAATGAAAATTATAATACTATGTAAATTGAATTACAGATTCAGTGCCATACAAAACTATTTGCAAGAACCAGACAAAATAATAACAAAATTCATTTGAAGAACAAAAGGTCAAGAATATAAAATGGAAATAATAAAAAGAAGTGGGAAGGAAGGGGGGCCTTGGTAGTACAGATCTCTAAATATATTACAAAGTAATAATAATCAAAACTATGTTACTATAGAAAATCTGAACAATAAAATACACACACACACAACTGCAAATAATAATAAACCCAAGAACACCAACTACTGGGACTCACTGTCTGACAAAAACTGCTAAGATAATTGGAAAGCAAGTTGGAATAAATTAGGTTTAGACTAATGCCTCACACTATATACCATAATGTGTTCCAAATGGATACAAAATCAAAATAGAAGGGACCACAGGAGGATAGGAAGGCTGATGCACCACTGGTGAACTTGTTACATTGTTCAACCATTCTGGAAAGCGATTTGGAATTATGTTGAAAATAAATTAAACTACATAGCCAATGAAATTGCAAAACCATGACTAGGCTTATACTCCAACAGAGATCAAAGAGAGGGAAAAGACTCAGAAGTACAAAGATATTTAGAGCAAAAAACTAGAAACAAAGTAGGTGCCCAACGACTGAGTGGACTGCTGAACAACTATGGTACGTAAATATAATACTATTGTGCTGTAAGAAATAACAAAAAAGGCAGTTTCAAAGATAACTGATCAATGCGATGAACAATCACAACTCTAGAAGACTGATGATAAAACATACTTTCCACTTCTTGGCAGAGAAGTGATGGATCACAGGTACAGAACAAGACGTGTTTTCCGACAAGACCAATATAATGCAAATGTCTTTTGTTTCATCATCCTAACTTGTTTTAAGAAAGGACTCTTAATGGGGAGGAGAGAATGCTATGGGGTTAGTGGAGGAAAGAGAAAGTAATACTGCAGAAAAAGGAGTCAATGAAAAAAATTTTTTTTAAGATGCAAAAGAGTACAGAAGGACATTCTAGAGGGGACAAAGTTGGGAACAGCAGTGTTGGTGCTACAATGTTAAAGCTGATGCAGACTTCAAAGAGACAGCATGATGTTGTGGAAAGACCACTCTTGGCAGTCTGAAGGCTTGGGTTTGAGAGTCCTGCCAATAAGTACTAGCTATAAGACCATGACTAAGTCACTCAACGTTTTCAAGCCTCATCTATAAAATGGGATCAATAATTCCTGCAGTATCTACACACGTTTGATTTTGGTTTTAATTTAATTTGTATTTTAATTAATTTAATTTAATTTTAATTTAATAAGGATCAAGTTAGACAATGTATGTATAAAGTTCTTGATAAACCTTACAGAGCAATATTAATGTTAGTTATTATTAACAACGGCCTATCCCTGAATGAGCTAATAGACCCTGTCTAAATGAAGAAAAATATCTGGTATAATTAAAAACTTGGACTTCAGATTAGCAATATAAATACCCACCCAAGAAGGAAGGAATGAAATACCAGTCCTTCAGTTAGGAACTAGCTTTTTGTATCAGAGCCAAGTTTTCCAAAACTAATGCCACAATGTAGGACCTACACTGTAGGTAATTGTATCTGACTACTTTATTCAGCCTCTAATCCCTCATCTCCAATCAGCTATAAAGTCCTACTAATTCTATCTTTGTAGCATCTCTCCTCTTACAGCACCACCACACTGGCACATGCCTTCATCACATCATGCCTGGTGTGTTACAGCTACCTTCTTGTTAGACTCCTTATCTCAAGTCCCTCTCCACTCCAGTCCATCCACCACTCAATTTTCAAAGTGATCTTCTTAAAGTACAGGCCTGATTATCTCACCTCCCCTATTCAAAAATCCAGGGGTTCCCTATCACCTCTGATATCAAATATAAAAGCCTCTGTTTCTCTGCCATTCAGGCATTCAAAGTATTTGGCCCCATCCTCTCATTCTTGTCCTATTACTCCTTACTCCCTTCCACCTCCTCTGTGATCCAATGATACTGGCTGACCTCCTTGCTTTTCCTTGAACATGATACTCCCAACTTCCAGCTCTGAGCATTTTCAACAGTTGTCCCCATGTTTGGAATTCTCTCCCTCCTCACTTCTTTCTCTGCCCTCCTTCAAGTCCCAGCTAAAATATCACCTTTTAAATATTATTTTTATTTATTTCATTCAATATTTCCCAATTACATGTAAAAAAACACCTATTTTTCTTTAAAATTCTGAATTTCAAATTCCCTTCCTCCCTTTTCCCCTCTTGAGAAGGCAAAGTAATTTGATATCAATTATACATGTGAAGTCATGCAAAACATATTTCCATATTAGCCATGTTGCACAAGAAAACACAAACAAAATAAAACAATAAAAATAAAGAGAGTAAAAAAGTATGCTTCAATCTGCATTCAGAGTGCAGCAGTTCTCTCTCTAAAGATGAATAGTATTTTTCATTATGGGTCCTTTGGAATTGTCTTGGATCATTATCTTGATCACAGTAGCTAAGTCTTTCACAGGTGATTATCCTTACAATAATTCTGTTACTATGTACAATGTTCTCTTGATTCTGCTCACTTCACTTTGCATGAATTCATGTAAGTCTTTTCAGGTTTTTTTGAAACCATCCTGCTCATCATTTCTTATAGCATAATAATATTCCATTGTAATCACATACCACAACTTGTTCAGTTATTCCTCAACTGATAGGTATCCCCTCAATTTCCAATTCTTTGTGATCACAAAAAACTGGTATAAATATTTTATTTAGAAAATCTACCCCAAAATGTTCACATGGACTACTTGTCCCCAACCTGTGATAGAGCCTTTCAAGCTCATACTGGTCTGATCAGTCACAGTCAGACACAGTGGAGCTTGATTCTAACATAGTGATGTTATTTTGGTCCTCTTTGAGAACAAAGGACAACAACCAGGATAATTTCTACACATGAGTCACAACTCATTATATTAATGAACTAGATTTAAAGAATGATGTCAAGGTAAGGGCTAGGAAGGAATCTTTGTCAATGATAAGACATTGTGGTACCATGGAAAGAACAGTGGATTTGGAATCAGAGAATCCTAGTTCAAATCCCAGCTCTATTTACTTACTACCCTGTGTGATTCTGAAAAAGTCACAACCTTGATGGGCTTTAGTTTCCTCTGTAAAATGAAGACTTTAGTAACTACTAATATTCCTTCCAACTCTAAATCGATAATCCTACAAACACATAAAAATTATCTGTAATTAGCACATTCATTTAAATGAAAATCTGATTCTTCAAAAGGATCTAAAAACACAATTTTCAGAACGTGCCATATACTGCCTCCACCTGTCCAACAACCCCTTTTCTCTTTTTCCCTGGAACCAAGTTGTCCTGGTCTAATGGTGCCACCTGATGTTCAATGTGTAGAACTG
Source organism: Pseudocheirus occidentalis (assembly GCA_028646575.1). NCBI lineage: Eukaryota > Metazoa > Chordata > Mammalia > Diprotodontia > Pseudocheiridae > Pseudocheirus > Pseudocheirus occidentalis. Next base: position 108,180,122 of record CM053595.1, on the reverse strand, counting down.
TCTGACCCCCAAACTATTGTCCTTTTGGAGAAGGGAGGAGTATATCTGTCATGTTTCCTCTTCCACCCCCAACCTTCTTCTTTTTCACTGCTCATACAGTTCCTCTACTTCAGATAATCTCTCACTACAGAATTTTCTTTAACATTTTTCCTTTCTCCTCCTTTTCATTCTATTTGTGAACTAAGGAAACTTAAAGATCATATAATCCAACCTCCTCATTCTACAGATGAGAACACTGAGGCCCAGAAAGGTTAGATAGCTTACTCAAGAACACAAAGGTAGTAATAATGTAGAGATGCTGAAAATGGCTGTGAAATATTGCATCTACTATCAGCTACAATGTATGTGTTGGGGTTTTTAAATTTTGCTTTTTGCCTCTTAAAAATCTCACAAGGATGTATTCCAGAAATCAATATGATATAAAAACAAAAATCATCAGTAAAAATTTTTAAAAGAAAAAAGAAAAGCCATTCATTTCAAAGTGTTATTTGAGACCACAAACAGGGCTACCAATAATTAAAGCTCTGGAAAGAACTTTTATAATTCCAATAAATGCCTCTTAATTCTTGCTCTAAACCAGTGGTTCTCAACCTTCCTAATGCCCCCTTTAATACAATTCCTCATGTTGTGGTGACCCCCAACCATAAAATTATTTTCGTTGCTACTTCATAACTGTAATTTTGCTACTGTTATGAATCATAATGTAAATATCTGATATGCAGGATGTATTTCATTGTTACAAATTGAACATAACCCACAGGTTGAGAACCGCTGCTCTAAACGTACTTTTTCCTCAGGTATCAACACTCAAGATAAATTTTAAAACCATGTACTCGGGGGGCGGAGCCAAGATGGCGGCGTAGAAGCAGCAAAGGACCACAGCTCCCACACAAACATGCTAAAAAACTCATAAAATGGGATGCTAAACAGATTTTCAAGCTCCAAAACTCTCCACAAGACAGAAAGCACATCTGTTGCTACAGGCAGCGGCAGAAGGCGGGGCTCTTTGCAGCAGTCTGGGACCTGCGGCTGAAACTCCTGCCGGCTCAGGCCCTGGGGCATCAGGCCGGGAACCGGGGCTATAGGAGAGCAGATTGGCTGCACTGGAGGCAGAGTTACCACATTTATCAGGCCAGAAGACAAAAAGGCTAAGAGAAAGGTCAGTGGATTTTGCTAACTGGGGAGGAGAAGAGTGGGTCCGGCCAAGCTGCTCCCAGGGCAAGGAGGCAGTGGGAGGTTGTTGCAGCAGGAACGGCTGAGAGCCGCAGCGGCTTCCACTGGGCTGCTTCAGAGCCCTTGGCCTGCAGATAGCAGGGGGGCTGACGCGACCCATCGAGGCCAAGGGCTCTTGC